>OZ034975.1:6214354-6901854 GCA_964030785.1 Siderastrea siderea
TTTTTTCCCCTTCCCTTCCTTTTCTTTTCTTTTCTTTTTTTTTTTGGTAATTACTTTAAAAAATAAATAAGTTCCAGCAGGAAAAAAAGAGGGAGAGGGGGGGGGGGGGGGGGGGGCTCCGTTTTTAGGCTTGGCTAAATCTATATATTAGCAATGTGAAGACAGGATGAAATTAGTCATCAAAACAGATGTGATTCCTGCAGTAAAAACCACACGTGTCCAACGAGGGTAGTCGAACCCATGTCTTCTGCAAACGCTGTTGGAATGTTTGACCTTTGTCGAGCTCCACTATCAACCACTGAACTGTTGGGAATTCTTGGCGGGGTAAGGTGAATCAAAAGGTTTCCGACATACATTCCGGCCCAAATTGCAAATGCACTTGCCTTCCCGCATGCATTTCATATTTTCGTCAGCTCCCACATTTTTGTCCGATCAAGTCTAAAAGATTTTAATCTCACTTACTAACGAGTCATTTTGAAGCTTACTACAAAGCGTGACAATGCGTTCAGAGAACGTTATGACAATTTGCGATAGCTCGGTTTATGACAAACTGCGACGCGTACGCGTTATTGTAATTTGCGATAGGTGTGTTGTTTAGAGAACATTCCAGCGATATCACATTTTACGTCAGGCATTTTGAAATACCGACGTTATTGCAACTTATGTTACTAAATATTTGGGTGCTAAGAAATACACGCTTTCTAAATTCATAGCACAGGGAATTTCATACAAGAGGTCGACGCTCTGGTCATGTTGGTTTCCCTGTGAAAACTCAGGCGCCCATGAACGGTACGAGGGCTCCCTGGGCTACCAGCTACCTGCCAAATAACAGACTCGGATGAAAATTATTCTGTCAAAGCGACCGTATGTTAAGAAACCCAAAGGCGCAATAACTTGAGACCGAAGAGTGTTACAAGATAAAGCATACGCATATGAAGCAAAAAAAGCTAACAAAACCCGTCACAGTATTGTTAGTTGTAAGTGAAACCCGGGGTAACACCCGAACAAAGAAGAGAGGGCACGCATGTCGTTCTCTCTCTTTTATTCATAGAGTTCAATTAAACCTAATAATCTTTACCTAAGAATCTTAAATGACTAAAACACTGCATTCCCAAGGCACAGTGATTTATCGAATTATGCAATGATCTACGACAGTACTGCGCAAATTGCACAGCACCAAATCTTTATAAAATTAAAGTAAGCAAGGTTTATATAACGAAGCAGCCCCCTAAGGCCGCTTAATTTCCAATACTTCTGTTCTCTGGAAAGTTACACATTTTGCCTCATATTCGAGCTTTCACTTGACTCTTTTATTTCCCCGTAGAGGCTTGTAAAGGGTGGTTAAAGAGTATCTTTATGTGCGGCATGTGTAATATAAGACAACAATGTTGAAACCTTAGAAAGTCTGTGGAACACAGAAAGGAAATCCCCTTCAAAATAAATTCTACCTATTATAACAACGTGCAATAGCGGCCTTCGATGATAAACTGAGCAAGTGAAAAACCACGGCAGATCAATTGAATGGGTGAAATATAACGGCGGTTCAACCAATAGCAGCGATCGACGCAATGGATTTGTGAAATACCACTGCAGATCAGCCAATAACAGCTCCCGATACCACAATGAATGGCTGAAACACCAGTTAAGTTCAGTCAACAGCATCTCTCGACAGAATCAGCAACATCGTTTCTGTCAATCAAAAATGGTTTCCTCTTCAGTCTTTCTTTCCAGTGTACATGACCTTCGTTTGCGAGCCAAATCGCCTTGTGATGTGAAACACACTTCTTTGAAAGTCAGTCATCCACACAGCACATTTCCGCGGATATTCCACAAATAGCTAATGCGGGAAAGGACTCGCAAGGAGGCATACCTGGTTAAAATGACACAGAGAGGAAAGGGTTTAGCTTAAATATTCTTCAGTCTTTCGGTTCGTTCCTCCTTTGAACACTCCACACCAACTGGCTGTAGACTGCTGGAGTACCTAAAAATTTCACTGGACATATGAACAGTAATAAAGAACGAAAACAGGTGAGAGAATTCACGATAAAAGGACTTATGAACAGAAACTAAAACAAATAAAATCCGTCGAGCAAATGGTAGGCAACAACTATTCCACTCAAAAACGTCCTTGGACCAATTATTCAACGTACAATGCACCAGATCCCACGCTGGATGGTGTACGGTAATGATTGCTTCTTAAGCAACGAAAACATACACTTTCCTGAAAGAGAAACGAAAGAGTTCAAGGTTCTACGAGCATCGCAATACATTTCTAGTTAACTATCATAATATTTATTGATATAAATAAGTAAATAAATAAATAAATAAATAAATAAATGTCCTTTACTCACCAACAAAAAGTGATAATTGTGGTTCAATTTACCACTATCATAAAAACTTCAAAAGCTAGCCAAACAATATCGAATATAACGATTATTCTAGTTGTGTTAAAGGCATCATAGTCTTTAACCAGCTAAAAAAAATGATCAAGCACATTTTGGATCCAATACAATGATTAATCTTAAAGGTGCTTCTGTATCGGATATATATAATGACATGGTATCGGAAATACTAGACAAATTAGACAATTTTAATAAAAATGGGAGTTATTGCGATTTCATAGATTAAGATCTTTAAATCTACATACAGTTGTCTTTAAACCTATTAGAGGAGGATCTAATTATATCCCATTACCGAATAAATTAGTTGATTAAAAAAAGCCATAATTAATATAAAAAATAAAGATGAGGAATGTTTTAAATCGTGTGTTCTCGGGGCTTTAAACTCTGACTGTCAAACACAATGCAGAACGTATCCATGATTTGTAGGAAAAACAGGACCAAGTCAACATTACAGGTCTTACTTTTCTTATTGAAGTCAAGCACAATGTAATTTTCAGGTTTGAGAAAATGAATTCCTTATTCATATCAATGTATTTGGATATCAGGGCAATAATATATATCCTCTCAGGACAAACAAGAAAGATCATACTAACACTACTGATTTTTTACTTATCTCAGATAGCAAAAGACAAAATTATTGTCTAATAAAGAATATGAGTAGACTTGTTTCTTCTCAATATTCAAAACATAATGGTCAAATATTTATATGCCGCATGTGTTTGAATCCATTTGGAAGACAAGATATTCTCAACAAACACATGCAAATTTGTGGTAAAAATCAACCTGTTATGTCGCATTTCCGAGAAGAATTCCGCAAATTGTTGTGTTGGTGGAAAGTTAGTAGTACAATAAATGAAGCCGATTCTGGTGCGAATCGAGAAAGAGATCGTGGTGACAAAACACCTGAAAGAGCAATCCCTTTCCCAGAGTCCCTCTTCTCCCCTCCAAGGGTCGGGAAGGAGAGAGAACAGAGAAATCCTGAAAACGAGGTTAAGCAAACATTCCTTTGGGATTCTCAGCCACCAAATCTATCGCCCACAATAATAACTTTCAGCGTTATTTTATATACTAAACCAAGCCGACCTGTTGCAAATTCTGAAACCATATTATCGGCCAATGTTAGTGACTTTAAAAATATCTGGTCACAGATATTACAGGTCACTTACACCTACTTCAAAATCATCTTCAGCCATTACAGACATTGCAGGTCACTTACTGCTACTTCAGAATCATCCTCAGCCAATACAAAATAATATTTTGCAACACAAGTAAATCCTGACTACTGAAAACATTCAGGGGCTTAGGTGGGATTCTAACCCATAATCTGAGTTACAGAGCCACTATGGGAACAGGGTGAGGATGGATCCCATTTGATCTCACATGTGCATAGGCGTTTCCTGCTACAAACATACGTACCATGTATTATATTCAAGGAACAAACAATCAGCGACGCAGTGTTTCCATTCTATTTCAGACTCCTCCTAAAGCAATATCAGATGATATTTTTGCAACACTGATAATTCCTAAACACTGAAAAATATTCAGTGGATCACATGAAATTCGACCCGCGACCTTTGATCAGGTTACAAGTCCATTACTCTACTCCCGAGGTACGATAGGAATCGTACGTGGATGGATCCGATTTGATCTTACAGTGACACAAGAGGTTCCTGTGACGAACGTGCGTGGCATGTATCACACATGCAAAAAACAAACAATCAGTAAAGGAGTGTTTTGATTCAATTTCAGAATCATCTTCAGGCAATATCAAATGATATTTTGTAACACTGACAAATCCTGACCACTGAAAAAAACTCAGTGGCTCATGTGAAATTCGAACCCACGATCGAAGCTACAGATCCAGGAAGGGAACAGCGCGTGGAAGAATCCCATTTGATCTTACATGTGCACAGGAGTTTCCTGCAACAAACGTGCCTAGCATTTAGGAACAAACAATTAAGGCTGAAGTGTTTTAGGATTCCATTCCAGGATCATCTTCAGGCAATATCAATATGACCACAGGTAGCCAAAGCTTGAGTTATGACTGAAAATTAATAACTTAAGATTTTATGAAATAAACAGCGTTTCTTTGTTTATTTCTTGCGTACTTGCTATCTAGGGCAAAAATTCGCTCTCCGAGCGAGAATAAGCGTCTTTCTAATTTTTGCTCCCAATTAGTATTATAATATTATGCAAAGGTTGCACACTGATCTGCCATTTCACCCGCACAAAAGCATATATTTGTGCGCAGAGGTCGGCGGTCGAATACCAACATTTGATTTCTTACACAAGAAGCTCAAAATATTGCCGATTATGGTGACAAAATGTTGGGAAAGATGGAACTTTTCCGGCGTATAGTTGTTTTTCGACTATGGATTCATTCAGGTTTGAGGAAATTGTGAGTGGAAATGGCGCATTTCAAGAAATATAGCTCATTTAGTGAAAAGAGGTATCCTTTGGTGCGGGTGAAATGGCAGATCAGTGTGCAACCTTTGCATAATATTATAATACTAATTGGGAGCAAAAATTAGAAAGACGCTTATTCTCGCTCGGAGAGCGAATTTTTGCCCTAGATAGCAAGTACGTAAGATATAAACAAAGAAACACTGTTTATTTCATAACATTTTACTAATTTTCAGTCATAACTCAAGCTTTGGCTACCTGTGATATAACATGGACAAATCCTGACCACTGAACAAAATTCAGTGGCTGATGTGAGACTCGAACCGACGATCGAAGTTAAGGATTCACGAAGGGAACAGCGCGCGGGTGAATCCCATTTGATCTTACATGTGCACAGGAGTTTCCTGCAACAAACGTGCCTAGCATTTAGGAACAAACAATTAAGGATGAAGTGTTTTAGGATTCCATTCCAGGATCATCTTCAGGCAATATCAAATGATATTTTTGTTACACTGACAAATCCTAACCACTGGAAAAAATTCCGTGGCTCATGCGAGATTCGAACCCACGATCGAAGCTACAGATCCACAAAGAGAACAGCACGTGGATGAATGCCATTTGATATTAAGTGTGCACAGGAGTTTCCTGCAACAAACGTGCCTAGCATGTGTTAGATGCAAGGAACAAACAAACAAGGATGCGGCAGTGTAACAATTCTATTTCAGAATCATCCTCAGGCAACATCAAATGATATGGGCCCCTCCGTGTTTATATCGGTCATTGCCCTCTTTAAAAAGGCAGTAGCCAAAACAACCAAGCTTCATCTTGCAATAAGTTAAAGCGGAGATGACCTCGTTGGAATTGCCAACCCTCAACTTGGCAACCGTTGCCATCGAAGCACGTATCTGTCTTGCAATGAACATCATAAGTATCGTAGGAAATGTTCTGGTTTGTTTGGCAGTGTATAAAAACCCTAAACTGCGATCAACCGCAAATCTGTACATCATCGCCTTAGCAGCCAGCGATCTGTTGTACGCAACAGTGTCAATGCCGTTAGCTTCCGCCGTGTTAATCACTGGAAGGTGGATTTTCGGCGACCCCTTGTGCCAGCTTCAGGGTTTTGTTGAAGCGTTCGTTGAGTACTCAACTCCAGCAACAATGGGTCTATTGGCGTTCAACCAGTACATACGAATTGTCAAGACGAGCCACTATAACAAGATGTTTTCACCGCACAGATCTAAGTTTTGGCTGAGTTGCGTGTGGCTTTCTCTCGCTTTGTATCTGCTTATCGGTCGAGTGTCAAACTGGAGCACATTTGAATTCAGTCCTGGTTACGCAAGTTGCAGCGTTGCGTTCACCATCTCAGAAAACAGAATCGTCCATTACGCGTCGTGCTCGGTTTGTTTTTTCTTCTACCGTTTTCCATTGGTCTTTTTAGTTATTGCAATATTTTCCTGAACATCCGACAGCATCAAGTTAATGTGGCCCCATCTTTACAGAACTCAAGAGACCAAGCGGGCGTGAGAATCTCCGTGCAAGAGATAAACATGAGCTGCACCTTGGCCTGTGTAGCCGGTGGATTTCTGCTGGATACCAGCGTGGGCATTTACACTTTGGAAGCGCTTTTCCCCAGAAACGGCTCCAAGAATTGTACAGTTAACAATCCAATTTCCTTTATATCTGAGCAGCACAATAAATCCATTTATATACGCCGCCAGAAATCGTGCTTTCCGAAAATAATTCCGGAAACTGCTGTGTTGGTGGCAAGTCAGACGTACATCAACTGAAGCTGATTCTGATGCAAATGCAAAACGAGGTCGTGGTGAGAAAATAACTCACACAGTCGTTTAGGTTTTTGTGGTAGCATTGCATCCCAAATGTAACGTAGTCCTCGAACAATGCAATGAATTTAGAAACTTTCGGTATAGATTTGCACAGCTCGAATAGTACCCCATAGCAACAGCAGAAAAGAGGTCAGAACAGCATGCTTTAGACTTTAATTGAGTGGTTTATGAATAATGTTTTAAAGAAGACGTGGTCATTTACAGTCGAGTCAGTTCTGCTGCTACCCGGATTTAAGGCTTACAAATTCAAGAAAACTAGTTACAGAGTAAGGTACTGAAGTAAGTTATTGAATTACTAATCTCTTTCGGTTTTGCTCGTAAGTATAGGAAGAATTTTGAATAATTTTGGTTTAAACATTACTTAAAATCGACTGCATGGCTTCGTTTCTAGAGCACGATTGTTAATGAGCGTTTATCTCAGTTATTCCAGTTATTTTGCTTATTCATCAAATGGATTTAGTTAAGTAGAATACATTGCATAATTTGATTTCAGATCGAAAGAAAAATTACTGCGATACGACTGTTACTACTTATTCTTCAGTGTTTTGTTGTGAAGCTAATTTCAGATTGTAGACAGGTTTGTGATTTCCCGTGAGCGTTCGCCAAGGTCTCCTTGGAGACTGATTTCAAGGGCAACGTTTGAACAAACATTCAACTGCATTGCTTGAACTTAACGGGCCAAACGTTCCCTACATTCCTTTACCAGTTGGTTCGTTGGACCCAGTTGTTGTGCTTTGGCATTCCTTATCTGTTATATTGTAAATTAAGGCACCTTCTTCTGTATGGCGCTTTTTTACGGACAAAATATCAGATGTAAATACATTACTGCTATGTTGTATATGTCAATGTCATGTTGTACACATCAATGTTATGTTCAAGTCAATGCAACATCAAAGGCGTATACATTAGTTTTGTACGTTGTAAATCGAGTTTTAAATGTCACAAATCGATGTTGTCTGTTATACATCTTTCTTGCAATGTGGCATCAAGATCAGACATCACAAGTTTTGTTTGAGAGTCTTGTGTCCATCCATCCGTGACTGTCGTGATCATGTTTGAGAAAACTAAAACATGTTCGATAAAACTGAAAGAGGTACGCATCCGTCCGTGACCTTCGTGAACAGGAACATGAAGTTATATCATCTTATAGACCCAGCTACCTCGCAATCAAAGATCGGTTCGGAGTTACAGGATTGCGGACGCTGGTAATAGCAGATCTGTCCACGATTTCGTTCGGAGCGTACTTAATGCCGTAACCGGAGCTTACAATCCAATGCAATGTAATAGCAGCAGTTCCCCGGCCCATCGCCTGGGAATCTGGAACCGTGAATTTATTTCGCTCTCAACGGAGGTAAACCTGTCACTATTGGTCGTTTCCCTACTTCTATCCGCATTTTCTGCATTGAGATTGCAAGCTCGTCACGGCATTAAAGGGGCAGTATCAGGACAAATCCTTTAAGTTTTTGTGTGAACTATGCTAGACCTGTGAGGGTGCACTCACTGAACAGCAAAAGATAGGCATTAATTCATTCTCCAAGATGTGAACATACCGTAATCACTGGTTTTAAGTGATTCCTTTCCAACTTACAGAGTGAAATTTGAAAACGTCGGCCCGACGTTTTCAAGTTTTAGGCCATTTTCTTCCTACTTGTCCTTAGCCACGCCACTTTTTAACAGTTTTCATGACAAGGTACAGTACGTTTTAGCAAGACCAGGCAACTATTAATAGATTTCCAATCAATACCAATGCCTTCATTGGATTTTCAAGTAACACTAAATATTGGTGAGACTGCCTCTTTAAGTACGCTTCGAACGAAATCTTGGACAGATCTGCTATTACCAGCGTCCGCCATCCCGCAACTCCGAGCCAATCTTTGATTGCGATATAACTTCCTGTTCGCAAAAATCATTTCCGCTTCCTGTTCACGACGGTCACGGATGGATGCGTACCTCTTTTAGTTTTATCGAACATGTTTCAGTTTTCTCAAACATGATCACGACGGTCACGGATGGATGGACACAGGACTCTCAAACAAAACTTATGATGTCTGATCTTGATGCCACATTGCAAGAAAGATGTATAACAGACAACATCGATTTGTGACATTTAAAACTCGATTTACAGCGTACAAAACTGATGTAAACGCCTTTGATATTCCATTGACTTCAACATAACATTGATGTATACAACATGACATTGATATATACAACATAACAGTAATGTATTTACATTTGATATTTTGTCCGTAAAAAAGCGCCATCACGCCTTCTGCTTCTGGTCCAGTTTGACTCAAATACCAAACCTGTTTACAGAACACCATAACAGTAGGTGCATAATGCAAACAGAAGTTAGTTTAAGAAAGCACAGGGTTCAGAGGAGGGAAGTTCGAGCAGAACGTTTAGTGTTCTTTGCGAAAGACAACCGACATACGTAATTTGTTGCGAACTTGCGTTACTCGCGTTACCTACATTTTTACCGCAGGTCAAATTACTGTGGGCCCTTAGAATCACTGAGATCGAGACTCGGCACTTTCCGCTTTCCGAAGAAAAGTCGTTGCCCTTCGGGCAACGTGTTAGGCGACCACGGAAGAATGGTCTGCGGTTAATAGCAATTTTCAATATGACGGACGATATGGTGTACAAAGCGAGCGCAAAGATCGAGATCGAGAAATACAGCGTATGGACACAGGCTTACCATCCTCTGTTTGTGTTGCAGACCTGTCATGAGAGGACGGATAAAGGGTTAACTGTAAGTATCGTTTCACACAGAGCTTTTTTCGGCTTTTCTTAGGAAAGTGTGAAAATCTGTTTAACTGTTGGAAATCAAGCTATCATCGCTTCTAATGAAGCCACGGTGAATATTGTAAAATGACACTATGCTCTGAATGAAAGACATAAAGTTCTGGTTTTCGTCGAAACGTGATTCTCTGAAATAAATAAAAGAGTGAATTTTGTGACATTCCGCCACGAGTAAGTTGTACACAGTCTTTCACCCCTTCGCTAGCCGATGAAATTGTTTTCGAAGGCAAAGCTGTGTTCGATTTCGAATTTATCCTCGTTATTTATCCTCCGGCTATTCTTGGAGGCTAACAAAGCGTAAATCAAGGCGTATCAGAGGAAGTGATCTAATGTCTCTCAATAATTCACGCGGATTTCCGTCCATCCTGTTAGTATTTTGCATACAGAGGGTAAAACCACAGGCAACCCAAGCTAAGGTCGAGAGCTGCGCATAAATTAGACTGTTTTTTCCACGCTATGCATAATAATGACATCGGCAACATTTAAGAGTTTGTATGGAAATGATACAAAACGTCTCAAATTGCCACAAATCAGAAAAAAGTCGAAATAAAAAAGATTTGCCTTATTTCATTGTTGTATTGGTCGTTATTTGAGCGCTTCCTGGGCTGGTTTGAAGCTTTTTGGGCGAGAAATTGAGGTTTATATTTTTCATGTTTACTGAACGTTTAGAATTAATTACACTCAAATTAAGAAAACCGTGAACACTGAAAATATTCCTGGAATGTGTGTTTTGACCAATCACACGCGAGACCTTGTAACCGCAGAAAACGAATGGGTTGTCAGTCACGGAATCGAGTTGTTTGGAATAACGACAAGGTTTAATCTTCACCAGTTTATCTTACAGAAATTGGAAGTGCTATTCCTTTCTATCTGAGAGCCCCACGCACTACGCAAGCGAAAATAGGTTTGAGCGCTTTTGCCGAATAAAATTTTTCGTCAAACCGACGCTACGATCAGTGTTTCCGACATTTCAAATAAAACCAACTCAAGCGGCAGTTATTTCACCTTGACGTATAAAAAACTGCAATGTTCTGTCTCCAAATTCGCCCATTGACAGCACAGCTGACTCGATTTATTAAGGCCGAATCATCCGTGCCTTCGAGCCGGGCTTGCATCATATAACGTGTAGTTGCACATTTTGAAAATGACATATTTTCAAATTTAGCAACGGTACACCAGGCTGTTGAAGAATAACGAGCGCCGCTTTTGACAGTCCGCGGTCGTTGCTACAATGCAGCCGCAACAAGCCAAAGACCACTCACACATTTTTCGTTCCCGTAGTGCATGTGGCTCTCAGATAAAAAGAAATAACAATTTAAATCCTTGTAAGTTAAGATGAAGGTCTTTCAAAACAAATGGAGAACCAACTCGATTCCGTGACTGAGAAACCCATTTGTTTTCTGCGGTTACAAGGTCTCGCATGTGATTGGTCAAAACACAATAAACATTCCAGAAATATTTTCAGTGTTCACGGTTTTCTTCGTTTGAGTGTAAAGTTAATTAATTCTAAACGTTCAGTAAACATGAAAAATATAAACCTCAATTTCTCGCCCAAAAAGCTTCAAACCAGCCCAGGAAGCCCTCCAATAATGACCAATAAAACAATGAAATAAGACAAATCTTTTTATTTCGACTTCTTTCTGATTTGTGGCAATTTGAGACGTTTTGTATCATTTCCATACAAGCTCTTAAATGTTGCCGATGTCATTATTATGCATAGCGTGGAAAAAACAGTCTAATTTATGCGCAGCTCTCGACCTTAGCTTGGGCTGCCTGTGGTAAAACAACGGAAAGGAAAACCTGAGGTTCTTTGTTATCCTGTCGCGATCAACAAAAAACAAGGAGCAGTGTCTCTGGCTTTTCTACACAGGTTATTCGAGCAAAAATATATGTGTGCGAGTGTGCGAGCGATTGAGACTATAATAAAGTTATTTGATTTTGATGAAAAACCGCCTGCCGCGAGAAAACGTGCCTCGCTTTTACATTGACCCGAGCACAACGAGTGTGTAACTGTGCGCCCCAAAATGTATCATTGTACAATCTCTACAGGAATGATGGTCACAAGCTGCGTTAATTCCCTTCCAACTGATATAATTTTCTCACTATTTCGTAAAGTTCAGTTTTCAGTATCTTGCAATAAAAGTTAACGCGAGTAATGAACGACGTTTCGACCGTTCAACGGTCATTTTCAAGTTCGGTGTTAGAATAAAATTACATGCGTAAATATAGTAAAAGCGCTAAAAATATGTACATACAAACAATAGACAATAAGAATAAAAGGCTAAAAGTGGCTAAAAAATAACTTTGTGCAAATGGCATGCATGGCTAGCTGTAAAAGATATAATTAAAAGAGTATAAGGCGACGGGAATAAGAACATTAAAATACCTAAAAATAACTAAACAAATAATTTTGCGTGGAGCGAGTCGCTCTGTTTGTTGAGCTTTGGCTTCAGAAGTCTAATAAAAAGCATCTCAAAAATTAAACAGTCAAGCTTCCTCTGGCACTTCCTTAAAATCTTAAAATTCTTCTCGATGTTATCTGGCTCCTTTCCATGTTGTTCTTTAATGTGACGTCCGATAGCCGATCCTTTGTGTTCTTCGATGCGCTGGTGTAAGTGCCAACACGAACAGCCGACGTAATCTGCATCGCACTACCCTGCGAGCAGAGGCCCTTCGATGATCGAAGGGCCTCTGATCGCAGGGTAGCATCGCACAGATCACATTTAAAATAATACACAGCGCTTTGTTGGTTTACGATGGGCGGCTTCTGTTCCTTCACTTTAATTGTGACTTTGATCTTTCTGCTGGTGTAAACAGGACGGATCTCGGTGTTTATCTATGCTATCGGCAAAAGTACAAAAAAATTCATGCAACGGAAAGTTGAGTGAAAAAATTCATACACAACGAGTAGCCCAGAAAAAAAGTTCCTGTATACGGAAAAAAAATATATTCCTACAAGGGAAATGTTAACAAAAAAATTCGTGCAGCTCGAAAATTGCCCCACCCCCCCCCCGCCCCACACCTCAATAACTTTTCTAATGGTCCGTCCCTTAGTATCAATCTGACTTTCAGCCGTACTGCCAAAAAGTGTCTGGGAACGCCCCTGCTGATCGAAGCCGATCCAAAATAGTGGCGAGAAAAACCTGACATGTAATTCATGTAACTTCGCGTTTGTGATTAGCAATGATTTATAGCTGTAATGAGTCGACGAAATCTTAAATGCAACCAAGCCATATCTGAGATAAATAACAACGCTGTTAAATTCAGAGAATTACAGATCGAACACGTGGGGTCGTCTCTCATATACCGGACATGTGGCTTTGTTAGTTCAGTTCTTGTAGCCCTCTAATATTTTCCTATGCCGACAAGACTACTGAGCTAGCAACTACAATTATACCGGTAATGATTTTGCGCGGCTTACATGCAGATTCAACTTAACAGAGTCCACTACGCGAGACTTTTGTAAAGGACATCAGGGAAGACTTTTCTATTCTTGTTCACTGTAATCTAGTTTGAATTTATCCCATTGTTTGATACAAAACGAAAACAAGATGACGATTCCCCGGGGGGGGACACCCATATGGGAGTGTCGGGGATGCTCGTCGGAAAATTAGAATTAACACCTTAAAGGAGACCAATTTTGGCGTGGCTCCGGCTTTAGTTAACCTCTGAGGGAGACCATGCAAAAACAGACAACTAAATAAGAGCTATAGAGAGGTTAATTGCGCTAAAGATGTTGCAATCGAATGCTGTCTTCTATGAGTAAATTTTAACAACGGCGATTTCTGTGCTGCTCTAGACCACTAACACAGTATAATATAGATATTTCTTCACACACAACCCTAAGCGATACCTGTGTGGGTAAAAATATTGGCTTTCCGTCCTCAACACCCTAAGTGAGACCAAAATCTGCAATTTACATTTACAACCCTAAGCGAGACGAAGAGCATCCCCGTCACTTTCATATGGGAGTCCTCCCCCCCCCGGGGTCGATTCCCAGACTTCAAGTATAACGTCAATCTAATCACATCGCTTTTAGGCTTCGGAAACGAGTGCCCTGACGGTATTGGAAGGAAAATAACCACTGAAATCAGCGTTTCAACAACCATTTGTGACATCGCATCGTTTCTCAAGAAAATGATACCAGAAACTGCAAGAAAACACTTCATTGATCCTTTTTGTTACTGGCATCCGGTGACAAATAATAATGTACAAAAGTCAACAGTCAAATACTAGTCGCATCCAACGAACAGAACAAGCGTCATTATTTTGCTTTTCGTCGCGTTTTGTTTTTTTTTTTGATTTTTTATTTTTCGATTGCTTACACCTTAAGCGGTCTCACTTGCCGCAGATAAATTTTATAAATGAGTTTTTGGTTCGAATTTCCTATTCGAATTTCCCATTTCCTGTTTCCTGTTTCCTGTTTCCTGTTTCCTATTTCCTATTTCCTGTTTCCTATTTCCTATTTCCTATTTCCTATTTCCTATTTCCTATTTCCTATTTCCTATTTCCTATTTCCTATTTCGAGTTTTTGGTTCGAATTTCCAAAATTGTCTGGTGATGACTTCTGAATGATGCGTAACCCTCTATGGGAAAATCAAGTCACGTTTTATTATGACTTGATGACATGTATAAGTCTGTCCTTACCTCTCCGCGGTTCTGGTTTACATTTGATGCAGTGACATTTCGATCATGAAGCAGCAGATTAAGACGCCTTGCGGTAAGCCCATTAGATACGCTTGAAAAATCCCTCACATATTCTTAGAAAAGTTTTCTAAGAATTTGTATGGGACAACAGGAGGTACTTGCAGTTCGCGCTTTCTCCGTCCTGTCATGCTAGCTGTATATTAATGGCCGCTTAGGTTGTGTACAAAGAATTTTGTGAATATGATAATTACGGTAATTACGAGAAACACGTGCAAATTGTAGGAGATGGTAAAATTTATTTCACTATTTTAATTTATTTTTTTCACCATATTGTTGCGCTGCAATGAGTGGCAGCACGCGCGTGTGCCAAACAGGCCGCTTGGGACCCGCTAGTTGAAATTTGCATCGAAAACTGCATTCCTGAGATGCCTTTGAGTAGGCAACTTCTGCAAATCGTAGGCAGAAACAAGTTTTCCGTCAGATTCGAAAGTTTGTGCTGGATTTTAAGGGTCAGTCCGCGGACTCGAATGGGTCAAAATCAGGCCAAATCAAACTACAAAGAATGTTCTTTCGGAAACCAGGATTCTTTTGCCAAGGGCACGAGGTTAAGTGTATTAATTTTGGCGAAATCCCAAGCCGGTCGGTAATTTGAGGTTCTTGAATTTGCAAGCCTTGTGAGTATATATGTATTTATAGAGAAGGTCAAACTTCAAGTTTCTAAAACCGCCTCCCAGAGCTTTAAATCGACAAACCAAGCCCATAATAACATACAGCGTTCATGTTTCTAAGCGTTTTTATTTGACTTTCATCCGTTCAAAAAACCGTGATTATCGTATTCACAAAATCCTTTGTATACAACCGAAGCGGCCATTAATATACAGCTAGCACAGGTCCGCAACACAAACAGAGGATGGTAAGCCTGTGGTATAGAAAGAGAAGAAAGCCGTTTACATTGGATTCACAAAGGTTGCATTGGGAAAATTTATCGATCAAAATGACGAGGTTATGTATTTTACAAGGTAAGATATATGAAGGATAATTCTTGCGTACAAATTTAACTCCTCTGGACCCTGTGAAGAAAGTTGTAAAAGAGATCTCAGCCAATAAAGAAGACAGTTGACCAGAAAAGAGTCCGGGTCCTCTTAGCAGTTAGCTGAGCTGATATTGGTGGTCCACAATCTCCCACCGCAACACAAATTATAATACGGACCACTAGTATTTTACAATAAACGGAGATGTTGCAAATTGTAATTATAAATCGTCGTGAACGGTGGTAATTTTTAAAATCCCCTGTCACGCAAATGTTACAGGTCATTCCCTCCTTTCTAAAGAACGCGACACCTTTGCAGCTAAAGACTTCGTAACAGGTTTATAACATAGGTAGCCTAGCTGCGAAATAAAATTCAGTGCAAGTGACTTCAGCATGCTCAATAAAATTACTGAGCACTCCATCCACGAGTGCTCAGTATTCTGACGTCAGTAAAGCCTGCTGTCATTTCTTATCGAGTTGACTTTATTTTTCTCGAAGAAAATTCGCTTGCAGCACGACACCCAGCGATAACGTAAATAAACTGCGACATATGTCAACATGAGGTTAAGCATAACAATAGAACTATTAAGCTTCTCTCTTTCTACATACATCTGCAGGGGTTCGAAGATAAACGTTGGCTGTTAAGGCAGACAATTTGGAATTATTATTTAAAAAAAACGTGTGGGCATTTTAAACTTTAAACCCTGATATGAAATTGCATATTCTCCTTAGGGTCCCATGCATTGTTATGGAACTAGTAAAAAGAATTTGTCCAAACATCAAGACATCTTTTCCTTGGTGATCAGTAGTGTAAATGGCTCATGTTTAACCCCTGTTAAAAATTTATTGGATTTTTTTTTAAAAAGGAAATTTGACGGGGATTAATTGCCATTTTTAAAAACTTTAGGAAAACAGAAAATGGCAGTCACATTCCTGAAGTCCTTTTCAAAACTTTAGATAAAGAGGAAACTGGCAGTCAAAATCCTGAAGTCATGTTCTGAAGTTTTTATAAAAGTGATTTAAAGAAAAGAAAATATAATACATATAAAATGTCAACTTTAGAAGAAAAATGCCTCAATTGCAAAACATTGCGCAACAGGTTGGATTACATGGTTTCTGGAAGATGAGGAAACCTGAACTGATACAATTTTTAATAAAAAATAAGCTTGGTAATGTAGTTAAGCCAGAAAAGTACATGAAAAAGATTAAAAACTTGAAGCATGGTTGGAAAATATCCCTTAAAAGTACTACAAGAGGTCCAACTAGAAGTTAAAGCTTTTTAAAAAAAATATGGGAAAAAAAAAGATAGAAACATTATGTTCACAAATTGCAAAAATTACAGAAAAAACGTCTGCACCAAAAAGTTTTGCCAAACAAGTCAACTTTACAGGTCTTTCTTTTCCTATTGAAGTCAAAGATAATGTAATTTCCAGGTTTGAGAAAATGACTCCTGGTATTCATATCAATGTATTTGAATACGAGGACAATAATATATATCCTTTGAGGATAAACAAGAAAGATCATAGTACATTATTGATCTTTTACTTATCATAGATGGGAAAAGAGAACATTACTGTCTAATGAAGAATATGAATAGGCTTGTTTCTTCTCAATATTCAAAACATAATGGTCAAATATTTATATGCCGTATGTGTTTGAATCCATTTAGATTAACAAACACATGCAAATTTGTGGTAGAAATCAACCTGTTGTGTCGCGTTTTCCGAGAAGAATTCTGGAACTTGCTGGTGGAAAGTAAGAAGTATAACAACTGAAGCCGATTCTGCTGCGAATCGAAAAAGGGGTCGTGGAGAGGAAACAACTGAAACAGCAATCCCTCTCCCAGAGATCGTCTTCTCCCCTCCAGGGGACGTCAAGGAGAAAGATCGTAGAAATCCTGAAAACGAGGTTCAAGAAACATTCCTTTAGGGTTCTCAGCCGCCAAATCTATCGCCCACTATAACAACTTTCAGTTGCATTTGTGTATACTAAACCGAGCCGACCTGTTGCAAATTCTGAAACCATATTGTAGGTCAATGTTAGTAACTTAAAAAAATGTCTTGTTACAGATATTAGTCACTTACTCCTATCAGCCAATACAAAACAATATTTTGCAACACAAGTAAATCCTGACTACTGAAAACAGTTAGTGACTTAGGTGGGATTCAAACCCATAATCTGAGCTACAGAGCCACGAAGGGAACAGGACGAGGATGGATCCCATTTGATCTCACATGTGCATAGGCGTTTCCTGCTACAAACATACGTACCATATATTATATTCAAGGAACAAACAATCAGTGACGTAGTGTCTCGATTCTATTTCAGAACCATCCTAAGGCAATGTCAACTGATATTTTTGAAACACTGATCACTCCTGACTGATGAAAAAATTCAGTGGATCCCATGGAATTCTACCCGCGACGTACGGGTTACTTGTCTACTGCTCTGTCATATGAGCTACAGAGCTACGAATTAGGAACCGCACGTGGATGAATCCCATTTGATCTTACAGTTGCTCAGGAGTTTCCTAGGACAAACGAGCGTGGCACGTTTCACACATGCAAAAAACAGACAATCAGTAGCGCAGTGTTTTGGTCCTATTTCAGACTTATCCTCCTCAGGCAATATCAAATAACAGTTTTGCAAGACTAACAAATCTTGACCACTAATAAAATTTTAGTGGCTCATGCGAGATTCGAACCCACTGTCTAAGCTACAGAACCTCGATAGGAACAGCGTGTAAATGAATCCCATTTGATCTTACTTGAGAAAAGGAGTTTCCTGCAACAAAAATTCCATAGCATGTATTGCGTGCAAGGAGCAAACAAACAAGGATACAGTGTTTCTTTCAGGATTCTATTTCAGAATCATCTTCAGGCAATATTAAATGATATTTTTGCAAGACTGATAAAGCCTGACCACTAAAAAGAAATAAGCGGCTCACTTGGAATTCGAACCCACCATCTGAAAAGTGTGCGGATGAATCCCACGAGATCTTACACACTAGTTTCCTCTGACAAACACACGTAGTATTTTTAACATGCAAAAAACAAACAATCCAGCATGCATGCAATCTTTCGATTCTATGTGAGAATCGTCTTCAGGGAATATCAAATGTACGGAGGCTCCGAGATGTACAAATGATAGTTCTGTAACACTTATAAATCTTGACCAATGAAAACGTTCGGTGGTTCAGGTGAAATTCCAATCCGCGATCGTCGGGTTAGTAGTCCTCTACTCTACCATCTGAATTAAAGAGCCAAGCACAGTGCATGGATGAATCCCATTTGATATAATACATGTGCACAGGACGTTCCTGCAAAAAACGTGCGTAGCACGTGTTGCACGCAAGGAACAAACACTTAAGGGTGTGTTTCAATTCTATTTCAGAATCATCCTCGTCAATGTAAGCAATATCGAATGATATTTGATATCAAGTGATAATTTATAGGCTCCTCCGTGCTTAAAATGAGTCATTCCCTTTTTAACAGGCAGTAAACAAAACAATCAAACTTCATCTAGTAACAAGTTAAAGTCGAGATGTCCTCGCTGGAATTACCAACCCGAAGCTTGCTAGCAGTTGTCGTCGAAGCAAGTATCTGTCTTGTAATAAACATCGTAAGTGTCATTGGAAATGTTCTGGTTTGTTTAGCGGTGTACAAAAACCCGAAACTGCGATCAACCACCAATCTGTACGTGATCGCTTTAGCAGTCAGCGACCTGTTGTGTGCAACAATGGCCATGCCGTTCGCTTCAGCGGTATTGATCACTGGAAGATGGAATTTGGGCGACCACCTGTGCCAAGTTCAGGGGTTTTTTGATCCGTTTGTTGCCTACTCAACTCCAGCAACAATGGGTTTATTGGCGTTAAACCGGTACGTGCGAATCGTCGAGAGGAACCACTACGACAAGATCTTTTCACCGCTCAAATCGAAACTTTGGCTGAGTTGCGTGTGGCTTTCTCTCGCTTTGTATCTGCTTATCGGTCGAGTGACAAATTGGAGCACATTTGAATTCATTCCTGGTTACGCAGTTTGCAGCGTTGGCTTTACCACTTCAGAAAAGAGAATCATCCATTACTTCTTCGTGTTTGGTTTGTTTTTTCTTTTACCGTTTTCTATCGGTGTTTTCAGTTATTACAAGATTTTCTTGAAAATCCGTCAGCATAAGCTTGATGTAGCTCCATCGTTACAGAACTCGAGAAACCAAGAGGGAAGAATTTCCGTGCAAGAAATAAACATGAGCCGCACCTTGTCCTATGTCGCTGCTGGATTTCTGCTTTGCTGGATACCAACGTGGGCATTTGTACTTTGGAAGCGCTTTTCCCCAGAAACGGCTCCAAGAATTGTACAGTTAACAATCACATTTCTTCTATTTCTTAGCAGCGCAATAAATCCATTCATATACGCCGCCAGGAATCGTGTTTTCCGAGAGGAATTCCGGAAACTGCTGTGTTGGTGGAAAGTCAGACGGACAACAACTGAAGGTGATTCTGATGCAAGTGGGAAACGAGATAGTGGTGAAGAAATAACTCTCACAGTCGTTTAAGTTTTTGTGGTAGCAACCTATCGCAAATTTAACGTAGGATATGAACAATGCAAATAATTTAGAAACAGAACTTGCGGTAGATCTGCACAGCCCCAACATTAACCGCAGAAAGGAGGTCAGAACAGCATGCTTTTGATTTATTAAATAGCTTAGTTTTTCATGAATAATGTTTTAGAGAAGACATGTCAATTTACAGTTGACTCAGTTTTCCTGCTACCCAGGTTTAAGGCTAATAAATTCAAGAAAACTAGTTACAGGGTTCGGTACAGAGGTAAGTTATTGAATTACAAAATATTTTTTGGTTTTGTTAGAGTAAGAATAAGACGAATTTTGAATAACTTTGGTTTAAACATTACTTAAAATCGACGGCATAGTTTCGTTTCCAGAGCATGATTGTTATGAGCGTTTATCCCATTTATTCCGGTTATTTTGCTTATTCATCAAATTGACTTAGTTAAGTAGAACATATTGTATAATTTGATTTCAGATCGAAAGACAAATTACTGCGATACGACTGTTAGTACTTATTCTTCAGTGTTTTGTTGTGAAGCTAATTTTAGCGTATTGCCGGATTTAGTCCTTTTTCAAAATGCTTGGAATGATTTTGATAGTGATGTTTGTGATCATAGTTCAATTGCCGTCCTTCTCAGAAGTTTTCCCGTTTGTCTTTGTAACATAGGGTGTGCTGTAGACCAGGTTTGTGATTCCTGTGAGCGTTGGCCAAGATCTCATTGAAGACTGATTTCAAGGACAACTTTTGAAGAAACACTCAACTTCATTGCTTAAACTTAATGGGCCAAACGTTACCTACATTCCTTTACCAGTTGGAGTTGGTTCGTTGGACCCAGTTGTTGTGCTTTTGTATTCCTTCTCTGTTATCTTGTAAATTAAACCACCTTCTGGTCCTCTTTGACTTGAGTACCAAACCTGTTTACAGCACAGTATAAAAGTAGGTGCATAATATAAAACGCGTTCCAAACTAAAATGGGTTTTTCCAAAATCAGAAATTCAGTCGAAAAAGGTCAATTTTACACGACAGAAAAAGTATTTTACGCCAGAAAATGAAAATACTCGACGGCAAGCATACAATTTGCTGGGGTCATTCCCTGTTAACACACTGAAAGCACAATTTCAAACGGTTGTCATAACTCCTGATATTTATTCGGAACAGATTTCTACACTAAACATCTGCAATAAAAACTACGTTCAATACACTGAGACGAAATTTGGCCTCTATTATTGCAGTAATGAAAAGCTATTCTTATCAAAAGGCCTTAAAGCTGCAGAACAACTCAAGTAAGATATCACAACACAAAAAAGCATAGCAGCTAAAGTGCAAAAATTCTGCATCTTGCTAAATGACTAAATAGCCCAAAGTTCACTGAAACCGTGATGCAAAAATTCGGCATCTTGCTAAATGACTAAATAGCCCAAAATTCACCGACACCGTGATGCAAAAATTCTGCATCTTGCTAAATGACTAAATAGCCCAAAATTCACTGAAAACGTGATGCAATAATTCTGCATCTTGCTAAATGACTAAATAGCCCAAAATTCACTGAAACAGTGATGCAAAAATTCTGCATCTTGCTAAATGACTAAATAGCCCAAAATTCACTGAAACCGTCATGCAAAAATTCTGCATCTTGCTAAATCTGCCGCTTAATTTACAACCATATCTACAACAGATGGATTCGTGCAAAAATTCTGCATGGTATGATCTGCCGCTTAATTTACAAATATCATCAATTTCTGTGCAGAGAAAAATACTCCAGGCCTTCTCCTTTTTCTAGATTTCGAAAAGCATTTGACACTTTAGAATGGCCCTTTATTACAAAAGCCTTGCAGCATCTTGGTTTTGGGCAGTCATTGATTCACTGGATAAATGTCTTTTACAGCGGTGCCGAAAGCTGCGTTTTGAACAATGGTTGGGCGGGAAATTTCTTCAAGTTGTCCCGGGGTGTAAGACAAGGCTGCCCCCTTTCCCCCTACTTATTCATTATTTCAGCTGAAATCCTGGCAAATGCTATCCGAGCTAATCCAAATATTAAAGGTATTATTGTTAAAAACACCGAAATTAAGCTATGCCAATATGCCGATGACACCACTTTAACACTAGATGGCTCCGAGAAGTCCTTCCAGGAGGCTTTGTCGATGTTAGAAACATTTGGAAACGTGTCCAGCCTCGGGCTCAATTACAAAAAGACAGAAGCTTTCTGGATAGGCTCAATGTCTAACAGTAAAGTCATTCTCTTTCCAGAAAAGAACCTCAAATGGCCGGAGCAAAAAGTAAAAGCTTTAGGGGTCTGGTTTTCAAACGACCCACAGATATCCCTATCACTGAATCTTCTCGAAAAATTGGAAAATTCAAGAAAGTGCCTTACCTCGTGGAGTCTCCGAAGGTTAAGCCTAATCGGGAAAATCGTTGTTTTAAAAAGCCTTGTGGCATCACAGCTAGTTTATGTTTTGACATCCCTTCAATCCAAAGAGTCTATTATTAGGGAAGTAAATAGCCTTTTCTATGATTTTCTGTGGGACGGAAAAAGCGATAAAATAAAGCGAAAAGTTATGATAAACGACTTTAAAGATGGCGGTCTTAGAATGTTGGACATTGAGTCTTTTAATAAAGCCCTAAAGTGCTCTTGGATTAAAAAATATTTGGACGATGAGAACAAAGGCAAATGGAAACTTTTCCTGGATCTGGAATTGGAATGTTTTGGGGGGAAGATGTTTTTTACTTACAACCTGAGCAAAGATGACCTTCTAAACCGCGTTCATTTTATGGACCCTTTCTGAATATCCCGGACCGAAGTTAACTTTGAACCCCAGTTAAAATCGGTTGAGCATTTCCATTCTCAAACTCTTTGGTTTAATTCGGTGTTTAGAATCGCCAAAAAGACTTTTTTCTATTCTGACTGGTCTAGGAATGGCATTAATCAAGTCAGGGATTTGCTAAAAGACGATAACTCCTTTCTCTCGTACCAAGAATTTAAGGCAAAATTTAAATTCACACCGTGCCCTCTTACCTATTGTGGCGTTATTTCTATGCTTAAAATAGTCAAAGTCTCTGGGAAATAACCCAACGGAAACGATGAAGCACGAACCAATGACCTCTAAGCTAGAAAAGGCAAAAAAAGCAAGTCAACTCGTATACAAGGTCCCTGTAGAAAAAAAGGGATCTTTACCTGCCAAGAGTCAAGAGAAATGGATGTCGGATTGTAATTGTACCGAGATAAATTGGAAAGCAGCTTATCTGTTAACCCGCCAGTGTACTAATAGTTCAAGGTTGATTGAGTTTCAATTTAAGCTTTTACATCGGAGAATTCCCACAAATTCCTTCTTGCCAAAAATTGGCTTAAAGGAAAGCGGCAAATGCTCTTTTTGCGGTGTGGAACTTGAAACACTTACTCATCTCCTTTGGGATTGCGATGAAACCCAATGTTTTTGGTCTAAGGTTGTGGCTTGGCTGAAAGAATGTAAAGTTGTTCAGGAGTCTTACATTCTAGAGATAACGACGGCTCTGGGCCTGAGGCCAGATACATCGAACTTGAAGCTACAAATTAACTATTGTCTCCTGCAAGCAAGGTTCTTTGTATGGTGTTGCAAGGTGAAGGGGAAAACTATAAGTTGGATCAATTTTAAGCAAATTCTCAAAAGAAACTTTGAAATAGAAACAGCAGGCCACCCAAATAAATTGGAATTGAAAAAATGGACCCTTTTGTCCCCCTTCCTGTAGGCTTCTTTTTTTTTTTTTACTTGTTTTTCTGGACGAACGTGACCCCAAGCTCTCTCGCTCTAAACAAGAACATAAGGCAATATATACGGTGTCTATAATGAAAAGCATGACGCACGTCTTGCCCCCTCTTCTCTCTTCCTAATTTCTTTTTTCCTTATATTTTAACTTCCTTCTAGTTTTCTGCTTTTTGTATTTTTCTCTATTTGTGTATTTAAGCTTAAAAAGGTATTTTTGTAAATATTTGTAAAGCCTTGTTGTGTAATGAAATAAAACATCCTATTATTAAAAAAAAAATAATAATAATAATAATTTACAAATATGTGCCACAAAAAACAAAATGATGCAAAAATTCTGCACATGATCCGCCGCGTAATTTACTACTTTATCGACAACAACAACTGCACAGTATCATCTGATGCCAAAATAAGGACTATATCAGCAACAAAAACCTGCCCTGCTGTGCAAAATGCATCATGTCAAAGCATACATGTAAGGGACGATCTCCTGCAATCTTTAAAATTTGCTGAAAATGCAATGTGAATTGCTTTTAGAAATAATTGAAATGGTACCAAAATGTTCTCCTCTAGCCATTAGACAAAAACAGGATTTAAAATAAGCTCATACCAACAAAAAATCTGCTGATTTCATACTGTAAAAATATCGGCAAATTAACATTTCTATGCTTTTGCATATGCAGCGTAAATCTATTTATGTAAAGAAAGTCTGCAGCAATTTTGAATCTCAGCTTTGCTGGAAAAGGGATTAAGAAGTTCCTCAACCAGGCTTTTCTTAACCAACATTAACAATTTTTCATTACATTACTAAGATCCTACTTTTTTCCTACAAACTACATTATGTGAAAATAATATAAGACAATCTCTGGGATGCCACAGACACCAGTTTCAAAACTTCCTGACTTTTCCCAGGCCAAATATTACAGCATATATATCAGATGTAGTAAATCTGTGGTGTTAAAATGACATTGACTATTTTTCAAAATTCAAAATCACCATAACTCAAAAGATAATTCTCTGAATTTTAAGAATTCTAATTCCCCTAAATTTTCTGATCTGTGGCAACCCTGCATCTATTTATAGGGGGTTATGTCACGCAATTTTAGGCAATTTCGGCTCTGACCAACTGGTCATAGAATTACCTGAAATATCACAATAAAGGCTTAAAACTGTAGAATAACTCAAAAGAAACACAGAAAGGCCAAAAAGGGGGAAGGATGTTCAAAATTTGAGAAGATTAAACGGATTGCGTTCAGGTAAACTTGAAAAACGTAGGCCCGACTTTTTTCAAGTTTATCTCAATTTGTATAAAGGTGTCATTTACAATGCTCGAAAATCATCCATGTTTGTTATGTGGCCATGATTTTGCCAATAAACGACTTTTGCTCTGGTAATTTGAAGTTTACAGCCCTTAAATAACGAAAATAAATAGAATTACCTAAAATACCGTGACCTAGCCCCTTTAAGACAATGATAATTTGTTATAAGTCCTTGCTGATATTGCTTGACTTCTTTGACAACTTTTGGCAGACAACATGTTGATCAAATGATGTGCACAACAAAATTGCCTGCCTTCCATTATTGAGCACACCAAGAAATGCATTTCCTATAAGAGAGAAGCATGAGGTATGTAAGAAACATGCACATCAAACTTCCACCCTGTGTAAGGAGAGGGAAAAGGACTTTGGTGAGAGTTAATGAAAGGTTCAAAAAGTCAATGGTTTTCATTTATTAGGATAGCACTAGATGAAGTTGTAAAAGATTTTTAATTCCCGTCCACATTATAATACGCCTACTGAGACAGTGGCGGATCTAGGGGAGGGGCCAAGGGGGCCCTTTCCTCCACCTTATTTTTAGGCCAAATAGAGGCCCGTAGGGTGCAGAAAAATTATTTTCAAGAGTGCCCCTTTATTCCAGGGTCTGGGTGGTTGCCCCAACCCCCTCCCTTATCTGAAAGTCTTGATCTGCCACTTTGAGATGCCCTCGTAAGTAGAATTTCCTTTTTTTATCACTTTCAGTGCTAGTTTGTACTGTATCAACAAAACCCTGACAAGACAGGATGTAATGGTGTTCGTCCTAGAGAGAGATTACTGTACATGTATAAATATGAGGATGTCGCTCAACCTTACTATCTCATGTTATTTCACATTAAATGTTAAGGTACATCAGAAAATAAAGTAACAAATAAATAAATAACATTACCAACATTATGTCCATGTCCTGTTTCTAGAACAGTGTGGCCGTCCTTAGAAAACCAACATGCCAGTTTCTCATAAAATGAAGTGGGGTACTCGTCCCCAACTTTGCCTTCTTTCACCTCAATAAGGTTTGGGGGCGGTACACTGTAATTTACATGGCTGTTTCCAACAACCCTGGTCCAGGAAGCCCAGTGGCCAACGAATAATGTCGAAACAACCTCTTGCATCTTGGTATCTAAAGGTTACAAACAGTCAAAGCTTAAATAACACTCATTAGGTAAACATAGCAAGGTCGCAGGTTTTCGTTATACACATGATTGAAGAATCACTGACCCATGCAAATGTATAAACCATAAACAATGAATGATGTGACCTGATTATTAACTGGGAAATCGGAAAAAAGTACATGTCATCACAGAGTGTATCTTATTGTTTAGCAAGTCATGGATAGCACTATGCATTAACACTGAAACCAGCATTAAAGGGTTAAAAAAAGTTATTTGCAGTTAAAAGTTTTGACAATGATTAAGTCTTGTTGGTTAAAACACATTCAGAACTACAAATGACTTTCGGTTAAAACTTTGAACCGTGCCTTTCAAATGAAAGCATTCTTAAAATGACCTAACAAGTTCAATTTTCAAATAATCAAAAAATTATATTAAATGTACTCTTCAATTGTCTCGACTGTTAGTGTGCCATATGGTATTAAAATTGTCTACCAATGAGTTCTACTGCAATGTTGCAAGATGTCTCACCTTGTTTATTATTTTGTTCCTGTTTGTGGTGGACAAAACCCTGCTGAGTGAGGCTTGCCCCTTTTTTCAGAAAGACTTCCATCACGTTAGATGCCGAAGAAACTGGACACATAATTACACAGTTGAAGGAGCTCATCAGTGTACAGTTTAGCCTAAGGAGCAGGTCTACTAGGTCATCACATTTTTGTACAACATCCAGTGGCTGATTCTGCAAGAAAAAGAACACTGACAGTATTATACTACCATCAGACATCAGTTTCCAAAATTCCCTAAATTAACCCTGATAAAATTAAAATTTCCACTAATAAATACAAAATATCAGATATAGTTAAAGCCTCCAACCTCCACTTCCAACAAAAAAAATCATCATGTACTGAGATCACATTGACTTGAAATGTTTTTTCCAGCCATCAATTTTATGAAATAAGTGGTGTGATATTCCAGTTTTCCCTGACTGTAAATAAAATTCCCGGACTTTCCCTTAACTTGAAGAATGCTTAATTTTTTCCTGACCAACTCCTGACCTACAAGCATGGCAACCCTGCATATGGCACCACAGACAAATCCAAAAGCATGTAGCTTACACTTGATTTGAAAGTTTCTATGGCATCAGCCTAGCAAGGCATTATTACTTAAATTTTATCACCAGCTTTGGGATGTCATTTAATTAACAGATCATCTTAAAATCTTGCATATTGCGCATCTGTGTTTGAGTTTTAAGTTTGAGTTTTTGCATGTAAACAATGGAAAAAATTTACATATTAACTTTTTCTTTAATTTTAAATCTGACAGTTTCTCTGTCAAAGCTTCTTTTGACTTCTATAGGAATATACCACGATATAAGAAAATACTGTAACAATAAGTTGCAAATGAGTTACTTCCATTCAGACATTTCAAACACTGACAGTACCTTACCATCAAGTCCAATATCTCCAATGGCAAGAGAGATGCCTTTACAGTTGGCCTTGAAGCACTCCATGTTTTGTGTGACTTCTTGTAGTTGTTCACAAAAGATAACCTGGCCCTTGTTCGTACCATCATTACTTAAAAACTCTTCCATTCCCCTGGCTCCACCATCAATCTCTCCAACATTTGAATCCTTGTCTTTCAGTCTCTTTAAAAACACCTGGAAGTCATGGGAGGCCTCAAAATTTCCTTAAATAAAGCAAACAGCAGAAATAAGCTATACATGTATGCTTAATTGCTTCCCAGTATAGTCAAAAAAAGGTTTCTATTGTACTACAGTACCGCTCAAATGTAAGTTGACAGTCTCGACTCGATCCTCGAGACTCAATTTTCGCGTCTTGAAGTTCGCGCCACTCGAATTTCGAGTCTTGGGGATCGAGAAACAAGGCAATCTCTAATAATTCATAACTCGTAAATGCTTTCAAGGAAACGATTTATTTCTTGAGGAGAGAATAAAAGCCGCTGGCGCATCATCATTCATGTACAAGTATGTGTTTCGCGCTCACCATGAGTGCATGAAATATTAACCTCAATATTCGACAGTATGATAAATTCTTTTCACATGGATCATTACACAGTAGAGGAGTCTGTATTCTAATGAACCCCGCACTAAATTACACCTTTGAAAATATTCACAAAGACCAAACTGGCAGAATCATTTCGATTGATTTGTATTTCAACGAAAACAAACTTTCTTTGTGTAATGTTTATGTCCCAAATGACCAACGTCAACAACAAGCTTTTCTACATAATTTAAGCACTTTCTTGATGTCCAACACCGATATTGAAAATCTTCTAATTGGTGGTGATTGGAATATTTCTTTGCAAGCTATCGATAAAAAAGGTGGAAGCCCGTGGAAACCTACAACCTCTAGGGAACAACTGGTGACGATGATGGAGGAATTTGACTTGGTAGATGTTTTCAGAGCGAAAAATCCAAACAAAAAAAGCTACACGTACGAATCAAAAGCGCTTAAGCTATATTCGCGCCTCGACTTCTTTCTACTACCACAACATCTGATCCATTTGGTTGAACAGATAGAAACTTTGGTCTCTAATGCTCCGGATCATAGAGCAGTAAAACTTAAATTTAAGTGTTCTAACAATAGAAGAGGCCCAGGGCTATGGAAGTTCAACAACTCTCTCTTGGATGATGAAGAATATGTTAATTTGATTAGAGGAAGTTATTCTTCTATTAGTGAAAAATACGCTGGACAAGAAGACAAAAGACTGAAATGGGAACTAGTTAAATTGGAACTGAGAGGCCTTACAATTCCTTATGCCAAAAACAAGGCGAAAAATCTTCGTAAAAAAGAAAAGGATCTTCAAACGAGACTGAGTAATTTAGATCAACTCATTTCTAATAGTGTCGACAGTGCCCAGGTTAATTATCTGGAAGTGGAATATTTCCAGTTGAAACAGGAACTTTGTCTAATCTACGAAAATAAGGGAAAGGGTTCAATCGTTCGCTCAAAAACAAAATGGACCGAGCAGGGCGAAAAACCGACAAAATACTTCTTCAACTTAGAGAGACGGAACTATAATCACAAAACGATCAGGGAGTTAAAGTATCCGGATGGTACTTTAGTGACCAAAGAGGACGAAATACTAAAGGAAATTGAAATATTTTACAATGATCTCTATACTTCTTCTACTAGTGTAGAAAATGCGTTATTCCAATCTTTCATCGCAAATTTAGAAATACCCAAACTTGAGGACTCGGTGAGTAGTGAACTAGAAGGTGAGATCACTCTTAGGGAGTGTAAAGATATTCTATGCACATTTAGTAGCGGGAAATCACCCGGCGAAGATGGATTTACCTGGGAGTTTTATAACTGTTTTTTTGATCTACTTGGTCAAGATCTTGTCGACTGTTTTAATGCTTCGTATAGAGCAGGTGAAATGTCACTCTCCCAACGGAGAGGCGTAATAACACTTATACCGAAAGAAGATTCGGATCTTTCTACACTTGCTAATTGGCGTCCGATAACGTTATTGAACCTAGACTATAAAATTGCATCAAAAATTATTGCCAGGAGACTAGAAAAAGTTCTAGCTCTTCTAATCAATCCTGACCAAACAGGCTTCATTAAAGGAAGATACATTGGACAAAACATTAGGTTAATTAATGACATCCTTGAGCAAACAAAGCTTCAGAACATTCCTGGTATATTATTACAGCTTGATTTTAGAAAGGCTTTTGACACAATTGAATGGGAATTTATACAAAGAACAATTGCACTGTTTAACTTTGGGGAATCCATTCAACGTTGGATCTCCATCTTCTACACTAACACAGAAAGTGCAGTCTTGAACAATGGCTTCTGTACAAATTATTTTTCCCTCTCAAGAGGAGTAAGACAAGGTTGCCCTTTATCCCCATATCTGTTTGTTTTGGCAGTAGAACTGTTGGCGTGCAAGATCAGACAAGATAAAGAAATACAAGGTATAAAAGTTCTTGGTAAGGAGCTAAAATTAAGCCAGTTTGCTGATGACACCACCCTTCTTAACAGTAATTGTAATTCGGTAAAACAAGCAATCGCTGTGCTAGATAATTTTGGCGATATCTCCGGCTTGAAACTGAACCCGTCGAAAACCAAAGCTTTGTGGCTGGGATCGTGGAGACATAGAAAAGACAAACCCTTTGGATTTCAATGGCCTGAAAAACCAATTCGGGTGTTGGGTACTTTTATTTCTTACAACGAGAAAGAAAATGAAAAATCCAATTTCACGTTAAAACTGCAAAAGTTGAAGACCATCTTTGATGTTTGGAACTGCCGGAATCTTACACTATTTGGGAGATGTCTTATAACGAAAAGCCTTGGCATCTCGCAACTGGTACATACAATTTCTAGCCTCGATGTCCCCCGGGAATTCCTGGGGGCGGTAAATTCAACCATTTTTAAATTCATTTGGAAAAATAAAAAGGACAAACTTAAGCGTAAATTGATGATCTTAGATTATGACCAAGGTGGTCTGCGGGCTCCTAGTATAGATGTCTTAGCAAAATCATTAAAGTTAGCTTGGATTTCCAGACTTCTAACCGATGAGCCAACCTGCAGGGAATCTTGGAAGACGATTCCTAATTACTTTTTTGAAAAATGCGGCGGTTTAAACTTTCTATTACGATGCAACTACGACAAACATTTCCTAGAGCAGATCGATCTGCCCCAGTTCTACAAATTAATTCTCTTGTATTTTCTGGAAATTAAGGAATCCTTTCCAAACCAGTCCGGTCAGGAATTAATTCTATTCAACAACAAAGATATTCTTATCAACGGTCGCACTATTTTTTATAGGGACTGGTTTGATAGAGGCATTTATCTCGTACGAGATCTTCTAAAATCAGACGGGAAGTTCCTTTCCTACACAGAATTTGTTCAAAAATATGATCTAAGATGCAACTTTCTCATTTATTTTCAAGTAGTTTCTGCAATACCCAGGCATCTTGTAGAACGTGCAATGTCATACCCCGTAGATAGAGCAGGTTTGCTGTCAAGCACTATGTTTCACCTCTCCCCAGAGACCTCCATCAACTTAACCAAAATGAAAAACAAAGACTACTACCAGCTCCTTGTAAATAAAGAAAAAATTGAACCGAAGGCCACCTCTAAATGGGAAAGAGATCTGCAAGTTGGCCAAGCATCTCTACAACCTTTTTTTAGTCGTGTAAGGAACGTATGTAGAGATAACAAGCTTAGGGAATTTTACTTCAAACTCTTACACAGAATAGTAGTCACCAAAAAGGAATTATTTCTTTTTGGTGTGGCAGAGGACGCAAAGTGTCCATATTGTGAATTGAACGACTCCATAATTCACACTTTCCACAATTGTAATTGGAGCCAACTATTCTTCGCAGAGGTGATAAAATGGTTTAATAAAGAAAATGCCACCTCTCTCACCCTTTCCCCAACTGAATTAATCTTCGGTAAAGACAAGGATAACATAAACAAAGAATTACCGGTAGATATTATTAGAAAGTTAAACTTCACCTTTTTATACGCGAAATATTATCTATACAATCAGAAATTATTAAATAGAGAGCTGTCATTAAATGAATTTTTAGCCAATGTAAAATTTAAATACAACTTCGAAAAATTTAAGTGTAGTTGAAGCGATTTACTAAAAAAGAGTGTATTGAAAGACGAGTAATAGTATTGTAATTTGTAATTTTTGAATTTAGTGTGTTTTTGATTTTGTGTGCTAATAATTGTATTTGTATATTTTTTTTGTATATTTAGACGATTTGTTGTGTGTATTTTTTCCTCTTTTTTTCTATTGAAATAAATAAAAATAAAAAAAAAAATGATAAATTCACGTAAACCTAATTCCGTTTACTTGCCTTCAAGTATTGAAAAATAGCCGTTCGAAAAAAAGACGACAAACGACGAGTTTTAAGAATGAAATGGCTGCTCACCCTAATCAAAGTATGAACCCACTGCAAGTCCTAGTGCATGTTTTCAATGATTATTTAAGACGCAAGTAAGTCTTGACTTTCCGTAACCTGAATTTCAGACGTCTCTCTCTGGTCGCTACTGAAATTACGGCAAGAATTTTTGCAAACTATATAAGTTTTTAAAAATCTAAAAATGCACGACATGTAGCTGGAAGCAATTCTTTTCCACAAGTAACTGTGGAAAGGTGCCAGCTGTTACTAACAGCTTTTTAATAGAAAATACATGTTGTGCAGCATTGAGGATGGCCTATAATGTTGTATAAAAGCACACACTAGAAAGTATTCTTGGCCATGCCATGTTATAAATATTAGTGATATATTGTATTTGAGATCAACAGTTACTTAAATTTCACAGCAAAACTCTCTAGTATTTAGGTATTGGCTTACTGTAAATCTTAGTAGCTTCTCATCATCCACCCATGACCCAAATCTTGTGCTGACCTCGTTCCACTTGTCCATTTTAAAAAACGCCAAGATTGCTGACTGGGCTGATTTCCTAGCCTTCATCTTGTCTGCCTCCATTTTTAAATCTTTTAACAAGATTTCACCAGAAGAGATCTGATAAAGAAAATATGAAAAGTGAGACTGAGGATGAGTCCAACTTTCATGGAGGTCTGCCCATTAACAAGTGTTATCCATGATTATTTTGATCACGTAATCGTCAATAAGAATGTTAGCTGTTATCCCTATCAATGACATTTTCCTAACAAAATGAAATTAAAATGGTAAAAATATAGTTTGCATTCTTTATTTCTTTGTAATAAATAATCACCATAGGAAATTATTCAAGGAGAGAGTGTGGGAGCTTGATTAACTGAGGAGGGTGATTGTTCCATATTTAAAGATTTCATGATTAAATAATTGCACCAATACACAAAACACAAACATTTCTTTTTTAAATGTTCTTACATGTAGCTTTACTTGGCTTCTTTGGGTGCCAGTAACAGCTGACCAAGGAAGTCAACTTAAAGTTCAAAAAACAATAAAAGAGTCAAGAGTTACATTTCTCTTTCTGTCTTTTTAATTAACCAATTTACTTTTCTTACCTTTTTCAAAAGGCAAAGTTTAGAGTCATCAGGCAGGCTGACCAGTGGTTTCATATGCCACTGCTTCAATGCCAGTGTTCCCTTTGCCAGTTCTGCTTGAGAAAACTTCTGGTCCTTTAGTTTTCCCGTCTCATATAAATTGTTCACAACTAAAAACGCATCCCATGTAGTGCGAGACACTTGCGCCATTGTGAAGTGTTCACATAAATTCCTTTTCTATGAGAAAACCATAATCATATTGTGAGGTGGTGGTTGTACGTAGAGAAGAAACAAATTGGAAGATCATTTCAGGTGACAGCATTTAAATTTTGTTAGAGCCTACAGTGCATTGTTGCCACCCCTATTTTAGCTGCCGTTATTGTGAAATCTTCACCCGTAACAGGGAAACATGTGTCCAAAGGCTATGTAACTCAAATCTATCTACTGTAATGCTTTTGCAGCTGTAACACCCTCTAATGACACTTGTGACAGCTGTTACGGGTTAAACTGAGAACCCTGCACATCCACTTTTTATTGTATCACATGTATTTTGTTACTGATAAGCTAAATTGTGTATAGCCTGCTAATTAACAGTGATCTACACAGTTTGTTCAATTTTTTTAGTGAGGATACCTTTCAAATTTGAGCACTCATACAAGACTACAAATTGCACTCGACCTACGGGACAGTGCAATTTGTTTAGCCGTTAGACAATTTTTTTCCTGCACTGATTTATCTCAAATTGCACTCAAAATCATGTGATTAATTAAAGATCAATGCTCATGAATGTCAATTTATTCCTTAATGCAATGCAATTCTTTCTTTTTATCTGCCCATATCTTTCACCCGGGGGAAGGAATTAAGCTAAGCTCTTCTTACAATGTACATTTTGTAAATACAGCTGTAAGTGGAAGTGAATTCTTACATCTTTGTATAAAATTCGAGAGCAAGTGTCTCTCCATACGGAACTTGGTTTGGGTGTCTCACTTGGGAACTTGGTTTGGGTGTCATTTCCCGGCCACCATACAGTTGGGATCTACATCTCTCCACCTGCAACCAAAAATATGTGAATTACAAGAACGTATTAAGAAATGATGGCCTGGGCCAGGCTGTAAAAAGAATGTTAAAGTATCAGTATACCCAGCCCATCATATACTTAAGTGGCATTGGCATTTTCTGAAAGCTTAAGAACTGTAGATTAATCATTGAGGAGACGTATGTTGTCCAAGTAAAGCATGTGATATCTTGAAGAACCAAGGCTCACAAATCTGGTTTGTTTACAGACATATTAAGGAAGGAAAAAGCAATCAACATTGCTAATAATGTGTTCTTCACAACTCCAATAAATGAGAATAAAGAATAAAATAAAACCTTGTTCCTTACAAGACTTGGTCTGTAAGACTTTCAAAAGTGTCTTAAACCTACATGTATAAATTTCAGGGTCACTATGCAAAAAAATGTACCTCTTCTCTATATGTAATGTCGGGACTAAACGAGGATGACTTTTGGTGCATTGCGTGCATTGCACCAAGGTAGATGGCCTGCTCGTCGGTCAGGCCACAATAAATCCTTGCCATCCTGCCTTTGTAGTAGCTGTTGTCTGGGAACATCTCATTCAGGCGTTTTGTTGCCAGCATGAGGTGGGTCCCACGTAAGACTTCGTAATCGTAGGCAGCCACTTTGGCACAATCAAAAGTATCCTTTGATTGGACATCTTTGGCGACAACAAACAGGCAGCCATAACTTCCGGATGGTTCTCTCAGTAGTTCCTCTGTGAGGCTTTCAACAAAGGCGTTGTTAACCCGCCTTAGCTGTCTCGACTGTCTGACAGGCAACCCAAGTTTCTCTATTGGGATGAACTGAGGTGTAGCTGCCAAAAAAAAAATTAAGTGACTGTAGCAGACGGCCCTTAACATACATGTATTAACTAAAGGTCTCTATGTCTGGTGACAACTGAAAGCTGCACTTTCAGTTAGCACACATGTTGAGTTAATAAGCATGTTCTAAACATGCACCTTAAGTTACTGGTAAAAGTTTAATTCTGAGGGTCTTCAATTTTGCAATTGGAAAAAATTGTGAAATTAGAGATTTGTGAAACATATTATTTAACATATTATTTTTGAGAAATTTTTAAATGTTTTTAACATACTATCCTTTGTGGCCAAATCGCGAAAATAAGACGTTCCCTAATTGTTTTAAAAGACCACTGACACTTACTTGAAATCAGACAATTTTCACATGCATCTTGCATGTCATCCAAAACCCTAGATTTTTTTACTGTCCCAGTTGGCGTGGAGGACTGCTTTCTTTTCCCCATTCCAGTTGAACTGCTCTCTCCACTCTGTTCTTTAATGCTCTCTTCTGTACCCATGGAATCTAAGGTGGAATCACTTGGGTTACTGGATAAACTGCACTGTTTATCAAGATCTTTAAATGCAGTCTGCAATTCTGCCACCAGTGTCTTTGTGTCTCTACTGCTGCAGTTCCTGAAGACTTCTTCACTGTCCAAACGGTTAAAGGCTCTGGCTGGAAGGAGGCAAGATTGACGACTCCTGCCATCCAAGCTGAATTCTACCTGAGGTGACAGAGGGAAAAAGTAAATTAGCAATGGCCCTTCTTGGTGTTGGGACATTACTTGTCTTTACATTAAACCCATCAATAAATAGACGAGCTTGGGGAACGTGCAGCCTGGAAATTTAAAGATGGTGGAGCCTCAAGCACAAGAGCTGAGTATAGGGTAACCACGACAACCCTGATAGTGGCACCCACCAGGCACTATCACACTGAAAAACAGTGGAACCATGATACTTACCTCATACTTAGAGGGAGGGGGCAGGGAGCGAAGTCACCAAGCACGGTTGAAACGGCAAAAGTGCATGTGGGAATGAGTTGACCTCAAAAAGCGAGCTGTAAAACCACAAGACCTGCAGACCCTAACCACTGCACATGTCGAAAACAGGAGAGGCCGCTGACCAGCATTATTTCCCGGTTAAGGTGGCTCCATATAGTTTCATTACCGCGCGCGCTGCTAGTGCAAGCTTGTCGGAATCATTCATATACGCATCCAGAAATCGTGTTTTCCGAGAGGAATTTCGCAAACTGCTGTGTTGGTGGAAAGAAAGAGGAATAACAACTGAACCCGATTCTGGTGCGAATCGAAAAAGAGGTCGTGGCGAGGAAGCAACTGAAACCTCAACCCCTTTCCCAGAGTCGGACAAAGAACATAGAAATCCTGAAAACGAGGTTGCTGAAACGGACCTTTAGGATTCTCATCAGCTAAATTTATCGCAAATTACAATAAGTTTCACTTGCATTTTTGTGATAAGCCGAACTGCCGCAAATTGCAACATCACATTGACACCAATGTCAGTAACTTTGAAAATAACTTGTCACAATTTTTCCATCTTAGAAAGCAACTCCAGATATTCCTCAATCTTTAGCAATGTGAGGGTAGGATGGAGAAATAACCTAACTAAACCTAGCTTGCCCACTGAACTGTGGGGAAACTTTTGGCGAACTAAGGTAACTTATTAGGTTCACGTAACATGCATTCTGCATACTGCTAGGACCAGTAGATCAGATGAGTGCTGATTTTCTTCAGGATACAACATTAATGCAACAAGCTATTCAAGGGTTTACTAAGTTTTCCTTAACCATGTGTACTCATTTCTAGAGAGTGAAGGCTGATACTTAATGAAAATCATGAAAGCCAAGTGTAAAACTACTGACCGCAAGTGTAAAACTACTAGAGACTCTTTTTTTTACAGGGAAAGTCTCAATCCGAAGTATCTCTTAAAAACGCACAAGTACCAACAATAAAAGTGCTGAATTCTAAAATACAACAACGCACAGAGTTGTTAGAAGCTTTCATCTTCTCACCGGTATTTGTGAATATCTTACTTAAGATTGAGGCTAACCTGGTACAACTGAGTCTTTTTTTTATCCAGCGGTCTCGGTCAATATTAGGAACTGGACGATTAAGATGTCACAAATCCCTTCACGGTTTATTAAGAATTTCTCGATGGCTTTTCCAGTCTTGGTTCCTACAGAGTTGTTGGATAGCAGGTGCAGAATTCATTGAATTTTTTTAACACACTTGCCTCGGTAACTGGTTAATGGGTAGTTGCGATTCTTACTCTAGTGTCCGCTTAATACGGGCTTGTAAGGCCTAGTTTATACGTCGAATTTAATTCAGACGAATTTAGTTCACATTAAATTCGTCTATAGGTCGACATTATGTCACAGTCCGTTTTAGACGTCGAATTTAATTCTATGAACTATTGAAAAACTACCATTTCCAATGTCACTGGAGCGTGTCAAAGCACAAAAAACGGTTAAAGGACAGAGAATTTGAAAATCAAATTCGCTTTTCCCTCTGTACAGCGTTGTCTTCTCTTAGCTTTCGTTTAAGTTTCAATGCTTAGACCGATGCCAGTTCATTCGCGATAATCTTGATTGCTTTTCTTATCTTCTGTGACTTTTATTTCATTGTTAAAACCGCGTAAACAAACTGTCCGCTGCGACGTATAAACTAGGCCTAAGATTGATTATTGCTTTTTGGTCTCATGACGTGCATTTAGCAATAAGTCAGGAAATTTAGCCGCATTTATTCATTTGTTATTTCAGCATGTTTAGCTTTATCCATTTATTGATATTTAGCCTTAGGAAATCCCTCTGTCTTGTTTTCCCTTGCATGTATTTGGAGTATCATGCTTTAAAACAAGTCTTAATCTTAGTCAACATACTTTTCCTGACTCGAGGAGGGCGTCGAGATTTAAGGACAAAGGAACGTGAAGAGAGTCCTACGCATGTTTCTTTTAAATTATACCAAAAAGTACAAAAACGTCAATAGTTATGCTTTTTAATGGCTTAGTGTTTTTGAAAAGAGTGTGTAGTCAGTTGTGTAGGCGCTAGAAGCCGCCTTATTTAGCCTCAGTAATAAGTATAATTCAAGGCACTATTTATTTATTTATTTATTTATTATTTAAACTCGTTTTGGCACACGCCACCCCGTGAAGTGTACATCGTACTTGTTCTTTGGACGCATACGTTAGAACAGTTGGTTACCTAATCCTTGGACTCGCCGATCGAAGCCCCTGTTTCCGTGAGCAAAGTTTGCAGCTCTTTTGTCGTATGGAAAACTACTTTCCTTAACAATTAGGTGCACGTGAACGTGAGATATTTTTAATAACATATCTGTTTTCAGCACGTGCTTTTGCAATATTGTTCTTTTTCGGACAAAAGAAATTGCTTAGTCATTGTAATATTGTGCGTATATAAGCACACATCTTGTTCTTGTAAGTTGGCTATTTCAGTGGTCACAATAAACTCATGCTGGCGTAAAGTTTGGTTCCTTCATGTTTACAAAATACCGTAAGCATGCGATTAGACGTGCAGTTGACATGCTGCACGACTTCTCAAACTGAAACAAAGCTAAGACCATACTAAGGATGGAGTTCAGGTTACGTGAGTTTTACTTGAATCCTTTCAAGTTGCCGGCTTAAAAATGAGAAGCCAAGTCAAGTGCGCCCAGTTAACTGAGCGTCGCCCCATGTAAGGTAATCCGGAATCCGGGCAATTTTACCCTGTGGAATCGGCCAGAATCCACGACTTTGGAATCCGGAATCCAGCTCATGGAATCCGGAATCCAACCACTGGAATCCAGAATCCAGCTTGTTAGGAATCCAGCCTGTTGTGATTGTTCCGGGACCACTTTTCTTCTGAAAAGCGGCTATTGTGTGAAAAACTCGAGCTGCAAGGAGGTGCAATAAACGATACCACGCGTGCTTCACCCGCAGGAACACCCCTGAGTCATGCTGAGATATCGGTCGGTATTGGGTACCTATTTTAACCCATGGTGTCCTTGCCATGGTATAATGCAATGACGTGACGGAATCATATCCTGATCCTGCAGTGCGTGAAACAAAGGCGCAACAGGCGACTCTCGCAGCCTAGTCTTTACACGGACCCCGTTGCGCCTTCAGAACCTTTCCCTGTCCGTGCGCAATTGAAACCAAGTTTCGGATTTTCGAAACTATAATAATTCAAAGAATTATAATAATGGCATAAAAATATCCATATTCTTGGCCGTAGTACCTCGAAGTATTAGTAGTCGCGATGTTTTGTTTTTGGTGCATTACACTCCTTTTTTTTTTACAAGAACGTCCAATTTTTTACCTGAGGCTGAACAGGAACTGAATGTCCTTATTTTTTTGGCGATTTGAGCCTGAGACGTTCTTAACAATGTTCTTAAGATTAATTGAAAAGCGTTTCAGTAAATCATAGTTCTGAATGAAAGAAAGAACAAATAGGTCAAGTTCTACCAATTTCCTAAAAGTTCTACGTGTTTGCTTTTGTTAAAAAATCAATGGAAGATGATTTGCAACATCGCAAAAATTCTAGCATTTGGGGCTCAAATAGGCTGTAAATTACTTTCACCAAATTATTAGATTAAATTAATTATTCTCACAAAGCTTGTTCTACAAATATGAAGACAAGATAAAAACGTTCTTAACAAAATCTCAGCCTGGGTATGTTCTTAGCATGTTCTTAAAACTTTGGCCAATCCCAGCCTCGACGTTCTTGTGCAAAAGGTTACTATAAAAAAAAAAGAGTTTAACTGGCTTCAAGGCACATGTCATAAGTGTCACTCGTGGATCGACGCGGTGTCTTTTTCATTCAGTCCAGATTCATTTAAGATCTCAAGCGAGAGGTCACTTCGATCCCACTTCGATAATATCTCGACAGTCTTCCGAACTATTTGTCAGGATACCCATAGCTACCAAGTAAATATAGGAAAGCACAAGAAAAAGCACAAGCGGCAAAGGTACGTACGTGTATGAATTCTGTGTTTGTGACTTTGTGATGGAAAATTTTTAATTGGCGTTGTGGTTTTTGAATAGATCTGAACGTGTGAAACACAAATCATGATAAAACTTTGAGCTCGATTGAACATCTATATCTCTCTGTTTCTATCATGAACTTACTATCTTACAAATTTATGTACAGGAATCCAAGAAAGAAGGGGAGAAAGTCAAAGAAAAATAGAAAAGTTCAAGGTCTGTGGAGTTCTTTGTTCTATTTGTGATATTTGAAACCCTTATGCCGGAAAACATACATGTGTTACGCTGCTATTTGATGTTGTGAACGAAATTATGTTGAATTATGGATCGAACGATCAAGAACAAAATACTGCTGGAAACGGACACATCGACTGCGCGTAGCGTAATTTCACAAGTGAACTGAAAAAAATAGGGAATTAATCTAGCCCGCGTGTGGGCGTGTGTGGCGCGCTTCTGGAGACCCTTAACCTTCCTTAATCCCCCCCCCCCCCCCCCCCCACTCTCACCCTTTTCAAGTCTAAAGAACAAATATCTTTACCTGTTTTCAGACTAGCAGGCTAAACGTAGTCAATTTCAAAGAAAAATGGTCAACATATACCCGTTTTCAGACCAAAAGTCAAAATAAGGATGTTAATAATCATTCTCTTTGGTCGCGTATACCTATATAGCCTATATAATGGAGAAACCCCTCGGGAGTAATAACTCAGAAAATCGATCACGCAACTACACACAGCCAAATGAATGAAAGTATTTCTTTTTAGCTTTATTTTTGGCATGGTGTCAATTCACAATCAGTATGAATCAGTATCACTGAAAAAAAAAACCGGAACACCGTTGCAAACAAACCTTCAGGCAGTCTTTAGAGATGGAAATTTCGTACGGCAGAAAGTGTTTCTAAAGTGGCTAAACCAGACAATTGATCAACTTACATACACGTATGGTGATGTCTGTAATGGGAACTCCCCCAGGTGTATTTTAACCCGAGTTCTCGACTTTTCTTGTGAAGAACCAGACAGCATCTTCTTATCATATATATAGATATCATCTGAGGAGGATAACAGGCTCTATTGCAAATGGGGACTATGGGGAAGATGATGTCGAAAATGAGAATGACAATGGTACTGCAGAACCAGCTCAAGAGGACGAAGGCGAAAAATCACTCCCGTTAAGACTGCCGGGGGTAAGTTTATCAGGACGGAGAACGACACGGTTCGTTCTAAGATAAACGCTTCCTGGTCACTAACTTTTCTCGTTGGAGTACGGTATCTGTTATTTTAGCGCACCAGAATGTAACCGCAATGAACGAGTTTTTAAAATATACAAATGTTGCAAAGTTATTAGCATAGTCTGTTCCAGGCGTTCAGGTGGTGGAAAAAGCAGAAGTGGCCTTAATGTATAGGGGAACGGGAAAGGCGCGAATAAAAACCAGCCCCCCACCGTTCTCTACTGAGCCTCCCTGCATTTTTTTCGGTTTTACTCTTCGCGCTACTTCGCACTATCTGAACGCCTGGAACAGGTTACTTTTGATATGGTGTAATTTAACAGTTTAAGAGTCGGTAAGATAGTTGGCGCATTGACTTCCATTTAAACACTCATCCCCAAAGTGGTAAAATTTGCAGTTAAAAATAATCTCTTGGCAACAAGAACCAAGATAGCGGTATTTTATCTCATCAGATTTACTACTGTATCATGAACAGTGTTCCTGTTCTTGTTTTAAATATTTCGAAATATTACGGACCTACAATTAATTTAGTAAGAGATAAATACACTATTTTCCTGCTATTTATTGTGAATTTGTAACTGAATTTTTGCATTTCCGTGCGGCAATTTAACAATTGTTTGAACCTTAAAAGCACTGATTTATGCAATTTGTAGCTATTTTATTATTGTTAACGCTATTAGAATAAGAGTACTCCTACCTCGTCAGTATTTGTTCAAAGATGTGGAATCAGCGGACTTCAGAGAACACTCGTATTCACAGTCTTCCAAGGTAAGGCAAAGAAGTGTATTTTCTCACTCTTGATGCTATATAGATTATACTTAGAATATTTCATAGAAACCGAGCTACTTTTCTGGTAAAAAAGAAAAGTTATCTTTCACTTTTACCTTTTTTAAAAATAGCAAACCTACATTTCGTTTGGAAAACACAGTACAAAGGGAACGTTAGAAATCAGAATCTGGAATCCAGCCACTTGTGGACCGTGGAATCCGGAATCCACGGACGTGGAATCCGGAATCCACAGCGTGGAATCCAGGATCCAAGGATCCCTCGGATTACCTTACATGGCCCGATGAGCGGCTAAGTTATGCATGTTGTTTCGTCTCATGTTTAAGAGCGCGCAGTGGCTCCTAATTTCTACTATAGTTATTCGTTGCTATCCATAAGTCATTTTGGTCTTCTCACATATCAGACATCTGTTTCTGAACGCTTTATCCAGCAACCTTCCAGGAAATAGTTTTACTCATTCCCGTGCATGCTTGTGTCTAATAGGCTAGGTAAGTAATTAGAATATTACTTGACTTGAACTTTCCCTAAAGTCGCCCAGTAAAGATTTTACACTTGCGAAAGCGACACGTCAACTTAACATTGGTATTTTTTGGCTGCTGTGTCGGACATGTCCACGTGTTCGAGCCTTTTTTCTCGCTATAAGGCGTTTCAAGCATAAAAATCGAATTTTTAATCTATAAAATAGCAAAAGCTTGAAGCAATCGGCTCTAGATAATCCTTCGGTCTATGCAAAGTTCCATGCAAGCTGCTCAAACAGCAACCCCTTTCCCAGAGTTCCTCTTCTCCCCTCCAGTGGACGGGAAGGACAAAGATCATATAAATCCTGAAAATGAAGTTCAAGAAACAGTCCCTTAGGGTTCTCAGCTGCCAAATCTATCGCCCACTATAATAACTTTCACTTGCATTTGTATACTGAACCGACCCAACCTGTTGCAAATTCTGAAACCATTTTGTCGGCCAATTTTAGTAACTTTAAAAATATCTTGTCATAGATATTACAGGTTACTTACTCCTACTTCAGAATCATCCTCAGCCAATACAAAATAATATTTTGCAACACAAGTAAATCCTGACTACATTCAGTGACTCAGGTGGGATTCTAACCCATAATCTGAGCTACAGAGCCACTATGGGAACAGGGTGAGGATGGATCTCATTTGATCTCACATGTGCATAGACGTTTCCTGCTACAAACATACGTACCATGTATTATATTCAAGGAACAAACAATCAGTGACGCGGTCTCTCAATTCTATTTCAGAACCATCCTTAGGCAATATCAAGTGATATTTTTGAAACACTGATCAATCCCGACCACTGAAAAAGTCAATGGCCCACTCGCAACTGGAATTCACGACCTACAGGTCGTCTGCTCTACCATATGAGCCACAAAGCCACCACAGGAACAGCGGGTGGATGAGTCCCATTTGATCTTACATGTGCATAGGGGATTTCCTGGGACAAACATGCGTAACGTGTATATCACATGCATACAAGGAACAGGCAATCGATGATGTAAAGAGGGAGAGCTTGGAGAAGTCCTGGAAACGAGGTTGTTGAAATATTCCTTTAGGGCTCTTAGCCGCCAAATCTACTGCAAATTAATTCAATTCAGTTCCAGTTTTAAATAAATCGAGCCAAGGCTGTTGCAAATTGTTAAACCATATTGTCTCTGATGTTAGTAACTTGAAAATATCTTTTCAGAGCTGTTACAGGTCACTCATTCCTATTTCAGAATCCTCCTCAGGCAATGTCAAGCAATATTTTGGAAACACTGGTAAATTCTGACAGCTGGAAAAATTCAGCGGCTCAGGTGCAATTGGAACCCACGACCTTCGGGCCCACTGCTCTATCATCAGAGCGAGAGAGCAACAATAGAAACAGCGAGTGGATGAATAAAATTTGATCTTACATGTGCACAGGAGTTTCCTAAGACAAACATGCGTAGCATGTATATCACATACATCCAAGCAACAAACAACCAATGATGCATTGTTTCGATCTATTTGAGACTAATCCTTAAGCAATATCAAATGATACTTTTGTAACACTGATAAACCGACAAAAATTCAGTGGCTCACGACCTTCGTGTTACTAGTCCACTGCTCTACTATCCGAGTTACAGAGCCACGATAGAAACTACTCGTAGATGAATCCCATTTGATCTTATAGCTGCACAGGAATTCTCTGCGACAAGCGTGCGTGGCATGTATCACACATGCATAAAACAAACAATCAGTGACGCAGTTTTTTGATGCTACTCAGTTCAGAATCCTCCTCAGACAATATCAAATGATATAGGCCCTGTTGAAATCAGTCATTTCCTTCTTAAACAGGCAGTCAACAAAACAGGAAAGCAGTTAATCTTGTAACAAGTTTAAGTGGAGATGTCCTCGCCGGAGTTGACAGCCCGAAGCTTGGCAGCAGTTATCATCGAAGCAAGTGTATTTCTTGTAATGACTGTCGTAAGTATCACAGGAAATGCTCTGGTTTTTTTGGCAGTGTACAGAAACCAGAAACTGCGATCAACTATCAATCTGTATATCACCGCTTTAGCAGCCAGCGATCTGTTGTGTGCAACAGTGGAAATGCCGTCCGCTGCAGCCGTATTAATCACTGGAAGGTGGAATTTCGGCGTCCCCGTGTTCCAGCTTCAGGGTTTTCTTGATGTGTTCGTTACGTACTCAACTCCAGCAACTATGGGTTTGTTGGCCTTAAACCGGTACGTACGAATTGTAAAGACAAACCATTACAACGGGATCTTTTCACCGCGCAAATCTAAGATTTGGCTGAGTTGCGTGTGGATTTCTCTCGCTTTGTATCTGCTAATCGCTCGAGTGACAAACTGGAGCACATTTGAATTCATTCCTGGTTACGCAGTTTGCAGCGTTGCCTTTTCATCATCCGAAAACAGAATCATCCATTACAGCTTCGTGCTCGGTTTGTTTTTTATTTTACCCTTTTCCATCGGTCTTTTCAGCTATTTCAAGATTTTCTTGAAAATCCGTCAGCATAAGTTTGACGTGGCTCCATCTTTACAGAACTCGAGAAACCAAGCGGGCAGAATTTCCATGCAAGAAATAAACATGAGCCGCGCCTTGTCTTACGTCGCCGCCGGATTTCTGCTTTGCTGGATACCAATGTGGGGATTCACATTATGGAAGCGCTTTTCCCCAGACACAGCTTCAAGAATTGTGGAATTATCAAGCACTTTTTTTTTATTTCTAAGCAGCACAATAAACCCGTTTATATACGCGGCCAAAAATCGTGCTTTCCGAGAAGAATTCCGCAAACTGCTGTGTTGGTGGAAAAAGGGAAGTACAACATCTGAAGCTGGTTCTTGTGCGAGTCGAAAAAGATGTCGTGGTGGGAAAACACCTGAATCATCAACCTCATGGCCAGAGTCTTTCCTTTCCCTTCCAGGGGACTGTAAAGAGAGAGGTTGGAGAAATCCTGGAAACGAGGTTGCTGAAATATTCCTTTAGGGCTCTTAACCGCCAAATCTACTGCAAATCATAACAAGTTTAATTCAGTTCCAGTTTTAAATAAATCGAGCCAAGCTGTTGCAAATTGTTGAACCATATTGCCGTCAATGTATATAACTTTAAAAATACCTTCTCAGAGCTATTACAGGTCACTCCGTCCTATTTTAAGACTCCTCTTCAAGCAATATCAAGCGATATTTCGGGAAACACTGATAAATCCTGACCACTGGAAAAATTCAGCGGCTCAGGTGGAATTGGAGCCCACGACCTTCCGGGTCCACTGCTCCATCATCAGAGCGAAAGAGCCACGAGTTGATGAATCCCATTTGATCTTACATGTGCACAGGAGTTTCCTAAGACAAACATGCGTAGCATGTATATCAGATACATGCAAGGAACAAACAATCAATGATGCAGTTATTTCGATTCTATTTTAGACTCATCCTCAAGCAATATCAAATGATACTTTTGCAAGACTAACAAATCTTGACCACTGAAAAAACATTCAGTGACTCATATGAGATTCGAACTCACCACCAAGCTACAGATCCACGATGGGAACAGCGCGTCGATGAATCCCATTTGATCTTACATGTGCACAGGAGTTTCCTGCAACAAACGTGCCTTGCACGTACGAACAACAATCAAGGATGAAGTGTTTTAGGATAACATTTCAGGATCCCCTTCAGGCAATATCAAATGATACTTTTGTAACACTGACAAATCCTGACCGCTGAAAAAAAACTTAGTGGCTTATGTGAGATTCGGACCCATGATCGAAGCTACAGATCCACGAAGGGAACAACGCGTGTATGAATCCCATTTGATCTTATATGTGCACAGGAGTTCCCTGCAACAAACGTGCCTAGCATTTAGGAACAAACAATTAAGGCTCAAATGTTTTAGGATTCCATTCCAGGGTCATCTTCAGGCAATATCAAATGACATTTTTGTAACACTGACAAATCCTGACCGCTGAAAAAAAACTCCGTGACTCATGTGAGATTCGAACCCACGATCTAAGCTACAGATCCACGAAGTGAACAGCGCGTGGAGGAATCCCATTTGATCTTATATTTGCACAGGAGTTTCCTACAACAAACGTGCCTAGCATGTGTTGCATACAGGGAACAAAATCATCCTCAGACAATGTCAAATGATGTAGGCTCCTCCGTGTTTATATCAGTCATTCCCTTCTTTAAAAAGGCAGTAGCCAAAACAATCAAGCTTCATCTTGCAACAAGTTAAAGCGGAGAGGACTTCGCTGGAATTATCAAACAGAAGCTTGGCAGCAGTCGTCGTCTAATCAAGTATCTTTCTTGCAGTGAACATCACAAATGTCCTAGGAAATGTTGTGGTTTGTTTAGTGGTATATAAAAACCCTAAGCTGCGATCAACCGTCAATCCATACATCATCACTTTAGCAGCCAGCGATCTGCTTTGTGCAATGGTGGCAATGCGGTTCGTTTCAGCCGAAACGAATCAATGGAAGATGGATTTTCGGCGACGCCGTGTGCGAGCTTGAGGATTTTGTTAGTATCAGTCGTTGTGTACTCAATTCCAGCTACTATGGGTTTACTGGCATTCAACCGGTACATACGAATCGTCAAGACGAACCACTACAAGAAAGTCTTTTCACCGCGCAAATCTAAAGTCTGGCTGAGTTGCGTGTGGCTTTCTCTCGCTTTCTATCTGCTAATGGGTCGAGTGACAAATTGGAGCACATTTGAATTTATTCCTGGTTATGCAGGTTGTGGGTAGGTAGGTAGGTAGGTAGGTAGGTAGGTACTTTATTAAAATACTTTGCAGCTCATAGAGCTGAATTGCGTATTCTACATTCTATGATACAAATTTACAAAATTTAAAATTTAAAATTTATAATGTCTAGAATCTAAAAATAATAATAATAGTTATAAAATTTAATAATACTAATAATTATTTTTATAATATCTAAAAACTATATCGCTAATAATGATAGCAACCGTTGCCTTCACCACATCCAAAAACAGAATCATCCATTATGGCGTCGTGCTCGGGTTGTTTTTTTTGTTTTGCCGTTTTCTATCGGTCTTTTTGGTTGTTACAAGATTTTCTTGAAAAATCCGTCAGCATAAGCTTGAAGTACTTCCCTCTTTACACTGAGAACTCGAGAAAGCAAGAGGGAAGAATTTCGGTACAAGAGATAAACATAAGCAGCACCTTGTCCTAGGTTGCTGGTGGATTTCTTGTTTGCTGGGTATTATTGTAGACATTTACACTTTTGAAGCCCTATTTTTACATTACATAAAATCGACCGCATGGCTTCGTTTGTAGAGCACGATTGTCATGAGAGTTTATCGCATTTATTCCAGTTATTTTGCTTATTCATCAAATTGATTTAGTTAATTAGAATAAATTGTATAATTTGAGTTCAGATCGAAAGAAAAATTGCCGCGATACAACTGCTAGTGTGTATTCTTCAGCGCATTTTTTGTTAGGAGGTTAATTTTAGTGTATTGATTTAGTCGTTTTTGTGCGGACGAACTGCGAACCTATGCGTCCGCATCTTTGTCATCGCCTTTCAGTCTCTGTTTTGTTTGAGTACTAGTTTGGTGCTCCGGGTTCCTGAGTCAAAAGTAAATCGGGGAGGCGGTTTTCTTGGGGGTGGGGAGGTTTATTCGGGGGGGGGGGGGGAGGTGTTAGGAACGGTGTGGTTTGTAGAAACCTCGGGCTGTTTGGTCAGTGGTCTAGTGTCTAGGCAACCAAACCGCTGATCAAAGAATTCTTGGAAAGCTGGACGGTTTTGTTTCTCTTGAATCCTGAAAATGCTGACACGATCTGCTGGCACAAGCTAAGGAGCTTATGTATTGTGAGCACCTGAGTACGATATTGCGTTCGCCCTCTCTGCTTCGTGATTACTATAAATGTTAATAATAAAATGAAATAAAGGTCTTCTTAGTTTTTTTTGGTTTGTTTGCTTGCTCGGTATTCTATTTTGATTTCCGATTTATTGTGCATACTTCACTTGTGCACAAGGAAATGCTCTTTGTTTATAAACAGCTAAAACCCAGATAAACATGTCAGTTTTGCTGTTTAGTTTTAAAACTGCTCGTCAACTGCTCGTCAAGATTGCGTGGTGTTTGTTTTATCAGAAGAGTGTATCGTCCTAAGTTCTGATTATAACACGTTTTGCTCGTTGTTGATGCGACTGCTTGGCCCGTAGTTAATAAAGTTTAAAAAACTTTGTATAGCACGTTTCATGTTCATCGTTTTTTGGAAAGGAGCTTAATTTCCGAAAGCACCAAGTAATTCACCAGCCAAGATGAAACAAAGATAGCTTTGAGTTTTGGAAAGAGCAATAAACTCATTTACTTTTGCTTAGCGGAAAATGAAGAAATAGCCCTTTTCACAGTTAACTCTTCTCATTTGCATTACAATATATTTGCACCTGGATGTGAGGCAGTTTCGGGCAAAGAGTTCAAAATTGCCCGAAATTGCCTCACATCCACGTTCAAAAACATTGTGATGTAAATTAGCCTGTTCCGGGCGTTCAGATCTTCCCCAGTCTCCCCTCGTTTTTTCCCGCTCTTCCGCTCGCTATATTTTTCGCTCACGCTCCACTATCTGAACACCTGGAGCAGGCTAGATGTAAATGAGAAAAGGTAACCGTGAAAAGGGCTATTGAACTTTAACGCGAACATATTCAAATGTCAAGATTGGCATAATGCCATTATGTGGTGATGATTCGTGCACTTCGTGAGGGACTTCGGTTTTTCACTTACATTCAGTAATCCGACTATGAAGAAACAAAACTATGCTGTTCGGGAGCTCAACAGTTTCACTAGCGAAGAAATAGCAAAAATGAATTACCTACGGCACGTTCCCTTGAATAAAATCACGCAATCATTTTGACAGATCTAATTGGCTGTCACTTTTCAGTACTTCTTTGAGCTCCAGCCAAGAGTCACACAAATCATTGACTCAGTGCAGTAGTTTTCTTTCCTTTTAGTGCGGTCAGAATTTATTTTCATTTTTTAATTTGCTTCGTTAATTTTTGACATGGGTAACTCATTTTCTTTTATTAGGTAATGCGTTTTTTTTAACAAACTTGAATTGACTAAGAGGCACCCTTTTAAACTCATTTTAAAGACGAGTTTCACTTTCCATTGCTCGATCACTCACTCGAATTATGATAAGCAAATCGAGTTTTAAAAACACTCATGTGCACATTTTTCAGTTTGAGACGTTTGCACATGCCCGCAATGCGCGGGCCGTTTATTTAATGCTTGGAATGATTTTGATAGTGAGGGTTGTGATCATAGTCTTTCAGGCGTTTTACCCTTTGTCTATGTAACATAGGACGTGCTGTAGACAGATTAGTGATTTCCTGTCAGCGTTGACGAGTGATTTCGAAGACAACTTTTGAACAAATACTCAACTGCATTGCTGAAACTTCGCGGGCCAAACATGGCTACATTCCTTTACCAGTTGGTTCGTTGGAACCAGATGTTGTACTTTTGCACTCCTTTTCTGTTATCCTGTAAATTAAGGCACCTTCTAGTCCTCTTTGAATGAGGGCCAAATATGTTTACAGCACAGCATAAAAGTAGGTGCATAACGTAAACAGAAGTTAGTTTAAGAAAGTTGTAAAAAAGATCTGAGCCAATAAAGAAGACAGTTGCCCAGAAAAGAGTCCGGGTCCTCTTAGCAGTTAGCTGAGCGAGTATACCCGACAATGAAATCGTCCACAATCTCCCACCGCAACACAAATTATAATAAGGGCCAGTAGTATTTTACAATAAATGGAGATGTTGCAACTTGTAATTATAAATCGTCGTGAACGGTAGTAACTTTTAAAAACACTTGTCACGCAGATGTTGCAGGTTACCTTCCCCTAAGAAACAACTCGAAAAATTTGACCATCCTTAGCAATCTGAAGGCAAGGTAAAATTGCCCAGCCACACCTTACCAGCTGAGGTCGACTTCGTAATAGGTTTATAACATAGGTAGCCTAGCCGCGAAATGAAATTCAGTGCAAGTGACTTGAGCATGCTCAATGAAATTACTGAGCACTCCACCTATGAGTGCTCAGTATTCTGACGCCAGCAAACCTGCTGTCACTTCATATCGAGGTGACTTTATTTTTCCCGAAGGAAATTCGCTTGCAGAACGACACTCAGTGATGACGTAAATAAACTGCGATTGTTGTCCAGATGAGGTTAAGCATAACAAGAGAACTATTAAGCTTTTCTCTTTCTACATACATCTGAAGGGGTTGAGTTAAAAGTTGGCAGTAGGCAGACAATTTGGAATTATTAAAAAGACAGGTGGGCATTTTAATCCTTTAAGCCCTGACATGAAAATGCATTTTTCTTCTTACGTTTGTCCATGCTATCTTATGGAGTTAGTAAGGAGAATTTGTCAATAATCAAGACATCTCATCCTTGCTGATCGCTTTCTTTGTTCTCATCACTTGAATGTTTGAATTGATTACGTGGTGATGTTGTAAAGGGAAATTAGGCTCTAAAGGTTAATTTTTAATCTGTGGAAACCTTTAATAGGCTCCTTCGCAATTTCAGTAAGAAAGGGGCTTTTTCAATGACGAAAACGTTCAAACTTTTATCTCGAGAATGACGTTATTAAACGTGACCGCAAGGGCACCCACGGCCAAATTTCTAGTAATTCTGAACAGTTTAAAAATAATGTTTATAGGAAAACAATTTGAACTTGAAATGCAGAAGGCCTTAATATGTAAAACGTTTCTTCAGCGTCTTGGCAGGAAGTGCTGCTGGATACCTATCAACAATAAATAATATATTCTTTTAAAGCTACAAATACATTTTCCAATTTTCCTAAAGATTAATCGGCTATGGTTTTATAACTTACTTCTATTTTAAACCTATTCCAGTGTCGACAAACCGAACTCAAATAATCTAAACTTGAAGTTACGAGATTCATTCATACGTGCCTAAAACAATTTTACAAAAAATGGCTTCCTTATCACTGAAATTTTATTTTATTGTCTAAGACTGATTCTTAAAAACACGTAAAAGCCAACCTTTTTGCCACACCAACATGTTGGTGCCTGGGGAAAAAAAAGCATAATAATTTGATGAGCGTGCTGACTCATGAGCTTGTTGATAGGCTGTAATCTATTTTACATGACGAGCTGCACATTGTGGCCTGTGGTGCTGCCACATTTAAATACCGCTGTTATTTAACTCATTCAAACTAGACACGACACAGGTGCACCCTTCAGTTGTCAGCGAAATAAGCCCCAGTGCGTACTAAGTGTCCTCCGTGTCTTGGTTGAAAGTTAGTATATTAAATCCTTTTGCTGGATGAAGCTCTCAAACACTGGTGACGTTTTCTATTTCACTGTAAGGTAAGTTTAAAGAGAAGTCGGCTGCGGGCCCCTTTTTACAGCTTACTTGATGCATGGGAAAAAAAACAGACAAATGCTCTGTTGATTTATTGAATACAAAAACTGGTTACTAAAACATTAATTTACGGTGTAATGTCTATTCAAAATCCACGCAAACAAACATTTTGGCCGTTCGACAAATACGGTATGACATCGTCGTAACGATGCTGATCGTTCTCTAATGAAGCTGATCCAAACAAGCTAAGAGTAACCTTCAAATACTTCAATATTAAAGATTGTTAATGAAAATGTTGGGGTAAGAAAATGGAAACATCACACTAGTGCCCTCGGCCTTAACATCATTTTACAAATCATGATTTCAAGATTCAACTGCAATGAAATTTCTAACCGGCCGACTTTTGGAAAGTAAACAGTAAAAGAAAAAGCTCAAAGTTCTTTAAAAAGAGACCAAAATGGCACGGAGTACACGCGCGTTTGTTTCTAGTGCACAAACAAGAGGTATAGTTTCTAAAGAAACTGTGGTGCTGTGTTGGTGGGGAAGTGAAACACAAAACTTTGGTTTTATCAACTCAGTTGATAAAGTGAATTGGCCACAGTAAAGAGATTGAAAGCTGACGTTTCGAGTGTTCTCCCTTAGTCGTAACAGCCAAATAACACCCTCCGTCAGGATTCGCTCTGACGAAGGGCTAACGCTTGAAACGTCAACTTTCAATCTTTTTACGGTGGCCAACTCAATTAATAAATCCAAAGTTTTGTGTTTCTAGTGAAAGCGAACCATCTTTGCAAAATTTAAGAATTTGTGCAAGGTCATATCATAAGAAACCTTTGCCAAAGAATCCGATTATTTTCTTTTCTCCAACATGCAATAAACCGTGAAACTTGTGCGTGTTCAGTTTATCCAGTCTGACAAAATGAAAGAGACTATACGAAAGCCGAAGGTTTTCATACAAAGAAGATAAAAGTCAAGCAGTTGTGAGCCTAAAATTTCGGCTGCAAAATCTTAATTTCCGTTAAAAACAAAAGGCTTCCGATTTCATAGTTCGTGAAGAGCACAGGGCACTCCATTGATTTGGCCAGTACAAAGGTAAAAATAAAGATAAAAAGGTAAAATAAAACGAAATCTGAAACTTCGTTTCCTTCTTCGGATTCGTGATATGTTTTGGTCAGGAACTCTTAAAACGTATCTTATAATTACTTTAAAGTATTTCATTACTTTCTTTAACAGGCAGAAACAAACCAGGAAAGCTTAATCTTTTATCAAGTTAAAGCTGAGATGTCTTCCCTGGAATTGCAAAACCGAAGCTTGGCAGAGGTTATCATCGAAGCAAGTATTTGTGTTACAATGAACGTCGTAAGTATCGTTGGAAATGCTCTGGTTTGTTTAGCCGTGTACAAAAACCCGAAACTGCGATCATCCACCAACCTGTACATCATCGCTTTGGCAACCAGCGATCTGTTGTGTGTAACAGTTGAAATGCGGTCAGCTTCAGCCGTATTGATCACTGGAAGATGGAATTTCGGAGACTCCGTGTGTCAGATTCAGGGTTTTGTCGATGGGTTCGTTGGGTACTCAACTCCAGCAACAATGGGTTTATTAGCGTTCAACCGGTACGTACGAATCGTCGAGAGGAACCACTACAACAAGATCTTTTCACCGCGCAAATCTAAAGTTTGGCTAAGTTGCGTGTGGCTTTCTCTCGCTTTGTATCTGCTAATCGCTCGAGTGGCAAATTGGAGCACATTTGAATTCAATCCTGGGTACGCAGTTTGTAGCGTTGCCTTCATCACAACAGAAAGCAGAATCATCCATTACTGCGTCGTGTTCGGTTTGGTTTTTCTTTTACCGTTCGCCATCGGTCTTTTCAGTTATTACAAGATTTTATTACAAGAACTTCGGTGCAAGAGATAAACATGAGCCGCACCTTAACCTACGTCGCAGGTGTTGGCACACAATTTTATCTATATTCAAACAAGTTTTACATTTCATATTTTAGTCAATTTGACCGTTAGTTTTCATATTCCGTATTATGTCAATTTGATCATTAATCAATTACAATCAGTATAATTTGTGTTATTGAAAAATTCAAGTGAACTACGAACGTGTTCTGTACTTTTCGTACAATGACCAGATCGTTACTAAGCAACATACACGTGCCAAATTTGTCACTGACTTTTACTCACGTTCACGCAACGATTTACATATTGTTTTGCTAGCTTAGAACATTTCTCGTGGGAAAATTCCTATCTCTAATCCCTTTCCTTTTATTCCAAATCAATTTAAATACCATACGCAGGCAACTATTGTTTGGTTTAATCCAGCTGGAGTAAACAGTTAATGTTTTTGCGTAGGCCAAGTAACAACCTGGTCATTACTTTCTATTTTACGAACAGTTATGCCTTTAAGAGTTATTAACTTAGGTTGGTTAATTCTGGACACTCTGGTCTTTTGATCAGCACGAACTGTGGAACAATGGTTCCATTCAACTATTAGAATTCTTAATTTGTTTGTGGATAACTCATTATGTAAGCTAAGCGTTGGTCCGCAATCTTACTTAATAGAACACGTTCTTTATGCAGTGTGATGATATATCAATTAGAGTGTCGTTTTACTTTAGGTTAAGATGGTGCGAGTGGAGCGCGCGCTATTGATGATAACAGGGTTGATGATGGAATTTCAAAATCGCTATTCTTACTTTGGACGCCAGAAGTGTGGTCTTCCGCCAAAGGGGTTTTTACCTTTTGTGCTCCTTCGTGGGGGCGAAACATTTCGGACTTAAGCATTAACAAAGCCTAGATTCCATCTAATCCAGGTAATTAGTTTACGGACGCGTAAACAACTACGAATATCCTACAACCCTTCGATTTCCTGGCGCGCGCTCCTCCGTCTTCAATCTAAGATATTTTCTCTTTTATAAAATAATCAATTTAGGATAGTTTATGTTCTTTAAAACGAACAGTGAAATTTAGGCGTAGCAAAACACGCGGTTCGATTTAATTAAGTTTAAGAACAATACTTTAAGGAACTTTTGTTCTTTAATAAGTTGTTTACCAGAAAACGGACGCGCGATCATCAATAGCGTATTAGCCGAATCAGGAACAGTTGTGATTGGAATTAAAGGTTTTTCCCGTCCCAGGATAAGATCTTGATAAGTTATGATACCAACATTTAAAGTTTCGGGAAAGAAAGTTAGTTCATTTCAGCAGTGTTTTGTGCGTAGTCATTAATCCCTTAATAGAAAGCCGCCGTCTTTGAGTTATGCCGCGGCACGTAGGCGGGATATTTTAGCCAATCACAGCGCGTTACGTTGACAAAGCAACCGCTTCTAATAGTGTAGTTGATGCGTTATAGATTCATTCTGAGCCTTTCACTGTATCGAGCACAACCAGAATAAAACTTCCTAAAGAGAAAACTTGGTGTCCAAATCTGTTCCGTAACAGATTTATTGGTGGAGAATCCGGGTAATTCTCAAGTACAGCCCTACGTACGCAGCAAAGCAAGAATCAAGCCCGAGGATACCTGTGAGTACCGCAGATTTTGAACTGTTTGGTGTCGATTCGTCAAGGAAGCCCACGCCTAACATAGGTAGCGCGACCTTAGGACTTCTCGGCTATTCCGGGAGGTCACCGTTCGCGAGTAAGAAACAGTTCTTGTCAGAACTACAAGGCAGTTAGTTTCCCAAACGCCAGTTTCAACTTTTGTTCAGTTTGATAAGTAATGTCACTAAACGAATCAAGCAGCAGTACGCCATCGCGATATTCGCTAGAATAACACATGTACTTTTTCTTCCTGTGAGACGCATAATTCAAACTCATTTTGTGATTTAGAAGCAATCTGATCAGTAATCACACTGTTGCTCCGAAGTAAAAAGATCCTAGGAAAAGCGCGTCGCGCCTCAAATTCGAAAAACATAGAATTTTGTGACGGACATTGCTCAAAAACGGAGTCAACACCAGAATCAGTTCAACTGGACCTCCACGATCTCAATACACCAGTAGATTTAGTAATCAATTCAGACGATTCGGACGGGGAATCGGTAGTTTTTGATCTGTTAGAACAAATAATACAACTTTCTGAACCAGAAGTTTCAACAATGAGCGCGGAAGAATTTAAAACTTTACTAGAAAGTAATATCAAAGAACAGCAACAATTATGGAAAGAGCAGATGTCTTCTTTATCGAATAATTGGAAAGAGACTCATGAGACACCAAAATTTTCCATGACTAATTCCATATTTCCACGCTTTTCGGGCGCCGATAGTGAAGACGTCACAGAATTTTTGACCAATTTCAATAGGGCAGCGAGTTTTTATAAATTTTCTGAAGAGCGTAAAGCGGAGGCACTACCACTGTACCTTACAGGAAATGCTAGCATTTGGTTTAACACCACTCCGGGCTTAGCACATAAGTATTTCGGGGATTTAGCAGAGGCATTAAAGAAACAATTCCACTCAGCCTCGGACATTTGGTTACTTCGGCAAAAAGTCTACGACAGAAAACAATTACCGCTCGAATCAGTTTCTGATTTCGCCGCTACCATAAGACGCATGGGCCAACGCGTAGGTCTAACACCGCCCGAAGTAATTACAATTTTTAGTCAAAATTTAAGGCCAGAACTAAAACATCACGTGCTATTACAACGCCCAGATTCACTCGAGGAAGCCGAACGTCATGCCAAGCTTAAGGAATCGCTACCAGATCCAAAACCTGCAGATCGTACAGATGAAATTCTTAATGCCCTTGCGAAATTGCAAACACCAACACAAACACCATCACAGCAACCCGTAGTCGCCGCATACACGCCCCCTAACAACGAACAACAAACACACGTACGCCCATTTCATAACACACAGCAACTCACTAGGGACGATATTGCGCAAGTGGTACGCCAGGAATTACGTAGGTCAACCAATCGAACATATACACAGCCACAACGGGTTGGAGAACATTCGACGGCAAACCAATTTGTGATTTTTGTCAAAAACCAGGCCACGTAATGGCTGTTTGCCGCCAACGCCTTAATCAACGGCAAGATCCGCGCATTCCAGGAGATAATAGATCGCCACGCCCATGGAACCGCACCCAGTACAACCCTAGGGCGAACGGGTCTCGACCTTTAAACTAGACACGACCTCTTGCGAACGGGAACGACGAGAGGTCAGTAATTCAAATTCTTTTGACGATTACGACAACCAGACTAATTACGGGACCACACAGGAACACACAACTTAATTACTAACTCAATTCGCGATGACCAGGTTCACACCCAACAACTTTCTAACGACAGTACACACACCGGCAATGCACAAACCCCAACACAAACAAATACAACACAACATGACACGACAAATAGCAGCGACCAAAGTCACACTCGACCACTTTCTGAAGACAGGACCTTCACTGATATTATACCATCACCAACGCTAACAAATACAACACAACAAGATACGACAACAAGCAGCGAACCGAATACATTACCGCATTCACATACAAACGAGACTGTCCAAGCGAGCGAACCTATTTTCCCGAGGGGTTCCGCTCCCGATTTGAATGACACTAACCAAAACAAAAGCAACCATTGTTACGCTGTACGCTCTACACAAAGAACACAACAATCACTTGACAAAGAAAGACCCGAGGGTAGTACAAATACATCCAGAACGATTAGCATTAGCGGCGAAGACTCAAAACCACTCGTAGAAAACGAAATGAATACCATATTCTCTTTTGATATTAGGAACGAATTTCAACACTTTAAAAAATTACACGAATCAATACAGCGCAATGTTACTGCGGAGATAGCAGAACATGAAATAAATAGTGCAAGTACCATGAGCTCTCAAAAATGTTTACCAGTTTATGAACAAGCCATTCATTTCGAGACAATTCCATTAAATGTTGCAAGCAGCGAACTAATGCCAACAGTATTTCAGGCTGAACCATTATATGATGACAAAGATATTAATGTAACCGAAATTAGGACACAGCAGCCTACGTATTCTAGTACTACAAAACAGACACGCACTCATTCAAGGCCAAGCAGTATGCAACGCGACAACCGAATGTTTATCTCTGTTTATCTCGCATTTTCGTCAATATCCTAGTTATGATCATGAGCGTAATTTTCACCTTTTGTAAACAGTAGATAACAACACTATTGACTTATGTTAATTCCAGTGGCTTCATCCTACGTTATTGGTTCGCGTCAAAGCGCCCTAAACACAAGGATACTAACTCAATGTTACACAAATCAGAATTACCGGATTGGTTTAAACCTAACGACAACTTTATTGCACTTTTAGAATACAATTCATTTCCACTTACTCAGGAATCAAACAACACCTCAGTGATAGGAAGGATATCAGATAAAGCAGTAACATTTTTGATTGACACCGGTGCTAATGTCACTGCAATACGAGCGGATGTTTGGCGACGAATTCCAGCGATAGCAAAACTCTCACCCTCGCCTACAGCTATAAATACAATTAAAGCGGTCAGCGGGGCAGAAATCCCAGTGTTGGGACAATTGGAAAACCCTTTTGAAATCGATATACATATATATAACTTCCGAGCGCTAGTCATTGAATGTTTAACATATGAAGCAATATTAGGAAGAGATTTCTTGGAATGTTACAATGCCAAAATTGACTTAGGACAACAATTACTTCATTTAGAACACGACTCGGATATGATGCCAGATGGTTTTCCTAATTTTCCTAGTGAGGGAGCCAAAATTTGTTCAATTCATGCCCAAGAAACGTTTATCATAATTCCGCCGCTTTCAGAAGTTCTAATACCCGCTACGCTGAGTACAACTTTTGATATAAACACGATAGGCTGTGTTGAACCTCGGCACGAATTGACCGAACGTTATAATATCCTTGGGGCAGCAGAAATAGTTACGATTTCAGACCAAAACACTATTCCAATTCGTCTACTGAATCCCACAAATCAACCTGTCAAAATATATCGGTGCACGCGATTAGGACAGTTTTCGCCGGCTGAAGCAAATATTTCAACATTTGAATTACTGCAATCAGATATAGAGGCAGAATCAAAACGGGAGATTCCCATGGCAACCGATAAGGATGCTCGAGATATGCTTGATATAAACAACACTGAATTGTCGCCAGAACAACAAACACGCCTCCGGGCCTTATTGCAGCAATACGATGATATTTTCGCGTACAACTCACAACAATTAGGCAATAGTCCAGTGGTTAAGCATACAATTGACACGGGAAGTCATTCACCAATCCGACTACGGTCATACAGCACCACACCTTCGAACAAGGAGGAAATTGACAAACAGGTTAATGAATTGTTGGAAGCTGGCATCATTTCTCTGTCAGTCTCACCGTGGAGTTTTCCAGTAGTTCTTGTTAGAAAACCAGATAATTCTGTGAGGTTCTGCGTAGATTACAGAAAATTGAATTCTATTACTCGAAAAGATAGTCATCCACTACCACGAATATCAGAAGCGTTGGACGCCTTAGGGGGCGCCAAACTTTTTTCCACTCTTGACTTGCGATCGGGATTCTGGCAGCTCCAAATGGCTGACAATGCCAAAGAGAAAACCGCTTTCATTACACACAACGGGTTATTTGAATTTAATAGGCTCCCATTTGGTCTCTGCAACAGCGCAGCGACCTTTCAAAGGGCTATGACCCATGTTTTACGGGGTCTAGAATGGGATATTTGCTTAGTTTACATCGATGATCTCATAATTTTTTCGCACTCGTTTGATGAACACTTACTGTTGAGGCTAGTGTTCTTTTAACCATACCGGAAGTACCCGATCTTAATGCCTTTTGTACAATAGAATATTTGACTCCTATAAGTCAAAGAACGTGTGTTATTCCGGCCCGGTCGCCAAATTAGATCTCGTTCTCATAAGTTGCCCAGATTCACAATACATAATATCATCCGAAACACTTAAGAAATGTTACCAGGATACAGCCGCGTTCATTTGCCCATCTAATGTACTAACTCTAGCAACTAACATTTCATGGCTGGGTTTTCCTTTTCGGCCTGATTCCAAATTCATCTTTCCACGACATCACGTGGCGGCAACAGACTGCTCCAATCTTCATCCTATTATCAGCTTGGGTGGCCGATCATTCCTGGCAACCACAAGTACAAGTCTACAGTTGTCTACTGGTCCAGTCCAAACTTCTCCACTGGCCATATACCATATTCCTTGTAACGTATCGTTCGTTGGCATGACAACCGGCCTGGGTTATTGTCCGGATCAGATCAGTGTTTCAGTTCCGTTATCTTCCGCTACTTCTCTCGAATTCATTTCTTGGGATGCAGCAGCAAACAACCTGTCTACCTTGTCCTTGAATCACCCGACATTCGACATCCCAGAACCAGAGATTCTAAATACCTCCGTAATAAAAGAGCTAGATGCAACTTTGGCGACCCTTGATGGCCAATTCACTGCTTCTGAGTCAGCTACAGACCAATATCTCTCCAATTTGCAGGCTGATTCTAACATATACAACAATGGTTATTGGGCATATATCGCCTTGGCGTTAAGTCTGGTCAACAGTCTCTGTATCATAACCGCATGTTACCTTTCCCGTAGGCACAATGGCGCGCAACAGTCAACAACACTCTGCCGCTGCGGACGACCTCGCCTACAAGGAACCGCTGGAGATCCCGCTTCACTGTGACGAATACAAACGTACTGTTTTTACAGAATGTGACCTTGGTGACGTCCTCAAAATTTCTGACTTTTTTCAGTCATATGCCGCTCACGATCTACGATGGTGTTCCCTTTGTCAAGAAAAGCACCCACCCAATCTTATCTGTTTTTCCAACACCTGCATGACAGCAGAGGACCAGGATATCTTACAACAAGCCCTCAACTCTAATTTACACTTCCAATGGACAACTGACGGGTATCAAGACCAAGTATTTCCAGTCTGCAGATACTTCTTAATTTCTGAAGACCACCTCCTGCCCCAGTTCCTGAACTCACTAACGCCGGACTATGCCAGGTTCTATGATACGTATAATTATCTGACTTACCTCAACAAGCATTCTTATTCATTATTTGTTTCCCCTTCCCTTCCCTTTCGGGCGACGTCATATCATGATTTTCTCTCTGCGGTTCGTTCCCTCCCCAACCAAGCGTCACTAAAACGAAAAGATCTAGTCTCGCCCATGTTTTCCAGTTAACACGCAATATTTCTTATAAACATATTTACTCATTTCATTACTTTATATTTTATACCTTTTTCTCCTTTTTTTCACAAAAAAAACAACAACAAAAAAAAAACACACGAATTTAGCCGCATATAACCGCCGGAGGCGACTCTTCTCGAAAGGAGGGGATAATATGTTGGCACACAATTTTATCTATATTCAAACAAGTTTTACATTTCGTATTTTAGTCAATTTGACCGTTAGTTTTCATATTCCGTATTATAAGTCAATTTGATCATTAATCAATTACAATCAGCATAATTTGTGTTATTGAAAAATTCAAGTGAACTACGAACGTGTTCTGTACTTTTCGTACAATGACCAGATCGTTACTAAGCAACATACACGTGCCAAATTTGTCACTGACTTTTACTCACGTTCACGCAACGATTTACATATTGTTTTGCTAGCTTAGAACATTTCTCGTGGGAAAATTCCTATCTCTAATCCCTTTCCTTTTATTCCAAATCAATTTAAATACCATACGCGGGCAACTATTGTTTGGTTTAATCCAGCTGGAGTAAACAGTTAATGTTTTTGCGTAGGCCAAGTAACAACCTGGTCATTACTTTCTATTTTACGAACAGTTATGCCTTTAAGAGTTATTAACTTAGGTTGGTTAATTCTGGACACTCTGGTCTTTTGATCAGCACGAACTGTGGAACAATGGTTCCATTCAACTATTAGAATTCTTAATTTGTTTGTGGATAACTCATTATGTAAGCTAAGCGTTGGTCCGCAATCTTACTTAATAGAACACGTTCTTTATGCAGTGTGATGATATATCAATTAGAGTGTCGTTTTACTTTAGGTTAAGATGGTGCGAGTGGAGCGCGCGCTATTGATGATAACAGGGTTGATGATGGAATTTCAAAATCGCTATTCTTACTTTGGACGCCAGAAGTGTGGTCTTCCGCCAAAGGGGTTTTTACCTTTTGTGCTCCTTCGTGGGGGCGAAACATTTCGGACTTTAACATTAACAAAGCCTAGATTCCATCTAATCCAGGTAATTAGTTTACGGACGCGTAAACAACTACGAATATCCTACAACCCTTCGATTTCCTGGCGCGCGCTCCTCCGTCTTCAATCTAAGATATTTTCTCTTTTATAAAATAATCAATTTAGGATAGTTTATGTTCTTTAAAACGAACAGTGAAATTTAGGCGTAGCAAAACACGCGGTTCGATTTAATTAAGTTTAAGAACAATACTTTAAGGAACTTTTGTTCTTTAATAAGTTGTTCACCAGAAAACGGACGCGCGATCATCAATAGCGTATTAGCCGAATCAGTAACAGTTGTGATTGGAATTAAAGGTTTTTCCCGTCCCAGGATAAGATCTTGATAAGTTATGATACCAACATTTAAAGTTTCGGGAAAGAAAGTTAGTTCATTTCAGCAGTGTTTTGTGCGTAGTCATTAATCCCTTAATAGAAAGCCGCCGTCTTTGAGTTATGCCGCGGCACGTAGGCGGGATATTTTAGCCAATCACAGCGCGTTACGTTGACAAAGCAACCGCTTCTAATAGTGTAGTTGATGCGTTATAGATTCATTCTGAGCCTTTCACTGTATCGAGCACAACCAGAATAAAACTTCCTAAAGAGAAAACTTGGTGTCCAAATCTGTTCCGTAACACAGGTGGATTTCTGCTCTGCTGGATATTGATGTGGGCATTGATATTCTGGAAGCGCTTTTCCCCAGGCACAGCACCACGAATTCTACATATTGCAATTGTGTTTCTTTTTTCCTGAGCAGCGCACTAAATCCATTCATCTACGCCACCAGAAATCGTGTTTTCCAATTAGAATTCCTCAAACTGCTGCCTAGGTGGAAAGTGAGAAGTAGAACATCTGAAGCTGTTTCTAGTGACAGCCGAAAAGGAAGTTGTGGCGTCAAAACACCGGAAACAGCAACGAGAAATCTTGGAAACGAGGTTACTGAAACAGTCGCTTAGGATTCTCAACCGCTAAATCTATCGCGAATGTACCTTTAAGTGTAACCAATCCGAACTGTTGCAAACTGTGATACTGCACTGCGATCCTCGCTGTGATACTCTCATTCTTAGCAACGTGAAGACAATGAAATTAGTCATCGAAACAGATGTGATTCCTGCAGCTAGTAAAAATCACACGTGTCCAACGAAGGTTCGAACCAATAACTTCCAATAACTTGGAATGTTTGACCTTTGTCAAGCTCCACTACCAACCACTGAACTGTAGGGAATTCTTGGCGAGCTGAGGTGAATCAAAAGGTTCCCGACATACGTCCCGGTCCCTACAGAGTATATTAGCGAGCAGGGCTAAATCTACTGAATTGCCGAATGCACTTGCCTTTCCGCATGTACTACAACCTATATTAAGAATTTCTTAGGTTTAAGCCAGTTAGTAGGCGTTATATTTTCGTCAGCTCCCACATTCTTATCCGATCAAGTCTTAAGATTTAAACCTCACTCACTAACGAGTCATTTTACAGCTTACTACAAAGTGTGACAATGCGTTCAGAGAACTTTACGACAATTTGCGATAGCTCGGTTTATGACAAACTGCGACGTGTCATTGCAATTTGCGATAGGTGTGTTGTTTAGAGAACAGACCAGCGATATCACATTTTACGTCAGGCATTTTGAAATACCGACTTTATTGCAACTTACGTTACTAAATACATGGGTGCTAAGAAATGCACGCTTTCTAAATTCATAGCACGGGAAATTTCATACAAGAGGTCGAGGCTCTGGTCATGTTGGTTTCCCTGTGAAAACTCAGGCGCCCATGAACTGAGAGTTATTGAGATTTCGTCAGCTCCCACATTTTTATCCGATCAAGTCTTAAGATTTAAACCTCACTCACTAACGAGTCATTTTACAGCTTACTACAAAGTGTGACAATGCGTTCAGAGAACTTTACGACAATTTGCGATAGCTCGGTTTATGACAAACTGCGACGTGTCATTGCAATTTGCGATAGGTGTGTTGTTTAGAGAACAGACCAGCGATATCACATTTTACGTCAGGCATTTTGAAATACCGACTTTATTGCAACTTACGTTACTAAATACATGGGTGCTAAGAAATGCACGCTTTCTAAATTCATAGCACGGGAAATTTCATACAAGAGGTCGAGGCTCTGGTCATGTTGGTTTCCCTGTGAAAACTCAGGCGCCCATGAACGTTACGAGGGCTCCCTGGGTTACCAGCTACCTGCTAAATAACAGACTTGGATGAAAATTATTCTGTCAAAGCAACCGTATACGTATGTTAAGAAAGCCAAAGGCGCAATAACTTGAGACAGAAGAGTGTTGCCAGATAAAGCACACGCATATGAAGCAAAACAAGCTAACAAAACCCGTCACAGTATTGCTAGTTGTAAGTGAAACGCGGGGTAACACTCGAAGAAAGAAGAGAGGGCACACTTGTCGTTCTCTCTCTTTTATTCATAAAGTTCAATTAAACCGAATAATCTTTACCTAAGAATCCCTCGACAGACTGAGCAACATTGTTTCTGTCAATCAAAAATGGTTTCCTCTTCTTTCTTTCCAATGTACAGGACCTTCGTTTGCCAGCAAATCGCCTTGTGATGTGAAGAACCCTTGTTTGAAAGTCACTCACCCACACAGCACATTTCCGCGGATGTTCCACAAATAGCTATTGCGGGAAAGGACTCGCGAGGAGGCATACCTCGTTAAAATGACACAGAGAGGGAAGGGTTTAGCTTAAATATTCTTCAGTCTTTCGGTTCATTCCTCCTTTGAACACTCCACACCAACTGGCTGTAGACTGCTGAAGAACCTAAAAATTTCACTGGACTTATGAGCAATAATAAAGAAGGAAAACAGGTGAGAGAATTCACGATAAAAGGACCTATTGACAGAACGTGAAACAAATAAAATCCGTCGAGCAAAATGGTAGGCCGCGATTAATCCACTCAAAAACGTCCTTGGACCAATTATCCAACGTACAATGCACCAGATCCCACGCTGGATGATGTGCGGTAATGATTGCTTCTTAAGCAACGAAAACATACACTTTCCTGAAAGAGAAACAAAAGAGTTCGAGGTTCTACGAGCATCGCAATGCATTTCTAGTTAACTATCATAATAATTATCGATATAAATAATTAAATAAATGTCCTTTACACACCAACAAAAAGTGATAACTGTGGTTCAATTTACCACTATCATAAATACTTCAAAAGCTAGCCAAACAATATCGAATATAACGATCATTGTAGTTGTGTTAAGGCATCATAGTCTTTAACCAGCTAAAAAATGATCAAGCACATTTTGGATTCAATACAATGATTAATCGTATCGGATATATATGATAACATGGTATCAGAAATACTAGAGAGATTAGACAATTTTAACAAAACTGAGAGTTATTGAGATTTCATAGAGTAAGATCTTTAAATCTACACACAGTAGTCTTTAAACCTCTTAGAGGAGGATCTAATTATATCCCATTACCGAAAGAATTAGTTGATAAAAAAGCCACAATTAATGTAAAAAATAAAGATGAGGAATGTTTTAAATCGTGTGTTCTCGGGGCTTTAAACTCTGACTGTCAAATACAATGCAGAACGTGTCCATGATTTATAGGAACAACAGGACCAAGTCAACATTACAGGTCTTACTTTTCCTACTAAAGTCAAGGACAATGTAATTTTCAGGTTTGAGAAAATGAATTCCGGTATTCGGATCAATGTATTTGGATATCAGGACAATAATATATATCCTCTGAGGACAAACAAGAAAGATCATACTAACACTATTGATTTTTTACTTATCTCAGATAGCAAAAGACAAAATTATTGTCTAATAAAGAATGTGAGTAGACTTGTTTCTTCTCAATATTATTCAAAACATAATGGTCAAATATTTATATGCCGCATGTGTTTGAATCCATTTGGAAGACAAGATATTCTCAACAAACACATGCAAATTTGTGGTAAACATCAACCCGTTATGTCGCATTTCCGAAAAGAATTCCGCAAATTGTTGTGTTGGTGGAAAGTTAGTAGTACAATAAATGAAGCCGATTCTGGTGCGAATCGAGAAAGAGATGGTGGTGACAAAACACCTGAAAGAGCAATCCCTTTCCCAGAGTCCCTCTTCTCCCCTCCAAGGGTCAGGAAGGAGAGAGAACAGAGAAATCCTGAAAACGAGGTTAAGCAAACATTCCTTTGGGATGCTCAGCCACCAAATCTATCGCCCACAATAACTTTCAGTGGTATTTTATATACTAAACCAAGCCGACCTGTGGCAAATTCTGAAACCATATTATCGGCCAATGTTAGCCACTTTAAAAATATCTGGTCACAGATATTACAGGTCACTTACTCCTACTTCAGAATCATCCTCAGCCATTACAGATATTACAGGTCACTTACTGCTACTTTAGAACCATCCTCAGCCAATACAAATAATATTTTGCAACACAATTAAATCCTGACTACTGAAAACATTCAGTGGTTTAGGTGGGATTCTAACCCATAATCTGAGTTACAGAGCCACTATGGGAACAGGGTGAGGATGGATCCCATTTGATCTCACATGTGCAGAGGCGTTTCCTGCGACAAACATACGTACCATGTATTTTTTTAATTCTTTATTTATTCATTCACTGATATTGCATACAAACATATTACATACAAACTCTCACATTTCAACCTCCCCACCCAGCCCTATTCAACCTTCTTACCTTCCCCCCGTCTCCCTCCCCTCACACAACAAAACAAACAAACAAATAAAGAAAAAAAACGAGATAAAGAAATTACGTAAGAGGGGATAAGTTCAATTGATCAACTTGACTAGAGTCAGAGGAGTCATTATTCATGTCTACTTTATGGCATTTTCGATTCTATATTTAATTATCATTTTATCAACGAAGTCTTGGAGGAGAATTGGTTTGTTGTGTAGTTTGTTGGTGTAAATGTAGTACCTCATAAATAACATGGTATAATTGAATTTCTTTACTAGTACCTTTTCATGTAAGTCCGAAATGATACCAAACAGTCTTTCTTCACTAGATGGATTGATCTTGATCTTATTTTCTATATTAAACCAGTTGATAACCTGTTGAATGAAAATCTTGACGAAATGACAACCTCTAAAAGTATGGTCAATAGAGTCCTTTTCACCACAATATATGCATTTATCATCTTCCTTAATTCCATATCGGTAAAGTTTCTTTTTGGTGACTACAATTCGGTGAATTAATTTATATTGAAATTCCTTTAGTTTGGTCTCTCTACAGACGGTTTTTAGGGAGGTAAATATTTTTTAATATTTTTTCCCACGTATCTTCATCCAAGGATCAGGATACGTACCATGTATTATATTCAAAGAACAAACAATCAGTGACGCAGTGTTTCCATTCTATTTCAGACTCCTCCTAAACCAATATCAGATGATATTTTTGCAACACTGATAATTCCTAAACACTGAAAAATATTCAGTGGATCACATGAAATTCGACCCGCGACTTTCGGGTTACAAGGCCACTACTCTACTCCCGAGGTACGATAGGAATCGTACGTGGATGGATCCGATTTGATCTTACAGTGACACAAGAGTTTCCTGTGACAAACGTGCGTGGCATGTATCACACATGCAAAAAACAAACAATCAGTAAAGCAGTGTTTCGATTCAATTTCAGAATCATCTTCAGGCAATATCAAATGATATTTTGTAACACTGACAAATTCTGACCACTGAAAAAAACTCAGTGGCTCATGTGAGATTCGAACCCACGATCGAAGCTAAAGATCCACGAAGGGAACAGAGCGTTGATGAATCCCATTTGATCTTACATGTGCACAAGAGTTTCCTGCAACAAACGTGCCTTAAGCATTTAGGAACAAACAATTAAGGCTGAAGTGTTTTAGGATTCCATTGCAGGATCATCTTCAGGCAATATCAATATAACATGGACAAATCCTGACCACTGAACAAAATTCAGTGGCTCATGTGAAATTCGAACCGACGATCGAAGCTAAGGATTCACGAAGGGAACAGCGCGTGGGTGAATCCCATTTGATCTTACATGTGCACAGGACTTTCCTGCAACAAACGTGCCTAGCATTTAGGAACAAACAATTAAGGATGAAGTGTCTTAGGATTCCATTCCAGGATCATCTTCAGGCAATATCAAATGATATTTTTGTTACACTGACAAATCCTAACCACTGAAAAAAATTCAGTGGCTCATGCGAGATTCGAACCCACGATCGAAGCTACAGATCCACAAAGAGAACAGCACGTGGATGAATGCCATTTGATATTAAGTGTGCACAGGAGTTTCCTGCAACAAACGTTCCTAGCATGTGTTAGATGCAAGGAACAAACAAACAAGGATGCGGCAGTGTAACAATTCTATTTCAGAATCATCCTCGGGCCGACATCAAATGATATAGGCTCCTCCGTGTTTATATCGGTCATTCCCCTCTTTAAAAAGGCAGTAGCCAAAACAACCAAGCTTCATCTTGCAACAAGTTAAACAACAAGTTAAAGTCGTACTCGGTTTGTTTCTTCTTGTACCGTCTTCCATTGGTCTTTTTAGTTATTGCAAGATTTTCCTGAACATGCGACAGCATCAAGTTAATGTGGCCCCATCTTTACAGAACTCAAGAGACCAAGCGGGCGTGAGAATCTCCATGCAAGAGATAAACATGAGCTGCACCTTGGCCTGTGTAGCCGGTGGATTTCTGCTGGATACCAACGTGAGCATTTACACTTTGGAAGCGCTTTTCCCCAGAAACGGCTCCAAGAATTGTACAGTTAACAATCCAATTTCTTTTATATCTGAGCAGCACAATAAATCCATTTATAATTACGCCGCCAGAAATCGTGTTTTCCGAGAAGAATTCCGGAAACTGCTGTGTTGGTGGCAAGTCAGACGTACATCAACTGAAGCTGATTCTGATGCAAATGCAAGACGAGGTCGTGGTGAGGAAATAACGCACACAGTCGTTTAGGTTTTTGTGGTAGCATTGCATCACAAATGTAACGTAGTCCTCGAACAATGCAATGAATTTAGAAACTTTCGGTATAGATCTGCACAGCTCCAATAGTACCTCATAGTAACAGTAGAAAAGAGGTCAGAACAGCATGCTTTAGATTTTAATTGAGTGGTTTATGAATAATGTTTCAAAGAAGACGTAGTCATTTACAGTCGACTCAGTTCTGCTGCTACCCGGATTTAAGGCTTACAAATTCAAGAAAACTAGTTACAGAGTAAGGTAAAGAAGTAAGTTATTGAATTACAAATTTCTTTCGGTTTTGCTCGTAAGTATAGGACTGCATGGCTTCGTTTCTAGAGCATGATTGTTAATGAGTGTTTATCTCAGTTATTCCAGTTATTTTGCTTATTCATCAAATGGATTTAGTTAAGTAGAATACATTGCATAATTTGAGTTCAGATCGAAAGAAAAATTACTGCGATACGACTGTTACTACTTATTCTTCAGTGTTTTGTTGTGAAGCTAATTTCAGATTGTAGACAGCTTTGTGATTTCCCGTGAACGTTCGCCAAGGTCTCCTTGGAGACTGATTTCAAGGACAACGTTTGAACAAACATTCAACTGAATTGCTTGAACTTAACGGGCCAAACGTTCCCTACATTCCTTTACCAGTTGGTTCGTTGGACCCATTTGTTGTGCTTTGGCATTCCTTATCTGTTTTATTGTAAATTAAGGCATCTTCTTCTGTGTGGCGCTTTTTTACGGACAAAATATCAAATGTAAATACATTACCGTTATGTTGTGTATATCAATGTCATGTTGTAGACATCAATGTTATGTTCAAGTCAATGGAATATCAAAGGCGTATACATCAGTTTTGTACGCTGTAAATCGAGTTTTAAATGTCACAAATCGATGTTGTCTGTTATACATCTTTCTTGCAATGTGGCATCAAGATCAACCATCACAAGTTTTGTTTGAAAGTCTTGTGTCCATCCATCCGTGACCGTCGTGATCATGTTTGAGAAAACTAAAACATGTTCGATAAAACTGAAAGAGGTACGCATCCGTCCGTGACCTTCGTGAACAGGAACATGAAGTTATATCATCTTATAGACCCAGCTACCTCGCAATCAAAGATCAGTTCGGAGTTACAGGATTGCGGACGCTGGTAATAGCAGATCTGTCCACGATTTTGTTCGGAGCGCACTTAATGCCGTAACCGGAGCTTGCAATCCAATGCAATGTAATGGCAGCGGTTCTCCGGCCCATCGCCTGGGAATATGGAACTTTGAATTTAGTTCGCCCTCAACGGAGGTAAACCTGTCACTATTGGTCGTTTGCCTACTTCTATCCGCATTTTCTGCATCGGATTGCAAGCTCGTCACGGCATTAAAGGGGCAGTATCACGACAAATCCTTTAAGTTTTTGTGTGAACTATGCTAGACCTGTAACTGAACAGCAAAAGATTAAGGCATTAATTCATTCTCCAAGATGTGAACAAACCGTAATCAATGGTTTTAAGTGATTCTTTTTCAACTTACAGAGTGAAATTTGAAAACGTCGGCCCGACGTTTTCAAGTTTTAGGCCACTTTCTTCCTACTTGTCCTTAGCCACGCCACTTTTTAATAGTTTTCATGACAAGGTACAGTACGTTTTAGCAAGACCAGGCAATTATTAATAGATTTCCAATCAATACCAACACCTCCATTGGATTTTCCAGTAACACCATAGTTAATAAAAGAATCTGGTTATGAAGCTCAGCTAAGTCCTTTGTTTTATGTTTTTGTTCCTGTCTTTAGCCTTGACGGTGCACAAACAACAATAGGTTTTGAATTTTGCATGAGCAACTAACCAATAAGAATGTCACTGTTAAGTTATTCAGAGCCGTAGTGTGCGAACGTCAAACAAAAGATTGTGCACTGTCGTAGTACTTTCAACATAAATTGCAGCACCTTTGTTATGGCCTTTGAAACTTGCAAAGTTTCATAACCAGTCCCTTGAGTAACTATGGTAACACTAAATCTTGGTGAGACTGCCCCTTTAAGTACACACACATCGATGTAATACAACATAACAGTAATATACTTACATTTGATATTTTGTCCGTAAAAGAGCGCCATACTTCTGCCTCTTTACAGAACACCATAACAGTAGGTACATAATGCAAACAGAAGTTAGTTTAAGAAAGCACAGGGTCCAGAGGAGCGAAGTTCCAGCAGAACGTTTAGTGTTCTTTACAGAACACCATAACAGTAGGTGCATAATGCAAGCAGAAGTTAGTTTAAGAAAACACAGGGTCCAGAGGAGCGAAGTTCAAGCAGAACGTTTAGTGTTCCTTGCGAAAGACAACCGACATACGTAATTTGTTGCGAACTTGCGTTACTCGCGTTACCTATATTTTTACCGCATGTCAAATTACTGTGCGCTCTTAGGATCACTGACACTGGGCACTTTGTGCCTTGTTCACGTACAAAGCAAGCGCAAAGATCGAGATCGAGAAATACAGCGTATGGACACAGGCTTACCATCCTCTGTTTGTGCTGGGGACCTGTGCTAGCTGTATATTAATGGCCGCTTCGGTTGTGTACAAAGGATTTTGTGAATACGATAATTACGGTTTTTTTAAACAGATGAAAGTCAAATAAAGCGCTTAGAAACATGAACGCTTTGTTAATGTATGTTATTATGAGCTTGGTTTGTCGATATCAAGCTCTGGGAGGCGGTTTTAGAAACTTGAACTTTGACCTACTCTATAAATATATACATATACTTACAAGGCTTGCAAATTCAAGAACCTCAAGTTACCGACCGGCTTGGGATTTCGCCAAAATTAATACAATTAACCTCGTGCCTTTGGCAAAAGAATCCCGGTTTCCGAAAGAACAGTCTTTGTAGTTTGATTTGGCCTGATTTTGACCCATTCGAGTCCGCGGACTGACCCTTAAAATCCAGCACAAATTTTCGAATCTGATGGAAAATTTTGTTGCTGCCTATGATTTGCACAAGTTGTCTACTCAAAGGCATCTTAGGAATGTAGTTTTCGATGCAAATTTGAACTCGCGAGTCCCAAGCGGCTTGTTTGGCACACGAGAAACACGTGCAAATCGTAGGAAATAGTAAAATTTATTTCACCATTTTAATTTATTTTTTTCACCATATTGTTGCGCTGCGATGCGTGGCTGCACGCGCGTGTGCCAAACAGGCCGCTTGGGAGCCGCGAGTTCAAACTTGCATCGAAAACTGCATTCCTGAGATGCCTTTGAGCAGGCAACTTGTGCAAATCATAGGCAGAAACAAGTTTTCCATCAGATTCGAAAGTTTGTGCTGGATTTTAAGGGTCAGTTCGCGGACTCCAATGGGTCAAAATCAGGCCAAATCAAACTACAAAGAATGTTCTTTCGGCAAACGGGATTCTTTTGCCATAGGCATTAATTGTATTAATTTTGGCGAAATCCCAAGCCGGTCGGTAATTTGAGGTTCTTGAATTTGCAAGCCTTGTGAGTATATTTGACGGGGATTAATTGCCATTAAAAAAAAAAAAAACTTTAGGAGAATAGAAAATGGCAGTCACATTCCTGAAGTCCTTTTCAAAACTTTAGATAAAGAGTAAAATGGCAGTCAAACTCCTGAAGTCATGTTCTGAAGCTTTTATAAAAGTGATTTAAAGAAAAGAAAATATAATATATATAAAATGTCAACTTTAGAAGCAAAATGCCTAAATTGAAAACATTGCACAACAGGCTGGATTACATGGTTTCTGGAAGATGAGGAAACCTAAACTGACACAATTTTTAATAAAAATAAGCTTCGTAATGTAGTTAAGCCAGAAAAGTATATGAAAAAGATTACAAACTTGAAGCATGGATGGAAAATATCCCTTAAAAGTACAACAAGAGGTCCAACCATAAGTTAAAGCTTTTTAAAAAAATATGGGGAAAAAGATAGAAACATTATGTTCACAAATTGTAAAAATTACAGAAAAAACATCTGCACCAAAAGGTTTTGCCAAACAAGTCAACTTTACAGGTCTTTCTTTTCCTGTTGAAGCCAAAGATAATGTAATTTCCAGGATTGAGAAAATGACTCCTGGTATTCATATCAACGTGTTTGAATAAGAGGACAATAATATATATCCTTTGAGGATAAACAAGAGAGATCATAGTACATTATTGATCTTTTACTTATCATAGATGGGAAAAGAGAATATTACTGTCTAATGAAGAATATGAGTAGGCTTGTTTCTTCTCAATATTCAAAACATAATGGTCAAACATTTATATGCCGTATGTGTTTGAATCCATTTAGATTAACAAACACATGCAAATTTGTGGTAAAAATCATCCTGTTATGTCGTGTTTTCCGAGAAGAATTCTGGAACTTGCTGGTGGAAAGTAAGAAGTATAACAACTGAAGCCGATTCTGCTGCGAATCGAAAAAGAGGTCGTGGAGAGGAAACAACTGAAACAGCAATCCCTTTCCCAGAGACCGTCTTCTCCCCTCCAGGGGACGGGAAGGACAGAGATCATAGAAGTCCTGAAAACGAGGTTCAAGAAACATTCCTTTAGGATTCTCAGCCGCCAAATCTATCTTCCAATATAACAACTTTCCGTTGCATTTTTGCATACTATACCGAGCCGACCTGTTGCAAATTCTGAAACCATATTGTAGGTCAATGTTAGTTACTTTAAAAATATCTTGTTACAGATATTACAAGTCACTTACTCCTATCAGTCAATACAAAATAATATTTTGCAACACAAGTAAATCCTGACTACTGAAAACAGTTAGTGACTTAGGTGGGATTCAAACCCATAATCTGAGCTACAGAGCCACGGAGGAAACGGGGTGAGGATGGATCCCATTTGATCTCACAGGTGCATAGACGTTTCCTGCTACAAACATACGTACCATGTATTATATTCAAGGAACAAACAATCAGTGACGTAGTGTCTCGATTCTATTTCAGAACCATCCTAAGGCAAGATCAACTGATATTTTTGAAACACTGATCACTCCTGACCACTGAAAAAATTCAGTGGATCCCATGGAATTCTACCCGCGACGTTCGGGTTACTGGTCCACTGCTCTGTCATATGAGCTACAGAGCTACGATGAGAACCGCACGTGGATGAATCCCATTTGATCTTACAGTTGCTCAGGAGTTTCTTAGGACAAACGAGCGTGGCATGTGTCACACATGCAAAAAACAAACAATCAGTAACGCAGTGTTTTGGTTTTATTTCAGACTTATCCTCCTCAGGCAATATCAAATAATAGTTTTGCAAGACTAACAAATCTTGACCACTAATAAAATTTTAGTGGCTCATACGAGATTCGAACCCACTGTCTAAGCCACAGAGCCTCGATAGGAACAGCGCGTAAATGAATCCCATTTGATCTCACTTGAGAAAATTCCATAGCATGTATTACGTGCAAGGAGCAAACAAACAAGGATGCAGTGTTTCCTTCAGGATTCTATTTCAGAATGATCTTCAATATTAAATGAAATTTTTGCAACACTGATTAAGCCTGACCAATAAAAAAGATAAGAGGCTCACGTGGAATTCGAACCCACCATCTGAAAAGTGCGTGATCCCACGTGATCTTACACACTAGTTTCCTCCGACAAACACACGTACTATTTTCAACATACAAGATACAAACAATCCAGCATGCAGTGTTTCGATTCTATGTGGGAATCGTCTTCGGGGAATATCAAATGCACAGTGGCTCCGAGGTGTACAAATGATAGTTTTGTAACATTTATAAATCTTGACCAATGAAAACGTTCGGTGGTTCAGGTGAAATTCCAATCCACGATCGTAGGGTTAGTAGTCCTCTACTCTACCATCTGAATTAAAGAGTCAAGCACAGTGCATGGATGAATCCCATTTGATATAATACATGTGCACAGGACGTTCCTGCGAAAAACGTGCGTAGCAATAACCATCGTAAGTGTCACTGGAAATGTTCTGGTTTGTTTAGCGGTGTATAAAAACCCGAAACTGCGGTCAACCACCAATTTGTACGTGGTCGCTTTAGCAGTCAGTGACCTGTTGTGTGCAACAATACCAATGCCGTTCGCTTCAGCGGTATTGATCACTGGAAGATGGAATTTTGGTGACGACCTGTCCCAAGTTCAGAGTTTTTTTGATCCGTTCGTTGCCTACTCAACTCCAGCAACAATGGGTTTATTGGCATTAAACCGTTACGTGTGAATCATCGAGAGGAACCACTACGACAAGATCTTTTCACCGCTCAAATCGAAACTTTGGCTGAGTTGCGTGTGGCTTTCTCTCGCTTTGTATATGCTTGTCGGTCGAGTGACAAATTGGAACACATCTGAATTCAGTCCTGGTTGCGCAGTTTGCAGCGTAGCCTTCACCACTTCGGAAAAGAGAATCATCCATTACTTCGTCGTGTTCGGTTTGTTTTTTCTTTTACCGTTTTCTATCGGTGTTTTCAGTTATTACAAGATTTTCTTAAAAATCCGTCAACATAAGCTTGAAGTAGCTCCATCTTTGCAGAACTCAAGAAACCAAGAGGGAAGAATTTCCGTGCAAGAAATAAAAATGAACCGCACCTTAGCCTATGTCGCCGGTGGATTTCTGCTTTGCTGGATACCGATATGGGCATTTGTACTTTTGAAGCGCTTTTCCCCAGAAACGGCTCCAAGAATTGTACAGTTAACAATCACAGTTCTTCTATTTCTTAGCAGTGCAATAAATCCATTCATATACGCCTCCAGGAATCGTGTTTTCCGAGAGGAATTCCGGAAACTGCTGTGTTGGTGGAAAGTCAGACGGACAACAACTGAAACTGATTCTGATGTAAGCGGAAAACGAGATAGTGGTGAAGAAATAACTCTCACAGTCGTTTGAGTTTTTGTGGTAGCAACCTATCGCAAATTTAACATAGTCCTCGAACAATGCAAACAATTAAGAAACAGCGGAACGTGCGGTATATCTGCACAGCCCCAACATTAACCGCCGAATAGGGATCAAAACAGCATGCTTTTGACTTATTAAAGTGGTTTAGTTTTTCATGAATAATGTTTTAAAGAAGGTTTTGTCAGTACAAGAATAAGAAGAATTTTGGATAGCTTTAGTTTGAACATTACTTAAAATCAACCGCATGGCTTCATTTGAAAAGCACGATTGTCATGAGAGTTTGTCTTATTTATTCCAGTTATTTTGCTTATTCAACAAATTGATTTAGTTAATTTTCAAGTCAAAGATTACCAGAAGGTGCCTTAATTTACAGGATAACCAAAAAGAAGTGCAAAAGCACAACAACTTGGTCCAACAAACCAACTGATAAGGGAATGTAGGCAACTTTTGGCCCGCGAAGTTTAAGCAATGCAGTTGAGTATTTGTTCAAAAGTTGTCTTCGAAATCAGTCATCGAGGAGATCAGCAGTGATATAGGTATGGCATTAGCCTTGTCACTGTCTGGGTAAGGTCTAGGTAAGTGTCGAGTTAGGTCGAGGTAGATCGAGGTAAGTGTCGAGGTAAAGAAACCTCGACATTTTTCGCAAAAGAACACTAATGAGCGTCTTCTTATACAATGATAACAATATGCTTGCCCAAACTTGCCCGCTTGCAGTCAACGCCGATTGGTCAGTCTAGAATCTATTATGTTTTCAAAATAAAACAGCGCTTTCTGTTGACCGCATCATTTCACTAGTTGACATCAAGTAAAAGAATATTTACGACACCTCTGCTGACGGTGGAGGAAGTAGAAAAGATTTACCTTTGGTGTTTCACGCACCGTTACACCGTTAATCAAATAAGATAAAAGCCATGTGTGAATAAATCTATTTGACAACCGAAAAAGCGTTTATTTTGGTGTTGCTTTTAATACGTTGTAATTAAAACTTATTTTTTCTCATTCGTCTTTCTCGTGGGTTTCGCCACAAATTTTTATACAGGGAGGCTCCGCCCCGAGGTCCAACCCCTTACCCTTTTATATACCACTTTTGAGAGAAAAGGTACCCCTTTTGTATACCTTCCATTGAAAAATGGTGCCCCTTTCACATACCTACTTAAGAAAACTGCATCCCTTTTTTAAGCCCCTCGAATGCAGTTAATGGACGATAGTAGAGGAGAACAGTATTACTGGAAGAGATGTTGATCAAAAAACAATAATTATTATTAATTATCTACTCGAAAAATTTTAATTAAAGGCCCTTTTAAATACCCCGCGAAATCCCTACCCTTTTATATACCTGAAACCTGGAAAAGGTACCCCTTTCGGGCGGAGCCTCCCTGTATAGGTCATTATAGGGAGTACCCCCGATCCAAACATCAGTGAACCAATTGAGTTTGAGACTATTCTTGCACTCGAATTCGACAAAAAGCCAAGCGCCGCTAAACCACTTTTCCAAATTATGAAACCCACTGAAGCGATTTATTTTAATAAAGCTTTGAAAGCACTTATTGTTCTCATCTCATACAAAAGACTGCTCGCTTAATGCGCTCGAGTGAACTTAAATGTAAACATAATGAGACATCAAACACGCCGTTATTTACTATCAAATCAACTTTTTATTTCAATCGCTCAATGATTCAAGAACAAAGCAAACTCGTAAATAACATAACTAATCTTCCTTTTCTTCAGGAGGGTAAAAAGACTTTTTGATTCCTTTCGGTTGTAGTGTGTCACAGCTCCACAACCAAAACAACCTCTCGATTTTCTCCTTCATATGTTTCCGGTCCATAGGAATATTCTGACTGCAGACAGGGCAAATTTCACGGTTATCATGCCAAAAGCACTTGGGACATTTCATGACCGCAGTGTAAACATTTGAGCCTTCACAGTGTTGACACGGATTTGGATTCTTTTGCTGTATGATTGTACTGGTTCAGAGTCGCTATCCTCTATTTCGCTTTCCGCTTCGTGATCACTGTTTTCAGTCTCTTGGGAGTGACTCTTCTCAGAAGCCGTTACCTCGTCTTCTTCACTGTCTGTAGATTGTTCCTCGGTGGTTTCGAAGCCTTTATTGTTTCGATATTCTTTTTCTTTTTCTAACAAATCGCTTAGAATTTTCTTATTCTTTATCAAAGGCTTATCGACTCCCAGCTCTGCCAGTCCTTCTAGGAAAGTGTTGAGCGCACGAGGTTTGGCTACGTCACTGTTATGCGGACCGGGAGTAACACATATTCGACTAGTTCTGAGATGTTTGTGACTGGAATTAAGCGCTGAAGTCGGAGTAATTGACCACGAGGTGGCCATACTGTGCAACAGTTCTGAAGCACGCTTTCTGGAAACGGCTTGGGAGACATTGCCCAAAACATCTTTGATTCGGGGTTCTTCCTCATCACTCTCTTTGTCAGAGTAATCTTCCCTTTCGCTCTGTTCCACTTCCTCCCAGTCTACCTTTCTCTTCATATTGATCAGCACTGGTTAAAGATTAAAGATAAATGATCAGACTTAAGAATGTGTCGTTGTTTTTACAACATTAGGAAACCCAAGCTACTGAGAACAGGGCTCAGCAAATCTTGAATAAAAGCACCACCCTCTTGTACAAGGGTTTGCTTCTTCGTCTTGTAGGGAATATCAGGTAAAGCGAGGTAAACAAGAGCATCCTTATTTTGAATCAATTTGCGCCTCTTTTCTTCTAAGAATGGTAACTTGTCATGGAGTACATTAAGAATAACTTGCACCAATGCGTGCATCTGTTGAGGAGTGTCTGTCATTGGAAGAAACTGACGTTGCTTAGGAGAACATTCAGCTAAAAGTTGAAGGAAACCTTGATTGTTCTTTACTACTCGAGACATGGCGATGAAATGAGCTAATGCTAGTACGACACAGTCTTTCATGGTTTTGGTGATGGAAACAATAAAATTGGAGAGGAGAAGAGGAGGAGGAGGAGGAGGAGGAGTGAAATAAAATTGTGGAGGAGGCGGAGGTATGTAAGTATGTATGTATGTATGTATGTATGTATGCATGTATGTATGTATGTATGTATGTATGTATGTATGTATGTATGTATGTATGTACGTATAAACGTATGTACGTATGTACGTATGTAAGTATGTACGTATGTATGTAGGTAGGTAGGTAGGTAAGTTGGTAGGTAGGTAGGTAGGTAGGTAGGTAGGTAGGTTGGTTGGTAGGTAGGTAGGTAGGTAGGTAGGTATGTAGGTAGGTAGGTAGGTAGGTAGGTAGGTAGGTAAGTAAGTATGTTGGTAGGTAGGTAGGTAGGTATGTAGGTAGGTAGGTAGGCATGTATGTATGTATGTATGTATGTATGTATGTATGTATGTATGTATGTATGTATGTATGTAAACAACAGAATTCAAAAGCCTATATAAATGTGAACCATTTGACCTTTTTGTCAGTTTGCGTTAAGCTTTCACTGAGTTAACATGAGTATTTCGAGGAAAGATAACATGCAAAGGCACAGGAGTAATAGACATGGTAACCCCGTTTTCAACCCAATGTATAGTGTGCCAAACCCAATATATAGTATGCCAGACCCCACAGAAAATTGTCAGCGGTTTCGCTTTATGCATCCGTTTACCTGTATGGTTGCTGGGACGACTAGATCGGGTAAAACGGTCAGGGTGAAGTCTTTGCTACAGCAGGCTCAAGAGATAGTGCAGTTACCCCCGGAGAGGACAGTTTGGTGCTATTCACAGTTGCAGCCTGCATTCATGGAGTTGATGGTAACGGTACCAAACATAGAATTTGTCAAGGGTATTCCTTCTGAGCTAGAAAACGACTCCTTTTTTGACATCAATAAACGCAACTTAGTGGTGATCGACGATCAGATGGAAAATGTGGGTGGAGACAAGCAACCTCAGCGCAACCTCAGCGTCATTTTTTTTTTCCCTTAATTCTTTATTTATTTATTCACTGATATTACATACAAGCATATTACATACAAACGCTTACATTACAACCTCCCCACCCAGCCCTACTCAACCTTCTTACCTCCCTCCCCCCCCCCGGTCTCCCTCCCCTCACACAACAAAACAAACAAACAAACAAAGAAAAGAAAAACGAGATAAAGAAATTACGTAAGAGGGGATAAGTTCAATTGATCAACTTAACTAGAGTCAGAGGAGTCATTTTTCATGTCTACTTTATGGCATTTTCGATTCTGTATTTAATTATCATTTTATCAACGAAGTCTTGGAGCAGAATTGCTTTGTTGTGTAGTTTGTTGGTGTAAATGTAGTACCTCATAAATAACATGGTATAATTGAATTTCTTTACTAGTACCTTTTCGTGTAAGTCCGAAATGATACCGAACAGTCTTTCTTCACTAGATGGACTGAGTTTGATCTTATTTTCTATATTAAACCAGTTGATAACCTGTTGAATGAAAATCTTGACGAAATGACAATCTCTAAAAGTATGGTCAATAGAGTCCTTTTCACCGCAATATATGCATTCATCATCTTCCTTAATTCCATATCGGTAAAGTTCCTTTTTGGTGACTACAATTCGGTGAATTAATTTATATTGAAATTCCTTTAGTTTGGTCTCTCTACAGATGGTTTTTAGGGAGGTAAATATTTTTTCCCACGTATCTTCATCCAAGGAAAGATCCTTGCTCCACCTCCTTGGCCCAGAATGAACTGTTGTATGGGTCTTTGTGCATAATAACCTATAGAAGTCGCTAGTTTTGATTTTATTCAAATCTAGACTTATCGATTCATTCAGTTGTAGACTAAAGTTACTATCAGAATATAACTGACTCTTTATTAATTGGCTTCGTTGATTTTGCTTTGGCTAATAAATGCTTCGGAATAGCGCTAATAACTTGATAATATTGGAGAAAATTGGTTTTGCAGAAGTACTTATTCGTAAATTCTTGGTAGGACATTGGTTGACCGGTATTGTCCAAGAGATCTTGTATGGACAGGATACCTTTTTTGAACCATTCCCTGATAAAAACGGTTTTACTGTCAACAAGTATTTCTTTGTTGTTGAACAAAATTATATCCTGTGCTTGATCAAAGTCATAGAGAGTTCTTAGTTCATTGAAATATACTAGAATATTTCGGTAAAACAATGGAATTGATTTTATATATTTCGCATCGTAGTTACACCTCAGTAAGAAGTTCAAACCTCCGAATTTTCTTAGGTAATAATCAGGAACCGTTTTCCAACTTTGGTTTCCTGGGATCAATAATCTTGGAATCCAGGCTAATTTTAGAGCCTTAAACATTATGTCGATGTCTACCATACGTATTCCCCCTCTTTCAAGATCCTGGTAAAGCCCGGTTCGTTTAATTTTATCCCTTTTGTTTTTCCATAAGAAACTAAAAAGCTTTGTTTTCACTGTGCGTGCGACTTCTTCGGGAACATTAAGAATTGAGGCCGAATAAATTAGTTGTGACAATCCCAAGGATTTAATTATCAGAACCTTCCCAAATAGTGTGAGGTCTCTTGATCTCCACATATCAAGGTTTGTTTGAAGTTTTCGTATTTTCAGGTTGAAATTCAGTTCATTGTTCCCCTTCTCATCATAAGAGACATGGATTCCTAAGAGGCGTACCGGACTATGCAACCATTTTAGTTGTAAAGGATAGCTTTTGTTTTTTCCCCATTTTCCCAACCAAATTGCTTTCGATTTCTTTATGTTTAACTTGAGACCCGCTAGCCTCCCAAAATCCTTCACCGTTTTCAAAGCATTTTCAACAGAGGTCAGATCTGCACAAAAAAGGTTCGTGTCGTCCGCAAATTGGCTCAATTTGATATCATGCCCGAATATTTTGATTCCTGTTATACTTGGCTCTTGTCTGATTTTGCTGGACAATACCTCCGTCGAGATCACAAATAAGTATGGAGAAAGGGGACACCCCTGTCGCACTCCTCTCGACGGTCTAAACCAGTTGGTCATGAAACCATTGTTTATCGCCGCGCTCTCAATGTTTGTGTAGAATGTGCTGATCCATCGTTTAATACTTGTTCCGAAATTGAATATATCCAGTGCTTTCATCATGAACGACCACTCTAGAGAATCAAAGGCTTTCCGAAAATCTACAGATACTAGAATGCCAGGTATGCTTTCCGACTTCGTATGTTCCATTATGTCAATTATTAACCTAATATTTTCCCCAATATATCTTCCTTTAATAAAACCAGTTTGATCAGTGTGCACTAGATTTGGTAAAAATGGCTCCATTCTCTTTGCCATTGCCTTAGTTGCTATCTTGCAATCAACATTAAGCAGTGTTACCGGTCTCCAGTTTGATAGTTCCAGTAGCGAGCCGTCTTCTTTGGGAATTAGAGTAATAACTCCTCTTCGTTGTGAAATGGCGAGTTCATTTGCATCGTAGGCTGCATTGAAACTAGCAACAAGGTCGTGGCCTAGCAGATCGAAAAAAAACGTATAAAATTCAACCGTGAACCCATCTTCTCCTGGAGCTTTGTTGTTTTGAAAAGTGTCTAAAGCTTTTTTGCATTCTTCATAAGATAATGGACCTTCCATTCTATCTCTGTCTGCATCTGCCAGCTTTGGAATTTTTAAATATTCGATAAATTCATCAACATCATTTTCCTGCGGATTATTTACTGATGAGTACAATTCGTTATAATACTTTTCGATAGCTTCTAAGATCTGACTCTCGTTGTTTGTTGTTGTTTCACCCTCTATTCGAAGTTCACTGATGGTCTTCCTGTTGTAGTTTCTTTTCTCAAGATTGAAAAAGTATTTTGTTGGACGTTCGCCTTTTTCGACCCAGCGACATTTCGATCTAAAAATAGCCGCCCTTCCTTTCTCCTCGTAAATAGATTGAAGTTCCGTTTTGAGATCTTCATATTGCTTTAGGATGCGCGCGATGTCGGGAGAGTTAAAGTTGTCGCAAATATTGCGGTCCAAAATTTCAAGCTGTCTCGTGATTTCCAATTCTCTATTAGTGGTCGCTTTAGCTTTCTTTTTACTATAAGCGATGGTTGCCGCTCTGATTTCCATTTTTAACATTTCCCAAAGAAGGCGTGCGTCTTCCAAATCGGAGTAAAAAGCGCGTGTGCGGGAGTACGTTTCTCGGATTTTGGTCACATAGTGTTCATCCTTCAGTAAAGTGTTGTTGAATTTCCAGAGTCCGGGTCCTCTTAACTTTCCGTTTGTCCAAGACAAAGAAATGTAAATTGCTCGATGATCCGGTGCTATAGAAGGATAAATTTCACTTTTCTTGACATATTGTGTCAGATTTTTGGCAACCAGGAAAAAGTCTATTCTGGATTTCAGTTTTAACGATTTTGATTCATATGAGTATTTTCGTAGCCTCGGGTGGCGTTGTCTTTGAATATCTACAAGATCAAAAGCGTCCATAGTTGTCAATATCAAGTTTCGATAATTCGTTGGTTTCCAGATTGTGCCACCAATTTTATCTATCTTTGATAGGGTGCAGTTCCAGTCACCTCCTACAATAAGCGTGGAAATTTCTGACTTGTCAATTAGGCAATTGTTTAAGTTTTGTAAAAATTCTAATTGTTCACTTTGGTTATTTGGTGCATAAATATTCACCAGTGATAATTTTAGGGAATTCAGAACACAAGTAATTAGCACAATTCTTCCAGCCTTGTCACTGAATGAGTAATCGCTCTTATTTTGTACCGTAGGGTGTAAAAGAATGCAAACACCTTTACTATGCTTGGTTCCGTGAGAGAAAAATATTTCACCTCCCCATTCGTTTTTCCAAATAATTTCATCTTCTGGTTGAGAGTAAGTTTCTTGTAAGAAATAAATTTTTGAGTCATGATCCTTGAGATATAGAAAAATGCTCCTCCGTTTGGCTTGATCTCTTATTAGTCCAGTCCGTTAGCGTCGAAATTTACGAAAATCGTGACAAGTCGCGTAAAAGCACCAAATTTGGCATACATGTCCTTGAGGGCATATAAAACAAATTTAGAAGGGGTGCCACGTGATCCGAGTATCCGGGGGGCCACAGCACTCAAATTAATTTTTATTCATGGTCACAGGACTCCCACGCTCATGAAAAGACCACACACTGGCAAACTGAAGAGGATTTGATGGGCTTTTTTAACTGGCCTTGTCAGCGAACGACAGAAAATGACAACAAACAGCCGTTAAAGTTTACCGAGCCACATATCCTTGTATTTTCCGCTCCCTTTTCGCCTGCCTGTGTTCCCTGTGGTCAAATAGACTTAAAACTGAATCGTTTCACTTCAGATAACTGTGAAGGGAACGAATAATTATTAGTTCGAATTAGTCGACAAACAGTCCCAAATCAGCAGCTCAAATCGCAAAGGAAACCATTGCCTGCTACAGCTATTCAAACATTACTTATTTCGGGTTATTTTCGTCAATCGTTCAGGAACATGTACGCCGACCCATTTAGGAGAAGGATAACTGAAAGAACTGACTTCCGTTCTTAATTCTTTTGAGTTACGTTTCTTTACAGCCTCTCCCGCATTAAGTTCCTTTAGACAATAAAAGCTAGTCGGGTTGACGAGAAATCTGGAAAATGTCAGATGTTTTAAGTGTACTGTTGAGAAAAACATCGCGAGAGACATTTTAAGGTCACTGACATCTCTGCCTTTACTTTAAAAGTCAGTTTAATTCACAGTACAATGACTGAAGAAACAAAATTAGTAACGAACATTTATATATGAAATAATCATATAGTTGAACTTATGATAGAATTATATGAAGATCATCGCAGTGAAGGTGTTTCAACTTAAACAGTTGAAAAGAAGAAACCTGAAAGAATTCAGGCTTGAGCGGGGAATCGAACCTTGCATGACCTCTGCGATACCGGTGCAGCGCTCTAAAGCGCTATGATTATTTCTTATATTAATGTTCATTTCTCCATCTACGGGGTAAATACGAACTCTCGATTGACCAGCTCCCAGTTGGCTTGATAGTTCAGTTGGTTAGAGCGCTGCACCGGTATCGCAGAGGTCATGGGTCAGTTCGATTCCCGTTCAAGCCTGAATTTTTTCAGGTTTCTTCTTTTCAACAGCTTAAGTTGAAACACCTTCACTGCGATGATCTTCATTTAATTCTAAAATTGGCAACGTTCAGTTCAATCTGCCATGAGTCGTGTGTCACCAGCAAGTACCATAAGAAGCACGCACGCTTGCTAAACTCTCTTTCACGGTAGTCAACCAGCTCCAACGATTAGTCACCACTTTTTCCAGCATCGTACGTTTTTCTTTCTTTTTTGTCTTGCAGTTCTTAATTCAGTACACCGCATCGGGTACTTAACTTATGCCGATAACATTAATCAAATCCCTCCCTCTTAGAAAACGGGGGCACCCAACGGTTCGTTTTCGGAGGAATATCTGTTCGGCAGACCGAAGTCGCCTGAGATATTCGGATTTAATTGCAGTGAAAAATAAAGATTTCTGTGGCGAAACATCACCTCACGGATTTTCTTAAAAAATGACTGATTAATTCCTTTTATTTTTGGAGGGACAAATATGTCATTTAGAGTGTAAAATAAGGTCAGCTAGCATTTTCGGAATGACATTAGCAGCTCGGAAATTCGACGGATAGGATTCCGTTTCCTAAAATTGTATGCGCCTTAACTGATTTTCAGCTAAAAACGCCGAACAGTTCAACCCGTATTAGCTCACACAAATATGCCCTTAAAAGGCTCGGAAACGATCTTAGAAACCAGAAAATGGTATTTCAAGTATTTTGCTAAAAGTTTCTCTTTGGGTGCCCTTAAGAAAAGACGCCGAGTTCTGCAGAACAGGATTTTATTGTATATTTCAGGCGAGCGTTCGCCTGAAAAACGCGTAAAACATTAATCAGGCTAAATTACTTGCGACTGTTAGATTCCGAATACAACGCATAAAAGGAGAGCGAAAAGGCCTAGATATGGTGACGAGCTCAATCTTTCGCCCTAGAATAGCGAGGGACGTAAATAATTACCGTCTTAGAGTTTCAGTGTAGGTCTTTTAAATAACGCGTAGATCAGAGGGGATGGTTATTAGCTGTTATTGTAATAGGCCAGAATCTTCTCTGACAACATTACGTGTTCTTCACGATTAACGTAAAAAACGCTATTGCTTCCTTATTTTATTTTTACCATCACTTGTTTTTGTTTTTCCTCTGAATGTAGCTAGCAGCCTTAGCAGCTCACACCTACAACCGCCTGCAGAACAGGCGTTTCTAATTAATGCCTGTCTTGCGCGCAGGCTCCTATTTACACCCGAGAGAATGGCTGATTAACCCATAAAAATCCCCTTCTCCAGTTTGGTGAAAAAATTCTGAAGTTCGCCAGGTCATTCTAGCTAACTGATGCCTTTTGATGTTTTTGTTGTCGAGCTTTGTCGGCCTTTATCTCTTATAACGATCGATCTCGAGATCTACAGTATGCGTGGCTGAGTGATCACAAATTGAATTATTGAATGTGTTGGTTTATTTGTAACACTTTTTAATTAGAAAAGAAATTTCTCTCCCAGATATGTCTTTGTCAAAAGAAAGCTTGAACTAAGACTTAGATTAGCTGCTTAACCCTTTTGGGATAAGCTTTATTTTCCATTAGTCCGGCTTATGGTTGTTGTCCACCAGTCACGGCCAGTAATCTATTTGACCACAGGATCCCCAGGCTCATGAGCAGATCTCTTGGTAGACAAATGTACATACAGTATGTGGATTTGATGTGGCAAGTAACTCTAATGACTGTTTATTATCATTTGTTCCGTTCGCTGATGAAATCAGTTAAAAAGTTCCCTACAATAATTCTATTTTGGTATTAGTGATTTGTTAGTGAGCCTGGTTGTCCTGTGACCAAGTTATTGACAATAGATTTGCGTTCCACGGCCCCCCGGATGCTCGGATCTCGTGGCACCCCTTCTCAATTAGTTTTATACGGTCTCAAGAATATGTGTGCCAAATTTGATGCTTTTACGCGATTTGTCACGATTTTTCCCTTAACGGACCGGACTATATTCCCCTTACGTTTAGAGAGAGTATATCGTATTTAGCTTTCTCCTGCATTACAGAATCAAACAAAATATGCAAATTAAAAAACAAAACAAAACAAACAAAACACCTAAAATTATACAAAACGTAAATTAAAGCAATTTATGAGCGTTTCCCTTCTTCTTCTTCGGGCTTTGCGTTTTTTGTTCCTGTCCCAAATGTAAGTTTCAGTTTTTGTCCTCCTTGCCCAAACAATTTGACTTTTTAAAGATAATCTAAGTCTTCCAGCTCATTAATTCTGACCGGCTTACCCTGCGGAGAGGTCTTGACATATATTGATCCATCCATTGACCAGGCACTCAATAATTCGTCATTTCTCCGCATCTCGTTTGCCCGACTCATGATTTTTTTCCTATACGAGGTAAGGTTCTCGTTTAAGAAGATCCTGTCGGCTTGCACGAGAGTTGACGACGAACAATGAGGGAAGATGTTAGAAACTCTTACATTTTTCAGCTTAGCCCTAGCCCTATACAGATTTGTTTTGACCTTGTGGCTTATGAATTTTACAATAACTGGTTTGTTACCCTTCCTATTCAGCTTGTGACATATTTCGATATCCTTTGCTTCAACCGATACATCCAGGGCCTCCGCTAATTTTAGCACTACGTCTTCCGTCTCGGTGTAAGCGCTCTCTGTTACCCCGTGTATTTCAAGTGAGTTTTTCCTCGTGTACTGTTCTAATTTGTCCTGAAGATCGTACAACTCGCCGATTTCTTCTTCCTGCTCTTGAATTTTTTTCCTTGCAGCCGCCAGCTCACGTTCTACCTCGTTGTACTGCTTCTTTGTTTGCTCTAGAGATGTTTTCAGCACAGTTATATCATCTTTTTGTTGTTGGATTGTGCGTTTGAGATCGGCCATTTCACTTCTCATCGATTTGTTTTCGCGCAGGATAGCTGCAATATTGATTTGAATGTCTATCAACATCTCTCTTAGTTCTGCATTGCTGGGCTCACCTTCGACATTCACTGCTTCTTCATTTGTCGTTTCCACTAACTCCGCGGCCTCTTCTTCCTGACTATCCGCCATGTTGACCCTTTTAGGTGTCGATAGGTCTTCTTCCAATGATCCTCGAGCTCCTCGTTTATGTTTTCCTCCTAAGTTCTGCATTTAATAGTTCAGCAAGTGTTTAAACATTGAATTACTATGTCAAGGCGGCATAATTTTACCTAAAATTGGAGTAAAAGGGACGGAAACTACGCTCCTCACAAATCGTGCCACCGCACACTGACCCCACGCATGCTCCCCCTCAGCGTCATTTATATCGTACAGAGCTTGCTCCATCAAGGAAAAAATAGTCCCAGGTTTCTTTACCTCGACACTTACCTCGACCTACCTCGACCTAACTCGACACTTACCTAGACCTTACCTAGACCTTACCTAGACAGTAACAAGGCTAATTCCATACCTATATGACTACTGAGGTCTTGGCCAACGCTCACAGGAAATCACAAACCTGTCTACAGCACGTCCTATGTTACATAGAAAAACGGTAAATCTTTTGAAAGACTATGATCACAACCATCACTATCAAAATCATTCCAAACATTAAAAAACGACTAAATCAATACACTAAAATTAACCTCCTAACAAAACATGCACTAAAGAATAAGTACTAGCAGTTGCACCGCAGTAATTTTTCTTTCGTTCTGAAATCAAATTAGACGATATATTCTTACCAGATATGTTTACATCACAGCATAAAAGTAGGTGCATAATGTAAACAGTAGTTAGTATAAGAAAGTTGTAAAAGAGATCTCAGCCAATAAAGAAGACAGTTGCCCAGAAAAGAGTCCGGGTCCTCTTAGCAGTTAGCTGAGCGAGTATACCCGACAGTATGGTTCCCACAGCAACACAAATTATAATAAGGGCCAGTAGTATTTTACAATAAACGGAGATGTTGCAACTTGTAATGATAAAACGTCGTGAACGGTAGTAACTTTTAAAATCACTTGTCACGCAGATGTTGCAGGTTACCTTCCCCTTAAGAAAAAACTCGAAAAAATCGACGATCCTTAGCAATCTGAAGGCGAGGTAAAACTGCCCTTATCAGCTGAGGACTTCGTGACAGGTTTCTAACATAGGTAACCTAGCCGCGAAATGAAATTCAGTACAGATGACTTGAGCATGCTCAGTAAAATTACAGAACACTCCATCCGTGAGTGCTCAATATTCTGACGTCAGCAAAGCCCACTGTAAATTTCTTATCGAGGTGACTTTATTTTTTCTCGAAGAAAATTCGCTTGCAGTACGTCACTCAGGGATAACGTAAATAAACTGCGGTTATTGTCCACACGAGGTTAAGCATGACAAGAGAACTATTAAGCTTCTCTCTTTCCACATACATCTGCAGGGGTTTAGTTTAAAGTTGGCAGTAGGCAGACAATTTGGAATTATTAAAAAAGACAGGTGGGTATTTTAATCCTTTAAGCCCTGACATGAAAATGCATATTCTTCTTACTGTTGTCCATGCTATCTTATGGAACTAGTAAGGAGAATTTGTCTAAGTATCAAGACATCTCATCCTTGGTGATCACTTTCTTTATTCTCACCACTTGAATGTTTGAATTGAATACGTAGTGATGTTGTAAAGAGAAATTAGGCTTTAAAGGTTAAGTTTTAATCTGTGGAAGCTTTTAATAGGCTCCTTTGCAATTTCAAAAAGAAAGGGGCTTTTTTATGACGAAAACATTCAAACTTTTATCTCGAGAATGACGTTATTTAATTTAACAGCAAGGGCACCCACGGCAAAATTTCTAGTAATTCTGAACAGTTTAAAAATAATGTTTATGGGAAAATAATTTGAACTTGACATGCAGAAGGCCTTAATATGTAAAACCTTTCTTCAGCGTCTTGGCAGGAAGTGCAGCTGGATACCTATCAAAAATAAATAATATATCCTTTTGAAACTACAAATACATTTTCCATTTTCCTAAAAACGAAGTCTAAAGATTAATCACTTGTGGTTTTATAACTTACTCCTATTTTAAGCCTATTCAAGTGTCGACAAGCCGAGCTCAAATACTCTAAAACTTTGGCTATGAAATTAAGAGATTCATTCATACGTTCCTAAAATAATTTTACAAAAAGGGGCTTCCTTTTCACTGTAATGTTTTATTGTTTAAGACTGATTCTCAAAAACACGTAAAAGCCACCCTCTTTGCCACATCAACATTTTGGTGCCCGGGAAAAAAGCATAATAATTTTATGAACGTGCTGACTCGTGAGCTTGTTGATAGGCTGTAATCTACATTAGATGATGAGCTTCATATTATGGCCTGTGGTGCGGTCACGTCAGTTTAAACACCGGTGTTATTTAACTCATTCAAAGTGGACACGAGACAGATGCACCCTTCAGTTGTCAGCAAAATAAGCCACAGTGCGTCATAAGTGTGTTGGTTGAAAGTTAATATCTTTAATCCTTCAGCTGGGTGAAGCTCTCAAACACTGGTGACGTTTCCTATTTCACTTTAAGGTAAGTTAAAAGAGAAGTCGATGGGCTGCGGGCCATTGTTGACAGCTTACTTGATGGGAAAAAACAGACAAATGCTCTGTTGATTTATTAAATACAAAAACTGGCTACCAAAATATTAATTTACGGTGTAATGTCTATTCAAAATACAAACTAACACACATTTCGGTCGTTCTACAAATATGGTATGACATCGTCGTAACATTAGTAAAAGGCCCTATTTAATTAGAGTTGTTCTTTCCCTAACTTAACAGACTTAACGGCGGTATGAATTTGGTCTGAGTGATTCGTTTTTTAAAATTTTAAGATAGTAGGACTGACATTAGTTCAAAAATAAAACATACCTAAAAACTCAAATATGTGAAAGTACATATTAAGTTACAGCCAAATCCGAGAGATAAGGATTTCTCCTAAGCTTGAAGCAGCGAAAACGAAGGCCAAAGTTGGTCGCTACGAGCGCTGTTTCGCAATGTTTTAACGTTATCATTCTGAAATTCGATACGATAGTTTCTTGTGTTTTAACAACTATGTGCCAATTATTCATATTTGACTAGCGACGATAAGGTACAGTTCCAGGAAAATTAGAGGAAAGGAAGCGGAATTTTTTAGTGCTACAGTTTTAGAAGTGATTCGCAATCGCTTCACACGTCCTTGTTACTTTTTGAACGTTATTTGTCATATCGTATCTGAATGAAATTTTGGCAGCTTGTTGAAATGAAGTGCGAGAAACTCTTCACCTGGGGAGCCCAGAACAAACACGGCTTTCCACTCGATATCATAGCCACTTAAAAACATAGGCTCCCGCTTATTTTTTTTCTTTTCTGTATAGGAATAAACTCCTACTTTGTTTTAAAACATATCTTGAAAGGTTAAGCCGTAAAACGCCGAACTTTTTATTTTTGAGCCTGCAATTCAAATGGGATTTGCCATCTGAGGTGTGAAAACTGTCACCCCTGACAACAATTTTTGAAAGCTCAACACCAGGTGTACATGTCTATGGCAATTGTTTGTGAGTAAATATGAATGAGCCTGAGCTATTTGCTTGCTTCCGAAGAGAAGTTGTTAAAGTCAGTCCTACTACCTTAACCGAGCTTTAATGATAGCTTTCTTCTGGCAACAGCAGTGCGAAAACTCAAGCACGCAGTTTTCGAGTTTTTACATACAAAATTTTCTCTTCAAAAAGCAACCATGAACTCTGATCAATGAAGTTATCGCTATGAAAGGGTCGAAGCGAGAGTGATCGTTCTCTAATGAAGCTGATCCAAACAACCTTAGAGTAATCGTCAAATATTTCAATAGTTTGGTAATGAAAAAGTCGGTGCGAGAAAATGCAAAGATCACACTTAATTGCCCTCGGCTTTTAACATCATTTTACAAATCATGATTTCAAGATTTATCTCCAATGAAATTTCTAACCGGCCGACTTTTGGAAAGTAAACAGTGAAAGAAAAAGCTCAAAGTTCTTTAAAAAGAGACCAAAATGGCATAGTGAAAAACGTGCTTTTGTTTCTAGTGAACAAACACGAAGGCTAGTTTAATTCTAAAGGAACTGTGGTGCTTCGTCGGTGGGGAAGTGAAACACAAAAATTTGGACTTAGAAACTGAGTTGATAAAGTAAATTGGCCACAGTAAAGAGATTGAAAGCTGACGTTTCGAGCGTTTGCCCTTATAGTCGTCACAGCGTAAACCTCCCTTCGTCAGGATTCGCGAAACGCTCGAAACATCAGCTTTCAATCTCTTTACGGTGGCCAATTTACCTTATCAACTCAGTTGATAAATCCAAAGTTTTGTGTTTCTAGTGAAAGCTAACCATCTTTGCAAAAATTAAGAATTTGTGCAAGGTCATATTATAAGAAAACCTTTGCCAAAGAATCCGATCATCTCTTTCCAACAATAAACCGTGAAACTTGTGCGAGCTCAGTTCATCCAGTCTGACAAAATGGAAGAGACTATACGAAAGCTAGTACCCACCGATAGTATCTACTACAAAAACGTCGACTGCAAAATGTAAATTTTCCTTAAAAAACAGAAAGCTTCCGATTTCAAGTCGGCAATGTCAGAGTTCGTGAAGAGCACAGGGTACTTCAATGATTGGGCCAGTAGAAAGTTCTTTGGCCGAGAGAATCGCCTACTGTCACTTAAAATCGGCGAGGTCATCTAATATACAGCACCAGCCGGCCATAAACCATAACTAGGGAGCTACCTCCTCGAGATCATACAGCCTCATCACCAAAACGAGGGTAGATATCAGTACAATTCCGAAAACACTGACGAGCTTTCCCTGTAATTGTTGGTGTTTGAAGGATTATTTCTCCTGTACAATCAGTTGCTAAAGCAAATGTAAAACAATGGCAATAATTCAGTGATAACACAGGAAGGCAAAAATCTGATGATTATTTTGGAATAACTTGACGTGCTTGATGCGGAACCGACATCATTTTGCTTGACAGCTGCCGTTCTCCGAGCTGACGTTTTGTCTTCGACTTGCCAGGGGAGTTAATTTAATGATTAATTCACACTTGACATAGAACTTTAAAATACGCTTTTTGATAATAGTGGACTTGAGGGGTATGTTAGGTATAAACATAAAACGAAATCTGTTTTTTTTTTTTTTTTTTTGCCGGCGATCTTCATATTGAACATTTCGTTACATTCTTTAACAGGCAGAAACAAAACAGTAAACCTTACTGAATCTTGTATCAAGTTAAAGCTGAGATGTCTTTCCCTCTGGAATTGCAAAACCGAAGCTTGGCAGAAGTTATCATTGAAGCAAGTATTTGTCTTGCAATGAACTTCATAAGTATCGTAGGAAATGTTTTAGTTTGTTTAGCGATGTACAAAAACCCGAAACTGCGATCAACCACCAATCTGTACATCATCGCTTTGGCAGCCAGTGATCTGTTGTGTGCAACAGTCGAAATGCCGTTAGCTTCAGCCCTATTGATCACTGGAAGTTGGAATTTCGGCGTCGCCGTATGCCAGGTTCTGGGTTTTGTTGATGGGTTCGTTGCGTACTCAACTCCAGCAACAATGGGTCTATTGGCGTTCAACCGGTACATACGAATCGTGAAGACGAATCACTACAACACGGTCTTTTCACCACTCAAATCTAAAGTTTGGCTGAGTTGCGTGTGGCTTTCTCTCGCTTTGTATCTGCTGAGCAGTCGATTGACAGCACATTTGAATTCATTCCTGGTTATGCAGTTTGCGGCGTTGTCTTCACCACCACAAAAAGCAGAGTCACCCATTACTGCGTCGTGTTCGGTTTGTTTTTTGTTTTACCGTTGTCCATCGGCCTTTTCAGTTATTACAAGATTTTCTTGAAAACCCGTCAGCATAAGGTTGACGTGGCTCCATCTTTACAGAACTCGAGAAACCAAGCGGGCAGAACTTCAGTACAAGAGATAAACATGAGCCGCACCTTGACCTATGTCGGAGGTGGATTTCTGCTCTGCTGGATCCTAATGTGGGCATTCTCCTTTTGGAAGCGCTTTTCCCCAGACACAGCTCCAAGAACTGTACAATTAGCAGCCCAATTTCTTTTATATCTCAGTAGCACCATAAATCCATTTATATACGCCTTCAGACATAGTGTTTTCCGAGAAGAATTCCTCAAGCTGCTGTGTTGGTGGAAAGTGAGTAGAACATCTGAAGCTGTTTCTAGTGAGAGCCGAAAAGGAAGGTGTGACGTGAAAACACCGGAAACAGCAACAAGAAATCCTGGAAACGAGGTTATTGAAACAGTCGCTTAGGATTCTCAACCGCCAAATCTATCGCGAATGTAAATTTTAGTGTAGTGTAACCGATACGAACTGTTGTAAACTCTGCTACTGCATTGCAATGCTCGCTGTGATACTCACATCCTTAGCAGAGCCCGCGCGCATAGCGCGCCAGCGGAGCACCATTGCAAGCAAATTTGGTAACCCATCGATCCGAGAAATTTTGGTTGTGACGTCAGCGTACGTACCCCACCCGTACAGACTCTGGGGAAGGGGGAGGGGAGTTCCAAGACAACCCGACGGGGGGTGGAGAATGCCATCTTTTTTGGCGGGAGAAAGCGCGGTGCTTTTTCGCAACCGGTGTATTTCTTGGCGGGAAATAGTATGACTCACTGTTGCTTTTGAAAAAGAGGTCTTTTTAAAAAGCTTAGCTTGTTTAGCAGAACGATTCAGTTCGACAGAATTGAAGTTTGGAACCTGAAAAAAAATATATCAAATATCTATAAATGGAAAGAAGAAGTTCAAAAGAATACTCAGTGGTCTTTTTGGTGGAAGGCAAAAAGTTCAAATTACTAAATTTGCCTTCGAGGACTCATTCTTTGTTGTCGGTTCTGCTACGAACTCGGTCGGCGCAACGCTTGAGTTCGCAGTATTTTGCAGCTCTTCCGACCCCAAACATAGCAGAGCTTTAACACCTTCTGGGTTTTTCTGTCCACAACCATGGTTTTTGCGGTCAGAAAAACACTCGCCTGGACCAAACTGCGATCAATAAACAGCAGTAAATAATGAACACAACCTTAGACGTAGTGGCAGGCATCCAGGGGCAGATAGGGCGAGAGGCAGCCGGATGAAACGGGCGAAATCGGTACGAGCAGAAGCCTGGTGCAAGCGAAAGTTTACACGACGGGCGGGAACAGCCCCAGGATACTTTTGCGTTCTTGCTTCTGATTGAGCACAAATTTTGTGGCATTGTATTTTATTTCCCCGTTCCTTTCGTGACGTCTTACACAGAGTGTAACTTTGCTAAATATTGTACCTAGATCTCATGCACTCGTGCGTACTGAAATCAACTTTTTGTGTTGCTTGTTCGATAGGCCTACCATCGAAAAAAGTTTTCAAAAAGTCGAGAAATCGAGAAGGTTGGCAACGGTAATCAAGGAAAAAGAAAACAAGCACGAAAATCAGATTGAGGTAATGTGAAAAGTTCACACCTTAGGTGTGTACTTTTAGAAGCGTGTAGTTTGGAGCAAACGCAAAGACAAGTTATTGATTGCAGGTAAATCCTAACTGCTACTTCCAAAAGTTCACACGTAAGGTGTGAACTTTTCACAGTACCTCGATCTGATTTTCTTTTTCCTTTAGTACCCTTGCCAAACTTCTCGATTTCTCGGCTTTGTGGGTCCCATTTTATTGAGACTTTCTCGAGGGTTGTCCAATACTCCGACAAATTTATGCATGGCATTGTATTGTAATCACTTCACATAACAATACTGTACAAAAGCATAACAATAAAGAATGAAGCAAAACAATAAGAAATTTCACAATGCTATGCATAAATTTGTCGGAGTATTGGACAAGTATGACTTTCTCCGATGGAAGGCCTATCGAACGAGCGAAAAGTTTATTTCAGGACGCACGAGTGCACGAGATCTGGGTACAAGATTTAGCAGTTACACTTTTCACAATTCCCCATTTATTCACAACAAAATTCACAAAAGTACATAAAATATTAAATGCAAACATTATTACATTAAATTACATTACACTCTGTACAAGACGTCACGAAAAGAACGGGGAAATAAGCTGATCGCTGATTGGGCAAAAAATGCAATACCACAAAATTTGTGCCCAATCAGAAGCAAAAACGCAAATGGGCTCTTGAAGTGGTCCGTTTAAGGTATCCTCCCAGGGTTGTTCCCGCCCATCTTGTTAATTTTCGCTCGCACCAGCCGCTTCAGCTCGCATCGATTTCGCTCATGTTATCTGCCTCTCTCCCCGACTAACTGCCCCTGGGTCTCCAAGGATGAGTGGCAGGTTGGTCGAGTGATTAGAGCGATCCCCTAGCATTCGGGCAGCTGGATTCGAATCCATGAGGGAAGGAATTTTTTCCCCTTCCCTTCCTTTTCTTTTCTGTTTTTTTTTTTTGGTAATTACTTTAAAAAATAAATAAGTTCCAGCAGGAAAAAAAAGAGGGAGAAGGGGGGGGGGGGGGGGGCTCCGCTTTTAGGCTTGGCTAAATCTATATATTAGCAATGTGAAGACAGGATGAAATTAGTCATCAAAACAGATGTGATTCCTGCAGTAAAAACCACACGTGTCCAACGAGGGTAGTTGAACCCATGTCTTCTGCAAACGCTGTTGGAATGTTTGACCTTTGTCGAGCTCCACTATCAACCACTGAACTGTTGGGAATTCTTGGCGGGCTAAGGTGAATCAAAAGGTTTCCGACATACATTCCGGCCCGAATTGCAAATGCACTTGCCTTCCCGCATGCATTTCATATTTTCGTCAGCTCCCACAGTTTTGTACGATCAAGTCTAAAAGATTTTAATCTCACTTGCTAACGAGTCATTTTGAAGCTTACTACAAAGCGTGACAATGCGTTCAGAGAACGTTATGGCAATTTGCAATAGCTCGGTTTATGACAAACTGCGACGCGTACGCGTTATTGTAATTTGCGATAGATGTGTTGTTTAGAGAACAGACCAGCGATATCACATTTTACGTCAGGCATTTTGAAATACCGACGTTATTGCAACTTATGTTACTAAATATTTGGGTGCTAAGAAATACACGCTTTCTAAATTCATAGCACCGGAAATTTCATACAAGAGGTCGAGGCTCTGGTCATGTTGGTTTCCCTGTGAAAACTCAGGCGCCCATGAACGTTACGAGGGCTCCCTGGGCTACCAGGTACCTGCCAAATAACAGACTCGGATGAAAATTATTCTATCAAAGCGACCGTATGTTAAGAAACCCAAAGGCGCAATAACTTGAGACCGAAGAGTGTTGCAAGATAAAGCATACGCATATGAAGCAAAAAAAGCTAACAAAACCCGTCACAGTATTGTTAGTTGTAAGTGAAACCCGGGGTAACACCCGAACAAAGAAGAGAGGGCACGCATGTCGTTCTCTCTCTTTTATTCATAGAGTTTAATTAAACCGAATGATCTTTACCTAAGAATCTTAAATGACTAAAACACTGCATTCCCAAGGCACAGTGATTTATCGAATTATGCAATGATCTACGACAGTACTGCGCAAATTGCACAGCACCAAATCTTTATAAAATTAAAGTAAGCAAGGTTTATATAACGAAGCAGCCCCCCAAGGCCGCTTAATTTCCAATACTTCTGTTCTCTGGAAAGTCACACATTTTGCCTCATTTCCCCGTAGAGGCTTGTAAAGGGTGGTTAAATAGTATCTTTATGTGCGGCATGTGTAATATAAGACAACAATGTTGAAACCTTAGAAAGTTTGTGGAACACAGAAAGGAAATTCCCTTCAAAATAAATTCTACCTATTATAACAACGTGCAATAGCGGCCTTCGATGATAAACTGAATGGGTGAAATATAACGGCGGTTCAACCAATAGCAGCGATCGATGCAATGGATGTGTGAAATACCACTGCAGATCAGCCAATAACAGCTCCCGATACCACAATGAATGGCTGAAACACCAGTTAAGTTCAGTCAACAGCATCTCTCGACAGAATCAGCAACATCGTTTCTGTCAATCAAAAATGGTTTCCTCTTCAGTCTTTCTTTCCAGTGTACATGACCTTCGTTTGCGAGCCAAATCGCCTTGTGATGTGAAACACACTTCTTTGAAAGTCACTCACCCACACAGCGCATTTCCGCGGATATTCCACAAATAGCTAATGCGGGAAAGGACTCGCAAGGAGGCATACCTCGTTAAAATGACACAGAGAGGAAAGGGTTTAGCTTAAATACTCTTCAGTCTTTCGGTTCGTTCCTCCTTTGAACACTCCACACCAACTGGCTGTAGATTGCTGAAGTACCTAAAAATTTCACTGGACATATGAACAATAATAAAGAACGAAAACAGGTGAGAGAATTCACGATAAAAGGACTTATGAACAGAAACTAAAACAAATAAAATCCGTCGAGCAAATGGTAGGCAACGACTATTCCACTCAAAAACGTCCTTGGACCAATTATCCAACGTACAATGCACCAGATCCCACGCTGGATGGTGTACGGTAATGATTGCTTCTTAAGCAACGAAAACATACACTTTCCTGAAAGAGAAACAAAAGAGTTCAAGGTTCTACGAGCATCGCAATACATTTCTAGTTAACTATCATAATAATTATTGATATAAATAAGTAAATAAATAAATAAATAAATGTCCTTTACTCACCAACAAAAAGTGATAATTGTGGACCAATTTACCACTATCATAAAAACTTCAAAAGCTAGCCAAACAATATCGAATATAACGATTATTCTAGTTGTGTTAAAGGCATCATAGTCTTTAACCAGCTAAAAAAATGATCAAGCACATTTTGGGTCCAATACAATGATTAATCTTAAAGGTGCTTCTGTATCGGATATATATAATGACATGGTATCGGAAATACTAGACAAATTAGACAATTTTAATAAAAATGGGAGTTATTGCGATTTCATAGATTAAGATCTTTAAATCTACATACAGTTGTCTTTAAACCTCTTAGAGGAGGATCTAATTATATCCCATTACCGAATAAATTAGTTGATTAAAAAAAGCCATCATTAATATAAAAAATAAAGATGAGGAATGTTTTAAATCGTGTGTTCTCGGGGCTTTAAACTCTGACTGTCAAACGCAATGCAGAACGTATCCATGATTTGTAGGAAAAACAGGACCAAGTCAACATTACAGGTCTTACTTTTCTTATTGAAGTCAAGCACAATGTAATTTTCAGGTTTGAGAAAATGAATTCCTTATTCATATCAATGTATTTGGATATCAGGGCAATAATATATATCCTCTCAGGACAACAAGAAAGATCATACTAACACTATTGATTTTTTACTTATCTCAGATAGCAAAAGACAAAATTATTGTCTAATAAAGAATATGAGTAGACTTGTTTCTTCTCAATATTCAAAACATAATGGTCAAATATTTATATGCCGCATGTGTTTGAATCCATTTGGAAGATAAGATATTCTCAACAAACACATCCAAATTTGTGGTAAAAATCAACCTGTTATGTCGCATTTCCGAGAAGAATTCCGCAAATTGTTGTGTTGGTGGAAAGTTAGTAGTACAATAAATGAAGCCGATTCTGGTGCGAATCGAGAAAGAGATCGTGGTGACAAAACACCTGAAAGAGCAATCCCTTTCCCAGAGTCCCTCTTCTCCCCTCCAAGGGACGGGAAGGAGAAAGAACAGAGAAATCCTGAAAACGAGGTTAAGCAAACATTCCTTTGGGATTCTCAGCCACCAAATCTATCGCCCACAATAATAACTTTCAGCGTTATTTTATATACTAAACCAAGCCGACCTGTTGCAAATTCTGAAACCATATTATCGGCCAATGTTAGTGACTTTAAAAATATCTGGTCACAGATATTACAGGTCACTTATACCTACTTCAAAATCATCTTCAGCCATTACAGATATTGCAGGTCACTTACTGCTACTTCAGAATCATCCTCAGCCAATACAAAATAATATTTTGCAACACAAGTAAATCCTGACTACTGAAAACATTCAGGGGCTTAGGTGGGATTCTAACCCATAATCTGAGTTACAGAGCCACTATGGGAACAGGGTGAGGATGGATCCCATTTGATCTCACATGTGCATAGGCGTTTCCTGCGACAAACATACGTACCATGTATTATATTCAAGGAACAAATAATCAGCGACGCAGTGTTTCCATTCTATTTCAGACTCCTCCTAAACCAATATCAGATGATATTTTTGCAACACTGATAATTCCTAAACACTGAAAAATATTCAGTGGATCACATGAAATTCGACCCGCGACCTTCGATCGGGTTACAAGTCCACTACTCTACTCCCGAGGTACGATAGGAATCGTACGTGGATGGATCCGATTTGATCTTACAGTGACACAAGAGGTTCCTGTGACGAACGTGCGTGGCATGTATCACACATGCAAAAAACAAACAATCAGTAAAGGAGTGTTTTGATTCAATTTCAGAATCATCTTCAGGCAATATCAAATGATATTTTGTAACACTGACAAATCCTGACCACTGAAAAAAAACTCAGTGGCTCATGTGAAATTCGAACCCACGATCGAAGCTACAGATCCACGAAGGGAACAGCGCGTGGAAGAATCCCATTTGATCTTACATGTGCACAGGAGTTTCCTGCAACAAACGTGCCTAGAATTTAGGAACAAACAATTAAGGCTGAAGTGTTTTAGGATTCCATTGCAGGATCATCTTCAGGCAATATCAATATAACCACAGGTAGCCAAAGCTTGAGTTATGACTGAAAATTAATAACTTAAGATTTCATGAAATAAACAGCGTTTCTTTGTTTATATCTTACGTACCTGCTATCAAGAGCAAAAATTCGCTCTCCGAGCGAGAATAAGCGTCTTTCTAATTTTTGCTCCCAATTAGTATTATAATATTATGCAAAGGTCGCACACTGATCTGCCATTTCACCCGCACAAAAGCATATATTTGTGCGCAGAGGTCGGCGGTCGAATACCAACATTTGATTTCTTATACAAGAAGCTCAAAGTATTGCCGATTATGGTGACAAAATGTTGGGAAAGATGGAACTTTTCCGGCGTATAGTTGTTTTTCGACTATGGATTCATTCAGGTTTGAGGAAATTGTGAGTGGAAATGGCGCATTTCAAGAAATATAGCTCATTTAGTGAAAAGAGGTATCCTTTGGTGCGGGTGAAATGGCAGATCAGTGTGCAACCTTTGCATAATATTATAATACTAATTGGGAGCAAAAATTAGAAAGACGCTTATTCTCGCTCGGAGAGCGAATTTTTGCCCTAGATAGCAAGTACGTAAGATATAAACAAAGAAACACTGTTTATTTCATAACATTTTACTAATTTTCAGTCAAAACTCAAGCTTTGGCTACCTGTGATATAACATGGACAAATCCTGACCACTGAACAAAATTCAGTGGCTGATGTGAGACTCGAATCGACGATCGAAGTTAAGGATTCACGAAGGGAACAGCGCGTGGGTGAATCCCATTTGATCTTACATCTGCCAAAAACGTGCCTAGCATTTAGGAACAAACAATTAAGGATGAAGTGTTTTAGGATTCCATTCCAGGATCATCTTCAGGCAATATCAAATGATATTTTTGTTACACTGACAAATCCTAACCACTGGAAAAAATTCCGTGGCTCATGCGAGATTCGAACCCACGATCGAAGTTACAGATCCACAAAGAGAACAGCACGTGGATGAATGCCATTTGATATTAAGTGTGCACAGGAGTTTCCTGCAACAAACGTACCTAGCATGTGTTAGATGCAAGGAACAAACAAACAAGGATGCGGCAGTGTAACAATTCTATTTCAGAATCATCCTCAGGCAACATCAAATGATATAGGCCCCTCCGTGTTTATATCGGTCATTCCCCTCTTTAAAAAGGCAGTAGCCAAAACAACCAAGCTTCATCTTGCAATAAGTTAAAGCGGAGATGACCTCGTTGGAATTGCCAACCCTCAATTTGGCAACTGTTGTCATCGAAGCACGTATCTGTCTTGCAATGAACATCATAAGTATCGTAGGAAATGTTCTGGTTTGTTTGGCAGTGTATAAAAACCCTAAACTGCGATCAACCACCAATCTGTACATCATCGCCTTAGCAGCCAGCGATCTGTTGTACCAGGAGCCATAATCGGGGACGGAGACCGTAACTGAATACCATTTTCAGTGATGGGGCTGGCCCCATCGAAAAAGACAAATGTGCTATTTTTAGAAAAAATTGCGCCATCGCGCGCGTGAAACACGCGTGTATGTTGCGAGGATGCCGCGCAAAGAAAAAACAAACAAAATGGCGTCGGAAATTACCTTCGTTGGAGATGAAGAAATCCAGTTTTTGTCATCAGTGACAATTCCAAATCAAAGGCAAGCCCTTGGGGAGAACTTTTTGGATAGTGACTCTGGATATGAGGATTGTACAAGTGATTCCGATGATGGCGGTGAGAATATTTTAGAAAAATCCTGTAGCGAAGATGCGTCGGACATGTCGGACGAGGATTTCCCCGTTAGACGGAACAAACGTTTTGCCGGCCAAAAAGGCGTCGAACGACGAAAAAATCAGTTGAAGGCGAATCAGGCAGGAAAAGGGAAAATACATCCCGAAAATGTATTTCCTCTGAGGACGTACAGAGATTGAAGGGCAGCCGCAAAGACTGTAAAATGATTTTCCAAGCACGTTTTGACGAAAAGTAACGCACTGATAAATCGTTGTCACTATTTCCCCAGCAAGAAAAATAGTAACATAGATTCAAATACCGAATCAGTAAAGAAAACGTTTGCCGAGATTTCGCAGCGTATGTTTTCTGAAATAATGTCCGCCTTTACCGAAATGACCGAAATGTTTTAATGAAGACAAAGGATAGTGAAAAGCGCGCTTTGTTTTCAATCAAATACTCTCGCAGTGCGTTATCAATCGCCGACAAAATAGAGAACTGGAAAAACACCAAGAAAAAACTACTTCCGTCGATGAGAAGGAGAAAGATGAAGTGAAACTTCATGCTGCCCTAGTACTGAATATGACTTACTGGGTAATTTACGAACCTAGAAGGGATACATAGCGCAGTGGACATGGGAAGGGTTTCAACGACAGAGTGAGCTTGCTCCGCCAGCAACCCGGCGAGAAAAATCACTTTGTATCGAAGCAAAATTAAGGAGAAATTACAACTGAACGTCACTGAGACACAAATGCTTGATTTCTTAGGACGAACAGAAGCTGTAGAAATAGAAATATACGCATTTAGCGCTGTGTTTACAATTTCTTTCATCGTCAACTCAATCACTTGTTCTTTAAATTTCACAAACAGTAGGTTTTATACGGAAGGCTTTGAGTCGGAAATATCGAGACAAGACAAAATAAGCACAGTAAAATAGGAAAGAAGCATTTAATAAAAATTGTCACACTTTTTATGGCGAGTCAGTACAAAAATCATGCAGCAGTCTGAACAAAAAGCATTAGACAAATTCAGTACCAGAAAAGGCGACATTTTTTGGCTATACCACGCAAAATTGACACTGGCTTACCTGTACTCGTTGTGGCTCTATCTGTGTTCCCTTGAGCAGCTCCAGACATTTAGACACAAGTCGGATGCCATGTAAAATACGTTGAATCGCTTTCACAGTTGTTTGAGTGTTGTTTTTACCATTCCGTCCGCGGGCTCTAAACTGAGAACAATTGCGTTTTGAGGTTTACGTTTAAAAAGTAAGATGGTGAATTCTAATGTTCCTCACCTCCGTAGTCTTGTTTCAGTGAGCTGCATAGAAATTATCGTTCAAGCTTAATTATTAATTCTGCCTTCAGTTCGATCAAACAAACACATGATGGCTCCGTTGTCAGCATTGTGCGAACGGAGCGATTACAAACTCTTTCATTTGAACTCCAGCAGCCATAACGGTGAGATCGTACAGCTTCAATCCGCTTTGAACGACGATTCCAACAATTTTCAGGAAAACTCAACCACGTGCCACATTTCAGAGCCCATAATTGGAAGATTTTTCCCAAACCTTGTGCTTGTACGTTCACTTCGGGGCAGTTTCATTGATTCATTCAGCTCCGCAAAGAAACGCTGCAACACTTCGCAAGGTTTTGGCGCCTTTTTCGGTCAGTCATGTGATCGCGATCGATTCCTGTTCCCTTTTATCTCGGAGTTTCTCTCTTTTTTTTTCCTCTTTCTTGATTTCATAGCAATAAGCGATTGCGTTTTTAATAATAAAAACCATTATGTACTCGGGCATACTGGATATCAAATAATTTTAACCATCTTGGTCATATCCACGTTGAACGAAAATTTGCGTGTAGCCACGCGCGTTTATGACGTGGAGGGTGGCGCAGTTTTCTCTAAAAATAGCACATTTGTCTTTTTCGATGGGGCCGCGTGGACCCCGCGCTTACGGTCTCCGTCCTCGATTATGGCTCCTGGTTGTACGCAACAGTGTCAATGCCGTTAGCTTCCGCCGTGTTAATCACTGGAAGGTGGATTTTCGGCGACCCCTTGTGCCAGCTTCAGGGTTTTGTTGAAGCGTTCGTTGAGCACTCAACTCCAGCAACAATGGGTCTATTGGCGTTCAACCGGTACATACGCATTGTCAAGACGAGCCACTACAACAAGATGTTTTCACCGCACAGATCTAAGTTTTGGCTGAGTTGCGTGTGGCTTTCTCTCGCTTTGTATCTGCTTATCGGTCGAGTGTCAAACTGGAGCACATTTGAATTCAGTCCTGGTTACGCAAGTTGCAGCCTTGCGTTCACCATCTCAGAAAACAGAATCGTCCATTACGCGTCGTGCTCGGTTTGTTTTTTCTTCTACCGTTTTCCATTGTCTTTTTAGTTATTGCAAGATTTTCCTGAACATCCGACAGCATCAAGTTAATGTGGCCCCATCTTTACAGAACTCAAGAGACCAAGCGGGCGTGAGAATCTCCGTGCAAGAGATAAACATGAGCTGCACCTTGGCCTGTGTAGCCGGTGGATTTCTGCTGGATACCAGCGTGGGCATTTACACTTTGGAAGCGCTTTTCCCCAGAAACGGCTCTAAGAATTGTACAGTTAACAATCCAATTTCCTTTATATCTGAGCAGCACAATAAATCCATTTATATACGCCTCCAGAAATCGTGTTTTCCGAGAAGAATTCCGGAAACTGCTGTGTTGGTGGCAAGTCAGACGTACATCAACTGAAGCTGATTCTGATGCAAATACAAAACGAGGTCGTGGTGAGGAAATAACTCACACAGTCGTTTAGGTTTTTGTGGTAGCATTCCATCACAAATTTAACGTAGTCCTCGAACAATGCAAAGAATTTAGAAACTTTCGGTAGATCTGCACAGCTCCAATAGTACCCCATACTAACAGTAGAAAAGAGGTCAGAACAGCATGCTTTAGATTTTAATTGAGTGGTTTATGAATAATATTTTAAAGAAGACGTAGTCATTTACAGTCGAGTCAGTTCTGCTGCTACCCGGATTTAAGGCTTAAAAATTCAAGAAAACTAGTTACAGAGTAAGGTACAGAAGTAAGTTATTGAATTACAAATCTCTTTCGGTTTTGCTAGTGTAAGAATAAGAATAATTTTGAATAATTTTGGTTTAAACTAAGATCTCCTTGAAGACTGATTTCAAGGACAACGTTTGAACAAACATTCAACTGCATTGCTTGAACTTAACGGGCCAAACGTTCCCTACATTCCTTTACCAGTTGGTTCGTTGGACCCAGTTGTTGTGCTTTTGCATTCCTTATCTGTTTTATTGTAAATTAAGGCACCTTCTTCTGTATGGCGCTTTTTTGCAGACAAAATATTAAGTGTAAATACATTACTGTTATGTTGTATATATCAATGTCAGGTTGTATACATCAATGTTATGTTGAAGTCAATGGAATATCAAAGGCGTATACATCAGCTTTGTACGCTGTAAATCGAGTTTTAAATGTCACAAATCGATGTTGTCTGTTATATATCTTTCTTGAAATCTGGCATCAAGATCAGACATCACAAGGTTTGTTTGAGAGTCTTGTGTCCATCCATCCGTGACCGTCGTGATCATGTTTGAGAAAACTAAAACATGTTCGATAAAACTAAAAGAGGTACACATCCATCCCTGACCGTCGTGAACAGGAACAGGACGTTATATCATCTTATAGACCCAGCTACCTTGCAATCAAAGATCGGTTCGGAGTTACAGGATAGCGGACGCTGGTAATAGCAGATCTGTCCACGATTTCGTTCGGAGCGTACTTAATGCCGTAACCGGAGCTTGCAATCCAATGCAATGTAATGGCAGCAGTTCCCCGGCCCATCGCCTGGGAATATGGAACTTTGAATTTATTTCGCTCTCAACGGAGGTAAACCTGTCACTATTGGTCGTTTCCCTACTTCTATCCGCATTTTCTGCATTGGATTGCAAGCTCGTCACGGCATTAAAGGGGCAGTATCACGACAAATCCTTTAAGTTTTTGTGTGAACTATGCTAGACCTGTGAGGGTGCACTCACTGAACAGCAAAAGATAGGCATTAATTCATTCTCCAAGATGTGAACATACCGTAATCAATGGTTTTAAGTGATTCCTTTCCAACTTACAGAGTGAAATTTGAAAACGTCGGCCCGACGTTTTCAAGTTTTAGGCCACTTTCTTCCTACTTGTCCTTAGCCACGCCACTTTTTAACAGTTTTCATGACAAGGTACAGTACGTTTTAGCAAGACCAGGCAACTATTAATAGATTTCCAATCAATACCAATGCCTTCATTGGATTTTCAAGTAACACTAAATATTGGTGAGACTGCCTCTTTAAGTACGCTTCGAACGAAATCTTGGACAGATCTGCTATTACCAGCGTCCGCCATCCCGCAACTCCGAGCCAATCTTTGATTGCGATATAACCTCCTGTTCGCAAAAATCATTTCCGCTTCCTGTTCACGACGGTCACGGATGGATGCGTACCTCTTTTAGTTTTATCGAACATGTTTCAGTTTTCTCAAACATGATCACGACGGTCACGGATGGATGGACACAGGACTCTCAAACAAAACTTATGATGTCTGATCTTGATGCCACATTGCAAGAAAGATGTATAACAGACAACATCGATTTGTGACATTTAAAACTCGATTTACAGCGTACAAAACTGATGTAAACGCCTTTGATATTCCATTGACTTCAACATAACATTGATGTATACAACATGACATTGATATATACAACATAACAGTAATGTATTTACATTTGATATTTTTTCCGTAAAAAAGCGCCATCACGCCTTCTGCTTCTGGTCCAGGTTGACTCAAGTACCAAACCTGTTTACAGAACACCATAACAGTAGGTGCATAATGCAAACAGAAGTTAGTTTAAGAAAGCACAGGGTTCAGAGGAGGGAAGTTCGAGCAGAACGTTTAGTGTTCTTTGCGAAAGACAACCGACATACGTAATTTGTTGCGAACTTGCGTTACTCGCGTTACCTACATTTTTATCGCAGGTCAAATTACTGTGGGCTCTTAGAAACTCGGCACTTTCCGCTTTCCGAAGAAAAGTCGTTGCCCTTCGGGCAACGTGTTAGGCGACCACGGAAGAATGGTCTGCGGTTAATAGCAATTTTCAATATGACGGACGATATGGTGTGCAAAGCGAGCGCAAAGATCGAGATCGAGAAATACAGCGTATGGACACAGGCTTGTGTTGCAGACCTGTCATGAGAGGACGGATAAAGGGTTAACTGTAAGTATCGTTTCACACAGAGCTTTTTTCGGCTTTTCTTAGGAAAGTGTGAAAATCTGTTTAACTGTTGGAAATCAAGCTATCATCGCTTCTAATGAAGCCACGGTGAATATTGTAAAATGACACTATGCTCTGAATGAAAGGCATAAAGTTCTGGTTTTCGTCGAAACGTGATTCTCTGAAATAAATAAAAGAGTGAATTTTGTGACATTCCGCCACGAGTAAGTTGTACACAGTCTTTCACCCCTTCGCTAGCCGATGAAATTGTTTTCGAAGGCAAAGCTGTGTTCGATTTCGAATTTATCCTCTTTATTTATCCTCCGGCTATTCTTGGAGGCTAACAAAGTGTAAATCAAGGCGTATCAGAGGAAGTGATCTAATGTCTCTCAATAATTCACGCGGATTTCCGTCCATCCTGTTAGTATAAAACTTTTCGATTTTGCAAACAGAGGGTAAAACTAAGCTCTCGAAGAATGGAAAGGAAAACCTGAGGTTCTTTGTTATCCTGTCGCGATCAACAAAAAACAAGGAGCAGTGTCTCTGGCTTTTCTACACAGGTTATTCGAGCAAAAATATATGTGTGCGAGTGTGCGAGCGATTGAGACTATAATAAAGTTATTTGATTTTGATGAAAAACCGCCTGCCGCGAGAAAACGTGCCTCGCTTTTACATTGACCCGAGCACAACGAGTGTGTAACTGTGCGCCCCAAAATGTATCATTGTACAATCTCTACAGGAATGATGGTCACAAGCTGCGTTTATTCCCTTCCAACTGATATAATTTTCTCACTATTTCGTAAAGTTCAGTTTTCAGTATCTTGCAATAAAAGTTAACGCGAGTAATGAACGACGTTTCGACCGTTCAACGGTCATTTTCAAGTTCGGTGTTAGAATAAAATTACATGTGTAAATATAGTAAAAGCGCTAAAAATATGTACATACAAACAATAGACAATAAGAATAAAAGGCTAAAAGTGGCTAAAAAATAACTTTGTGCAAATGGCATGCATAGCTAGCTGTAAAAGATATAATTAAAAGCGTATAAGGCGACGGGAATAAGAACATTAAAATACCTAAAAATACCTAAAAATAACTAAACAAATAATTTTGCGCGGAGCGAGTCGCCCCTGCTGATCGAAGCCGATCCAAAATAGTGGCGAGAAAAACCTGGCATGTAATTCATGTAACTTCGCGTTTGTGATTAGCAATGATTTATAGCTGTAATGAGTCGACGAAATCTTAAATGCAACCAAGCCATATCTGAGATAAATAACAACGCTGTTAAATTCAGAGAATTACAGATCGAACACGTGGGGTCGTCTCTCATATACCGGACATGTGGCTTTGTTCAGTTCTTGTAGCCCTCTAATATTTTCCTATGCCGACAAGACTACTGAGCTAGCAGCTACAATTATACCGGTAATGATTTTGCGCGGCTTACATGCAGATTCAACTTAACAGAGTCCACTACGCGAGACTTTTGTAAAGGACATCAGGGAAGACTTTTCTATTCTTGTTCACTGTAATCTAGTTTGAATTTATCCCATTGTTTGATACAAAACGAAAACAAGATGACGATTCCCCGGGGGGGGACTCCCATATGGGAGTGTCGGGGATGCTCGTCGGAAAATTAGAATTAACACCCTAAAGGAGACCAATTTTGGCGTGGCTTCGGCTTTATTTAACCCCTAAGGGAGACCATGCAAAAACAGACAACTAAATAAGAGCTATAGAGATGTTAATTGCGCTAAAGATGTTGCAATCGAATGCTGTCTTCTATGAGTAAATTTTAACAACGGCGATTTCTGTGCTGCTCTAGACCACTAACACAGTATAATATAGATATTTCTTCACACACAACCCTAAGCGATACCTGTGTGGGTAAAAATATTGGCTTTCCGTCCTCAACACCCTAAGTGAGACCAAAATCTGCAATTTACATTTACAACCCTAAGCGAGACGAAAAGCATCCCCGTCACTTTCATATGGGAGTCCCCCCCCCGGGGTCGATTCCCAGACTTCAAGTATAACGTCAATCTAATCACATCGCTTTTAGGCTTCGGAAACGAGTGCACTGACGGTATTGGAAGGAAAATAACCACTGAAATCAGCGTTTAACAACCATTTGTGACATCGCATCGTTTCTCAAGAAAATGAAACCAGAAACTGCAAGAAAACACTTCATTGATCCTTTTCGTTACTGGCATCCGGTGACAAATAATAATGTACAAAAGTCAACAGTCAAATACTAGTCGCATCCAACGAACAGAACAAGCGTCATTATTTTGCTTTTCGTCGCGTTTTTTTTTTAATTTTTTATTTTTCGATTGCTTACACCTTAAGCGGTCTCACTTGCCGCAGATAAATTTTATAAATGAGTTTTTGGTTCGAATTTCCTATTCGAATTTCCCATTTCCTGTTTCCTGTTTCCTGTTTCCTATTTGCTATTTGCTATTTGGTATTTCCTGTTTCCTGTTTCCTATTTCCTATTTCCTATTTCCTGTTCGAATTTCCTATTTCGAGTTTTTGGTTCGAATTTCCTATTCGAATTTCCCATTTCCTGTTTCCTGTTTCCTGTTTCCTATTTCCTATTTCCTGTTTCCTATTTCCTATTTCCTATTTCCTATTTCCTATTTCCTATTTCCTGTTCGAATTTCCTATTTCGAGTTTTTGGTTCGAATTTCCAAAATTGTCTGGTAATGACTTCTGAATGATGCGTAACACTCCTCTATGGGAAAATCAAGTCACGTTTTATTATGACTTGATGACATGTATAAGTCTGTCCTTACCTCTCTGCGGTTCTGGTTTACATTTGATGCAGTGACATTTCGATCATGAAGCAGCAGATTAAGACGCCTTGCGGTAAGCCCATTAGATACGCTTGAAAAACCCCTCACATATTCTTAGAAAAGTTTTCTAAGAATTTGTATGGGACTACAGGAGGTACTTGCAGTTCGCGCTTTCTCCGTCCTGTCATGCTAGCTGTATATTAATGGCCGCTTCGGTTGTGTACAAAGAATTTTGTGAATATGATAATTACGGTAATTACGAGAAACACGTGAAAATTGTAGGAGATAGTAAAATTTATTTCACTATTTTAATTTATTTTTTTCACCATATTGTTGCGCTGCAATGAGTGGCAGCACGCGCGTGTGCCAAACAGGGCGCTTGGGACCCGCTAGTTGAAATTTGCATCGAAAACTGCATTCCTGAGATGCCTTTGAGTAGGCAACTTCTGCAAATCATAGGCAGAAACAAGTTTTCCGTCAGATTCGAAAGTTTGTGCTGGATTTTAAGGGTCAGTCCGCGGACTCGAATGGGTCAAAATCAGGCCAAATCAAACTACAAAGAATGTTCTTTCGGAAACCGGGATTCTTTTGCCAAAGGCACGAGGTTAAGTGTATTAATTTTGGCGAAATCCCAAGCCGGTCGGTAATTTGAGGTTCTTGAATTTGCAAGCCTTGTGAGTATATATGTATTTATAGAGAAGGTCAAACTTCAAGTTTCTAAAACCGCCTCCCAGGGCTTTAAATCGACAAACCAAGCCCATAATAACATACAGCGTTCATGTTTCTAAGCGTTTTTATTTGACTTTCATCCGTTCAAAAAACCGTGATTATCGTATTCACAAAATCCTTTGTATACAACCGAAGCGACCATTAATATACAGCTAGCACAGGTCCGCAACGAAAACAGAGGATGGTAAGCCTGTGGTATGGAAAGAGAAGAAAGCCGTTCACATTGGATTCACAAAGGTTGCATTGGGAAAATTTATTGATCAAAATGACGAGGTTATGTATTTTACAAGGTAAGATATATGAAGGATAATTCTTGCGTACAAATTTAACTCCTCTGGACCCTGTGAAGAAAGTTGTAAAAGAGATCTCAGCCAATAAAGAAGACAGTTGACCAGAAAAGAGTCCGGGTCCTCTTAGCAGTTAGCTGAGCTGATATTGGTGGTCCACAATCTCCCACCGCAACACAAATTATAATACGGACCACTAGTATTTTACAATTAACCGAGATGTTGCAAATTGTAATTATAAATCGTCGTGAACGGTAGTAATTTTTAAAATCCCCTGTCACGCAGATATTACAGGTCATTCCCTCCTTTCTAAAGAACGCGACACCTTTGCAGCTAAAGACTTCGTAACAGGTTTATAACATAGGTAGCCTAGCTGCGAAATAAAATTCAGTGCAAGTGACTTCAGCATGCTCAATAAAATTACTGAGCACTCCATGCACGAGTGCTCAGTATTCTGACGTCAGTAAAGCCTGCTGTCATTTCTTATCGAGTTGACTTTATTTATCTCGAAGAAAATTCGCTTGCAGCACGACACCCAGCGATAACGTAAATAAACTGCGACATATGTCAACATGAGGTTAAGCATAACAATAGAATTATTAAGCTTCTCTCTTTCTACATACATCTGCAGGGGTTCGAAGATAAACGTTGGCTGTTAAGGCAGACAATCTGGAATTATTATTTAAAAAAAACGTGTGGGCATTTTAAACTTTAAACCCTGATATGAAATTGCATATTCTCCTTAGGGTCCCATGCATTGCTATGGAACTAGTAAACAGAATTTGTCCAAACATCGAGACATCTTATCCTTGGTGATCAATAGTGTAAATGGCTCATGTTTAACCCCTGTTAAAAATTTATTGGATTTTTTTTTAAAAAGGAAATTTGACGGGGATTAATTGCCATTTTTAAAAACTTTAGGAAAACAGAAAATGGCAGTCACAGATTCCTGAAGTCCTTTTCAAAACTTTAGATAAAGAGGAAACTGGCAGTCAAAATCCTGAAGTCATGTTCTGAAGTTTTTATAAAAGTGATTTAAAGAAAAGAAAAGAGAAGAAAAATGCCTCAGTTGCAAAACATTGAGCAACAGGTTGGATTACATGGTTTCTGGAAGATGAGGAAACCTGAACTGATACAATTTTTAATAAAAATAAGCTTGGTAATGTAGTTAAGCCAGAAAAGTACATGAAAAAGATTAAAAACTTGAAGCATGGCTGGAAAATATCCCTTAAAAGTACTACAAGAGGTCCAACTAGAAGTTAAAGCTTTTTTAAAAAAATGGGGGGAAATAAGATAGAAACATTATGTTCACAAATTGCAAAGATTACAGAAAAACTTCTGCACCAAAAAGTTTTGCCAAACAAGTCAACTTTACAGGTCTTTCTTTTCCTATTGAAGTCAAAGATAATGTAATTTCCAGGTTTGAGAAAATGACTCCTGGTATTCATATCAATGTATTTGAATACGAGGACAATAATATATATCCTTTGAGGATAAACAAGAAAGATCATGGTAAATTACTTATCATAGATGGGAAAAGAGAACATTACTGTCTAATGAAGAATATGAGTAGGCTTGTTTCTTCTCAATATTCAAAACATAATTGTCAAATATTTATATGTGTTTGAATCCATTTAGATTAACAAACACATGCAAATTTGTGGTAGAAATCAACCTGTTGTGATGCGTTTTCCGAGAAGAATTCTGGAACTTGCTGGTGGAAAGTAAGAAGTATAACAACTGAAGCCGATTCTGCTGCGAATCAAAAAGAGGTCGTGGAGAGGAAACAACTGAAACAGCAATCCCTCTCCCAGAGATCGTCTTCTCCCCTCCAGGGGACGTCAAGGAGAAAGATCGTAGAAATCCTGAAAACGAGGTTCAAGAAACATTCCTTTAGGATTCTCAGCCGCCAAATCTATCGCCCACTATAACAACTTTCAGTTGCATTTTTGTATACTAAACCGAGCCGACCTGTTGCAAATTCTGAAACCATATTGTAGGTCAATGTTAGTAACTTAAAAAATATCTTGTTACAGATATTACAAGTCACTTACTCCTATAAGCCAATACAAAACAATATTTTGCAACACAAGTAAATCCTGACTACTGAAAACAGTTAGTGACTTAGGTGGGATTCAAACCCATAATCTGAGCTACAGAGCCACGAAGGGAACAGGACGAGGATGGATCCCATTTGATCTCACATGTGCATAGGCGTTTCCTGCTACAAACATACGTACCATATATTATATTCAAGGAACAAACAATCAGTGACGTAGTGTCTCGATTCTATTTCAGAACCATCCTAAGGCAATGTCAACTGATATTTTTGAAACACTGATCACTCCTGACCGATGAAAAACTTCAGTGGATCCCATGGAATTCTACCCGCGACGTACGGGTCACTTGTCTACTGCTCTGTCATATGAGCTACAGAGCTACGATAGGAACCGCACGTGGATGAATCCCATTTGATCTTACAGTTGCTCAGGAGTTTCCTAGGACAAACGAGCGTGGCACGTTTCACACATGCAAAAAGCAGACAATCAGTAGCGCAGTGTTTTGGTTCTATTTCAGACTTATCCTCCTCAGGCAATATCAAATAACAGTTTTGCAAGACTAACAAATCTTGACCACTAATAAAATTTTAGTGGCTCATGCGAGATTCGAACCCACTGTCTAAGCTACAGAGCCTCGATAGGAACAGCGTGTAAATGAATCCCAGTTGATCTTACTTGAGAAAAGGAGTTTCCTGCAACAAAAATTCCATAGCATGTATTGCGTGCAAGGAGCAAACAAACAAGGATACAGTGTTTCTTTCAGGATTCTATTTCAGAATCATCTTCAGGCAATATTAAATGATATTTTTGAAACACTGATAAAGCCTGACCACTAAAAAGAAATAAGCGGCTCACTTGGAATTCGAACCCACCATCTGAAAAGTGTGTGGATGAATCCCACGTGATCTTACACACTAGTTTCCTCCGACAAACACACGTAGTATTTTTAACATGCAAAAAACAAACAATCCAGCATGCATGCAATCTTTCGATTCTATGTGAGAATCGTCTTCAGGGAATATCAAATGTACGGAGGCTCCGAGATGTGCAAATGATAGTTCAGTAACACTTATAAATCTTGACCAATGAAAACGTTCGGTGGTTCAGGTGAAATTCCAATCCGCGATCGTCGGGTTAGTAGTCCTCTACTCTACCATCTGAATTAAAGAGCCAAGCACAGTGCATGGATGAATCCCATTTGATATAATACATGTGCACAGGACGTTCCTGCGAAAAACGTGCGTAGCACGTGTTGCACGCAAGGAACAAACACTTAAGCATGTGTTTCAATTCTATTTCAGAATCATCCTCTTCAATGCAAGCAATATCGAATGATATTTGATATCAAGTGATAATTTATAGGCTCCTCCGTGCTTAAAATGAGTCATTCCCTTTTTAACAGGCAGTAAACAAAACAATCAAACTTCATCTAGTAACAAGTTAAAGTCGAGATGTCCTCGCTGGAATTACCAACCCGAAGCTTGCTAGCAGTTGTCGTCGAAGCAAGTATCTGTCTTGTAATAAACATCGTAAGTGTCATTGGAAATGTTCTGGTTTGTTTAGCGGTGTACAAAAACCCGAAACTGCGATCAACCACCAATCTGTACGTGATCGCTTTAGCAGTCAGCGACCTGTTGTGTGCAACAATGGCCATGCCGTTCGCTTCAGCGGTATTGATCACTGGAAGATGGAATTTGGGCGACCACCTGTGTCAAGTTCAGGGTTTTTTTGATCCGTTTGTTGCCTACTCAACTCCAGCAACAATGGGTTTATTGGCGTTAAACCGGTACGTGCGAATCGTCGAGAGGAACCACTACGACAAGATCTTTTCACCGCTCAAATCGAAACTTTGGCTGAGTTGCGTGTGGCTTTCTCTCGCTTTGTATCTGCTTATCGGTCGAGTGACAAATTGGAGCACATTTGAATTCATTCCTGGTTACGCAGTTTGCAGCGTTGGCTTTACCACTTCAGAAAAGAGAATCATCCATTACTTCGTCGTGTTTGGTCTGTTTTTTCTTTTACCGTTTTCTATAGGTGTTTTTAGTTATTACAAGATTTTCTTGAAAATCCGTCAGCATAAGCTTGATGTAGCTCCATCGTTACAGAACTCGAGAAACCAAGCGGGAAGAATTTCCGTGCAGGAAATAAACATGAGCCGCACCTTGTCCTATGTCGCTGCTGGATTTCTGCTTTGCTGGATACCAACGTGGGCATTTGTACTTTGGAAGCGCTTTTCCCCAGAAACGGCTCCAAGAATTGTACAGTTAACAATCACATTTCTTCTATTTCTTAGCAGCGCAATAAATCCATTCATATACGCCGCCAGGAATCGTGTTTTCCGAGGGGAATTCCGGAAACTGCTGTGTTGGTGGAAAGTCAGACGGACAACAACTGAAGGTGATTCTGATGCAAGCGGGAAACGAGATAGTGGTGAAGAAATAACTCTCACAGTCGTTTAAGTTTTTGTGGTAGCAACCTATCGCAAATTTAACGTAGGATATGAACAATGCAAATAATTTAGTAACAGAACTTGCGGTAGATCTGCACAGCCCCAACATTAACCGCAGAAAGGAGGTCAGAACAGCATGCTTTTGATTTATTAAATAGCTTAGTTTTTCATGAATAATGTTTTAGAGAAGACATGTCAATTTACAGTTGACTCAGTTTTCCTGCTACCCGGGTTTAAGGCTAATAAATTCAAGAAAACTAGTTACAGGGTTCGGTAAAGAGGTAAGTTATTGAATTACAAAATATTTTTTGGTTTTGTTAGAGTAAGAATAAGACGAATTTTGAATAACTTTGGTTTAAACATTACTTAAAATCGACGGCATAGTTTCGTTTCCAGAGCATGATTGTTATGAGCGTTTATCCCATTTATTCCGGTTATTTTGCTTATTCATCAAATTGACTTAGTTAAGTAGAACATATTGTATAATTTGATTTCAGATCGAAAGACAAATTACTGCGATACGACTGTTAGTACTTATTCTTCAGTGTTTTGTTGTGAAGCTAATTTTAGCGTATTGCCGGATTTAGTCCTTTTTCAAAATGCTTGGAATGATTTTGATAGCGATGTTTGTGATCATAGTTCAATTGCCGTCCTTCTCAGAAGTTTTCCCGTTTGTCTTTGTAACATAGGGTGTGCTGTAGACCAGGTTTGTGATTCCTGTGAGCGTTGGCCAAGATCTCATCGAAGACTGATTTCAAGGACAACTTTTGAAGAAACACTCAACTTCATTGCTTAAACTTAATGGGCCAAACGTTACCTACATTCCTTTACCAGTTGGAGTTGGTTCGTTGGACCCGGTTGTTGTGCTTTTGTATTCCTTCTCTGTTATCTTGTAAATTAAACCACCTTCTGGTCCTCTTTGACTTGAGTACCAAACCTGTTTACAGCACAGTATAAAAGTAGGTGCATAATATAAAACGCGTTCCAAACTAAAATGGGTTTTTCCAAAATCAGAAATTCAGTCGAAAAAGGTCAATTTTACACGACAGAAAAAGTATTTTACGCCAGAAAATGAAAATACTCGACGGCAAGCATACAATTTGCTGGGGTCATTCCCTGTTAACACACTGAAAGCACAATTTCAAACGGTTGTCATAACTCCTGATATTTATTCAGAACAGATTTCTACACTAAAAATCTGCAATAAAAACTACGTTCAATACACTGAGACGAAATTTGGCCTCTATTATTGCAGTAATGAAGAGCTATTCTTATCAAAAGGCCTTAAAGCTGCAGAACAACTCAAGTAAGATATCACAACACAAAAAAGCATAGCAGCTAAAGTGCAAAAATTCTGCATCTTGCTAAATGACTAAATAGCCCAAAGTTCACTGAAACCGTGATGCAAAAATTCGGCATCTTGCTAAATGACTAAATAGCCCAAAATTCACCGACACCGTGATGCAAAAATTCTGCATCTTGCTAAATGACTAAATAGCCCAAAATTCACTGAAAACGTGATGCAATAATTCTGCATCTTGCTAAATGACTAAATAGCCCAAAATTCACTGAAACAGTGATGCAAAAATTCTGCATCTTGCTAAATGACTAAATAGCCCAAAATTCACTGAAACCGTGATGCAAAAATTCTGCATCTTGCTAAATCTGCCGCTTAATTTACAACCATATCTACAACAGATGGATTCGTGCAAAAATTCTGCATGGTATGATCTGCCGCTTAATTTACAAAAGCATTTGACACTTTAGAATGGCCCTTTATTACAAAAGCCTTGCAGCATCTTGGGTTTGGGCAGTCATTGATTCACTGGATAAATGTCTTTTACAGCGGTGCCGAAAGCTGCGTTTTGAACAATGGTTGGGCGGGAAATTTCTTCAAGTTGTCCCGGGGTGTAAGACAAGGCTGCCCCCTTTCCCCCTACTTATTCATTATTTCAGCTGAAATCCTGGCAAATGCTATCCGAGCTAATCCAAATATTAAAGGTATTATTGTTAAAAACACCGAAATTAACCTATGCCAATATGCCGATGACACCACTTTAACACTAGATGGCTCCGAGAAGTCCTTCCAGGAGGCTTTGTCGATGTTAGAAACATTTGGAAACGTGTCCAGCCTCGGGCTCAATTACAAAAAGACAGAAGCTTTCTGGATAGGCTCAATGTCTGACAGTAAAGTCATTCTCTTTCCAGAAAAGAACCTCAAATGGCCGGAGCAAAAAGTAAAAGCTTTAGGGGTCTGGTTTTCAAACGACCCACAGATATCCCTATCACTGAATCTTCTCGAAAAATTGGAAACGGCAAGAAAGTGCCTTACCTCGTGGAGTCTCCGAAGGTTAAGCCTAATCGGGAAAATCGTTGTTTTAAAAAGCCTTGTGGCATCACAGCTAGTTTATGTTTTGACATCCCTTCAATCCAAAGAGTCTATTATTAGGGAAGTAAATAGCCTTTTCTATGATTTTCTGTGGGACGGAAAAAGCGATAAAATAAAGCGAAAAGTTATGATAAACGACTTTAAAGATGGCGGTCTTAGAATGTTGGACATTGAGTCTTTTAATAAAGCCCTAAAGTGCTCTTGGATTAAAAAATATTTGGACGATGAGAACAAAGGCAAATGGAAACTTTTCCTGGATCTGGAATTGGAATGTTTTGCGGGGAACATGTTTTTTACTTACAACCTGAGCAAAGATGACCTTCTAAACCACGTTCATTTTATGGACCCTTTCTGAATATCTGGACCGAAGTTAACTTTGAACCCCAGTTAAAATCGGTTGAGCATTTCCATTCTCAAACTCTTTGGTTTAATTCGGTGTTTAGAATCGCCAAAAAGACTTTTTTCTATTCTGACTGGTCTAGGAATGGCATTAATCAAGTCAGGGATTTGCTAAAAGACGATAACTCCTTTCTCTCGTACCAAGAATTTAAGGCAAAATTTAAATTCACACCGTGCCCTCTTACCTATTGTGGCGTTATTTCTATGCTTAAAATAGTCAAAGTCTCTGGGAAATAACCCAACGGAAACGATGAAGCACGAACCAATGACCTCTAAGCTAGAAAAGGCAAAAAAAGCAAGTCAACTCGTATACAAGGTCCTTGTAGAAAAAAAGGGATCTTTACCTGCCAAGAGTCAAGAGAAATGGATGTCGGATTGTAATTGTACCGAGATAAATTGGAAAGCAGCTTATCTGTTAACCCGCCAGTGTACTAATAGTTCAAGGTTGATTGCCAAAAATTGGCTTAAAGGAAAGCGGCAAATGCTCTTTTTGCGGTGTGGAACTTGAAACACTTACTCATCTCTTTTGGGATTGCGATGAAACCCAATGTTTTTGGTCTAAGGTTGTGGCTTGGCTGAAAGAATGTAAAGTTGTTCAGGAGTCTTACATTCTAGAGATAACGACGGCTCTGGGCCTGAGGCCAGATACATCGAACTTGAAGCTACAAATTAACTATTGTCTCCTGCAAGCAAGGTTCTTTGTATGGTGTTGCAAGGTGAAGGGGAAAACTATAAGTTGGATCAATTTTAAGCAAATTCTCAAAAGAAACTTTGAAATAGAAACAGCAGGCCACCCAAATAAATTGGAATTGAAAAAATGGACCCTTTTGTCCCCCTTCCTGTAGGCTTCTTTTTTTTTTTTTACTTGTTTTTCTGGACGAACGTGACCCCAAGCTCTCTCGCTCTAAACAAGAACATAAGGCAATATATACGGTGTCTATAATGAAAAGCATGACGCACGTCTTGCCCCCTCTTCTCTCTTCCTAATTTCTTTTTTCCTTATATTTTAACTTCCTTCTAGTTTTCTGCTTTTTGTATTTTTCTCTATTTCTGTATTTAAGCTTAAAAAGGTATTTTTGTAAATATTTGTAAAGCCTTGTTGTGTAATGAAATAAAACATCCTATTATTAAAAAAATAATAATAATAATAATTTACAAATATCTGCCACAAAAAACAAAATGATGCAAAAATTCTGCACGACATGATCCGCCGCGTAATTTACTACTTTATCGACAACAACAACTGCACAGTATCATCTGATGCCAAAATAAGGACTATATCAGCAAAAAAAACCTGCCCTGCTGTGCAAAATGCATCATGTCAAAGCATACATGTAAGGGACGATCTCCTGCAATCTTTAAAATTTGCTGAAAATGCAATGTGAATTGCTTTTAGAAATAATTGAAATGGTACCAAAATGTTCTCCTCTAGCCATTAGACAAAAACAGGATTTAAAATAAGCTCATACCAACAAAAAATCTGCTGATTTCATACTGTAAAAATATCGGCAAATAAACATTTCTATGCTTTTGCATATGCATCGTAAATCTATTTATGTAACGAAAGTCTGCAGCAATTTTGAATCTCAGCTTTGCTGGAAAAGGGATTAAGAAGTTCCTCAACCAGGCTTTTCGTAACCAACATTAACAATTTTTCATTACATTACTAAGATCGTACTTTTTTCCTACAAACTACATTATGTGAAAATAATATAAGACAATCTCTGGGATGCCACAGACACCAGTTTCAAAACTTCCTGACTTTTCCCAGGCCAAATATTACAGCATATATATCAGATGTAGTAAATCTGTGGTGTTAAAATGACATTGACTATTTTTCAAAATTCAAAATCACCATAACTCAAAAGATAATTCTCTGAATTTTAAGAATTCTAATTCCCCTAAATTTTCTGATCTGTGGCAACCCTGCATCTATTTATAGGGGGTTATGTCACGCAATTTTAGGCAATTTCGGCTCTGACCAACTGGTCATAGAATTACCTGAAATATCACAATAAAGGCTTAAAACTGTAGAATAACTCAAAAGAAACACAGAAAGGCCAAAAAGGGGGAAGGATGTTCAAAATTTGAGAAGATTAAACGGATTGCGTTCAGGTAAACTTGAAAAACGTAGGCCCGACTTTTTTCAAGTTTATCTCAATTTGTATAAAGGTGTCATTTACAATGCTCGAAAATCATCCATGTTTGTTATGTGGCCATGATTTTGCCAATAAACGACTTTTGCTCTGGTAATTTGAAGTTTACAGCCCTTAAATAACGAAAATAAATAGAATTACCTAAAATACCGTGACCTAGCCCCTTTAAGACAATGATAATTTGTTATAAGTCCTTGCTGATATTGCTTGACTTCTTTGACAACTTTTGGCAGACAACATGTTGATCACATGATGTGCACAACAAAATTGCCTGCCTTCCATTATTGAGCACACCAAGAAATGCATTTCCTATAAGAGAGAAGCATGAGGTATGTAAGAAACATGCAAATCAAACTTCCACCCTGTGTAAGGAGAGGGAAAATGACTTTGGTGAGAGTTAATGAAAGGTTCAAAAAGTCAATGGTTTTTATTTATTAGGATAGCACTAGATGAAGTTGTAAAAGATTTTTAATTCCCTTCCACATTATAATACGCCTACTGAGACAGTGGCGGATCTAGGGGAGGGGCCAAGGGGGCCCTGGGTTCCACCTTATTTTTAGGCCAAATAGAGGCCCGTAGGGTGCAGAAAAATTATTTTCAAGAGTGCCCCTATATTCCAGGGTCTGGGTGGTTGCCCCAACCCCCTCCCTTATCTGAAAGTCTTGATCTGCCACTTTGAGATGCCCTCGTAAGTAGAATTTCGTTTTTTTTTATCACTGTCAGTGCTAGTTAGTACTGTATCAACAAAACCCTGACAAGACAGGATGTAATGGTGTTCGTCCTAGAGAGAGATTACTGTACATGTATAAATATGAGGAAGTCGCTCAACCTTACTATCTCATGTTATTTCACATTAAATGTTAAGGTACATCAGAAAATAAAGTAACAAATAAATAAATAACATTACCAACATCATGTCCATGTCCTATTTCTAGAACAGTGTCGCCGTCCTTAGAAAACCAACATGCCAGTTTCTCATAAAATGAAGTGGGGTACTCGTCCCCAACTTTGCCTTCTTTCACCTCAATAAGGTTTGGGGGCAGTACACTGTAATTTACAGGGCTGTTTCCAACAACCCTGGTCCAGGAAGCCCAGTGGCCAACGAATAATGCCGAAACAACCTCTTGCATCTTGGTATCTAAAGGTTACAAACAGTCAAAGCTTAAATAACACTCATTAGGTAAACATAGCAAGGTCGCAGGTTTTCGTTATACACATGATTGAAGAATCACTGACCCATGCAAATGTATAAAGCATAAACAATGAATGATGTGACCTGATTATTAACTGGGAAATCGGAAAAAAGTACCTGTCATCATAGAATGTATCTTATTGTTTAGCAAGTCATGGATAGCCCTATGCATTAACACTGAAACCAGCATTAAAGGGTTAAAAAAAGTTATTTGCAGTTAAAAGTTTTGACAATGATTAAGTCTTGTTGGTTAAAACACATTCAGAACTATAAATGACTTTCGGTTAAAACTTTGAACCGTGCCTTTCAAATGAAAGCATTCTTAAAATGACTAACAAGTTCAATTTTCAAATAATCAAAAAATTATATTAAATGTACTCTTCAATTGTCTCGACTGTTAGTGTGCCATATGGTATTAAAATTGTCTACCTATGAGTTCTACTGCAATGTTGCAAGACGTCTCACCTTGTTTATTATTTTGTTCCTGTTTGTGGTGGACAAAACCCTGCTGAGTGAGGCTTGCCCCTTTTTTCAGAAAGACTTCCATCACGTTAGATGCCGAAGAAACTAGACACATAATTACACAGTTGAAGGAGCTCATCAGTGTACAGTTTAGCCTAAGAAGCAGGTCTACTATGTCATCACATTTTTGTACAACATCCAGTGGCTGATTCTGCAAGAAAAAGAACACTGACAGTATTATACTACCATCAGACATCAGTTTCCAAAATTCCCTAAATTAACCCTGATAAAATTAAAATTTCCACTAATAAATACAAAATATCAGATATAGTTAAAGCCTCCAACCTCCACTTCCAACAATCATATGCATGTACTGAGATCACATTGACCTGAAATGTTTTCTCCAGCCATCAATTTTATGAAATAAGTGGTGTGATATTCCAGTTTTCCCTGACTGTAAATAAAATTCCCTGACTTTCCCTTAACTTCAAGAATGCTTAATTTTTCCCTGACCAACTCCTGACCTACAAGCATGGCAACCCTGCATATGGCACCACAGACAAATCCAAAAGCATGTAGCTTACACTTGATTTGAAAGTTTCTATGGCATCAGCCTAGCAAGGCATTATTACTTAAATTTTATCACCAGCTTTGGGATGTCATTTAATTAACAGATCATCTTAAAATCTTGCATATTGCGCATCTGTGTTTGAGTTTTAAGTTTGAGTTTTTGCATGTAAACAATGGAAAAAATTTACATATTAACTTTTTCTTTAATTTTAAATCTGACAGTTTCTCTGTCAAAGCTTCTTTTGACTTCTATAGGAATATACCATGATATAAGAAAATACTGTAACAATAAGTTGCAAATGAGTTACTTCCATTCAGACATTTCAAACACTGACAGTACCTTACCATCAAGTCCAATATCTCCAATGGCAAGAGAGATGCCTTTACAGTTGGCCTTGAAGCACTCCATGCTTTGTGTGACTTCTTGTAGTTGTTCACAAAAGATAACATGGCCCTTGTTCGTACCATCATTACTTAAAAACTCTTCCATTCCCCTGGCTCCACCATCAATCTCTCCAACATTTGAATCCTTGTCTTTCAGTCTCTTTAAAAACACCTGGAAGTCATGGGAGGCCTCAAAATTTCCTTAAATAAAGCAAACAGCAGAAATAAGCTATACATGTATGCTTAATTGCTTCCCAGTATAGTCAAAAAAAGGTTTCTATTGTACTACAGTACCGCTCAAATGTAAGTTGACAGTCTCGACTCGATCCTCGAGACTCAATTTTCGCGTCTTGAAGTTCGCGCCACTCAAATTTCGAGTCTTGGGGATCGAGAAACAAGGCAATCTCTAATAATTCATAACTCGTAAATGCTTTCAAGGAAACGATTTATTTCTTGAGGAGAGAATAAAAGCCGCTGGCGCATCATCATTCATGTACAAGTATGTGTTTCGCGCTCACCATGAGTGCATGAAATATTAACCTCAACATTCGACAGTATGATAAATTCACGTAAACCTAATTCCGTTTACTTGCCTTCAAGTATTGAAAAATAGCCGTTCGAAAAAAAGACGACAAACGACGAGTTTTAAGAATGAAATGGCTGCTCACCCTAATCAAAGTATGAACCCACTGCAAGTCCTAGTGCATGTTTTCAATGATTATTTAAGACGCAAGTAAGTCTTGAGTTTCCGTAACCTGAATTTCAGACGTCTCTCTCTGGTCGCTACTGAAATTACGGCAATAATTTTTGCAAACTATATAAGTTTTTAAAAATCTAAAAATGCACGACATGTAGCTGGAAGCAATTCTTTTCCACAAGTAACTGTGGAAAGGTGCCAGCTGTTACTAACAGCTTTTTAATAGAAAATACATGTTGTGCAGCATTGAGGATGGCCTATAATGTTGTATAAAAGCACACACTAGAAAGTATTCTTGGCCATGCCATGTTATAAATATTAGTGATATATTGTATTTGAGATCAACAGTTACTTAAATTTCACAGCAAAACTCTCTAGTATTTAGGTATTGGCTTACTGTAAATCTTAGTAGCTTCTCATCATCCACCCATGACCCAAATCTTGTGCTGACCTCGTTCCACTTGTCCATTTTAAAAAACGCCAAAATATGCTGACTGGACTGATTTCCTAGCCTTCATCTTGTCTGCCTCCATTTTTAAATCTTTTAACAAGATTTCACCAGAAGAGATCTGATAAAGAAAATAGGAAAAGTGAGACTGAGGATGAGTCCAACTTTCATGGAGGTCTGCCCATTAACAAGTGTTATCCATGATTATTTTGATCACGTAATCGTCAATAAGAATGTTAGCTGTTATCCCTATCAATGACATTTTCCTAACAAAATGAAATTAAAATGGTAAAAATATAGTTTGCATTCTTTATTTCTTTGTAATAAATAATCACCATAGGAAATTATTCAAGGAGAGAGTGTGGGAGCTTGATTAACTGAGGAGGGTGATTGTTCCATATTTAAAGATTTCATGATTAAATAATTGCACCAATACACAAAACACAAACATTTCTTTTTTAAATGTTCTTACATGTAGCTTTACTTGGCTTCTTTGGGTGCCAGTAACAGCTGACCAAGGAAGTCAACTTAAAGTTCAAAAAACAATAAAAGAGTCAAGAGTTACATTTCTCTTTCTGTCTTTTTAATTAACCAATTTACTTTTCTTACCTTTTTCAAAAGGCAAAGTTTAGAGTCATCAGGCAGGCTGACCAGTGGTTTCATATGCCACTGCTTCAATGCCAGTGTTCCCTTTGCCAGTTCTGCTTGAGAAAACTTCTGGTGTTTTAGTTTTCCCGTCTCATATAAATTGTTCACAACTAAAAACGCATCCCATGTAGTGCGAGACACTTGCGCCATTGTGAAGTGTTCACATAAATTCCTTTTCTATGAGAAAACCATAATCATATTGTGAGGTGGTGGTTGTATGTAGAGAAGAAACAAATTGGAAGATCATTTCAGGTGACAGCATTTAAATTTTGTTAGAGCCTACAGTGCATTGTTGCCACCCCTATTTTAGCTGCCGTTATTGTGAAATCTTCACCCGTAACAGGGAACCATGTGTCCAAAGGCTATGTAACTCAAATGTATCTACTGTAATGCTTTTGCAGCTGTAACACCCTCTAATGACACTTGTGACAGCTGTTACGGGTTAAACTGAGAACCCTGCACATCCACTTTTTATTGTATCACATGTATTTTGTTACTGATAAGCTAAATTGTGTATAGCCTGCTAATTAACAGTGATCTACACAGTTTGTTCAATTTTTTTAGTGAGGATACCTTTCAAATTTGAGCACTCATACAAGACTACAAATTGCACTCGACCTACGGGACAGTGCAATTTGTTTAGCCGTTAGACAATTTTTTTCCTGCACTGATTTATCTCAAATTGCACTCAAAATCATGTGATTAATTAAAGATCAATGCTCATGAATGTCAATTTATTCCTTAATGCAATGCAATTCTTTCTTTTTATCTGCCCATATCTTTCACCCGGGGGAAGGAATTAAGCTAAGCTCTTCTTACAATGTACATTTTGTAAATACAGCTGTAAGTGGAAGTGAATCCTTACATCTTTGTATAAATATTCGAGAGCAAGTGTCTCTCCATACGGAACTTGGTTTGGGTGTCTCACTTGGGAACTTGGTTTGGGTGTCATTTCCCAGCCACCATACAGTTGGGATCTACATCTCTCCACCTGCAACCAAAAATATGTGAATTACAAGAACGTATGAAGAAATGATGGCCTGGGCCAGGCTGTAAAAAGAATGTTAAAGTATCAGTATACCCAGCCCATCATATACTTAAGTGGCATTGGCATTTTCTGAAAGCTTAAGAACTGTAGATTAATCATTGAGGAGACGTATGTTGTCCAAGTAAAGCATGTGATATCTTGAAGAACCAAGGCTCACAAATCTGGTTTGTTTACAGACATATTAAGGAAGGAAAAAGCAATCAACATTGCTAATAATGTGTTCTTCACAACTCCAATAAATGAGAATAAAGAATAAAATAAAACCTTGTTCCTTACAAGACTTGGTCTGTAAGACTTTCAAAAGTGTCTTAAACCTACATGTATAAATTTCAGGGTCACAATGCAAAAAAATGTACCTCTTCTCTATATGTAATGTCGGGACTAAACGAGGATGACTTTTGGTGCATTGCACCAAGGTAGATGGCCTGCTCGTCGGTCAGGCCACAATAAATCCTTGCCATCCTGCCTTTGTAGTAGCTGTTGTCTGGGAACTTCTCATTCAGGCGTTTTGTTGCCAGCATGAGGTGGGTCCCACGTAAGACTTCGTAATCGTAGGCAGCCACTTTGGCACAATCAAAAGTATCCTTTGATTGGACATCTTTGGCGACAACAAACAGGCAGCCATAACTTCCGGATGGTTCTCTCAGTAGTTCCTCTGTGAGGCTTTCAACAAAGGCGTTGTTAACCCGCCTTAGCTGTCTCGACTGTCTGACAGGCAACCCAAGTTTCTCTATTGGGATGAACTGAGGTGTAGCTGCCAAAAAAAAAACTAAGTGACTGTAGCAGACGGCCCTTAACATACATGTATTAACTAAAGGTCTCTATGTCTGGTGACAACTGAAAGCTGCACTTTCAGTTAGCACACATGTTGAGTTAATAAGCATGTTCTAAACATGCACCTTAAGTTACTGGTAAAAGTTTAATTCTGAGGGTCTTCAATTTTGCAATTGGAAAAAATTGTGAAATTAAAGATTTGTGAAACATATCATTGAACATATTATTTTTGAGAAATTTTTAAATGTTTTTAACATACTATCCTTTGTGGCCAAATCGCGAAAATAAGACGTTCCCTACTTGTTTTAAAAGACCACTGACACTTACTTGAGATCAGACAATTTTCACATGCATCTTGCATGTCATCCACAACCCTAGATTTTTTTACTGTCCCAGTTGGCGTGGAGGACTGCTTTCTTTTCCCCATTCCAGTTGAACTGCTCTCTCCACTCTGTTCTTTAATGCTCTCTTCTGTACCCATGGAATCTAAGGTGGAATCACTTGGGTTACTGGATAAACTGCACTGTTTATCAAGATCTTTAAATGCAGTCTGCAATTCTGCCACCAGTGTCTTTGTGTCTCTACTGCTGCAGTTCCTGAAGACTTCTTCACTGTCCAAACGGTTAAAGGCTCTGGCTGGAAGGAGGCAAGATTGACGACTCCTGCCATCCAAGCTGAATTCTACCTGAGGTCACAGAGGGAAAAAGTAAATTAGCAATGGCCCTTCTTGGTGTTGGGACATTACTTGTCTTTACATTAAACCCATCAATAAATAGACGAGCTTGGGGAACGTGCAGCCTGGAAATTTAAAGATGGTGGAGCCTCAAGCACAAGAGCTGAGTATAGGGTAACCACGACAACCCTGATAGTGGCACCCACCAGGCACTATCACACTGAAAAACAGTGGAACCATGATACTTACCTCATACTTAGAGGGAGGGGGCAGGGAGCGAAGTCACCAAGCACGGTTGAAACGGCAAAAGTGCATGTGGGAATGAGTTGACCTCAAAAAGCGAGCTGTAAAACCACAAGACCCCTGCAGAGACAGAGCTGAATAACAACTGCGCATGTCAAAAGCGCGCGCTAAGAAAAACTGGGGACGACAAGACAAACCATAGCAACAACATAGCAACAAGATGGCGGTCTTTTTAAAAATTTTGACATCGCGAAGATTTTCACCTTCAATAAGAGTTTTGTTACAAATTAAACTTAAGTTTCAGACTTCTGCAAAGCCTTCATCTGTTGTCGAGACAAATTTTATCTTTTGCACACCGAGGTTATTTTTCAGAACACCAGATGAAAACGTCTCTCAAAAACGCCAGTCCGCGAAAATGCAGCGAGCTCGCACTGTTGCTTTTATACAACGTGGAGGGAAACTTCCGGTCACCACACCTGCTCCTGTGTACGAATACCCGGTCAGGGGAAGAATGTAAAGGTAAGATGACGAGGTGTACTCCTGGAATGGTAAGAATGCCGCTGCATTTTCGCGGACTGGTGTTTCTGAGGCACGTTTTCACCTGGTGTTCGGAAAAATAACCTCGGTGTACAAAAGATATAATTTGTCTCAACAACAGACGAAGGCGTTGCAGAAGTCTGAAACTTAAGTTTGCAACAAAACTCTTATTGAAGGTGAAAATCTTCGCGGTGTCAAAATTTTTAAAAGACCGCCATTGTTGCTATGGTTTTGTATTGTCGTCCCCAGTTTTCCTCAAGGCGCGCTTTTGACATGCGCAGTTGTTATTCAGCTCTGTCCCCTGCAGACCCTAACCACTGCACATGTCGAAAACAGGAGAGGCCGCTGACCAGCATTATTTCCCGGTTAAGGTGGCTCCATATAGTTTCATTACCGCGCGCGCTGCTAGTGCAAGCTTGTCGGAATCATTCATATACGCATCCAGAAATCGTGTTTTCCGAGAGGAATTCGCAAACTGCTGTGTTGGTGGAAAGAAAGAGGAATAACGACTGAACCCGATTCTGGTGCGAATCGAAAAAGAGGTCGTGGCGAGGAAGCAACTGAAACCTCAACCCCTTTCCCAGAGTCGGACAAAGAACATAGAAATCCTGAAAACGAGGTTGCTGAAACGGACCTTTAGGATTCTCATCAGCTAAATGTATCGCAAATTACAATAAGTTTCACTTGCATTTTTGTGATAAGCCGAACTGCCGCAAATTGCAACATCACATTGACACCAATGTCAGTAACTTTGAAAATAACTTGTCACAATTTTTCCATCTTAGAAAGCAACTCCAGATATTCCTCAATCTTTAGCAATGTGAGGGTAGGATGGAGAAATAACCTAACTAAACCTAGCTTGCCCACTGAACTGTGGGGAAACTTTTGGCGAACTAAGGTAACTTATTAGGTTCACGTAACATGCATTCTGCATACTGCTAGGACCAGTAGATCAGATGAGTGCTGATTTTCTTCAGGATACAACATTAATGCAACAAGCTATTCAAGGGTTTACTAAGTTTTCCTTAACCATGTGTACTCATTTCTAGAGAGTGAAGGCTGATACTTAATGAAAATCATGAAAGCCAAGTGTAAAACTACTGACCGCAAGTGTAAAACTACTAGAGACTCTTTTTTTTACAGGGAAAGTCTCAATCCGAAGTATCTCTTAAAAACGCACAAGTGCCAACAATAAAAGTGCTGAATTCTAAAATACAACAACGCACAGAGTTGTTAGAAGCTTTCATCTTCTCACCGGTATTTGTGAATATCTTACTTAAGATTGAGGCTAACCTGGTACAACTGAGTCTTTTTTTTATCCAGCGGTCTCGGTCAATATTAGGAACTGGACGATTAAGATGTCACAAATCCCTTCACGGTTTATTAAGAATTACTCGATGGCTTTTCCAGTCTTGGTTCCTACAGAGTTGTTGGATAGCAGGTGCAGAATTCATTGAATTTTTTGAACACACTTGCCTCGGTAACTGGTTAATGGGTAGTTGCGATTCTTACTCTAGTGTCCGCTTAATACGGGCTTGTAAGGCCTAGTTTATACGTCGAATTTAATTCAGACGAATTTAGTTCACATTAAATTCGTCTATAGGTCGACATTATGTCACAGTCCGTTTTAGACGTCGAATTTAATTCTATGAACTATTGAAAAACAACCATTTCCAATGTCACTGGAGCGTGTCAAAGCACAAAAAACGGTTAAAGGACAGAGAATTTGAAAATCAAATTCGCTTTCCCTCTGTACAGCGTTGTCTTCTCTTAGCTTTCGTTTAAGTTTCAATGCTTAGACCGATGCCAGTTCATTCGCGATAATCTTGATTGCTTTTCTTATCTTCTGTGACTTTTATTTCATTGTTAAAACCGCGTAAACAAACTGTCCGCTGCGACGTATAAACTAGGCCTAAGATTGATTATTGCTTTTTGGTCTCATGACGTGCATTTAGCAATAAGTCAGGAAATTTAGCCGCATTTATTCATTTGTTATTTCAGCATGTTTAGCTTTATCCATTTATTGATATTTAGCCGTAGGAAATCCCTCTGTCTTGTTTTCCCTTGCATGTATTTGGAGTATCATGCTTTAAAACAAGTCTTAATCTTAGTCAACATACTTTTCCTGACTCGACGAGGGCGTCGAGATTTAAGGACAAAGGAACGTGAAGAGAGTCCTACGCATGTTTCTTTTAAATAATACCAAAAAGTACAAAAACGTCAATAGTTATGCTTTTTAATGGCTTAGTGTTTTTGAAAAGAGTGTGTAGTCAGTTGTGTAGGCGCTAGAAGCCGCCTTATTTAGCCTCAGTAATAAGTATAATTCAAGGCACTATTTATTTATTTATTTATTTATTTATTTATTATTTAAACTCGTTTTGGCACACGCCACCCCGTGAAGTGTACATCGTACTTGTTCTTTGGACGCATACGTTAGAACAGTTGGGTACCTAATCCTTGGACTCGCCGATCGAAGCCCCTGTTTCCTTGAGCAAAGTTTGCAGCTCTTTTGTTGTATGGAAAACTACTTTCCTTAACAGTTAGGTGCACGTGAATGTGAGATATTTTAAATAACATTTCTGTTTTCAGCACGTGCTTTTGCAATATTGTTCTTTTTCGGACAAAAGAAATTGCTTAGTCATTGTAATATTGTGCGTATATAAGCACACATCTTGTTCTTGTAAGTTGGCTATTTCAGTGGTCACAATAAACTCATGCTGGTGTAAAGTTTGGTTCCTTCATGTTTACAAAATACAGTAAGCATGCGATTAGACGTGCAGTTGACATGCTGCACGACTTCTCAAACTGAAACAAAGCTAAGACCATACTAAGGATGGAGTTCAGGTTACGTGAGTTTTACTTGAATCCTTTCAAGTTGCCGGCTTAAAAATGAGAAGCCAAGTCAAGTGCGCCCAGTTAACTGAGCGTCGCCCCATGTAAGGTAATCCGGAATCCGGGCAATTTTACCCTGTGGAATCGGCCAGAATCCACGACTTTGGAATCCGGAATCCAGCTCATGGAATCCGGAATCCAACCACTGGAATCCAGAATCCAGCTTGTTAGGAATCCAGCCTGTTGTGATTGTTCCGGGACCACTTTTCTTCTGAAAAGCGGCTATTGTGTGAAAAACTCGAGCTGCGAGGAGGTGCAATAAACGATACCACGCGTGTTTCACCCGCAGGAACACCCCTGAGTCATGCTGAGATATCGGTCGGTATTGGGTACCTATTTTAACCCATGGTGTCCTTGCCATGGTATAATGCAATGACGTGACGGAATCATATCCTGATCCTGCAGTGCGTGAAACAAAGGCGCAACAGGCGACTCTCGCAGCCTAGTCTTTACACGGATCCCGTTGCGCCTTCAGAACCTTTCCCTGTCCGTGCGCAATTGAAACCAAGTTTCGGATTTTCGAAACTATAATAATTCAAAGAATTATAATAATGGCATAAAAATATCCATATTCTTGGCCGTAGTACCTCGAAGTATTAGTAGTCGCGATGTTTTGTTTTTGGTGCATTACACTCCTTTTTTTTTTACAAGAACGTCCAATTTTTTACCTGAGGCTGAACAGGAACTGAATGTCCTTATTTTTTTGGCGATTTGAGCCTGAGACGTTCTTAACAATGTTCTTAAGATTAATTGAAAAGCATTTCAGTAAATCATAGTTCTGAATGAAAGAAAGAATAAATAGGTCAAGTTCTACCAATTTCCTAAAAGTTCTACGTGTTTGCTTTTGTTAAAAAATCAATGGAAGATGATTTGCAACATCGCAAAAATTCTAGCATTTGGGGCTCAAATAGGCTGTAAATTACTTTCACCAAATTATTAGACTTAATTAATTATTCTCACAAAGCTTGTTCTACAAATATGAAGACAAGATAAAAACGTTCTTAACAAAATCTCAGCCTGGGTATGTTCTTAGCATGTTCTTAAAACTTTGGCCAATCCCAGCCTCGACGTTCTTGTGCAAAAGGTTACTATAAAAAAAAAAAGAGTTTAACTGGCTTCAAGGCACATGTCATAAGTGTCACTCGTGGATCGACGCGGTGTCTTTTTCATTCAGTCCAGATTCATTTAAGATCTCAAGCGAGAGGTCACTTCGATCCCACTTCGATAATATCTCGACAGTCTTCCGAAGTATTTGTCAGGATACCCATAGCTACCAAGTAAATATAGGAAAGCACAAGAAAAAGCACAAGCGGCAAAGGTACGTACGTGTATGAATTCTGTGTTTGTGACTTTGTGATGGAAAATTTTTAATTGGCGTTGTGGTTTTTGAATAGATCTGAAAGTGTGAAACACAAATATAAAACTTTGAGCTCGATTGAACATCTATATCTCTCTGTTTCTATCATGAACTTACTATCTTACAAATTTATGTACAGGAATCCAAGAAAGGAGGGGAGAAAGTCAAAGAAAAAAGAAAAGTTCAAGGTCTGTGGAGTTCTTTGTTCTATTTGTGATATTTGAAACCCTTATGCCGGAATACATACATGTGTTACGCTGCTATTTAATGTTGTGAACGAAATTATGTTGAATTATGGATCGAACGATCAAGAACAAAATACTGCTGGAAACGGACACATCGACTGCGCGTAGCGTAATTTCACAAGTGAACTGAAAAAAATAGGGAATTAATCTAGCCCGCGTGTGGGCGTGTGTGGCGCGCTTCTGGAGACCCTTAACCTTCCTTAATCCCCCCCCCCCCCCCCACTCTCACCCTTTTCAAGTCTAAAGAACAAATATCTTTACCTGTTTTCAGACTAGCAGGCTAAACGTAGTCAATTTCAAAGAAAAATGGTCAACATATACCCGTTTTCAGACCAAAAGTCAAAATAAGGATGTTAATAATCATTCTCTTTGGTCGCGTATACCTATATAGCCTATATAATGGAGAAACCCCTCGGGAGTAATAACTCAGAAAATCGATCACGCAACTACACACAGCCAAATGAATGAAAGTATTTCTTTTTAGCTTTATTTTTGGCATGGTGTCAATTCACAATCAGTATGAATCAGTATCACTGAAAAAAAAAACCGGAACACTGTTGCAAACAAACCTTCAGGCAGTCTTTAGAGATGGAAATTTCGTACGGCAGAAAGTGTTTCTAAAGTGGCTAAATCAGACAATTGATCAACTTACATACACGTATGGTGATGTCTGTAATGGGAACTCCCCCAGGTGTATTTTAACCCGAGTTCTCGACTTTTCTTGTGAAGAACCAGACAGCATCTTCTTATCATATATATAGATATCATCTGAGGAGGATAACAGGCTCTATTGCAAATGGGGACTATGGGGAAGATGATGTCGAAAATGAGAATGACAATGGTACTGCAGAACCAGCTCAAGAGGACGAAGGCGAAAAACCACTCCCGTTAAGACTGCCGGGGTAAGTTTATCAGGACGGAGAACGACACGGTTCGTTCTAAGATAAACGCTTCCTGGTCACTAACTTTTCTCGTTGGAGTACGGTATCTGTTTTTTTAGCGCACCAGAATGTAACCGCAATGAACGAGTTTTTAAAATATACAAATGTTGCAAAGTTATTAGCATAGTCTGTTCCAGGCGTTCAGGTGGTGGAAAAAGCAGAAGTGGCCTTAATGTATAGGGGAACGGGAATGGCGCGAATAAAAACCAGCCCCCCACCGTTCTCTAGCCTCCCTGCATTTTTTTCGGTTTTACTCTTCGCGCTACTTCGCACTATCTGAACGCCTGGAACACGTTACTTTCGATATGGTGTAATTTAACAGTTTAAGAGTCGGTAAGATAGTTGGCGCATTGACTTCCATTTAAACACTCATCCCCAAAGTGGTAAAATTTGCAGTTAGAAATAATCTCTTGGCAACAAGAACCAAGATAGCGGTATTTTATCTCATCAGATTTACTACTGTATCGTGAACAGTGTTCCTGTTCTTGTTTTAAATATTTCGAAATATTACGGACCTACAATTAATTTAGTAAGAGATAAATACACTATTTTCCTGCTATTTATTGTGAATTTGTAACTGAATTTTTGCATTTCCGTGCGGCAATTTAACAATTGTTTGAACCTTAAAAGCACTGATTTATGCAATTTGTAGCTATTTTATTATTGTTAACGCTGTTAGAATAAGAGTACTCCTACCTCGTCAGTATTTGTTCAAAGATGTGGAATCAGCGGACTTCAGAGAACACTCGTATTCACAGTCTTCCAAGGTAAGGCAAAGAAGTGTATTTTCTCACTCTTGATGCTATATAGATTATACGTAGAATATTTCATAGAAACCGAGCTACTTTTCTGGTAAAAAAGAAAAGTTATCTTTCATTTTTACCTTTTTTAAAAATAGCAAACCTACATTTCGTTTGGAAAACACAGTACAAAGGGAACGTTGGAAATCAGAATCTGGAATCCAGCCACTTGTGGACCGTGGAATCCGGAATCCACGGACGTGGAATCCGGAATCCACAGCGTGGAATCCAGGATCCAAGGCTCCCTCGGATTACCTTACATGGGCCGATGAGCGGCTAAGTTATGCATGTTGTTTCGTCTCATGTTTAAGAGCGCGCAGTGGCTCCTAATTTCTACTATAGTTATTCGTTGCTATCCATAAGTCATTTTGGTCTTCTCACATATCAGACATCTGTTTCTGAACGCTTTATCCAGCAACCTTCCAGGAAATAGCTTTACTCATTCCCGTGCATGCTTGTGTCTAATAGGCTAGGTAAGTAATTAGAATATTACTTGACTTGAACTTTCCCTAAAGTCGCCCAGTAAAGATTTTACACTTGCGAAAGCGACACGTCAACCTAACATTGGTATTTTTTGGCTGCTGTGTCGGACATGTCCACGTGTTCGAGCCTTTTTCCTCGCTATAAGGCGTTTCAAGCATAAAAAACGACTTTTTAATCTATAAAATAGCAAAAGCTTGAAGCAATCGGCTCTAGATAATCCTTCGGTCTATGCAAAGTTCCATGCAAGCTGCTCAAACAGCAACCCCTTTCCCAGCCAAGAGTTCCTCTTCTCCCCTCCAGTGGACGGGAAGGAGAAAGATCATAGACATCCTGAAAATGAGGTTCAAGAAACAGTCCCTTAGGGTTCTCAGCTGCCAAATCTATCGCCCACTATAATAACTTTCACTTGCATTTGTATACTGAACCGAGCCAACCTGTTGCAAATTCTGAAACCATTTTGTCGGCCAATTTTAGTAACTTTAAAAATATCTTGTCATAGATATTACAGGTTACTTACTCCTACTTCAGAATCATCCTCAGCCAATACAAAATAATATTTTGCAACACAAGTAAATCCTGACTACATTCAGTGACTCAGGTGGGATTCTAACCCATAATCTGAGCTACAGAGCCACTATGGGAACAGGGTGAGGATGGATCTCATTTGATCTCACATGTGCATAGACGTTTCCTGCTACAAACATACGTACCATGTATTATATTCAAGGAACAAACAATCAGTGACGCGGTCTCTCAATTCTATTTCAGAACCATCCTTAGGCAATATCAAGTGATATTTTTGAAACACTGATCAATCCCGACCACTGAAAAAGTCAATGGCCCACTCGCAACTGGAATTCACGACCTACAGGTCGTCTGCTCTACCATATGAGCCACAAAGCCACCACAGGAACAGCGGGTGGATGAGTCCGATTTGATCTTACATGTGCATAGGGGATTTCCTGGGACAAACATGCGTAACGTGTATATCACATGCATACAAGGAACAGGCAATCGATGATGTAAAGAGGGAGAGCTTGGAGAAGTCCTGGAAACGAGGTTGTTGAAATATTCCTTTAGGGCTCTTAGCCGCCAAATCTACTGCAAATTAATTCAATTCAGTTCCAGTTTTAAATAAATCGAGCCAAGGCTGTTGCAAATTGTTAAACCATATTGTCTCTGATGTTAGTAACTTGAAAAATATCTTTTCAGAGCTGTTACAGGTCACTCATTCCTATTTCAGAATCCTCCTCAGGTAATGTCAAGCAATATTTTGGAAACACTGGTAAATTCTGACAGCTGGAAAAATTCAGCGGCTCAGGTGCAATTGGAACCCACGACCTTCGGGCCCACTGCTCTATCATCAGAGCGAGAGAGCAACAATAGAAACAGCGAGTGGATGAATAAAATTTGATCTTACATGTGCACAGGAGTTTCCTAAGACAAACATGCGTAGCATGTATATCACATACATCCAAGCAACAAACAATCAATGATGCATTGTTTCGATCTATTTGAGACTAATCCTTAAGCAATATCAAATGATACTTTTGTAACACTGATAAACCGACAAAAATTCAGTGGCTCACGACCTTCGTGTTACTAGTCCACTGCTCTACTATCCGAGTTACAGAGCCACGATAGAAACTACTCGTAGATGAATCCCATTTGATCTTATAGCTGCACAGGAATTCTCTGCGACAAGCGTGCGTGGCATGTATCACACATGCATAAAACAAACAATCAGTGACGCAGTTTTTTGATGCTACTCAGTTCAGAATCCTCCTCAGACAATATCAAATGATATAGGCCCTGTTGAAATCAGTCATTTCCTTCTTAAACAGGCAGTCAACAAAACAGGAAAGCAGTTAATCTTGTAACAAGTTTAAGTGGAGATGTCCTCGCCGGAGTTGACAGCCCGAAGCTTGGCAGCAGTTATCATCGAAGCAAGTGTATTTCTTGTAATGACTGTCGTAAGTATCACAGGAAATGCTCTGGTTTTTTTGGCAGTGTACAGAAACCAGAAACTGCGATCAACTATCAATCTGTATATCACCGCTTTAGCAGCCAGCGATCTGTTGTGTGCAACAGTGGAAATGCCGTCCGCTGCAGCCGTATTAATCACTGGAAGGTGGAATTTCGGCGTCCCCGTGTGCCAGCTTCAGGGTTTTCTTGATGTGTTCGTTACGTACTCAACTCCAGCAACTATGGGTTTGTTGGCCTTAAACCGGTACATACGAATTGTAAAGACAAACCATTACAACGGGATCTTTTCACCGCGCAAATCTAAGATTTGGCTGAGTTGGGTGTGGCTTTCTCTCGCTTTGTATCTGCTAATCGCTCGAGTGACAAACTGGAGCACATTTGAATTCATTCCTGGTTACGCAGTTTGCAGCGTTGCCTTTTCATCATCAGAAAACAGAATCATCCATTACAGCTTCGTGCTCGGTTTGTTTTTTATTTTACCCTTTTCCATCGGTCTTTTCAGTTATTTCAAGATTTTCTTGAAAATCCGTCAGCATAAGTTTGACGTGGCTCCATCTTTACAGAACTCGAGAAACCAAGCGGGCAGAATTTCCATGCAAGAAATAAACATGAGCCGCGCCTTGTCTTACGTCGCCGCCGGATTTCTGCTTTGCTGGATACCAATGTGGGGATTCACACTATGGAAGCGCTTTTCCCCAAACACAGCTTCAAGAATTGTGGAATTATCAAGCACCTTTTTTTTATTTCTGAGCAGCACAATAAACCCGTTTATATACGCGGCCAAAAATCGTGCTTTCCGAGAAGAATTCCGCAAACTGCTGTGTTAGTGGAAAAAGGGAAGTACAACATCTGAAGCTGGTTCTTGTGCGAGTCGAAAAAGATGTCGTGGTGGGAAAACACCTGAATCATCAACCTCATGGCCAGAGTCTTTCCTCTCCCTTCCAGGGGACTGTAAAGAGAGAGATTGGAGAAATCCTGGAAACGAGGTTGCTGAAATATTCCTTTAGGGCTCTTAACCGCCAAATCTACTGCAAATCATAACAAGTTTAATTCAGTTCCAGTTTTAAATAAATCGAGCCAAGCTGTTGCAAATTGTTGAACCATATTGCCGCCAATGTATATAACTTTAAAAATACCTTCTCAGAGCTATTACAGGTCACTCCGTCCTATTTTAAGACTCCTCTTCAAGCAATATCAAGCGATATTTCGGGAAACACTGATAAATCCTGACCACTGGAAAAATTCAGCGGCTCAGGTGGAATTGGAGCCCACGACCTTCCGGGTCCACTGCTCTATCATCAGAGCGAAAGAGCCACGAGTTGATGAATCCCATTTGATCTTACATGTGCACAGGAGTTTCCTAAGACAAACATGCGTAGCATGTATATCAGATACATGCGAGGAACAAACAATCAATGATGCAGTATTTCGATTCTATTTTAGACTCATCCTCAAGCAATATCAAATGATACTTTTGCAAGACTAACAAATCTTGACCACTGAAAAAACATTCAGTGACTCATATGAGATTCGAACTCACCACCAAGCTACAGATCCACGATGGGAACAGCGCGTCGATGAATCCCATTTGATCTAGTCTTACATGTGCACAGGAGTTTCCTGCAACAAACGTGCCTTGCATGTACGAACAACAATCAAGGATGAAGTGTTTTAGGATAACATTTCAGGATCCCCTTCAGGCAATATCAAATGATACTTTTGTAACACTGACAAATCCTGACCGCTGAAAAAAACTTAGTGGCTTATGTGAGATTCGGACCCATGATCGAAGCTACAGATCCACGAAGGGAACAACGCGTGTATGAATCCCATTTGATCTCATATGTGCACAGGAGTTCCCTGCAACAAACGTGCCTAGCATTTAGGAACAAACAATTAAGGCTCAAATGTTTTAGGATTCCATTCCAGGATCATCTTCAGGCAATATCAAATGACATTTTTGTAACACTGACAAATCCTGACCGCTGAAAAAAAACTCCGTGACTCATGTGAGACTCGAACCCACGATCTAAGCTACAGATCCACGAAGTGAACAGCGCGTGGAGGAATCCCATTTGATCTTATATTTGCACAGGAGTTTCCTACAACAAACGTGCCTAGCATGTGTTGCATACAGGGAACAAAGTCATCCTCAGACAATGTCAAATGATGTAGGCTCCTCCGTGTTTATATCAGTCATTCCCTTTTTTAGAAAGGCAGTAGCCAAAACAATCAAGCTTCATCGTGCAACAAGTTAAAGCGGAGATGACTTCGCTGGAATTATCAAACAGAAGCTTGGCAGCAGTCGTCGTCTAATCAAGTATCTTTCTTGCAGTGAACATCACAAATGTCCTAGGAAATGCTGTGGTTTGTTTAGTGGTATATAAAAACCCTAAGCTGCGATCAACCGTCAATCCATACATCATCACTTTAGCAGCCAGCGATCTGCTTTGTGCAATGGTGGCAATGCGGTTCGTTTCAGCCGAAACGAATCAATGGAAGATGGATTTTCGGCGACGCCGTGTGCGAGCTTGAGGATTTTGTTAGTATCAGTCGTTGTGTACTCAATTCCAGCTACTATGGGTTTACTGGCATTCAACCGGTACATACGAATCGTCAAGACGAACCACTACAAAAAAGTCTTTTCACCGCGCAAATCTAAAGTCTGGCTGAGTTGCGTGTGGCTTTCTCTCGCTTTCTATCTGCTAATGGGTCGAGTGACAAATTGGAGCACATTTGAATTTATTCCTGGTTATGCAGGTTGTGGGTAGGTAGGTAGGTAGGTACTTTATTAAAATACTTTGCAGCTGATAGAGCTGAATTGCGTATTCTACATTCTATGATACAAATTTACAAAATTTAAAATTTAAAATTTATAATGTCTAAAATCTAAAAATAATAATAATAGTTATAAAATTTAATAATACTAATAATTATTTTTATAATATCTAAAAACTATATCGCTAATAATGATAGCAACCGTTGCCTTCACCACATCCAAAAACAGAATCATCCATTATGGTGTCGTGCTCAGGTTGTTTTTTTTTTGGGCCGTTTTCTATCGGTCTTTTTGGTTATTACAAGATTTTCTTGAAAAATCCGTCAGCATAAGCTTGAAGTACTTCCCTCTTTACACTGAGAACTCGAGAAAGCAAGAGGAAAGAATTTCGGTACAAGAGATCAACATAAGCCGCACCTTGTCCTAGGTTGCTGGTGGATTTCTTGTTTGCTGCATATCATTGTAGACATTTGCACTTTTGAAGCCCTTTTTTTACATTACATAAAATCGACCGCATGGCCTCGTTTGTAGAGCACGATTGTCATGAGAGTTTATCTCATTTATTCCAGTTATTTTGCTTATTCATCAAATTGATTTAGTTAATTAGAATAAATTGTATAATTTGATTTCAGATCGAAAGAAAAATTGCCGCGATACAACTGCTAGTGTGTATTCTTCAGCGCATTTTTTGTTAGGAGGTTAATTTTAGTGTGTTGATTTAGTCGTTTTTGTGCGGACGAACTGCGAACCTATGCGTCCGCATCTTTGTCATAGCCTTTCAGTCTCTGTTTTGTTTGAGTACTAGTTTGGTACGGGTTCCTGAGTCAAAAGTAAATCGGGGAGGCGGTTTTCTTGGGGGTGGGGAGGTTTATTCGGGGGGGGGGGAGGTGTTAGGAAGGGTGTGGTTTGTAGAAACCTCGGGCTGTTTGGTCAGCGGTCTAGTGTCTAGGCAACCAAACCGCTGATCAAAGAATTCTTGGAAAGCTGGACGGTTTTGTTTCTCTTGAATCCTGAAAATGCTGACACGATCTGCTGGCACAAGCTAAGGAGCTTATGTATTGTGAGTACCTGAGTACGATATTGCGTTCGCCCTCTCTGCTTCATGATTACTATAAATGTTAATAATAAAATGAAATAAAGGTCTTCTTAGTTTTTTTTGGTTTGTTTGCTTGCTCGGTATTCTATTTTGATTTCCGATTTATTGTGCATACTTCACTTGTGCACAAGGAAATGCTCTTTGTTTATAAACAGCTAAAACCCAGATAAACATGTCAGTTTTGCTGTTTGATTTTAAAACTGCTCGTCAACTGCTCGTCAAGATTGCGTGGTGTTTGTTTTATCAGAAGAGTGTATCGTCCTAAGTTCTGATTATAACACGTTTTGCTCGTTGTTGATGCGACTGCTTGGCCCGTAGTTAATAAAGTTTCAAAAACTTTGTATAGCACGTTTCATGTTCATCATTTTTTGGAGAGGAGCTTAATTCCCGAAAGCACCAAGTAATTCACCAGCCAAGATGAAACAAAGATAGCTTTGAGTTTTGGAAAGAGCAATAAACTCATTTACTTTTGCTTAGCGGAAAATGAAGAAATAGCCCTTTTCACAGTTAACTCTTCTCATCTGCATTACAATATATTTGCACCTGGATGTGAGGCAGTTTCGGGCAAAGAGTGCAAAATTGCCCGAAATTGCCTCACATCCACGTTCAAAAACATTGTGATGTCAGGAGCCATAATCGGTTATGGCTCCTGGTGATGTTAATTAGCCTGTTCCGGGCGTTCAGATCTTCCCCAGTCTCCCCTCGTTTTTTCCCGCTCTTTCGCTCGCTATATTTTTCGCTCACGCTCCACTATCTGAACACCTGGAGCAGGCTAGATGTAAATGAGAAAAGGTAACCGTGAAAAGGGCTATTGAACTTTAACGCGAACATATTCAAATGTCAAGATTGGCATAATGCCATTATGTGGTGATGATTCGTGCACTTCGTGAGGGACTTCGGTTTTTCACTTACATTCAGTAATCCGACTATGAAGAAACAAAACTATGCTGTTCGGGAGCTCAACAATTTCACTAGCGAAGAAATAGCAAAAATGAATTACCTACGGCACGTTCCCGTGAATAAAATCACGCAATCATTTTGACAGATCTAACAGGCTGTCACTTTTCAGTACTTCTTTGAGCTCCAGCCAAGAGTCACACAAATCATTGACTCAGTGCAGTAGTTTTCTTTCCTTTTAGTGCGGTCAGAATTTATTTTCATTTTTTAATTTGCTTCGTTAATTTTTGACATGGGTAACCAGTTGTTGTACTTTTGCACTCCTTTTCTGTTATCCTGTAAATTAAGGCACCTTCTGGTCCTCTTTGAATGAGGGCCAAATATGTTTACAGCACAGCATAAAAGTAGGTGCATAACGTAAACAGAAGTTAGTTTAAGAAAGTTGTAAAAAAGATCTGAGCCAATAAAGAAGACAGTTGCCCAGAAAAGAGTCCGGGTCCTCTTAGCAGTTAGCTGAGCGAGTATACCCGACAGTTAAATCGTCCACAATCTCCCACCGCAACACAAATTATAATAAGGGCCAGTAGTATTTTACAATAAATGGAGATGTTGCAACTTGTAATTATAAATCGTCGTGAACGGTAGTAACTTTTAAAAACACTTGTCACGCAGATGTTGCAGGTTACCTTCCCCTAAGAAACAACTCGAAAAATTTGACCATCCTTAGCAATCTGAAGGCAAGGTAAAATTGCCCAGCCACACCTTACCAGCTGAGGACTTTGTAACAGGTTTATAACATTGGTAGCCCAGCCGCGAAATGAAATTCAGTGCAAGTGACTTGAGCATGCTCAATGATAGCCTGCGTAGCAGGCGTAAACGGGGAAGGGGAAGGGGAGCGAGAACGCGGAAGAAAAATGGGTTCTGGGAGCTAGGGACGAGGGAACGCCTGCTACAAAGACCCCCATTTTTCCATCTCCGCCCACCGATTTTTAGGTAATCTAATTAAGTTAACTGTCAATGCAACCACCAATCAGAAACAGGCGCGCGCTTTCCTGCATGACTGACTACACGCAGGAATTTAATAAAGCATCTAAAAATAAAGTTAGGATGAGAATTTTTTTCCAATCGAAGAACTTATACTTGCGCTTTTTTCGAAATAAGAGCCACGAAGCTTTTTTAAATAAAAAGATTTATTGAGGTAAACCCCTCTTTGCTTCTGAAAATCAAACACGTTCAATTTTCGCTTCTAGGAAAGGTAAGCTTATTTTAAAACACGCAAGCGAAGAACCGCGATACATTTGAATGGAATTTATATTGACCGAAGTGCACGTTTTGAAATTTCAAAAGTAACGCGAAATCCATAATGTGAAGAATCGGACAATCACATGTAAAAGATATATTTCAATACAAATTTACAATAAAAAATGTAGGTTGCTTTACCATGGATTCCCTACAAAGTCAACAGCTTGAGTGATGTCTTACTGCAACCGCAGATTTCACTTTTAAACAACCGTCTGTTCTCAAGGAATAATTTCTTCGCTTTTAGTTCTCTGAGTTCTACTGTTTAAGGTGTCGAGGGTTTCTTTGGGCTTCTTCTTCTAATTTATAGTTCTCAAAGGGCGAGTCTTCATTCTGATATTAAACGGCATCTTTACACTGCCTCGGAAATTCACGCGTGAACGGTGCAATGCTTTCTTGAAATCCTCTCTGACAATGACAAAATCTCTTCTTGCTAGGACCGCATCCCTTTGGCAAAACCACTAAAACATCTCTTTCCTTTGGCAAGCTCTAACTACCGTTTCTCGCTCTAGTTTCGATTTCGCTACCTGGCCCGGCTGGCTGCTGCAACCAAGTTCAAATCTTCTAACTGCACGTCCTCGTCAAATTACGTCATTCCCGTGGGACTTACTGTCAAAAATTAGCCAATCAGAATTTTGCGGCCGCTGGCGGCCGCAGAAATGAAAAAATGGGGGTCTTTGTAGCAGGCGTTCCCTCGTCCGTAGCCCCAGTCCCCCTTCTCCCGCGTTCTTGCTCCCCTTCCCCCTCCCCGTTTACGCCTGCTACGCAGGCTAGCTCAATGAAATTACTGAGCACTCCACCTACTACCATTTTCGTTCAACCCTGAAGCGTGACGATTTTTTCGCGTATGTTTACTTTTCAAACGTGACAGTTTCCCAGACATCAGTCTCGTCTGGCCCAATGAAAATGCGCTGTTTTGGGCGGGAAACGAACAACGTTTGTCAAACGACAGTTGCATGTTTTGTTCACGTGGCTGGTAGGTTTTCAAGTTTTCGATTGTACTTTTCCTCAAATAATCTCTTGATCGGCTGGCAAGTTTTAGGTTTTCAGATTTTGTCGAGAATAACACAGATGGCTCCCGTACAGATAAAAGTAGTTTATGACTATTATTCTGCTAAAAGAACCACGCCGTTCTTCATAACAGAGGAGGAGTTGTTAAATTTGGACTTCCACAGCTTTAAGAGTCGACTTCTGCTGGAGGTTCCGCACATAGCAGAATCAACATCAGCAAAGGCGCTTCGATTGACCATGAGCGACCAGAACCTGGAGGTTGATCTCTCTCTTATATACTTCAGCTTCCAAATCAAGGAAATCATAGCTAAACAGAAAAACATTACCGTACAAGCATTTTCGTTCGAGATATATATGAGGAAAAGTACAATCGAAAACTTGAAAACCTGCCAGCCACGTGAACAAAACATGCAACTGTCGTTTGACAAACGTTGTTCGTTTCCCGCCCAAAACAGCGCATTTTCATTGGGCCAGACGAGACTGATGTCTGGGAAACTGTCACGTTTGAAAAGTAAACATACGCGAAAAAATCGTCACGCTTCAGGGTTGAACGAAAATGGTAGTATGAGTGCTCAGTATTCTGACGCCAGCAAACCTGCTGTCACTTCTTATCGAGGTGACTTTATTTTTCCCGAAGGAAATTCGCTTGCAGAACGACACTCAGTGATAACGTAAATAAACTGCGATTGTTGTCCAGATGAGGTTAAGCATAACGAGAGAACTATTAAGCTTTTCTCCTTCTACATACATCTGAAGGGGTTGAGTTAAAAGTTGGCAGTAGGCAGACAATTTAAAATTATTAAAAAGACAGGTGGGCATTTTAAGCCTTTAAGCCCTGACATGAAAATGCATATTCTTCTTACTGTTGTCCATGCTATCTTATGGAACTAGTAAGGAGAATTTGTCAATAATCAAGACATCTCATCCTTGGTGATCACTTTCTTTGTTCTCATTACTTGAATGTTTGAATTGAATAGGTAGTGATGTTGTAAAGGGAAATTAGGGTTTAAAGGCTAATTTTTAATCTGTGGAAACCTGTAATAGGCTCCTTCGCAATTTCAATAAGAAAGGGGCTATTTCAATGACGAGAACATTCAAACTTTTATCTTGAGATTGACGTTCTTAAATTTAACCGCCAGGGCACCCACGGCCAAATTTCTAGTAATTCTGAACAGTTTAAAAATAATTTTTATGGGAAAATAATTTGAACTTGACACTCAGATGGCCTTAATATTTCAAACGTTTCTTCAGTCTTGGCAGGAAGTGCTGCTGGATACCTATCAAAAATAAATAATATATTCTTTTGAGGCTACAAATACATTTTCCATTTTCCTAAAAACGAAGTCTAAAGATTAATCGGTTATGGTTTTAGATCTTACTTCTATTTTAAACCTATTCCAGTGTCGACAAACCGAACTCAAATACTTTAAAACTTTGGCTTTGAAATTACGAGAGTTTACAAAAAATGGCTTCCTTATCACTGAAATTTTATTTTATTGTCAAAGACTGATTCTTAAAAACACGTAAAAGCCACCCTTTGTGCCACACCAACATGTTGGTACCCGGAAAAAAAGCAAAATAATTTGATGACCTTGCTGACTCATGAGCTTGTTGATAGTAAATCTACCGTGATGAGCTGCATATTGTGGCCTGTGGTGCTGTCACATTTAAACACCGCTGTTATTTAACTCATTCAAACTAGACACGAGACAGGTGCACCCTTCAGTTGTCAGCAAAATAACCTACAGTGTGCAATAAGTGTCTTCCGTGTCTTGGTTAAAAGTTAGTATATTAAATCCTTTTGCTGGATGAAGCTCACAAACACTGGTGACGTTTCCTATTTCACTGTACGGTAAGTTTCAAGAGAAGTCGGCTGCGGGCGCCTGTTTACAGCTTACTTGATGAAAAAAAAACATACAAATGCTCTGTTGATTTGTTGAATACAAAAACTGATTACTAAAATATTAATTTACGGTGTAATGTCTATTCAAAATCCACACAAACAAACTTTTTGGCCCTTCTACAAATACGGTATGACATCATCGTAACGTTGCTGATCGTTCTGTAATGAAGCTGCATGATCCACACAAGCTAAGAGTAACCTTCAAATATTTCAATATTTGACGTTTGTTAACGATTGTTAATGAAAAAGTTGGTGCAAGAAAATGGAAACATCACACTATTACCCTCGGCCTTAACATCATTTTACAAATCATGATTTCAAGATTCAACTGCAATGAAATTTCTAACCGGCCGACTTTTGGAAAGTAAACAGTAAAAGAGAAAGCTCAAAGTTCTTTAAAAAGAGACCAAAATGGCACGGAGTACACGCGCGTTTGTTTCTAGTGTACAAACAAGAGATATAGGTTCTAAAGAAACTGTGGTGCTGTGTCGGTGGGGAAGTGAAACGCAAAACTTTGGTTTTATCAACTCAGTTGGTAAAGTAAATTGGCCACCGTAAAGAGATTGAAAGCTGAGGTTTCGAGTGTTGTCCCTTAGTCGTCACAGCCAAATAACTCCCTTCGTCAGGATTCGCTCTGACGAAGGGTCATATCATAAGAAACCTTTGCCAAAGAATCCGATTATTTTCTTTCCTCCAACATGCAATAAACCGTGAAACTTGTGCGTGTTCAGTTTATCCAGTCTGACAAAATGAAAGACTATACGAAAGCCGAAGGTTTTCATACAAAGAAGATAAAAGTCAAGCAGTTGTAAGTCTAAAATTTCGGCTGCAAAATCTTAATTTCCGTTAAAAACAAAAGGCTTCCGATTTCAGAGTTCGTGAAGAGCACAGGGCACTCCATTGATTTGGCCAGTACAAAGGTAAAAATAAAGATAAAAAGGTAAAATAAAACGAAATCTGAAACTTCGTTTCCTTCTTCGGATTCGTGATATGTTTTGGTCAGGAACTCTCAAAACGTATCTTATAATTACTTTAAAGTATTTCATTACTTTCTTTAACAGGCAGAAACAAACCAGGAAAGCTTAATCTTTTATCAAGTTAAAGCTGAGATGTCTTCCCTGGAATTGCAAAACCGAAGCTTGGCAGAGGTTATCATCGAAGCAAGTATTTGTGTTACAATGAACGTCGTAAGTATCGTTGGAAATGCTCTGGTTTGTTTAGCCGTGTACAAAAACCCGAAACTGCGATCATCCACCAACCTGTACATCGTTGCTTTGGCAGCCAGTGATCTGTTGTGTGCAACAGTTGAAATGCCGTCAGCTTCAGCCGTATTGATCACTGGAAGATGGAATTTCGGAGACTCCGTGTGTCAGATTCAGGGCTTTGTCGATGGGTTCGTTGTGTACTCAACTCCAGCAACAATGGGTTTATTAGCGTTCAACCGGTACGTACGAATCGTCAAGAGGAACCACTACAACAAGATCTTTTCACCGCGCAAATCTAAAGTTTGGCTAAGTTGCGTGTGGCTTTCTCTCGCGTTGTATCTGCTAATCGCTCGAGTGACAAATTGGAATACATTTGAATTCAATCCTGGTTACGCAGTTTGCAGCGTTGCCTTCACCACAACAGAAAGCAGAATCATCCATTACTGCGTCGTATTCGGCTTGTTTTTTCTTCTGCCATTGGCCATCGGTGTTTTCAGTTATTACAAGATTTTTCTGAAAACCCGTCAACATAAGGTTGACGTGGCTGTATCTTTACGGAACTCGAAAAACCAAGCGGGCAGAACTTCGGTGCAAGAGATAAACATGAGCCGCACCTTAGCCTACGTCGCAGGTGGATTTCTGCTCTGCTGGATATTGATGTGGGCATTGGTATTCTGGAAGCGCTTTTCCCCAGGCACAGCACCACGAATTCTACATATTGCAATTGTGTTTCTTTTTTTCCTGAGCAGCGCAATAAATCCATTTATCTACGCCACCAGAAATCGTGTTTTCCGAGAAGAATTCCTCAAACTGCTGCCTAAGTGGAAAGTGAGAAGTAGAACATCTGAAGCTGTTTCTAGCGACAGCCGAAAAGGAAGTTGTGGCGTAAAAACACCGGAAACAGCAACGAGAAATCCTGGAAACGAGGTTATTGAAACAGTCGCTTAGGATTCGCAACCGCCAAATCTATCGCCCAGGGGGGGGGAAGCAACTTCCCATACATTCTCTTAAATGAAATCCAAACGATGTTCTCACAACTTGCAAAGCAATCTGTGAGGTTCTGGTCAGCGGACATGCCTCCTACGCGTGCGCAGATGTTGCATGTTCCAACGGAACTCGGACGCTGAAGGGAAAAAATTATGGCGGCCAAAGGCGGCGGATTCGGTTTTGTCCCTTCGTTTAGGTAATTGACGAATTGATCGTATTTTACACTTATATCATATTTTCGTGCATTTTGCTTCTTATGAAGACAAAAGTTTACTCTCGGAGTTTTTTTAAGTCGCAAAGTAGAACAGTAGCGCTTCGATCAATCCAGTCTGTGCTGATCAACTGTATAGAATGAGATAGAATTTTCTGAAGCTGGGTTAAAAAGTGGGATCGGGTTCAAAGTACTGAACTGTGAAATGATCTTGTTAACACATAACTGGATTATTGACAATAAAGGTCGTATTTTGTGCGTAGGTATTGTTTCCATGCATTAGGTTATAGCAGTTTTGATTGAATTTATTTCCATCGATGTTTTATGGCACATTTCCCGTTGCAATTTATTTAGACCACGCTGGAGGAAAACATGCAAACCGAGTACAGCCATAACTGTCTCATCTCATGCTATCAATTCGTTACAGAATGAGATGTAAAAATAAACATTGACAGTATTTTTATTTATCACATGCATCAGTTCAGCGATGGACAAAGACCAAAATTACGTCGCGAAGTACAAGAAATAAAATCCCGAATAGTTCAAGCGCTTTCTCTCGGTGAGAAGTTTATTTACGTTGAATTATCTAGTTCTAGCATTCAACTTTGAAACGTTTGTCGCAAACCTGTTCTCCAAGTATAAATAAACGAAACGTGACTGCCGTACAGCTCGCAGCTGATCCACTCGCCACTGCAACAAACAAGACAGTGCGAAAACAGAAGCGTCTTCATCGATGTCGCTTCCATCGAATATTCTCTTGTACGAAACTGACAGTAAGTTCCATGAGAGATTAGCTGCTCACCGCTTACTTTCCCCCGACAAAATACAGATAAATTCTGAAAACTATTTCAAATGAGTTGATCGTCGATCGGAAATATTTATTATGACGAACACCGCTGTCCACGTTTTGACTGGACCGCTTTGCAAGTTGTGAGAACATCGTTTCTCGGTCCCAGGCCTCGCTTCTATCCCCCCCCTGTCTATCGCCAATGTACCTTTAAGTGTAACCGATCCGAGCTGTTGCAAAGTGTGATACTGCACTGCGATGCTCGCTGTGATACTCGCATTCTTAGCAATGTGAAGACAGAATGAAATTAGTTATCGAAACAGATGTGATTCCTGCAGTAAAAATCACACGTGTCCAACGAAGGTAGTCGAACCAATAACATTCCGCGCACGCTGTTGGAATGTTTGACCAACCACTGAACTGTAGGGTACTCTTGGCGAGCCAAGGTGAATCAAAAGGTTCCCGACTTACATTCCGGTCCCTACAGAGTATTCTAGCGAGCAGGCTAACTCTAGTGAATTGCCGAATGCACTTGCCTTCCTGCATGTACTACAACCTAAATTAAGACTTTTTTAGGTTAGCCAGTTAGTAGGCAGTTGCAAGCTCATTGTTGGGATTATAGTTTCGTCAGCTCCCACATTTTTATCCGATCAAGTCAAAAGATTTTAACCTCACTCACAAACGAGTCATTTTACAACTTACTACAGAGCGTGACAATGCGCTCAGAGAAGGTTATGACAATTTGCATAGCTCGGTTTATGCCAAACCGCAACGTCTTCTTGTAATTTGCGATAGGTGTGTTGTTTAGAGAACAGACCAGCGTTATCACATTTTACGTCAGGCATTTTGAAAACCGTGGACGTTATTGCAACTTATGTTACTAAATACATGGGTGCTAAGAAATGCACGCTTTCTAAATTCATAGCACAGGGAATTTCATGCAAGAGGTCGAGGCTCTGGTCATGTTGGTTTCCCTGTGAACGTTACAAGGAACGAACGTTACAAGGGCTCCATGGGCTACCAGGTACCTGCCAAATAACAGACTCGGATGAAAATTATTCTGTCAAAGCAACCGTATGTTAAGACGACCAAAAGGCGCAATAACTTGAGACCGAAGAGTGTTGCTAGATAAAGCATACGCATATGAAGCAAAAAAAAGCTAACAAAACTCGTCACCGTATTGCTCATTGTGAAACCCGGGTGAAACCCGGGGAAACACCCGAACAAAGAAGAGAGGGCACGCTTGTCGTTCTCTCTCTTTTATTCATAAAGTTCAATTAAACCGAATAATCTTTACCTAAGAATCTTAAATGACTAAAACACTGCATTCCCAAGGCGCAGTGATTTAACGAATTATGCATTGATCTACGACAGTACTGCGCAAATTGCACAGCACCAAATCTTTACAAAATTAAAGTAAGCAAGGTTTATATAATGAAGCAGCCGCTAAGGCCGCTTAATTTCCAATACTTCTGTTCTTTGGAAAGTCACACATTTTGCCTCATATTCGAGCTTTCACTCGACTCTTTCATTCCCCCGTAGAGGCTTGTAAAGGGTGGTTAAAGAGTATCTTTATGTGCGGCATGTGTAATATAAGACAACGATGTTGAAACCTTAGAAAGTTTGTGGAACACAGAAAGGAAATTCCCTTCAAAATAAATTCTACCTATTATAACAACGGGCAATAGCGGCCTTCGATGATAAACTGAGCAAGTGAAAAACCACGGCGGGTCAATTGAATGGGTGAAATACAACGGCGGTTTAACCAATAGCAGCGATCGATAAAATGGATGTGTGAAATAACACTGCAAATCAGCCAATAACAGCCCCCGATACCACAATGAATGGCTGAAACACCAGTTAAGTTCAGTCAAGAGCATCCCTCGACAGACTGAGCAACATTGTTTCTATCAATCAAAAATGGTTTCCTCTTTTTTCTTTCCAATGTACAGGACCTTCGTTTGCGAACAAATCGCCTTGTGATGTGAAGAACACTTGTTTGAAAGTCACTCACCCACACAGCACATTTCCGCGGATATTCCACAAATAGCTATTGCAGGAAAGGACTCGGAAGGAGGCATACCTCGTTAAAATGAAACCGAGAGGAAAGGTTTAGCTTAAATATTCTTCAGTCTTTCGGTTCGTTCCTCCTTTGAACACTCCACACCAACTGGCTGTAGTCTGCTGAAGTACCTAAAAATTTCACTGGACTTATACACAATAACGGAAACAGGCGAGAGAATTCACGATATAAGAAGGACCTATTGATAGAAACTGAAACAAATAAAATCCGTCGAGCAAATGGTAGGCCACTCAAATCCACTCAAAAAGGTCCTTGGACCAATTATCCAACGTACAATGCACCAGATACTCGCGCCGGATGGTGTGCGATGATAATTCCTTCTTAAGCAACGTAAACATACACTTTCCTGAAAGAGAAACAAAAGAGTTCAAGGTTCTACGAGCATCGCAATATATTTCTAAGAAACTAGAGCGGTTTTCAATTGTGTCAAAAGTAATTCGTGTTTTGCTTTGGTTTTGCTTTACTTCGCTCTGTGATTTGTTAAAAAATCCCGCGCCACTTTCTCAACCAATCAGGAGTAAAACTCAAACCAATCAGTCGCGACTTGCTCGCACGCTTTTTCCCGCGCTTGACGCCAGTAACATGTACTTGCTTCGAGTTCTGATTGGTTCATTGGGTAATTTGTGTTTGTTGTGATTGGCTGTGATAATTACTTTGGTTTTGGTTTTACGACACTTATTTGGAAAGCGCTCTATCACAATAATTATTGATATAAATAAATAAATAAATAAATGTCCTTTCCTCACATAAAGAAATAAATGTCCTTTCCTCACCAACAAAAGGTGATAATTGTGGTTCAATTTACCACTATCATCAATACTTAAAAAGCTAGCCAAACAAATCGGATATAACGATCATAGTCTTTACCAGCTATCGTAGCGGAAAACAACAAAATTATATCCCTGTTGAAAAAGGGGGTCAGTGTAGGTTGCATTTAAGCGTCGCCACCACACGAAAAAACATGACTAATTTGGTATCAAGCGTTACATGTTTTGTCATCAAATAATTGCAGTTTGATAGACTGTTAATTAACTTTTAGCACTCGAGAAGGTTTAAAACTTTGAGTAAAACAGTGCTTAACCGCTGTTAAGTGTTTAAGTAAATGTAACTCACCAAAAACACGACTGTAAAAACTCCAACTTCAAATGTTCGACGATAAAACATGCCAAGCTTGATACCAAATTACAAGTAGGTCACATTTTTCGTGACGTGAACACGCTTAGATTTGATTCACTGTGTTTCCTGGGATAAGATCCTGGACTCTAACCTGTCTTCTGGTGTCCTGGCTAAGTATTCCCTCTCGATCAAACCTTCGATTCTCTTCTTAATGACTTGAGGGCTGGGCATGAATCGCGCCTTCAACTGTTCCGTTACCTGTAAATGAATATATGACATGATCATGCACATCAACTGCTCGACTCAGCAGTGCCTCTTTCTGCTTAGTTCAAGTTGAGTGAGGCCGGAAAACATGCAGGCGCGCGCGAAGGTCCCGAGTTCCTCCATCCGGTCAGGGATAACCGCACGCGTGAGAGGAAAACACGCGACTCTCTTTCGTGTTCACGTGTTCTTCAGGCTCATGACATGCCTTTGATAATAAAGTCATAACCGAGTCAACCGAAGTACGTGAAAAGGTTGATACTGTGATCAGAGCTTACCTCGGCAACTAAGAGATTGTGTGGTCTTTTCTTACGAGCCTTCATTATCCTTACAATTGCGGCCTCAATTCTAAACATTGTAAAGGAAACACACTGTTTGCAATGTTAGACATAGTACTAGTTATTTCTGATAGGGTGCAAATCAGCTTCAAAGGGGAAGGAGGGTGGGGGGGAAATGAGGTGCAAGGCGCGAGGAGTTAAAGCGAGATCAACCTCCCACTTCCCTATGGGAACAAACAGGGACCCGTTTCTCGAAAGTCCCCATAACTTTTCGGGCCCGGAAAGCTATTTTGTGAGAGCAAGCTTTACCTTGAAGATTCAAATTTTGTTGGTTTTTAAAGCTAAGCAGTAAAATTGTAAGTTGATGAAAAAAGTCCACCTTGTTTGCGGGCTAAAAGCTACACCACCATTCTATAGATTTTGATTTTAAAATATGGCTCCGGGCCCGAAAAGTTACCGGGACTTTCGAGAAACGGGCCCCTGGTCCCATAAGGGTAAGCCCCTGCTTTACCCGTCCCCCACCAGTCTTAACCCTCTCTCTGTTTCTTCTACCAAGAAATCTTCCAGAAAACGTAAAACCCACCAAATCACTAACATAGGTTTAGCTCTATAACAAGCCCTCATACAGGGGATGTAGCTTAAGTTATAAAACATTGGTAGAGACAAATGAAGTAAGATCGTCATCTCCTGAATTGGCATAATCTCTGAAGGGCTTGGTCTGGAATCCATGTCAATTAGAAGGATACTCGTGTTTTCTGTCCTCGTCGACTTTATTTCTGGTCTCCTTACGCTCAGGTTCCATTTCACCTTTAGCGAGGACTGCAGAAAAGAAAGGAAGGAAGCAAATGTTAATATTTATCACAGGCAAAAATCTTTCCTCGATCCAGCAAACTTATTTCCAGAGAGCACGACATGAAACAAATCGGAGTAGCATCGTATTAATTCTGTTTCTATAAGTTGAACTTGGTTCACTAAGTCCTTGAAGCGAAGCCAAACGACTATTTACAGCGAAATGACTTTCACAGTGTGATTACTACGAATCAAAATGACTTTGATACCGAAGGATTTGGCAGTGAAGCGTCTTTCTAAGGAAGTGCCTTGATACCAAAATGACTGTAACGGAACGACTCAGTAGCGTGAAGTACAGCTATACGTGACAAAATGACCCTGTGGCGAAAATGACACGGTAGTGACACGGATACCAGTTCATTGAAAAGTTAACCCTTCCTCCCCCGAGCTTTTTGTGAGGTTTCAACAACAGAAAACAACAAGACGGCTTGGATCACATCTGTTGTCTGAGAAACTTGACCACATGATTACCACGGCTCCACACAAGCAGGCAGACATCAAAACTTGATTCGATTATTCAAACCGAACCGGTCTACAGGTGCTGTTGCACAGAGCAATTTTTCTTGCAACTTGAAACGAAACGTAACGTAACGAGTGCATTTTGCAGAGACAAGCTACAGGATATGTGTTACATGGTGCAATTTCTCTCGCAATGCTGAGAGAAGTAGAAGACTAGTCTCGTTTTCCGGCAACTCTGAACGCAGTTTTTCTCATTTAGCAAATCGTTAATCCTAACTGGTAGTTGTAGGGAAAGTAGACTGGTCGTCTATGGTTTGCAACTTTGCGAGGAACGTTGCACTCTGTAACATATATTCTGCAACAGCATTGCTTTTGGCAACGTTGTGCTGCAAGTCACAAGAAAAATAGCACTGTGAGACAGTGCCTCTGGTAAGTCGTAAAATACGAGCATTTTAAAGAGATCTTAGAGATCAGGTCAGTGTGAAAAACCAGTTGTTCATTTATGCTCTGTTGTGCCATTTTTAATTAGGTTTTTCAGCAATAAGTACAAAATCATTCGGGTTGAACAGTTTAAACTCAGTCTAGAGTACGGCTCTGTTCACTTGCTTGAAGGACTTGACCACACTGTAAGGAAGTAGATTGAACACAGACTAACAATGTACAAAATTTGAGCCTACAACGATGACTACTTTACCTGTTTGAATTTTGACTCTGTGCAACTTGGATGTAAACTGCTCGTTTACGGAAAATACATCCGTTGATGCTAAAGACAACAAAAGAGATAAATTGTCACGACAACCTATTTCGAAAAACAGTGCGTCATGTATGCGAAATGAGGAAAACCACCAATGAAAGGAGTAAATCGTAAATTTTGCACAACAATCAAACCTACGGAACTTTCGTAGAAGACTTAGTAGCTGTACTCGCCAAAACAGTACATATAGTATTTTAATCTGTTCAAATCACGACTTTTAGTAGTGCCTCATGAAGCGTGCGGCTAGCAGGACAAAGACAAGAGCAAATTAGCCTGTTCCAGGCGTTCAGGTAGTGGGGCGCGAACGAAAAATATCAAGAGCAGGGAAAACATGAGAACTTTCGCTCGCGCGGCGCTATGTGAACACCTGGAACAGGCTAAGGTCAAATACACTCCCAGATTTGTACTCATTTTGTGCATTTTTGCACTCTAAAATGCTATGCCATCAATAAAATGCTGAATTGAATAACATTAAAGATAAGTGTCCATGATAACTGCACTTACAAATATCCTTTCCTTTTGGATCTTTAGTGAGAACTCTCTGTGTGGGTTTTCCACACGCTAACGATTGTAATGCTCGGTTTAAATCCCTTTCGGGGATTTCCGTATGCTGACTAATTTCCTGCAAGGAAAAGTGCTGAGGATAAGAAATCAAGAACATTGTTTTCTGGAGATTGTATTTCAAAAGGAATTTTACTTTCAATAATTGAGGCTGTAGGTGCAATTTGGTTTCATAGCACATTCACAAACTTCCTCCATTCTCCATTTCAAGTCTGTCCTCTGTTTCTTGGAAAAATCACTATAAATTAATTAAGGTTTGTTCTTCCCTTGAGAACATCATTCGACTTCTTTCCCGTGATGTTTTAGGGCATTTCATGTTCAAGAAAACGTATTCAATTTGAATTTCAGCATATTTTTCAACCAAAAGAGTTAAAAGTCCCCGTGACATAGACTGGTTCAGATAATCTGCACATGTGCACACAAACCTCGTAAGTCCATCTTTCTTGACGGTTAAACAGCATCAACAAACACATCTGATAGGAGGACACTTGAAAGATGTGACGGCGGATCTCTGTTGGACCACCCTCCTAGAAACAATCATCAATATTAGAATCCACCGCACAAAGTTCTGCAACGTCAGTGGTTAACACAACGACCCTTACTACCACGGATTTGGCAATTTTCATCGCTATTTTTGTGGAGGCGTTAACTTCAAGGATTTGCTACTTCCAACAGAATGTGTAATGCATTCTGACAAAAATTGTGACAAATACGAAAACAAAAGTTTAACTCAAAAAGTTACGATTTTTTCCTTTGTTGTTGTTTCAGATATACAGTGGAATTCCGATTTTTCGAACCTCCAAGGGAAATGGAAATTGGTTCGAAAAAACGGGAGTTCGAAAAATCGAAGGTGGCATCAAATCACACCTGTTTTACCGTGGGATGGTTTTATAAGATCCAAGAAGGCAGACAACAACGGTATATCACTCTTTTTTATGTGTGAACCATCTTTATTTACCAACGAAACGTGCAATTAAAACAAAACGAAAATTTAAGGATTTAAGACAATTTCCACAGAAAAAAAAACCAGTACTGTATTGATACATACGTCTGTAATTTTGCGCAGAATCTTGACTGCATTTTCCTTCCCCTTACTGTATCACCGTTTAAAGGAACAGCAAAATTTTTTAATGTGCTACGGCAAGAGCTTAAAAAGATAATGCAACTAAACGAAGGAACTTTGATCATGTACAGTAATTCATGAACCTCGATTGTGTAACAACGGCGTTGTAGTTTCTTCAAGATGACTTCAATGACATATTTGTCACTTGCTTTGTAATAAAAAATGCGTGAAAACACCTTTTCCGGAACTTTTTTATTGCATTCAGGGGCGTATGTGGCTGAAACCGGTTTTTTTGGTTCCTGAGTTTTCAAAGTTCGAGAAATCGAATGTAAATGTTTGAAAGGAAAAATCGAGCATTCGAAAAATCGTGGGTAAAATTACAGTGTTTGACTGAAGCAAATCCAAGGGAAACGACTTTTGGTTCGAAGAATCGGGAGTTTCGAAAAATCGAGTATTCGAAAAATCGGGATTCCACTGTATACCAAAATACCTGACAAAGCACGACAAGAGAACCCGAGATGCGAGATGTACTGTTTACATCTGGGAAAAAAGGGAAACATTTCTTTCAAAAATCGCTGTTGTTTTTTAAGTTTGTTGCTTTCTGAGAGGCCATAAAATTTTACCACTTCTTCTGGAGGTTGGCTACTTTTGGAACCTTAGGTAAAAGCAGATAAATGCATGCAAAGCATTTGCCATTCAGGAACTTTCCTCAATCACTAAATAAGTGGAGCGTTAATCTTACAATAAAGCTTAGTAGGACTTGACAGCCCTTAAACTCAATTTGCTGGAAGCCCATTTTTATCCTATTTCCAACAAAGTTGGCACAAAGAACACCTCAAAATCGAGTCTAGGCAGCCATTTACCCTTTTTGTTAGTAACTAACTGTAAAAATCATATCGGCTTAAAATTACCTTTGCCCAAAAACGTAACAAAAACGTAACAAATCAGTTTTGCAGTAGCCCAAGTAAGATACTTACTTTCTTGGAAGGTGGAAACGTAGCATTCAATTCTGCGGTTCCCTGAAACCATAGAACACAAATCTTTAAATTTTCACATTGAAACGTGATAAAAGACTACAGAGAGGTTCAATGCAAAAAACCGGCAACACGAAAAGTTAACTGTAGCTGTACGATTTTCACCTACATGTACATATTAAAGCCATTTTAAAGGCATGCCTTAGCAAGATATAAAACAGTCTTACTAGTTGTGGCTGAAGTGTCAGCTGCCTACCACTGTGACAACCTAGATAGAACCTACAAAGAAAGTAGAAAAACAAATCAAGGATCTTGGAAACTTAAGGACGGTGAGTCGTTTTGTTACTGCGCATACGTTCTGCACATCTTGGATCTGGTGCAAGACAGTCGGGTTTCTTAGGAATTTGCCTACTAATACAAAGGTATTTTTGCGCGGTTTATGACCACAGAAAAGCAGATCTTAGCAAGGGCTATCAGAAGCCCAAAAGAAAGCTGGCGGTAACCAGGCATTTGTCAGAGAAAGTTGAGCTTAAACTTGGAAAGAAAATACCATAGATTCTTTGTATTTTAGAGCTTTTTGGGAATTATGATGGCTTAATTATCTCTCAAAAATGCACGATTACCCACAATTTTCTTTTTGGATTCCAATAGGTCTTGCTAAGATCTGCATTTTCCTCATAATCATAACCTTTGCAAAATACCTCTGCATTAGGACCCACCGTCCTTAAGGCGAATACAAAGAGTGACAATCGGAATACACTATGGCCTGCACTGAAACCAATTCAACGTTTCCATTCATTGTTCAACATTGTTGAATTTTCCACGTTTAATGCGTTTGGCTGCCCTTTCTAATTGCCATTAAACACTTCTACAAGTCCGAAACAGAAATCAAATGAAAGTACTGTAAATATTAATCGGAAATATGTATTGCATTATAATGTGACTAGCATTGGTTATAACACCAGGTACATGGCCATATTCCTATTGTAAAAAAATTCAATTTAGAATGATGCAACAGGCTGCACCTCGTTTTTCCAACCCACTTCTCGGTGTTTGGATATCCTGATGAAACACTCTTTCTCGTGTTTGACATATTACTTATGTTACATTACATTTACAAAGAGGATATAACAAAGCAGCACAGAGATATGAATTCTATCTTTGAGTAGTAAAATATTGTTTTCTACCACGAGAAAATAAAATTCATATCTTGTTCCATCGAGTAATTTTCTTTTTATTATATAGACAAGAGCATTTTTGCACAAACAACAGTGTCACAGCGGGAAATAACGTCATCGATGTCCTCACCAGTGAGGATATGAAAAATACACCACCCGAGTCCCAGAGGTAGTTTCGTATGAACTGTACGAGTTGTCTATTTTCCACTAAAACACTCTTGTCTATACATTAAATTACATTTACGTTACGTTACAATACGTTATGTTACGTTACGTTACATTACGTTACGTTACGTTACAACAAAGTTAAATTCAACAGTGTTGGACATGATGTTGCAGCTGTTTGACTGAGGCCCAGAACAGACCACAAATTTTGTTGCGGGTATATCATGTAAGCTACCAATTCTTCTAGCAAAAATGGGCTAATGTTGTTTCACAGAGACAAGTCTTACAGCGAATACAACGTACAATACCTCTTAAAGCAGTCAAAAGCGTGTTGGGCCTGAGGAGGAATTGAACACTTTGGTGAGGCGGCCTGTGTCGGCCAGAATCCTGTTGTAAGGACTCGCACCACTAAATCCACACCCATCAAATTGATCTGAAATGTAAAAACAGTTTTTCAATCAACAGAAAATCTTTATAACATTGTAAAATACACGGGGAATAGAAAACACATAGGATACACAACCACTGTTGGCGTACAAAAAAATTCTGAGTAGCCACCCTTGCATGTGATTTTGAGGGTAGTTGTGTTACCCTCCTCTCCTATTCCCACTGCTTTAAGTTCTGGTTTTAAGTTCCCACTGTTTTAAACGAGTTATACAACTCCCCAAACAATGGCTGCACAGGAGGCTATGATCTGATGGCAACACGATTGCTAGCTTGACCGTCAGCTTCGTTAAACAAAGGCAATTTTTTGGCCAATGTAGTCATTCAACAGCTGGAGTCTTGTATACATAAGCAATGCGAGTGAAGAGGAAGGTCATCCCTTGGTACAGTTGTAACAGGACTCCTTACACTGTACCTACGCCATACCTTTACCTGATTGTTGGAGATGTGTTGTCTAAACTCATCATTTGTTGACTGTGATAGTGACATGTCTTTGAACATGCCTTCTAGTTTGGATGTAAACTGACACCCACACTCGGTCTGCAAGCAAGAAAGAAGTTAATCAACATTAACGATACCAGAACTACATGTATTCTTGCATCTTGATGTAAGCTTCTTTCATAGTCACACGCACACACACTTGAATGTAAGACACACTGTTTGTTTAACTGGTCGGAGATTACAAGGTTGATCATACATGTACCTATAGATTCTCAAATCTCGCAGCCCTGACATGAGCTTTAATAGCACAGCATGTGTCACTACGCACACCGTAATAGGAGAGTTCCATTTGAATGGGTTCTATTTTTCAAAAATCTCAAAAAGATACTTTTGCAGTTAAACCTTTTGAGAGTGTTGGAGCAAACTGACAAAATACTGGAAAGCAACAAACCTTTAGTTTAGAGATCATATTTTTTTCTGAATCATCTGAGATGCTTTTTCCTAGCAGAAGCCTCTTGGCCAGATGTTGTTTGTAATATCGCTCAAATACATCCTATTTAAAGAAAACAGTTTTATATCAGTAACTGACATACTTCTTACAAATGTATGGTTTCTTACAAATAAGTGTAGCATGAACAAATGCAAAGGTGTGGACACAGTACAACGTGGTGCACAATTTTTAAATTGAACCTGTGTCTGGGCCTAAAATTGTTTCCCCTCAACACTTCTGAGGTACAATTAAACTTAAATTAACTAGATAATTCACAGACTTTTCTGAAGATTAACTTTCTACAAGGTCAAGTTTGAGCAAGTGAAATTCAAGTTCTTGAATTTCAATTTCCTTTAAGTAAATTAAATTCAAATTAAATTACACTAGTAAGCAGCATGACTCTCCAGCCTGAATCTTGTTTGATAAAGTGCTTACTTTGATTTATGTCTGCAAATTTTATTTACTTGACTATCCAGACAAGATTATCTGGACTATTTGTAACAGTGATAACAAGTGCAGCTAATCAAGGATCGTCTGTAGAATGGTGAAATAGAATTGGGGTCGCACACAATGTTGGGTACATGGTTTCATCATGTCCACGAAGCCAAAAAGTGAAGGGTAGGTTTTCTCTTTAAACTTACATGTAACTTGTGCATGAGACATGAGAAGTTAATTTTAGCTAATCAACAAAACAAAAGGTTTTGTGCAAGAACTGTGCAGGACACTGTGATTACCTTTTCTCGAAGAAATCTGAAGAGCACCATGCATTTGTCCAATACAGTTTCTACTTCCTGCTCAGAAAGCTAAAAGAAACAAAAACATCTTGTAAACATCTTCTTTATGCTCTCTCACACGGTATGGTGGAAAGAGTTCTTTAAGTAAAGTACAAAAGCAAGATTTAATCGTCACTTAACAAATGATTTGTGAAGGCTACATGTGGATAAAGAATTTTTTGGAACAAATTTAGCTTCGAATAAATGGCCTGGAAAGAGAGTGAACAAATGTGTCTGTAAGTGCCCGTATGTATACTGACATCACAGCACTCAAGTACATTCTATTGCCACGTTTGTCACAACGTTTTGGGCAAAGGACACTTCCCATATACTGTACATGTAATATGTATTATTAGTTAGATACATATAGATTAGTTAGATTGTATTATTATTTATTAGTTAGATACTCTGATGTAATGCACTCTTGATCATATTTATGTTAAATAGCACAAGATAAATTAATAAATTATTATTATTATTATAACAAGGCATCCCCGAAACATACCCCTTTGACGCCTTTCTTGAGCTTGTCATCAATGAAAAGGGACAGATATTCAGGTGATTTAACATTGCGATTGAGAAAATCTTCAAATTCCTGCAAGAGAACAGACAACAGTATATCAATAATTTGTAACATTTATTACATGCATGTACATTTGTACAGAATGAGTGGCCATGTTGTAGAGTTTCCCCTTTAAGCCCCGATATCAACATACATGTTCTCCTCATTGCCCTCCATATATTTCTTATGGTACTAGTTGGGAAAATTTGCTTACACATCAAGACATTTTGTCTTTGGTGACAATTTCCTTTATTCTCATGACCTACATGTTTGATCAAGTAATGATATTGTGAGGAGAAATTAGATGTTTGTCACTATTGGGGCTTAAAGGGTTAACTTGTTTTACAAGCCCCAGTCAAAGGTGTGAGCGTGTAAATCAGATACAACACAAACAGATAATCATTTTCCTTGTGCATCATTTATCTTTCAATGCAGCATGAATGTATCTGCATGGAAATCTTCTTGTTTATCATCTATGCAGGAGATACAAATCATTCCAGACAAGTAAATAAGAACAAGGTCTGTATCATATTTATGGATTTATGTATCATAATTAAATGTTAAGATTTCAAACAAGGTACTGATTGGATGATACTAAATTGTTATTTCTAAACACAGCTAAAAACAATTATTCCTCAACTTACGGAAGATATTGCTTGCTTGAATAATCTGTCATTATTGAACGAATTATTCAGGAAGTGATCAAAGCGGTCTTTTAAGTCAAGCAGACTCTGAAATGAGAGAACAACATGTGGGTGTGAGACCAGCTGTAACCAACAGGATTTTCAATAACTTTTGTCTAAAAAATGTTGCTTTTCGTGATACTTGCACAACCAGGAGCTCCTGGCACAGCAAAATGGCACACTGCAGAAAGAAAGGCTGTCAGAATTACTTTTCAGTCAAACACTACACTGACGTACAAACAGTCACCATCACTCTAAACATCAAAGCAGCATCAGATGTACTCAGCTGTAACAACCTTTAAAAGTCATTCTTTTCTGTGTGTTACAGAACTTATTGCACAACACAACACTCACAAGTGAATCCACACTTGGGTGTTGCTAGCTACCTTGTACTCACCAATCTCAGAAGTGTAAAACACAGTTTAATATCATTCAATATTTGGTGCTCACAGGCGCCAAATGTCATGTTAAGAGTGAATGTTTAGAGACTATGAAAATGTAAAATACCATATTTTCTCAGTTAAACGCCCCTGGCATTTATTTCAAACTTGGCATGGCGGACCCGGCATTTCTTTGAATCAGCAGTTTATTTGGGCCTGCCATTTTTTAAGAATGGGTTTTTATTTGTTTTTCTTGGCAGCCTTGTCTTGCCCTTAAATCTTACATGTAAGTTTATTATACAACAAATAAACATCTGAGTGGCTTATTTACAATTCCCTCTTTTATACCCGGTGTTTATTCAGGGTCCGGCGTTTAATTGAGGAAATACCGTAATAATATACATGAACTGGGGACGAAATAAGAAAAATTGATAACCCTCACAATTAAAGATATCAACTTTCGCAGTTGATAAAAGAATAACCTGAAAAAACCCAGGCTTGAACAGGATACGAGAGTTATCATCACTTCTTCATATTGCATGTTGTTGAATGGAAAAAAAAGAACCTAGCTGTAAAGGCTGGTTCACACTTGTGACATAAGTATAAGCATAAACATAAGCATAAGCATAAGAAAGTGTAAGTGTGAACCGGGGTAACATAAGCATAAGCATAAGAAGAAGGAAACTTTTCCTTTTTCTTATGCTTATGTTTATATCGCAAATGTGAACCGGGACAACATAAGCATAAGCATAAGCATATAAAAACTGCAGTATTTGATGTCAGCAGAAATTCAAGCGAAAATAGTTCCCAATCCTGCTCTGATTAGCAGTTTCAAACTGGCGCCTTCTTCTTTAAACACGCTGTATTATAGTGAGAAACCGGCTGAGGCCGTCTGTGCTAACTACCTGAACTACCTGAAATAAAATTATCGGTCTGCCAGTTGCATTTCAAGCACAAGATTATGATAAGCTCCTTGTTGTTTTCTCTTTGTGAAGATTGCTCTTACCCAAAAGGAGCTCCATCTTTTTTCGGGTTGTCTTTCTTTCCGCCGTCAACGATTACGGAGCAGTAACACCAAAAGGAGCGCTTCTTAGTTCAGCATTTTGAAACTACAGCTCATCTCATTCGCCCAGGATTATAAATCTGAAGCCCAATGCGCCTGCGTATGTCGCATTTCTTATGCTTATGTCATATGTGTGAACATTCTTATGCTTATGCTTATGTTTATGCCTACACTTATGTCACAAGTGTGAACCAGCCTTAAACCATTCAACAAGATATGCAACAAGTTGAATGGCCTATTTTAACACTTGACATGTCATGATACACCAAACTGTTAAGTTTAAGATTAATGAAACACTGCACTACCTGAATGTAGGTGATGGGATTTTTTCCACTGTCCCCTTCTTCCTCTGCAACAAGAGCTTTCCCTTGTTCCCCCAAGTATCCCCTCATGCAGTCACACACTGTCTTTAGCCCATCCTTAACTCGGACGAAGAGACGGTGCATTCTTGCCAGATCTGAACATAAAAAAGCAGACATTAAAAAACTTGAGCACCAACAAAATACAATTTTGCACAACTATCCTCATATTTCCACCATAAAGTGCTGCTAAATAGCTTTTATTTGAATAAAAAAGGTAAAGTCGCACACAAGCCAAGGAGGCCCACACGGCAGGACCTCATCCTGGTTTCTGTAGCATGAAGCAATTGAGAGTATTTCTACTCTCCCCTCGATGGGATGCTAGTCCATCGCAGGGTTCCCCCCAGCAGTATGTTGCCGGTACCCATTCATACACCTGGGTGGAGAGAGACAAATGTGGGGTAAAGTTTCTTGTCTAAGGAAACAACACGATGGCAGGGACTGGGCGTCGAACCATCAACCTTCAGATCTGAAGTCCTATGTGCGAACCACTGCACCACTGCGCCCCCCACTATTTCATTTGAATAAGTACATTGATATTTTTAGGATTTTACCCACAGACTACAAAGTTAGAACCACACTGCAAAGCATAATTTATACAAGTGTATTGGACACTACCACATGAAAGTACTGCTCAGTAATTTTCATTTTTTAGGGTCACTCTTAAAATTTTGTCCACAGACTCAAAAGTTAGGACTAAGTCACAGAACTCAACGTTTGACTCCACAAAGGTATAAGCAAGGAAAAAGTAAATGTTGCAAGCAAGCACATCAACAAACCTTCTATTTTGTTATGCTTCAGCATGTGAATAACACCAGAATTTTCCATTTCAACCACCGTCTTCATGTGCTTCCGTATTAATTCCTCTTCAACAACCTGCATGGAAAACCACATAAAAACATCATACACACATAAACAAGGTACCCAGTTAGCTATTCATAGGACCACTTTGGGGTGAGGTTAAGTTTACTGAGTCACATTACACCAGTACAATGTAACTACAGTTAAGGATACCATTCACAGAAAACGTCATCCTAACAACATGAACTACTTGTAGTACTATGGAGAAAAATTTCTTGAGCATGGATGGCTTTGATCAAACAACTCAACAGTGATTGGTACCTGAAGGGACCTACAGGGAAACAGTTTTTAGCTATCATCCCAGACCATGTTTAAACCCAACAACATGGCATAAAGTTGTTTCACCTTGACAATGGGTTCTTCAGTGGTAGGATCCAGATAATGCTTTGCTCTTTCTGACTCCTCATTGATTCTGGCTTCAACCTAAAAGGTTTTCATGAAAGTTAGAAATAAATTGACTTTTATAATATGCGTTTAATAAGCACAAATATTGATTTGCTTACTTAGAGCTACATGTAGATGTAACAAACCTTTTGAATGTATACTGATGCGCTGTTTTCTGCAAGGAACTTTTGACCTTCTAACTGTTAAGAGAAAAAACACCACTCTTCTCACTTAAAGATGCACAACAGTGATTGCGTATACACCGATTAAATTATGAGACTCTGATGATAAATAAACATCTATGATTTTAGCACTTAAGAAAAATAAAAAAGAAAGGAAAGGCTCTACAAGAAAGTACAGCCCAACAGCTTTCATTTACTAGTAAATGGTCATACTTGCATATTTTTATCAACAAACTCAAAAGTAACAATGAAGAACCACTTTGCACAGCAAAATAAACAGCACTGCAGGCAAGTACCGCTCAGTAGCTTTCATTTGAACAGGTCACACTTTAGGATTTCACCCACAGACTCAGAAACTAGAACCACCTTGTACAGCATAATAAACAGCACCACAGGAAAGTACTGCTCAGTAGCTTTCATTTGAATGGTCCCACTTCAGGATTTCATCCACAGACTCAAAAGTTAGAACCACTTCGCACAACAAGATAAACAGCACCACAGGAAAGTACTGCTCAGTAGCTTTCATTTGAATGGTCACACTTTAGGATTTCATCACCAGGCCCATAAGATACAACTACTTTCGCAATGTAACAAAGGGCACCACAGGAAAATTGACTAAATATTGAGAAATATTGGCATGCTATAAAAGACCCTTGGGTGAGAAATCTTTAACCAACCAACTTATGATTATCTTTAAGCCTGGTTCTCATGTGCCGCCAAACTACCTGCATCACAGCTGCCAGTACTGCCTGGGATACTGTTCTGACATATGAGAACATACGCCCCCGGCAACAACAACCATCGCAGGCCTTTACCACCAACATACCTGCAAAGTTGAACTCATGTCAACTTCGCAGGCCTGCTGGCGTAAAGGCCTGCAATGGTTGTTGTTGGAGGGGGCATAAGTGCTCATATCGAAACGGTATCCCTGGCAGTACAGGCAGCTACGTCACAGGTAGTTTGGCGGCATGTGAGAACCAGGCTTTACTCTCACTGTCTGTTTGACAGTAAGTTGCTGTTTTATTCTATAGAGAAACAAGTTCATCCTGGTAGTAGTAAATATTCTTACTCTGTAGAATTCTGCAGACTCTTCAAGGAAAGGCTTCTCAAAGTCTTCTTCATAAACACTTCTTGTGTCAATTCCTAAAATCATCAACATCTGACAGGCATTTCTAATAGCCATCCTTTAAAAAATTCAACAATATGTCAATTAAAGAAAATGAATGAAATTATGAAACACTACTGGAAATGGGCAAAGTCGTATATTAAAACTTTGAAGCTAAGGGCTGCCAAAAATATAGAAGTTTCAACCAATAAATATGAGTCCACTGTCATGGTACCACATAGAAGAGTTATAAAATTAAGGCTTGTGCAAACTGTGTAAGTATACCTGTCAACTACTTCTCCTTTGCGCTCTCTCCTCACCAACGTTAGCAATGTTTGGCAAAGATGATCTCTTATGTTACCATATCTCACCACCTTCAAAGGAAACAAAAACCATAATGGAACATTTCAGTAAAAAACCAAACTGCAAGCAGTCATTTAATGCAGAAACACATAACTGCACTTGAAAAGATGAACAATAAAAAACAACTCACCAAGTCCCTGAACAGGATTAATCCTAAGTTGTAAACATTATCAACACCATTTTGTTGAACATAAACTCTGTCCTGTGAAAACAATACAAGATAATTTATACATAATCTGAGATCTATAACATGAAGACTCACATAATTATAAGCCACACTTGAAGATAAACAACACCCTGAGTTTACAGAGTCAAATTTGGGGAAAAAGTTTTACAGAAATATTTACAGTGAAGCTGTGAGAAGCTTACTAACTTTTCCTTATTAAAACAGGCAAATGTCTTCTTGTATCAACAATTCCTTGAAACCCATACATGTGCAAGTTACCATTAAGTCTATTCATGCAATTTTAGCTCTGAAATTAAGTGAAGCAAGGAAAACTATGTACTTAAGCACATGACAGATATTGTAAAAACAGTGACTTGTTCTTAGTCTCTTACAGTTTCACAGAGTATTTGTCATTGGTTACTCAAAATAGACTATAAATTTTTTCAAAACAGTTGTTTTATAGAAATGTACATGTATGTCACTTCTCCTAGTAATGTCTCATAGATAAACCACCCTCCTAATTTCAAACAAGGTTTTTAACATACAAACAAGACATACCATGTACATCAGAATATCTCTTATCATCACCATTGATGTTTGATGATCATTCCAGGCAGCATTTAACGTGTCCAGGAAATTGTTATTGAGTGATCTCACTACATCTTTGCGTATCTGTATATAAACAAAAATAAAGCAAAGGGTTAAAAGATGGCATTTTTCTCATCTGTCTGGTGTGATATGTTTTTCTGATCGCCATCACTAGATGACGCCAATTTACATGACTCAAAAAAGGTGACTTATGCTAAGGTTGTTGAAATGTCAGTCACTCTCACCAACAATAGCCCTTCTAACGACTAATCTCACCCAATCACACTAGACAGATAACCAAGACTCCTGTGTTAAAACCATCTACTATAATGTCTTCTCTTCTGTTTAAAATCAAGAGATCTGTATTGACGTATAATATACCTTTTCAACCAGATGGTCTGTAACAACTTGCTTGAGCCCAGAGTATAATCTCTCTCCATGCTTGTGAAGCACCATGGTGTAAGCATTCCTGGTACATAAAATCAGAGCATAACTAAACAATTACCACTACCGTTTTTGGAGCTGAACACAAAAGACAAGATGTGAACTGTTTTTTTTCCTAGTGAAGGTTGAGGAAAACTGACAGACAATGTCCAAGGAAGCTTAAGGTCACCCAAGCTTCCTAAGTTCAGTCAAGTAATAGGTACCGTACGAGAATCATGTCAGTAACTCTTAGTAAATTATCCATCTGTTATTTTCCCTTTGTTTCTGTATAATAAACTGAAAAATATGTAGGAGTTGAGTAAAATTTTGAAACAGCGATGGAACCACTTGCCTAAAAATCAGGACAGTTTCCACAGCAATTTCTCATCTCCTTCGACTTCTACTTGTGTTTCTACATAATTCTACTGAAACACAGGAAATATTCTGTACTTCATAAAACAGTGATATGAGGTGTTTTGGCTAACGATGTGCAAGAGAAAATATTTGACTGATTAAACAAGGTAAAAAGATTTGCACTGATGACACCAAAAACTACCATGGAAAAAAATAAGTACAGTGTACCGAAAAACAGAGTGATGGCATACAAAATGACTGAGCCATACAAATCTTCATGTGCATTTCACACAATGTGACCATCCATTCCTTCCTAAATGATTAAAACATTACGTACCTGTACAGTTCTTCAAAACTCAGGCCACTGTTGTTCTTTTTCTGGATCTCCTGAATGGCATTCTTCAGTAAATTCCAGATATCTTCCACATACTTGTCATCCATAGTCATCTAACCAAACAGGGCACAAAAACAAATTAAAAGAAGAGCCACACATACACCAAATAATGCAAATTTGACAGCTACTTTAATAGCTACTCTGTTTAAGAACAAACACCACAAGAGAAAGAAAGAATTTTAACAGAACAAAATGTTCTCAAAAAGCATTTAATCTGATAGCCCAGCAATAAACTGATCTTAACAAGCACACAGGCACATATGCAAGCAAAGGTGTACATATGGCGCATTTGTAAGCTCTATCATGGCTTTGTCAGGTAGGTTTATTGACAGAATCATCAAAAAGAGATTTCAAGAACCATTTCCCATGTTTGTTGCTTAAGCACAAGTACAATGTAATTGGCCAAAAACATTGTGATATCTTGTTTGGGATGTACATGTTATATTTGCATCACACATATTGTACGTAACATCAAATATTAAATAGTGTATCAACACATATTAATTTTATTGGGAGTTAAAACTAACTCCTCATTTCGCCTACTCAACAATTAACTTTAATTTACTACCACAGATATTAGTTTTACAACATGTAAACACAATCTGTTTAGGGGAGGAAGCAATTAAAAAGCAAAATACATAAAAAGATACCTGTTTGTACACAGCTTTACAATTAATATTATTTGAACAAGATGATTCCATACATTTGCATGCACTAGTAACGTTTAGATAATGTATATAATCTAAAAATAGCTTTTTAATTCCCCAGACAAACTTCTCTGAATAATTAATACATTTCTAAAAATAATTTACAAGTCTTAGTCTATTTTCGTAATTTTGCATAAATTTCAATTGTATACAGTATTTGGATGCCTCAAAACAATACTTTAAGTCAAATGTCACATAAACTCATATATATAATCATTGTTTATTAACTACATGTAGTATTGGCACTATTTTTTGAACAAACACATAAAATTGACAGTATCCAGTTGTAACAAATGTGTGGCTATAAAGAAAACAGCCTGCGTTCTCACTGTACTCAAACCACAACATTCCCATGCTCTGGGCTACAGAAAAACTTGTAGAAAGCCCGATAAAATAATATAATATGTCTGTTTGTTAACAACAGCCAATGATCTGATGGTTATCTTTAAAAACCTATTTGTTGAGCATCTGATAGTCACCACTGAAGTCTATTTATTGAGTAACTTTTGAAATAAAAGTTACTATTTAATTAGTAACTGAAATGATAACTCCCATAGGAGCTATGTATAACTTAAAGACAGTAGGCACCAGCTAGGTTTTTGGTGGCAAAGGGTCAGAATTGCAGAATTTTAGCAAATTTATGCAGAGAGGACTTCTCAAAATGTTTTGTAACAATAGGCAGTATAATCCGAGTAGTAGGCATAGAGTGCTGGGTCACCTAATGCCTGACGCAACCCTGGGGATGGCCATAATGGTGGAAAAATTGCTGGCTGTTACAGCCTGCATACAATGTAGCTAGTCCCTTCTCAATGAACACACAAAGGAAAAAATAGTTTATGATTAAGGAACATAAAGCACAGACAGCAAAACTCTGACTACAGAGGTGCTTACCATTTACACGGAGAAACCGGAAATTCCGGTTGGAAAATCAAATGGTTTGCGTCACTCCATTTGGAAAGCTTCAGAAATTATGGGTAGCAGGCTGGGGTGATGCATACTTTCTATTCGTTTCAGTCTCTTCAGCTGATTTGGCGACACTTTGTAACTTCTCCTTCTTCCGTGAGGTCAAGTTAAATTATTTGATGTTTACGGATGGATTTTCCAACCAGATGGTTTGTGTCAATGGTAAGCACCCCAGGAAACACCAAGAATGACAATGGAGTTGTACTTTCATGACACATACCGTATTTTCCTGTGTATAAGTCGACATTTAAGTCTTGAAAATCAGTCCGAACAATCGACCTCGACTTATACACCAGCCAAAACCTAATGGAAGCTTGGCAAGTGAAAAAAGAACGCACTTCATTGGCATAACAAAAGACTCCAAAGTGAAACACAGAAAGGCAACTACTCAATTAGTTTAGAGAAGAAAATTTAATAGCAAGTTGCACTGTATTGATTAAAGAAAGTGTTTAGAAATACTTGGTTTGTCTCATACGCTACGTTCGGTCTTCACTGACATCACACTTCATGTTTCAACATTGCTTCACATACCGTACTTTCAACTTGTTATCTTCACAGAAGTCACCACATTTCTTTTTAGTCCGGTAAGTTTACTTTGTGATGTTATTAGTGGGAGAAATTCTTGAATAAACTTCAGCAAAACCATTGTGTTTTTTATCTTTCAATTGAATAGGTTTGAGCATGATTCAAAGCATGTTGTTACCAGTACTTGCCGGGTTACCAGGTTACTAAGTCAACCAATATGGCAGGTTGTTTACAACTTCGTTCTTTTGTGTTCTTTGAAGCGTTTTGAGGTTTTCTGCAGCATAAAAAGCTTGTAAACATTTCCTAAAAGTTACGACGAAATTTTAAGGATTTTGAACTCAGTTTATTCAGCACAAATAAGTAAAATCTCAACTTTTAGGCTCAAAAAGTAGGGTCGACTTATACACCGGAAAATATGGTATAACACATGATTACTTCTTTACAAGGAGGGAAAGTAATGCTGCAGCCAACTCAAACATTGTGTACTAGATTAGCCATCTTTAACAAAAATCTTCTGCTTTGTTACAGCCAATTTCACTGCTACAGGTGTATGACTTTTGTGTAGATCCCCATTTTTTCAAACATGATTTGTGAGCTATGATTACCCCTTCCTGATTGCCTCACAATCACAAAGTGATGACAGAAATTAGCAGATATTCCACTTTTTTTTCGATTGGTTATATCTTGCAGGGAGCTAGTAATTCTTCTGTAAACTCAATTCATGGGCAAATCCAGTAGGTGAATCCAGGTGAATCATGATTACGCCATCACGATCTGCCCATGGTCATGAAATAAACACAAAAATTGCGCATAAAAGGAGTAAACAGACAAATACCTATCTTCCTGAGAAACAAGCAAACAATTATAAAGAACTGAACGATCTGCAAATTTCCAGTGCTGTTTTGTGATTATGCATGAATTAGACATGGTGGGCCAATCATGGCCAGGGAATCATGTTCCAAAAACTTGGGTCTACACATAAGTACATAATGCATGGTTCAATGTTACCTGTTACCTCTTGTGCATATGCGCTATATTTAGAATAAAACATGTGGCGAAGAACATTTCTTTACCTGCCAGCCGTATGCCAGTGCGGTTAGAGTTTTTCTTCAGTTTTCTTTTTCAAATATAGTTTTCATGTTTTTATTATATTATGCTTGTAGTGTCCTTCGTTCAATAAACTCTAGAAAAGCATTTAAGTTCTTGTCAAAACGTCTGGTTTTGCTATGGTACGGAAATCAATATCGTCATTTATGTTTTGTACGCAAAACAACTTATTTGTGGTCGATGAGCAGTCTGTCTCTTTTTGCGTCCCCGGGGGTGGGGAATAGACTGCCAAGTGAGGAAAAAATTGCAAATCCCCGGGGGTATGCCCAGGGGGGATGGTAACAGGTAGAATTGAACCAGGCATAAGTGAGATTGGCTGTAACATCCATAAAAGCTAGGTGATTCCTAAGTCTACCTTATCAGTCAACAAAAACCAGGGGTTTCAGTTAAAGCCGGTTACCAGCAGTCTACCACCACTTCTAAGGCCTCTTATTGCCGTCTGTTAAGAGTTTATTTATAAGAGAGGAAAGGGACCTTTTCATGGTCAGAGCCGCCTATTCCACCTTAAGGAAAAAAGTTATTGAATCCTCTGCAAAAACCCTGAAAAATATGCTCTGAAGGAACTTGGATTATGTCTTCTGCATGCAAAATACAGCCCGAAAGATAACTAAACAAATTCCAAACGACATAGCTCAGAAAGAACGAAATTTAACACGGCAGAAATTAAAGGCTGTTCATGTACACGTACAAATTTGGTCAACGTAACTTGACTTCCGCAATGCTGATTTGCATACTGTAAGGGGTCAAAATTGAGCGAGATACTACGCTTCCTACGGGCAAATAACATGTTTTACTCCCCAGCACGTTGGACGCATATTTATGTCCTGTTTATATTTCCTTTCGAAAGTTCAAATCGGGTGCAAATCGCGCCAAAATTATTCGACTTGCTCGACCTAGCTCAGATACCCCCCGTTCTTTCTGCCATCGGTAGAAAACTATCAGCCAAGTTATTTCCACCGAAATAAGTTTTAAGTGACAGATTGAGCATTTATGGGTGACTTAAGAAGTTTAAACCTACCGGAAAAGCCCGAATCCTCATCTTCGTGTCTTTCTTCCCAGATCGCAGACTCATGTCGGAAGCTCAGCTTGAAAGGAACTCCCTTTCGACAAAAAAACCTGTTCTTTCTGCAACAAATCCTACAAAACGTCGACAAGCTCCTTTGACTCGCTAAAGCTAAATCCAGTGCATCGAAAATCTTGAAGTTTAGGGCGAAATTCGTCTCTGAAAATGGCAATCTGCTGTGGAAACAACCGCCATTTTGCTTTCTGAAATAGCGAACAAACTCGGAGCCATTAATATATCCCACAATGCATTTAGAACTGACGTCATGTATTCATTTGCGCTTGCGCAAGTGAAGGCCTGGCTACAGTAGTAAACAAGGCTTGGCTTCTAAGCTCGTGGTTTTGAAGATCTACAGGATGAGCCATGTTCGATGGTTTTTATCCATAATTTTTCCCTTTTAATGTTTAAATTCAGCGTGGTTTTCCTAGTTTTAGTCATAATGTAAAATATCAATTCTTGAAATGCAAGAACTCGGGAGATGGCCCATCTTTAGTCTTTTGGACGAAACTTTTTTGACATCTCTCAGAATAGCGTGCGTTTTTGGAAGTGCGGGGAACGAAGCCATTGTTATCACCCGAGATGATGAAGTGTACGCTTTAGGATCAAATAGCAGCAGCTGCTTAGGAGTCGGTGATGCTCAGAGTTGTCTTCATCCAAGAAAAGTGGAGGCCTTGTGTAAGAAAAATATAGTGTCCTTGGCTTGTGGCAGTGGACCTCATGTGATTGCAATCTCAGGTAGTTGCAACTGAAGAAGTCTGGTTGTTTTTGTTATACTTTATGACATGATATTCCAGGAAAAACATGCAATTTCAACGTGATCTCTTTTTTGGCCAGGTGTTTATAGAATAGAATCCCAATATCTCAAACATCCACTATTTTTTTTTCGTGTCAATATTGATATTCTGTAACTTTTTCCTTCATGTTTTTCTTTTCTTCTTTTAAGGTGGTCTGCCTTCTATGGGGTCTATGACTCTTGCTGACCGTCCTTGTGGCACACACTGAGTTTTATTTAGTCTTTTTTTATTGTCTCATGCCATTAAATTGTAATAAATAAATAAGAAACATAATTGGTTTGAGAAAGCGGTAGTCTGCTTTATATTTACATCGAATGTGAACAGCCACAGTGATTGCAGGGTACCCCACAACTGTCACTTGACAGGTCAGACCCTTTGTAAAATGAGTTGAAAAACAATAGGCACCATTGTTATTCATTGAGTGGGGTATTCTGCCATTGAGCTGGTTATAAACTGAGTTGAGATTAAACTAAAAAAAAATCCTATTAAAATAAAACTCAGCAAGTTTCATGATCACAAAGACTTGTGACAGAACTGAAAACTAAACCCATTATGATATACTGTACATAGGTGAACCCAACAATGAATACAGTCACAAATTATTCATATAGTGGGCATTGTAGAGCAAGAACGCCCTCCTCACCCCCGTCCTAGGTTGTAATAATTATCACACTTTTTTGTGGGAATTCATGTATCACCCACATTGAAACCCTGATCTTATTTCGGGTAGTGTCATTTTTCTCATCCTATGTCAGATTGATCCATCAAAATCCTTCCCCTACATGTATTTTCTGCTCAAAACAGCAAATCTACCAGTAAATCCTATTTTTGACCAAAGTAACTCAAATTAGTTTCTTTGTGGCCACACATACTCATGCAGGCTTGCATCCTACTAGCTAGTACTTGCTTACTTGCATTGTGTGGTGAATAAACTCAGTAATAATAATAATGATAATAATAATAATTATAATATTGTGAAACAGGTATACAAATAGATAACAAATAAATGACTCATGAGTCTTCCATCGCTCAGTGGTAGGGTGTTCCAACCAGTATCTGGAATGTAATTGGTTCAATTCCTGTTGGAGGCTCAAGATGGTCATTTGTTTATTTAATGATGATGATGATGATGATAATAACAATAATAAATATTTATGAAATAAATTAATAATTAATTTGCTCCCTTATATTAATATTAATCATTAATTAACACAGGGAAGCACCCCTGTCTATGAAACAAGGACTACCTCCTGACACGCCTACCTTGCTGGATTAAAAAACTTGTTTTTTGTTATTTTTTATTTAAGTGTCAGGTGAAGTGTACACATGGGGCCATAATGGCTACAGTCAACTAGGGAACGGAAATAGCAATCAAGGATTAATTCCTTCGCTTGTTACTTCTGGATTTCCGACAAAAAAGGTCATCCAAGTTGCTTGTGGAAGCCATCACTCCTTAGCACTTACTGATGATGGAGAGGTAGATCTTGTCTTCTTTCAACAAATAAAAATGTGACTTCTGTTAATTGAAGTGCTTACTTTATGAACATGTTATTATAATAACTTACAGTAATAATAGCACGGTCAGCCAGAGCCTGTCCTTTTGGTCCTGAAGGGTTAAAAAATGGGAACTGGGATTTGCCAAATTTTTTCACTGGGGAATGAGATTTGAGTTGCTGGGACTGAGAGTTTGCCAATAAAAAACTCAGCCACTGTGAATGGGATTTTAACAAAATTAGAATTGGGAAATGGGATTTGGAAAAATTTTGGACTTGGAAATGGCATCTATGGCCCATCTCTCCTTTTAGGATCCTCTTTTGTATAGGAATTTTTTTGTGGAGACGAACTGTTGCAATTAGGATTTCATTAGCTCACACTGAAATCTCCATTTGGGTCTTAACTGGTTGAATTCTCTCATGAATTGCAAATTACTTTCATGTCAACATTATACAAACTTCATATCTATGAGGCATAGTGGGACTAGCTACTACAATAATGAGTTGGCCACCTTATATTCTGATTATTTTTGTTCACCCATTAATTTGATTTAATTTTTTTCTTATGTGTAGGTTTTTGCCTGGGGATACAACAACTGTGGACAGATTGGGCTTGGAAATACTAATAATCAGGCAGTACCAAGAAAAATCAACTCTGCGATAATAGGTGGGGTTTCAATAGCAAACAACAAGCTGAAGATTTGATATCTCTCTCTCAAACTCAGTAATATCTGCATGTGATGTAAAATGTTAAAACACCATGCTCCTTTGGACAACAGCAATTAGTAGGAATAAATTGACAAGTGTTATCTGGAAATTACTTGTTTACATTATTTTTTTAATCTTTCATCGCAAATAAGTCCAAAAATCCCAGGTATTTCAGGCCTGCCAGACAGTATTCTACTAAAATGAACTGTTCAGTACCCCTGCCATCTTTACCCGGCCATCATGGCGGGCTCGTAATAACCATTTTTTGCGTGGTTTTTTAAATTTTTTTCGTGGTCACTTGCCCCAGACTCCCGTTTTTCGCTCAGCCAAACAAATACACACCGTGTCTTTCCCTACACGGGCTAGGACTTGTATCTTGAGTGACCTTAATATGTTTTACACCCCTTGGGGAGGGAGAACAATGGCAGGGTCTTATGCCCCTGGGGCTTTTCTTTTTTGTTATAGTAGATCAGGCACAATTGTCTTGTGGATAACTGAGTTCCAAGGCTCACTGGTCTGATTGGTGGGGGGGGGGGGGGGGGGGGCTCAATAAAGTTGTATATGGGGAGGCTCCACCTGGAAGCTCAAACCCTTACCCTTTAATATACAGCTGTACTAGTTTTTAACAAAATGGCACCCCTTTCCTATACCTCAAGGATAAGCCAAAACAATAGTCAAGAATTTCCTATGATTGCCACATTTTCACTGGACTTGCAGTCTTTCTGGCTAAGTTGCTCAAAGCCAGCTCCAAGCTTTTATGTGTTTTGTGTCGTTATTACTGTCAAAATTTGCCACCCTTTTATACACTTAGCTATAGCCGCCATCTCTTTCACTTTGCGGCGGACTTTGTGACTCTTTCGCGTAATGATGATTTTCCCTAACAGCAAGCTTATAAAAGGCACCCCTTTCATGCAGAACCTTCACACAATTATGCTCCCACTATACGGAGTACCCCTCTAGGGTGACATTGGTTCAAGCCTTAGACAAGAAACTTTGCTCCACATTGTCTCTGATTTGTCTATCCATAAGTAATAAAAAGGTTCCCCGCAAATCATTAATGCTCTAATGGAAAACACTCTAATGGAAAAACATCCCTTCCAAGGGTGGATAGTTCATAAGGTAAGTTGTTTCATGCTATAATGGCAATTCAGAGTTGATGTTTTATAAATTTGATTCACTTCTCTAGGATCCAAAAAGATAAGCATAATTGCTTGTGGTCAGACATCTTCTATGGCTTTGTCAGATGCTGGAGAGGTAAAAAAAAAAGTTAACACAAGACTTGTCTAAATCCACAGATATGGTGAAAATCATATCATTAATTTTTAAGGGTTTCTTGCCAGAAACCATCATTCCCCATGATTAAGATAATGTTTCAAAACACGTAAATATGTGATTTCTTGTCTTTATAGCTTTTATAATAATAATGGGAATTTCAACTAATTTATTGATGTCATAGATTGCATCTGTATGTTCATTGGCACTACTGGCATTAATTTTTATGTACAAACATGTGAGCCATTTTAGTTTTAGGGTTTTATATATGTGTTCAGTGAAACATTTTATCTACAGAGGGTTAAGTTCCTGCCCAGAAAATGGGGGCTTCTCCTTGGAATTTTTATTGGGGGTGTGCCACCCAGTTCTCCAAGCCCTCAGGTCCTATAATTTTCAGACTAAAATATGTAATTTTCCAGTGCCCATTTTTAGTCCACACCTCTAAAGTCCATGCCCATATCAGACTTTCAGACAAGAATGGTTAAAATCCACACCCATTTTCAGACACAGACATCTCAAAAACCATATTCCTTAAGGTGGCACATACCTATATAGCTTATACAAGGGAGGTACCCCCAGGAGTTCCTAACATATGAATAGGGTTGAAAGCCAGCCTTCATCCATGTCATCAGCGTGCACCAGGGTGAAAGTGTTGCCCTCCCGTAAGGCACTGTTACATGAGGAAATTTTTTCTTCAACTTTCAGTGCAAGAGCATTGGGAGACAAGTTGCAGACTAAATTGTGCGTGTAACACTCCCTCTAATATGTCCCTTTATGACAAATCGCACTGTGAGTGGCAGAAAAGCTTACCTGGTTTCCAATTTTTGCATCGTTACCAGATAAGTTGCAGTGTGTAACATAATATATTCTGCAACTTGCCTTGCAATTCTCTGGTCACCTGCTGTGTTTCAAGTTTCAGGAAAAATTGTCTCATGTTACATCACCTTTAATGACTATTTTAGTATCATTACCGACACTCATGTTTCTTCTGCAGTTGTTTGCTTGGGGTTACAATGGCAATGGCCAGCTTGGAGTCGGAAACAATGTAAATCAGCTGACACCTTGTAAAGTAATTGGACTTGTCGGGACAATCACAACACAGGTAAAAGCTTTATTTCCCTCCAGCTGTTGACAACTCTCTTGTAAATGCCTCTCTGATTACCAATCAGGTCATCAAAGGACTCGACCAAGACCTGAGTAAGTGGCCGCTACATCCCCCTCAGTTGCTCTAGAAACAAGTGAACAGTATCATAAATCTCTTCTCCTTCTCTGGTTGGTAAAGGCAACCCCCAAAACTTCTTTTGAGTTTTTGGTACAAAAAGTACAAAACTTTGGATTTATCAACTGAGTTGATGAAGTAAATTGGCCCCCATGAAAAGGTTGAAAGCTGACATTTCGAATCACTGATTCGCTCAGACGAGGGACTAATGCTTGAAACATCAGCTTTCAATCTTTTTACAGTGGCCATTAATTTACCTTTTCAACTCAGTTGATAAATCCAAAGTTTTGTGTTAATTTCACTTCCCCACCGATGCAGCACCACAGTTTCCCTTGCTAAAAAAAAGTACTACTGTCCTCCTTCAACCAGTCAGCGTTCAAACTCGTTTAACTGTGAGTGGGAGGGTGGGGCAGGGGGGCAAAAGCTCATGAGAAAAATGGCCAGAACTGGAAAAAACAGTGGAGGAACTCATTGAAAAATGGCATTTCTGGGGCGTGGAGGGGGGGGGGGGTATAGTATTTTGTAGTGGCAAGAGTCCAAGTGTTAAGAAGGAGTACCAACACCAGGAAGGGAGAGGCAGAACGACCACAACCTTCCCCTCCCCATGAAGTTCCATAGTAATGGTATTCTGTTTGTTCTTGTTGTTATGTTATAGATAGTGTGTGGCTATGCCCATTCACTGGCACTATCAGACGCTGGGTGTCTGTATGCCTGGGGAGCTAATTCGTATGGACAGCTGGGGACTGGAAACAAGGCTCACCTGGTCACACCCACAAAGATTGGACTGGATAAGGGGAGGTAAATATGTCTTAACTGTGTGGGTTCAATGTGACCCATTTGTAGCATCTGGTTTTCTAAGACTGTATGACTTCTACAAATGGAATCAGCTTGCAGAGGCTTGTGAGTATTTAGACTTGCTTGCAAGTATTTAAAGGTTGGGTTTGCTTCTCAGAAGAATTTCTTGTCTGTCTGCTACCTGCTCAAGGTTATTTCCTGTGAAATATAATTTGAATACACTACAGTCATTAACTCCCAGTTGATCCTAGTGTTCTTCTCATAGTTTGGCTGTTGGTGTTGCAAGAGTGGTAATCTGTAAACTTTTGGGTGGGGGTGTGCCACAGGGTCTCTTAGACCCTTAGCTTATTGTAGATCATGTTCTGCTATATCGTACAACCCATTCTAGGTTAAACATCCAATATCCCTACCCCATCCCCGACTTGCCGAGTGTGATACCCTTTTCTAAACCAAAACTTCCTGATTTCTATTTCAATTCAATTCAATTCAATTTTGTTTAAACACAGTAAAATTCGAATTATATGTAGATCATCGCAGTGAAGGTGTTTCAACCTAAGCGGTTGAAAAGAAGAAACCTGAAAAAATTCAGGCTTGAACAAGAATCGAACCCATGACCTCTACGATACCGGTGCAGCGCTCTAACCAACTGAGCTATCAAGCCAACTGGGAGCTGGTCGATTGAGAGTTCGTATTTATCCCGTAGATGGAGAATAAATGAACATTAATATATGAAATTCATATATTTGAACTGCGGATAAAGATAGAATTATAATATACCTTCACTGCGATGATCTACATATTATGTAGATCATCGCAGTGAAGGTTTTTCAACCTAAGTGGTTGGCTTGATAGCTCAGTTGGTTAGAGCACTGCACCGGTATCGTAGAGGTCATGGGTTCGATTCCCGTTCAAGCCTGAATTTTTTCAGGTTTCTTCTTTTCAACCGCTTAGGTTGAAACACCTTCACTGCGTTGATGTACATATAATTCTATCTTTATCCGCAGTTCAAATATATGAATTTCACATATTAATGTTCACAGTAAAATTCATCAGGATACATTTAATAAATAGTAACAATTAGGCATAAAATATCCTAGACATGCCAAAAAGACTGATCTTAAACATTACAACTAATCTTAAACATTATACAATGCTAACTAAACCTGTTTTCCATGAATGCCGTGTCTCAAATTTAAAAATGAAGATTAAGTAATGGCTTAAATTGACTAAGCGATTTTGTCTCCCTTAGATTACAGGGCAGGCTGTTCCAGAGAGCTGTTTTTCAAATTAATTAGTTCGAGGGAAAGGGACAACTAGTTTGTTTACAGAGTCCCTTATGGAATAACGCGTTTCATCACGTTCAACAAAATTAGGCGATAAATACTCCAGAACAAGACCATTTAAAGACTTACGTACCATAAAGGCTTTCTATTACACTCATCCCAGTATAAACTGGTTTGAAACAACACCCTCCACAGCCACACATACCCATAACTATAATCTGTATATGGGAGCACACCCCACAGGGGGTGCAGCCAAGTTTGGTAATTCTGACGATGGACCATTTGAATATCTTTCAGATTTGTTGAAATTGCTGCTTGCCACTACAGTCACTTATCAGCAGCTATGACAGCCACTGGAAAGGTAATACAGATGAGAAAAGAGGGGATCACAGTTAAATCTGTTTGAGAGCACATGAGGTTTAATGAGTGCATGAGAGTTGGAGGCTAGAGAAGCCTGAGAGCAAGAGCTTAAATTCCCACTGATCTATAGTAAAAATTTGTGTGATATGAGGCTCAAAAAAGAGCGTTAGGATTTCAAAGAGGCGATACCCCCAAATAAGAGCACTTGGAAGTGCAAACCCTCGTCAAATCTTATAAGTGAGATTCTTTCTCTCGTTTTGGCCGAGGTTTAGGAAGGGGCTTTTGAAATTTTGATAAATGTGTGGTGTGTAGTTAGCTCGTTGAACTTCAGCTCCGAAGGTCAGTTGTTAGGGGCCTGGTCCATGCCATGGTGGTTTTCTTTCCTTACAAACTTTTGTGATGGTTTTGTAGGTGTACATGTGGGGCCAGTGTCGCGGTCAAGCTGTAACAAGTCCTATGGAAACAAAGTTCACAAAAGTTGATAGCATCTTTGCATGTTTTGGATCGCCTCCATCAATGTTCAGACCTCTGATAGTAGGTTAGTAGAGTCAATTTCGTGAATTATTTCAATAGTTGCTAGTCATTTGTGAACAAAAAACGTGCAACAAGCTTTCTTCCTACCCACATTAATTACACCACTCCTCATAACTGTGTTGTCACTGTGGCATTCTCGTCAACTTAGTGGACATTGATCTGCTGCAGAAGAATGGAGAAAGAGTCTGTATCCAGTTTGCCCTGCTTACCAGGGTGCACGAGGAAAGCCTTGGACATCTACCGTACGTATGTCTGTGTTAATTACGCTGAGGATAAACAAGGAAAGTCTACGTGCTGAAATTGCTGTAAATCAACTGCAACAAAACGACTACACCAAGTGAAAGAAATGCAAAGCGTTTGATTCCATTTTTTTTATTAAAGCAACAAGTTTTGACTATTTCATAACAATATTAAGCGACGCTCACGGTGTGAGCTTGGGTTGCCTGTGGTATAGACAGGTTGGTGGTTCGTGCCTTCACTGATATGTTGGCTCTATCCAACTATTAGTTTTGCTGTTCTTTTGAAAGTAATGCTCTGTGAAGCATTTGTTCTCGTAAATGTTTTAATTTATTACATTTGCTTTCAGATGAAGTACAAGAAAGGAGAGTAGAACAAAGTGTTAAAGATGCGTTTAATGACCAGGTACAGTTTCGTTTTGGCTCGATGAGCACCAGAAAACAATGTATCTTCTTCCACGCAAGTGTTAAATGTATATTTATTATATAGACAAAAGTGTTTTAGTAGAAAATAGACCACTCGTAAAGTTCATACGAAACTACATCCGGGACTTGAGTGGCGTATTTTCCATATCCTCACTAGTGAGGATATCGATGACGTCATTTCCCGCTCTTACACTGTTGTTTGTGCAAAACTACTCTTGTACATATAATAAAAAGAAAATTACACGGTGGCTTGAAGATATGAATTTTATTTTCTCGTGGTAAAAAACATTATTTTACTCACTCGCTGCGCTCGTTCGTAAAACATTGTTTCTACCACTCGAAAATAAAATTCATATCTTCGCGCCGCCGTCCTCTATCAACTACACTTGCGTTTTTGTTTGAACGAAGCTGTATAGTTTTTAATTCTCTGTTTTCGCACCGTTTTCGCACATGCGAAAACCGTCGAAAACGCCAACGTTTTGACCTGTCGTCTATACTAAGAACGGTGACTCTTCTAGTTTTTCTTTTTGACTGAAAGCGGTTTCGAAGACATTTGTTTCATCAACCTTTTCGAAGGCTTTAGAATCGACCACAGGCCAAAATGCGTCACGAAGTACGCGTTCTCAAACGATCTTTTTGTGTGTGTGTGTGATGCGAAAGTGGGCTTGTTGTCACATAGTTTTGAATTGTAAATGCTAATGCAACTCAGACGGATCGTCAGTGTGTGTGAACTTTATCTGTTTTGCCAGGAAACGAGTGACCTTACATTTATGATTGAAGGCAAACCAGTGTACGTCCATAAGTCCATGCTCAAAATAAGGTAGGAGGCCTTTTAACGTTAACTCGTTTGTAAGCTTGCCATTGTTATGATTTCAGCAGTTATCTTTGTTGTGGTGTAAAGGTACATTATTATTTTCATTAAGGAGATAAAGTAGATACTTAAAGCAACCACGAAGGGAGCACCTACCTTGCATACGGCAACTGCGCCCGCGGTACGAGCGGCAGTCAAAACTGTGGTGTCCTGTCAGTGAAATGCATGATGCACTGCATGGGTTCTCGTTTCCAGTTACGGTTCAGAATGCTACAACTGAAAACTCCATTTTTTTGCGGTTTGTAAGCAAAAGCAAGAGTTTATAGCGACTGATGAGTAGATTGAGTTGACTTTGCCGAAAAAAGTTTTCTTTTTCCTGTAGTTCTACTCATACACTTTTGCATTAAGGGATTTGTGCGCTTGCAACAAAGGTAAAAACTAGTACGAAGACCGAAGCCGCTGACGTTTGTTTTGTGTAGCTTGTGTTGGATTAAAAGTGTGCATTGTTTAAAGGGTATGAAGAGCGACAAGACGATGACTAAAACCGTAATATTACACCAGAATTTATTCCTTACATCAGAAGAGTTGACTCGAGCTGCTCTACTTCCCACTGGGATCAAATTCAGATAAACAACAACGCCATCACCAGAGCTACAAAACAGCTAATTCCAGTGAGAATTTTTGCAGTTTTGCATGATGTGGAAAACAGAAGTTGAAGTGACATTAGCATCGTTACAAGTTGAATGGCGTTACGAGTGCTTGTTGAGAAAGAAAAAATTATCACACTCTCCCATTATCTGATTTAAGCCGCCCAAGTTTCGAAGGGCACGTTGCATAGCTTAATGCAACTACAACCCAAGAAATAAGCTTAAACTAAACAGCCGGATCATCAATTTGTTAATTGGTTTCTGAAGAACAACTTCATCTCTTAGAGTCGCCTGTAGATATCGGTTTTTCCTTTTTGCAACAAATCCGACGTAACGCAAAGTTTTACATTTCCAAATCTGTTGCGGTACTGCGGACTAATGCAGGACCGTTGTGATGTGCATTTTGCTCTTTTAAAGTTACGTTCATTTCTCCATTTTGAATAAACTACTCCTGCCTGAATCCTGGAGTTGTTCTCAAATTTGTTCCTTTTAATTTTAACAATTTAAATCTTCTTGAAATTTCGTGAGAAATTACACATTTTCCTCTCTTTGCTCTCTGTCTGTAAAAGTCGATTGATTGTAAGTTTTAAAGCACCTGGCGTGGAAATTGAAGCGAGAAAATAATAGACATATCAATATTTGCCTAAATAAACATTGTTCCTGCAATTACCGTTCCAATCTAAGTTAGTCAAGTGAATTGTCCACTTAGAAAGACGGGCTAAGTAATAATTATTTTTACTTTCCGTGGTGAATAAAGCAAGCGAAAGTGTCGTTTCCACAGCGGTCCGCATGTTGTTTTCGGTTGGCATGAATTTCAGGTGAGTTTTGCCTTTTGAGAAGAAGAGTTAATTTTCTGCGGCTTTTGACTACGAGCTTTTTGCTGTTACGATGACATAAGGAAGCTCCAAATTCCAATAAGGCCTTTTCATTCGTCTCTGGGTATGTGGTTAATTATACAAACTTGCCTATTTCCAGTTTGAAGAATCAGCTGTGTAGTACAACCATACAACGACCGTAGATCAAATTTGTCAAACATTCATGATGTATCTCTGATCTGATGAACAGGACATTTTTTCCCTAACCGATAAGACCAATCTCGTTAAGATGCAACAACAATTTTGACAGCAGGCAATCACAGCTGCAGGCACAGCTCGAAGTTGGTGCGAATTAAAACCAGACATGAAGTACACGATGAAAACAAATATGAAGTGACCGAAGATCTTTACAAGGACAGAAGACGGATTGTTCCCGACGCTACTCAGAGCTGCTCAGTTAGCGGACATCCATGTGATAAACGAGGCCAAGGAGAGTGAAAGGGAGGCGAAGTTTCTTGTGAAAAAACAATATTCAGTAGGACAAGAGGAAAACTTTTACCACCTCCTTCACAATTAAGTCCAGTTAGCGAAGTCACTCGCAGCAGAAAAAAGTTTTGAATCGATCCCGGTTGCTCATCCAGTCCATATAATTGCAAACAGATGTGACTTTTAATAAACTGAAGTAAGGCAAGCGGTAATTTTGAAGAAAACGCTGAAATAAAACCGCACTTCCACAGTATAAACTTCGCTGATCACGCAGAAATCGAAGCGAAGAGCACAAAATCTGCGTGACGTCAGGACACCACAGTTTTTCCCGCCTACTGAATGCTGATTGGTTAATTCAAATTGCACCGTATGCAAGGTAAGAAAATAACAATAATAATAATAAATTATAATATTACAGATCAGACGTTTCAGCAGATTAAAAAAGAAAAACTTTTTGAGACACTGTCTTAAGTGCGCATACAAGTGTTATTAATAACTGTCCCCCCCCCCCCCCGAAAATTGGTCGTTTAACACCCTGAGAGCAGGAGGGCTTTCTTGCACGCTGGAACACGTGCGCTTTCGTGGGTAGTAATTTGCTGGAAGCCTGATTTTACGTTCATGAGGTCGCCCTCCCTCACTCCCCAGGGGAGGAGCCTCACTCCTTAGCGGATCGACGCCCGCCCTCACTCCCCAGGAGACGACCGCCCTCACTCCCTAGGGCACGTCCGCCCTCACTCGCTAACGGACGACCGCCCTCGCCCCCTAGAGGACGACCTCGGACCATGACGTTCACATGCGCCAACTTGTGTCTTCCAAAACGAGTGTGCAAAGTTAAATTTGTCGTGTGGCGGCGCCAATAACACAAAGAAACAACTCAATTTCAACAGGTGTGAACACTTTCGGAGCATGTTCCAGTCGCACTGGGGCGAAGATGACAAAGAGTGAGTAGACACCTTCGTAACTTAACTTCAGTTCAGGTGTGCAAGCTACACATAAAGCAAAGTCTCTAAAAAGTTTCAAAGCTTTCTTGTGAATTTTACGTGAGTTAACTTTGCCGTTTTCGTTGCGGTGTGATAGAAGTCACTCATTTTAGCTACCCTGTGTATTACGCATGTCGTTTAATTTTCTCTTATGGACCATGTGCGTAGTGTGACAGAAGTCACCCTGTGTATTACGCCTTCCTTGAATTTTCTTGCACGAATTATTGTTCATCTTTTCGATGCGGTGTGACCCGAGAAGTTTCTCTATTTAATTTATTAGGATAAAAAATTTCTCCCATTTACCATGTTCGTCTTTTCGTTGTAGTGTGATAGAAGTCACTCAGTTTAGCTACCCTGTGTATTACGCATTCCTTGAGTATCTCTACACGGATCAAGTTCATCTTCAACCCGAAGACGCAATTGGTGAGTCAAGGGACAGCTCAAACTTCGTTTAGTTATTTTTCGCAGTGGGTAAATCAGTGCTAATAGATGTAGTTACACTGGGAAATTTTATCACGGTAAAAGGTCTTATACCAAGGTTAAAATAAAATTGTCCGTGTAACTTCTCTGGACCGAGGAAAACAAGTAACCGGTGGTTAGTGCAGTTAGTTCTGATTTTATTGGTTAAAAACAGAAAGCTTTGCGAGGCAAGTAAGAGCACAATGCACGTTTTCTTTTTTTTTTTTCTTTTACAACCAATTAAATTTCAGAGTTACATGTCGAATCCGCTCTGCAATAATTGAAACAGCCCTTATCGTCGAATTTTTAACGGCTACTGTAAAGTCTTACTCGTCGACGAGTTTTTCTAACCAGTGAGGGGACAGTAAACAGAAAGCGCTGATCGTAATGTTTTGAATTTGCTGTTTTTGCAGGTCTGCTAGACTTGGCCAACTCTTACTGTGAGACACAGTTAAAAAGGCTGTGTGAACGAATCATAAAACAGGGAATCACCATAGACAACGCCGCAATGTTACTTGCGGCAGCTCTCAAATACGAAGCTACGGTAAGAAACGAGCATGTAGCGTTTGAGACAGCCTCGTCCCCAGGCCTTAACGAGCTATCGAGTGACTGAGGGAGGCTTGGAACCGAGCTCGTCGGGTGACGTCACATTTGATCACGCGCCGAGGACGACTGGGAACGAGGCTGCGTGTCAGATTTTTAATGGTTAGTTACTGCACGTTACAGGGACGAAGCTTCTCAATTTTGGCCGCCCTTCGCTTTCTGAGCTATTAACGTGCTCAGTTACAAAACCATTTACAGCAGCTTGACCGCAGAGTTTGCCAGGACGAAATCTAGCTAAGGGCAATTATTGGAAGTTAACGCTTAAATATTTTGATTCTTAGGATCTGGAAGAATTCTGCTTCAAGTTCTGTGTCAATCACTTGACAGCCGTCACTCAAACTGAAGCCTTCAATCAACTGGACGAAGGCACGGTCAAGGAGTTTATTCAGAAAGCGGCAAAATGGGGTGCGTTCAAATACTGACAAGAAAATGAACATGGACACTGGCATTGCATTCACTTAGCCTCCTCTGCGGGTAATTCTATTTTAATCGCGGGCAAACCAGCCCGCGTTGCAGACATTCTACACCGCCGGTATAGGATTATGTCTAGGTTTTGAGTGACACGTCCAGCTGCACCGCAGGCTAGGGCAAACAAATGTGGCAAAAGCCGTGGGTAACCTTGGGTAAGCTAAGAGGTACCACCCACCTTCAATCCCTTCCCCTCTCCCTCTCATTTTGTTTTCTAGTCTCAGTCTCTTCTCCCATTTTTCCACGTCGTACTGAATAAAGAAGCCTAAGGAGAAAGACAGTGTTCAAGGTTTTGAAGCATTGAGAACTAGACTAGGTGTGGTCTCTGTTCTCTTCCTAGGAAAGTCGGACGAAGGGGAAATCACGCTAACGCGCTAGTGTCCCTAGACTGCAAGGGTTGTGCTAAAATGGAGGACACCCCTTTCCTTCGCTATTTGTCCTTAGCCGACTGTTGTACGCAGAACCTGACTTCCCAAACATAAATCGCAGGCCATGTTTCGTTCAAAAGCACCACTGAAATGGCACTTAAGGTTCACTTCTAGTTTTGTAAGCAACTAACTTACTTTAGGGCGTTTGGTTGGTTTGTAGAGTAGAGAGCCTCAGAGAGTTAAACGGTAGAAATTATTCTTTTCGTATAAAGCCCCGGTTAATCGTTCCAACATCTCGTTAGCCTAGCAACGTTAGTGTGTTTCGTACATATGTTAAACGATGTTGGACTATAACATTTTTTTTGGATGAATGTTTTGTTTTTCAGTCGAACATTTCGGCCAATGATTTTGTTGGATGCAGATCATGCTTTTGATTATGATAATTGACGTTGGTTTTGCCAGACCAAACAATACGTTTTCAATTGCATTTACTTTCAAGCACTTTCTTTTTGTGGAAGTATAGTACTTTGTGGCTTTTCGTTCGAGTCACACCTGCGAATCATGATGGTAAAGCCCGGTTCTGCACAGTGAAATGTGCTGTTCATAAGCTACAAACATGTTCTCCGTATTTATGTTCAGTTTACACAAAATGATAGTGTTCATATATTTACTTGACTGTCACAAGAAGTTCCCAAAGGAACGAAGACACCCTTTTAAAATATATTATACACATTGTAACGCGAAAGAAATTGAAAAATGATTATTTAATTAATAATTTATTATTCCTTACTTGCATATCTGTGCCATCTATTATTTATTTGCTTAATTTTGGAAAATTAATATATACGTCTAACATCAATAAAAATTATTGCAACTGTCTTCCGTTAATACTCAGACTAACTGCCGCGCAAACAGTTTCATTTAGAAAATTTCAATAACATGTGTGGAATTTCATTTTCGTGAAATAATTTTCATTTTAGGTAGTCGTTGCTTCATTAGTGTGGAAAAAGTGTGAAATGAAATACAGTATTGTTTTGAGATTTTCATTTTCATGTTATGCACACTCTTTAGCCTTTTCTGAAAATCATTAACGTCGTTTACGTGTAGGAAATTTCATTTATTATTATCGCAAAAATACTGGTAAATTTGTTTTTAACATCGTGACTAATGTTGGCATGATATGTAATTCGCAGCAGTGCCGCTGGCAAACTGAACTCCTGTTTACGCTTAACTTCAGCCACGAAGTCTTCTTAGTACATTCGTGTATAGTCTTATTTTTGTACACAGTTCTTTCCCAGACCGTCTTCATTCGGCACTCGCTTTCTCCTCGTAGCATGTCTACAATCTGAAAAAGGACGCTGTTGTTTGTACATCTACAGCGTGCATGTGCATGTTTGGTCTTTTTTGTTCGTTACAAATACACTGTAAAACGAATTTATAACAGCTTGAATTTTCAATAAAATTCCCTTAATGCTAACGATGATGCAATACGTGTTATTGATTTTCTAAAGACACTATAGACCATCCACAACATGAAAAAGAAAAACCCCAAAGTGTTATTGAATTTCACTTTACACGTTTTCCTTACTGATGAAGCAACGAATAACTAAAATAAAAATTCCTTGACGAAAATGAAATTCCATAAAGGTTATTGAATTTTTATGAGTTAAAATGAAAATTTATTTTCTGCTAATGAAGGGTAGAGGCGGTAACTGGCTGAAACACGCGCGTGGGAGTCGTGCAGGCCGGTCACTCCTTTTAACAACATTTGCGAAGAACGAAATTACCTGAAGTAGTGGTTTACCGCTGTCAAATTGACTGACGTACTCAGTAATTTGGAGGTGCCGTTACTAATTTTAAACGTACCCATCACAAAATTAGGGCTGCCCTAATTTGTCGTGTAAACGGAACAGATGGCGGACCAAAACTGTGGGCCCGAGTGCCAAAGTCAGGAGTGCCGTGCCCTAACGGTTGTCGTGTAAATCGGGCTGAAATAGATTGCCCGAGGAAATTTGATGTTCACAACAAATATTAGCCCGAGAACGTACTCTTATATGAAATTTCCGAGAGAACCTTTCACACATAGGGCCTGAGACAGAAGGACTATTGTTTTTTGATACAACGCTTAATTTTGAGCGAAATTACCACAAACGGGCATTATGCGCTGATTGGCACCCGCTAAGGAGAGACGCTATCGCATCTCGTGATCGATTTCGACCAGTGGGAGCACGCCGAAATGTGGCGTTCTACTATAATCTCCTTTATTTAGGACAGGTCGGGTTTGGAATAGTGGTACTGAAACGCGGCATGCAGAATTCCCAGAAAAGCAAAGATTGCAAGTGGATTTTAGTTTCGTTGTTTTGGGTGGTATTTAGACTGTATATACATGTAGAGGGCATAGCCCGGAGGGGTGATCCTCGAAAAGTTTGGTGGTGGTCATGGGTGGTGTGCCGCCTAACATTTGCCCGCTTATTTCAGACCATAATACACAGTTTTCTAACACCGATTTGCAGACCTCTCCTCTAAAATCCAGACCCATTTTTACACGTGCTCTGTAAAACCCATACCCATATCTTAAAATCGTAAAAAATCCATACTCATTTCCAGACCGAAACGGCTCCTTGGGAGGGAGTACACCCTCCGCCCTCGGTGGGGGGGGGGGGGGAGTGGGGCAACAGAGAAGCAAAAACCCACTGAAATCGCTTTGAAATGACCAAACACGCCATAAACGAAACGTTCGTTAAACCCCCACACAAACGCTTAAAATTTACGCTATTCTGCAACCAGGAGTATAATCGCGACACTCAAATTAAAAAAGGTTAAACGTTTTCTGATTCGAATCACCGAGAAACTTGATTAGTTGAGAATCGCGTTGCCTTCTGACTACATCCCTCTCTCCCTGCTTTTAATGTGAGCAAAATAACGTCATAAATTACGTTACAAGTTATCGTCATACTTTAATAATAACAAGAGTTAACATGAATCAAGCAAATTTTTGGTGACCGAATCCAAGTTACTGTAAAGCGGCCTTCACACGTCAAACTAATGTTGGCAAACTCGTGTTGGCAAACTCAAATTGTTGTGTGTGAACGACAAGACAACATGTTAGCAAATTGTTGGCGAAAAATAAAGCTTGTCTCTATTCTCGCCAATTTTTCGCCAACAGTTTGCCAACATGTTGTTATGTCGTTCACACACACCAATTGAATTTGACAACAAGCGTTGGCCAACATTTGTTTGACGTGTGAAGGCCGCTTAAAGGGTAGTCGAAGCAAATGTCCTGTGAGCAGAGGATTTTTTTGCTTTGTGTGAACTGGGTATGGATGGTAGTGCTACTATAGTCTGCTCGTTTCTCCTTGTCACTTGTCGGTCCAAAATGCCTTAGAACAACATCGTGGAGCAGTGCAAAAATTATCTGCGGAACTTTTACCACATTCATTACATTTTTGAGCTTTTTCTGAGAAGGAAACAAGCTCGTAAGGATATGAGGGTCCAGTGAAGGGGTGATATTGGAACTGCCTTCCCTATCTTTTGGACTGATAAAAAGGATTCGAGGCACTGGGGCTGGGATTTTGTCAATGGAAACTGCTACTGGGAATAGGATTTAGGCATTTGCCGATTGTGCTAGTAAAAGTGGCATATTATGCTAGTGGCAGTGCTCGTTTTTTGCCCAAATTATGCTCAAATTATGCTCGCTTTTCAAAATTATGCTACTTTTTTAAAAAATTATTCTGTGCACAAACTTCACAATGATGATGCTAAAATGCTCTTTTTGGATGATACAATTTCTCTGCAGGCATTGCAAAAGATCGTTGTGCCTCTGACACTCAGGTGCTGATCAGGGAACTGATTAATACGATCTTGCAAAGGGACATTTTTCACATTAGTGACATTACTCGTCCCCCTCCTCTTGTATTTTCCAGTGGTGGATTCGAGGCGTCTATCCCGGGCAAGTTGTGCAGGCTTTGGTCTATCCTCTCTGTTCTCGCTTCCTTGTAAACTATCTGGATGTAAGTTCACTGCACTTGACTCGTTTGGCGTGGCGGCCGCCATTTTGAAACGAGCACTGGGAGAAAGACTAAGGAGTCTGGGACCGAGACACAGACTTCCGGTTCCGTTTCATCGAATTCCCGCGGTATCTCAACACAACTAAAAAGCAATCGCAAAATAGGAGTGGAACCAACTGTTAATAGTAATCTATCGTTTTTAGTAGCTGAGATCTTCGTTTTCTTGAATTATTCTAAAATTGTGCTATTAAGACAAGAAAATATACGGATTATGCTAGCAGTGCTACTTTTGGAAAAAGGGCAAAAATTATGCTCAATTCCTCAGATTATGCCAAAAATTATGCTAGCACAATCGGCAAGAGCCTAATAGGATTTGGAAAAAAATTGGGCCGGGAAATGGGACGTACAAACCCCTTCCACCCTCAGGACCCTCGTCCCTGTTTGCCGCTGAAGAGATGGTACTGAAGGAGTTAGATAAGATAGTTGCGTCGCATTTATAAAGGATAACGAGCTGCTGGCCATGCTTGGTGGTACATACACTAGTTTAAAGGATCGGCCGGTGGCGAACGGCGCAGGATGTAAGCCCAGAATACATTGTTCCTGTTTGTCGAAAAGTTGATGTATTCGAAAGGTGTGTTAAAGTTGATGACACCGAAGTGGAAGCAACGATGCAACTTGGTGAAATATTGATTTCAAAATACATCGGATTAGCAGTGAACGTGACGATGGCGTGATTTCGTTGGTTAAGTCTACTTGCTTGCTTTGTTTTATTACAAGTCAATTTTAGATCCATTTGTACACTGCGCTGTTGATGTTGTGTTTCGAAGCATTGCTCCTGTAATTTGCAATTGCCAGGTATGTGTGACCATTGTATTCAAATGATGTCATACCCCACGCTCCCTGAGTTGATATCTCTTGGTACTGGATGAACTGCTCTCCAGAGTACCGGTAAATAACAGACTTTGTGTTGTATCCCAGACGGTCCTCCCGCTCATTACCCACACCCAGGAACGTGTTATCGCACATCACAAATGGATGCCAGGCGGAAGCTCCACGAGTTGGGATAGACTGGAACAGGACGAACTTGCTGCCATCCCACTTGTAAACGAACGAGTCGATGTTGTAATTACTTCCATTGTAGTTGTTGCCAAAGGCGAGGAATGTGTCACCACTGATGTTGAACGACTTCACATCTAGTGCTCCATACGTCTGAAGAGACTGCAGTTTGACAAAGCTGTTTCTTGACCACTTGAATACAGTGGAGTGGGCAGCATTCCCCTGCTGGGAGTTGTACCAGTTGGCAAAAGCAATGAAAGTTTCATTGTTTATTTTGAATGCCGTGCTTCCATGACCGGTTCCCTCTGTTCCTATCTCCTGAAACTTTTCAAACTGGTTGTCCTTCCATTTGTAGATGACTGCTGAGTTTGCGAACGCATTCGTAACGGCGAGAAACAGTTCCTGTAACATCTCAAAAAAATTAAAGTTTGTTGCTGAATTTGTTGGTATGTCTTGTAAAGTGACAAACTCGTGTCCATTCCACCGGTAAATAACAGAGATCTGTTGGTGTGTAGTTCCATTGAGGCGATTTGCAACAGCGAGGTAATGTTTACCGGCGATAGTAAAATATTCAATGTCAGATGCTCCGGTAGTGACTATGGTCTGGTATCGGGAGAACTTTCCAGATGAATCGTTCAGTTTGTAAATGAAAGAGTCTGTGTTGTAGCCCCGATCATCACCTTTATGGTTGGCGAAGGCGAGAAACAGACTTCCATTGATGCTGAACTGTTCAACAGCAAGAGCTCCTTTGGTTGGTAAATCTTGATACTTTTGGAAGCGGTGCAAACTACTGGAACAATCTTTGATAGAAAAACAAGCATGTTACATTTAACATTAAAAACTTATCAATTCCACACTGAAAGAAACCCATATCACTGCAACTGGCAAAGATAAGCGTATGATTATGACATTGAGAAGCATAATTGTGACATCTCAATATATACTTTATTTTTTAAGTCCAGTACATTCGATGGCTTTCTTTTCGTACAGGTATGTACACAGTCTAAGGTACGTACAAAGTTGTCTTTAAACCAAAATTCCTGCCATGAATGCAAAGCAAAAATCCTTTCTCACTGCGTAAAGAAGGATTACCTTGTTTTGCTGACAATTGTTAAAATATAAATGATGAGTCTAAGAGATCCTGTCCTGTTAAACAATGTTAGAAGTCCTTGAGTATTCCTCATATGCTGAGTACAAGAACTACTTGTATTCAGTTTAACTTGGTTGTCTGGATTATGAGCTGGCAACACATAGTTATTATCAGGTGTATTTTTTTCTTTAAGTCTGTCAGTCAAAGAACCCATAGTTCCTCATAGAACGTTTTAGAAACTGAACTAAAATAACAATCGTCAGGATTCACTTGGTACCTTCTAAGACAGACGACGGAAATTCTTAGGGGCTAAAATAAATTCGAGCCACACCCGGTACCTTTATGTTTTTATTTTTATTTTTATTTTTATTATTGCTTTACTGTGTAGGTCAATACGTTGTGGTCATACATAAAGAAAGCCCAACTTAACATTCCACGGTTTAGAATTTCATTGCGTAAGGCTTGCAAAGAACGTTGGTCATCTTCAAATCGAAACTTAAGCAATTTCTGTTTCCGACTTCATCCGGGATTTTGAAATTTTATTCACTTTTAATTAGATTAACTGGCTACCCGTAGGTCAAGCATCTGCGGTAAATCTAACGCAGTTTTCCTCGGCCCGTTGTTCCCGATTGGTGTCCTTTTGTAAATGTATTCGCATTACTGAGACCGACGAAGACAGATATAAACGTGCCATGCCTAAATTTTGACTAACGATAAGGTAAGGATATGGAACAAACTTCATGACAGTTTAAAGCTACCGAAAAACATGGTACTCAAATCGCTTGAAGTCTGCTTAAGACAATTTGTGCTTCACTCCATGGGATTTCGAACTTTTATTCACTTTTAATTAAATTTCTTGGCCATCTCACCTTTCCTTCCCTTTCCTTTTCTTTTCTGGGTAGCATCTTCAGTCAGTCCCTTTTAGCACTTCACGTGACTTTCATTGCAATCAAGTGTCGAAAAGCCTTACTTTTAATCCCTCGCACTGATAACAATCCAAACTGAGCTCCATTCAGAGGGTTAACTACCTACCTGAGCATTTTTCTATTTCTTCAATTATTCTATCAAGGAAGTTCATAACCTCTTCTTGTCGTCTGTTAGCCTCATTCTTTTGCTTGTTAATCGCATCAGCGATCATCTGTTCCTCAGCGGAAGCTGCAAGCAAATGTTTTAGCAACATTGTGAGAAAGACTAAGAGTGTTCTTCTTCTTCTTCTTCTTCTTCTTTTCATTATTATTATTATTATTATTATTATTATTATTATTATTATTATTATTATTATTATTATTATTATTATTATTATTATCATTATCATTATCATTATTAGTATTATTATGTTCCCTACCACTCTACCTACATATGTTGAAATATTGATCGTCAGCATTAATGAATATTTTACGTGAACATTGCGGCCATTTTCTGCGCGCGATGTCCGTCAATGATCTCTTGCTGAAGATGTTTAGGGTTACTCTAATCCTACTAAAAAGGCTCCTCACAGGATACCTACTTTGGTAGACACTCTTCACAGGCAGTAAGCCAAAATTCCAAACTTTCACAATAAAAAAGGCAAGACCTGGAACCTTTGTTAGCGAAACGATGGTGTAATCGGGTGAAGACTTGGCAAGATTTGCAAACATATTTCCTCTGTCAGGTTATAAACTGCACAACATGTACACCCCTATTGATTTTTTGCTTCTTTTATTTAATTAAATTGCTTTGAGACATCCGTTTTGCGTCTTCCCTAGGTACCTTGCATCAACAGTTGACCGGTTTTAGTCTAACATCTAACGACAAATTTCAACGCCAAAATTTTTCTCTCCAAGAAACATTCTATCTCCTACGAGTCACTAAAACTTTTCTAAATAACTTAATGGGTGTGTTTCTATTTTCAACTATATCAATATTTACCTCCAGTTCAATGTAAACCATCCTTTTAAGTCATTTCGTTCCAGAAAAACCGTATACAATAAACTCTTAACTGGAAAATGAACTTTGCCAATATTTCGGTTTTATTCAAAAGCCTTCCTCAGGGCAACTGAGGAAAAACAACAGAGTCTCAGTATAATAACGTTACAATCTCGCGTAAGAAGCTAACGGTTAGAACGGTAATTTACACGCGTCGCGCGCTCAAGAAAGTAGAGCGCGCGAGAATGTATAAGAACGGAATCACCTTCATTTCTTTCTAATAAAGAAATCGCCTACATTTAGACCCAAAGGGCTGAGTGACCTTAGTTTATATACCCATTGGGCCTCCCTTTCCCGAAGGAAAACCTCGCTTGGGCCCTTTAGTTATCAATGATCCTTAGCTCAACATCATCTAACCCCCGGTGTTCCCCAAGAAAAAAGTGTTAGTACAGCAGTTCATCTTTAGATCTGGCCTCCAAACAAAGATCCTCATTGCATTAAGTCTGCTCTTATGGGTATTAAACCTAGTTATAAACCTGTTAGTAGAGATAGACAACATTTTCTGAGTTACAATTCAGTTCGTAATTAATAACAGTGTCCTCAGTGATATAATCACAAACCTTACATCTTAACACTACCGCATTTAATGACAGCCCTTATTAACTACTTTATTCTTAATTTCTGCACGAGCTAGTATATCCCTAAGGCTTTTTGGTTTACGGTAAGCTACCTTGGGTACTTCCGAAATTGCTTTAGAACAACGCTCGGAAGACTGAAGGACGGGATGTAGCCTGTAAAGAATCTCCCCGATATTTGGAAGTCTCAGGTGCCGGTACCCGTTTGTTGACTCTTGGGGTCCCACTATGATCACGCAGTGTGTCTTCTCTCGGTATTAGGCGAGCTCGTCTAATGTAGACGATTTCTTTATTAGAAAGAAAAGAAGGTGATTCCGTCCTTATACATTCTCGTACGCTCCACTTTCTTGAGCGCGCTACGCGTGTAAATTACCGTTATAACCGTTAGCTTCTTACGGCGAGATTGTAACGTTATTATACTGTGACTCTGTTGTTTTTCCTCAGTTGCCCTTAGGAAGGTTTTTGAATAAAACCGAAATATTGGCAAAGTTCATTTTTCAGTTATGAGTTTATTATAATATTTACCTCCAGAGTATACGGGCTGCATTGCCATCATAGCCACTGGGGACATGATTACGAGGAGAAAGAACAGTGTTGTCTTAACAGCCATCTTGATTCTGTTGTTAAATGAAACAAGGACCCAAATGGTTAGATGTAAAAATATTACTGATTGATCTGAAGTAAATTTCCAGTAGTCAATAACAACCGTATGATGTGCCATTTCGTTGTATAAATGATTAAACTACTAGCTGTCTTGTTCTTTATTGCCGAAAATGCAACTTATTTGTCTGCTTCACGATGTCTCATCGTGAGGACAAAAGAATTTGAAAATAACGTTGACACCTCGCAGGAAAAATGAAAAAGAAAAACAGCACGCAAATAAAATAAATAATTCTCACATTCCGTTTCACCGACAAACCACAGAGTTTGGAAACGTTCTGATCTGTGACATGTCTTCCTTTAAACTCGAACAGGGTATGTAACTTACCGCTTATTTTAACAGGCAGTAAAACATGTTGTTTGACCTTTACCTGGTGGAGGAGAAACTGTTGGAATGATTAATCAGTCGTTGGAAATTATGTAAAAAACACAGCACATTTTGCGTTTTGCAAAGCGTGCGTTTGCATATTTTCCCAGCAAGAACCTAAATTTTAATTAAGGGAATTTAAAAAATGCAAATTAGATTTTAAACAGAAGTGCCGTATGAACGTAGGTTTGGTCTCAAGGAATTGAGAAAAATAAATGGAAAATAAGATTTCTGGCCCTTTTATTCAATTATGGACGTCTGTATGTCAAACGGTTATCCATTCCAGCTGGTTGGTTGTGTGGCTTAACAGGGCAGAATAATAAACAAGTATTGGACGAGGTTGAGCAAAATATCGTGATTTGACAGTGGCGAGCAGATCATTTATATTATTTGCTGATGCCAAAGGCAGAGGCAAATGATTGATCTGCGAGACACTGACGAATCACGATATTTTGCGAAATCGAGTTGAATAATTGTTTTATCATTCAACAAGACAATGTGCTCATGCATTTAACCAGCACGCTTGTTTCACAATTATTTAATATTCTTATCCAAGTAGTATAAGATTATATTAAGAGCGCGCAAAATGCTTTCGTTTCGCTCAAAACTTTAAAATTCTGCACAAAAAATACAAAATTGGTAAATTCTGTTTTTTCCAATAATTAATTGCTTTAAAACGAATACATCAACTGAATCGCCAAAAAGTACAACGTTTCATAGTAAGATTAACACTTTTTTCTTCAAACTTCTAAGTGAAAACTCGCAAAAGTTCTGCACTTTGATGGCTTACTTGCCTGCGTTCGGGTTTGAGCTTTTCCTTCGCGTTTAAGCTCTGAAATTTCCGCTTGAAATACAGTGTTGGCTTCGGCGAAGTCGGGTTCTTTGATGATATCCATCTTTTGAGAGCTGAAAAACCGTTAGAGAGCGAAACGTATCCCCCACAACAGATAAGGCTTTCGTGTACAGTTCGCCATTCTCTTCCCTGGCTTCGGCGTAGGACTTTCTTAGAACAGCTGCAAGCTTAACTTTCAACGTAAGAACTTCCTTTTCGTCGACTTTTCTCTCTTCTAAATACTGTCGAAATACGTTTACAGCAACCTTAGTTGCTTTCTTGTGTTATCGCTGTTTTTTTCTTTAATTAGACAATTAAGAGCACTCTCTGTTAACTCTGGAAATCTTGCCGCCATGGTGGAGTTTCAAAAGTGGACTGAACAGGTGACTCAACTGCGCACGAGCAGAATTATTCGCAGCAAAACAGCTTCGAACCGTAATGCGTATGAGCAGACAATTATCCGTAGGCAGTTATTTGCAGTGACGTAATGGTCTCTCGGCCAATTAAAACGCCAGATAAAATAACATGAATGATAACTTTATTTATTATATGGCAATCAATTCTCAAGGCTAAATGGAGCACTCTGATTGGTTAGTTTTCGGTCGGGATTTTACGGTACGGACCATTACCATGGTACGGTCCTTTTGGATATTTTTTCTCGCACTGCCGCAAAATTCAAACTAAGAAAACGCAAGGAGATAAAAAAGTATAAGATTGGAGCTGGTACAAAACAAATGAAAGAGGTGAACATGTCTGTCTAAAAAAACGCTCTTAAATTAACTTTACCGACTTTTTTATACGAGCAAAAAACTCGTCAGCAGTGGCTCAAAAAGCATGGCCATCTTTCTGCAGTGTGTGTTTATTGTTTTTTATACGGTTATAGACTGTAAGCTATGAAGAGCCGAGTAAATCGGCCAAGACTTGAACAATAGTCATTAAAATTTAGCATTAACAAAACAGCACGTTTCTCGCAAGAAAACCTCTAGGCGAAAATAATGAAAACTTGTAAATATATATAACTTACAAGTGGCTTTTATCGGCAATTGTAAATCGAAAGGAAACGATCACGTCCTTGTCTAGCTTACAGCTTATATAGGCCATCGCATCAGTCAGCGCTTTCCACAAGAACAAATTAAAGCTACACATGTTAAACTAAAAGTATGCCTTGATTCCTCAGCGAAATTTTTGCTCTTGTAGTGGACGTCCTTGAAAATATTAAATTTTAGCTTCTTCACAAGTTCGTTTTTGCTGTAGCTCGCGCTAAAAACAACTTTATCAGGTGCGACGAAAATTTGCACTCAGCATCCACAAGGTCACTGTTTCTTTTTTAATATTGCTTAGATCGAGCGGAACTCGATAGCGTAGAGTACGAGTTCCGATCATTATTGATTTCTGTCTTACGAACGAAAGCTGTTTAAATACAAGCTCTCGGAACTGCCCGTTTCTAATCAACTTTCTGTCAACAGCTCAAAGCCAGGAAATTAGTTATATTTACTTCAGTCCAGTGTTAGAGTGATTTTACTTAACCCGTGAAATAGATACTAAACTATTACGTACTATCACACACTAATTCCATTGTTTTGTTTTGTTCAACTTTGACTATTAGACAATAATTGTTGAATACTGTTTTACGGGTAAAGTAAAACCACTCTATTTCCTAGAATCAATTTATAGTGTTATCAGCTGCTCTGTATAACCTGTTGTTAGGTTAGATTTTGAATAATAGTTCCTCTAGTTATTTACTTTTATTTTAAACAGAAGTGCCGTATGAACGTAGGTTTGGGCTCGAGGAATTGAGCAAAATAAAAGGAAAAGAAGATTTCTGTACTTTTATTCAATTATGGACTGTATGTCAAACGGTTATCCATTCCAGCTGGTTGGTTGTGTGGCTTCACAGCGGAAAACAAAATAACTTTATTTATGGCGATCAATTCTCAAGGCTAAATGGAGCACTCTGATTGGTTAGTTTTCGGTCGGGATTTTACAGTACGGACCATTACCATGGTACGGTCCTTTTGGATATTTTTTCTCGCACTGCAGCAAAATTCAAACTAAGAAAACGCAAGAAGATAAAAAAGTATAAGATTGGAGCTGGTACAAAGCAAATGAACGAGGTGAACATCAGTTTAGAAAAACGCTCTTAAATTAGCTTTATCGACTTTTTGCCGACAAGCAAAGAAACTCGTCAGCTTCAGTGAATCAAAAAACGTGGCCAACTTTCTTCAGTGGGTGTTTATGGTTTTTTTTTCCTACGGTTATAGACTGTAAGCTTTAAAGAGCCGAGTAAATTGGCCAAGACTTGAACAATAGTCATTACAATTTAGCTTTAACAAAACAGCACGTTTCTCGCAAGAAAACCTCTCGGCGAAAATAATGAAAACTTGTAAATATATATAACTTGCAAGTGGCTTTTATCGGCAATTGTAAATTGAAAGGAAACGATCACGTTCTTGTCTAGCTTACAGCTTATATAGGCCATCACTTCAGTCAGCGCTTTCCACAAGAACAAATTAAAGCTACACGTGTTAAACTAAAAGTGTACCTTGATTCCTCAGCGAGATTTTTGCTCTTGTAGTGGACGTCCTTGAAAATATTAAATTTTAGCTTCTTCACAAGTTCGTTTTTGCTGTAGCTCGCGCTAAAAACAACTTTATCAGGTGCGACAAAAATTTGCACTCAGCATCCACAAGGTGTTTTATAATCATATATATAATCATATATCATCGATAGCGTAGAGTACGAGTTCCGATCATTATTGGTTTCGGTATTACGAACGAAAGCTGTTTAAATACAAGCTCTCGGAACTTCCCGTTTCTAATCGACTTTCTGTCAGCAGCTCAAAGCCAGGAAATTAGTTGTATTTACTTCAGTACAATGTTATATCTTAGAATCAATTTGCAGTGTTATCAGCTGCCTTGTATAACCTGCTGTTAGGTTAGATTTTGAATAATAGTTCCTCTAGTTATTTACTTTGCTGTTAAACTAATTTTAGTTGAAAGATTTACCGAACTATATTAGCATATTGTGAGCATTTATAAGAAGGCCATGTAACTGGCTTTCTTTGAATTACCTGAATTACCAAAACTATCTGAACTACTACTGTGACTTACCACTGAATTACCTGAATTACTATCAACTATTGTCAACTACCAAGAACTACGCTGGTGTACGTCCTGATGCTGAATTACCACATCCTCCGTACTGTACAACTTTGAGTTACGACAAGACGCTAGAGTGTACGTGTGAAGTCTACGATTAAACAGTTTACATGTGCCAGTTTTGTTCCTGAATCGTTCTGCTTTGCTATTGCGGACGAGTTACAACGGTCTAGTAACTTAGCATCCCGTAGCAAGTGCCACGAGGGCAAGTTTGAGTGCTCTCCGAAGCTTTTCCCCGTCGTTTCTCCATTCAGCAGCGCCCCAGCTGTATCATTTAGGCTGGTTTAGCAACAGGACCCCGGATGGGACGACAGACGTGGACGCTGCGCTGGGAAAAAGGGACTAGAAACTAGCAATTTTGGCGCGTCTTCAGATTGAGAGGTCCTCTTGAGCCTTGAGGACGTGAAAGCAGCCATTTTGCCGTCGTGATTGGAACGTGAGAAAAATCTGCAGGTAAGAGCAAGAGAGGATAAAGGGGTAAGAGAGTTAATCCCTCATACAGGCCCTATTCCCATCCTAATCCCTCACAGGTTATTATTAGAAGGTATCGAATTCCCGCGGATAATATTACCTCGCTCGTTGCGTGGAAATTTCGGGGAGAAGGAATCCATTAATCCATAAACATGGCAGGGGATTCAGGGATTGTCGAATGCAAGATGAGAATAGCGTTGTTTATTCTTTTTCAATTTTTATATGGATCAATCGGCATCAAGGAAAAGAAATGGGTCGAAGATTCAACCGCAGGAGCAAAGCGGAACAAAGAAAGTTCTGAAAGTTTAGTCTCATTTTCTGGAGTTGATTTAGAGCGCGAGGAAAACGTTGAAATTCACAAAACTAACTTGTAACTTATGTTGCTTTTGCTTTGCGCTAGATCGCACCGACCAAGGAAATACCCCCTGAAGGTCACACGTTTTTCAACAGAATGATTCTAATCTTTCCATGAGACTTAACCATAGGAGCAACTGATGAGGTTCACTGAAGAACTGAAACTCGAGTCTTGCTTAAGAACTAACACAACTTATTCACAAGAAGCATCCTTGAGTTTTTCGAACCAGGATTTTAACTGCTGAAGATTTAACAAATGGAGGTTTAGAAAATCGCTTATGATTTGCAAATTAACAGACCTTCACAGGAAGATGAAACAATAACCTCTTTCAGAATTGCTAAGCGCAGCCGTAAGCGCAATTAAACTGGTGGAGATGTATCTGTTGGATGCTAGTAACACCACAAGACAATGGAGGTGCAATGTTTTAACTCCCAGCAACTCTATCTCTAGAGGGAGCCACAACCATGAAAGAGGAGTTAAAACGACAGCGCAAGAAGCCGCAGTTTCCACATGATCAAAGGAGACTATAATACGACATCCACGATAAAGAGAGTTGTACATGTCTTGCACATAACCGCAAGCAAACATCTAATTACGGGCTTAGAAAGTTAGCATCCTTTCAGAAAACATCCCTCTTTCAAACGGCTTTAAGGGATCTTGCAATTAATCTGAGTCCAAAAAGCTAACTAATTACCAAAGAGCTAGCACACACAACGGCACAAAGATTTGAAACGGCTCTAAGACCGTAACATAACACCCTCCAAACAGTATATATCACAGCTTGATCAAAAGGTCATGCAACCACACAATTTACCAGCCCCGGTTACCAGCACAATTGTGTCGCCTTTAGATTATCTTGATCAAAGGGACAAAGCTGTTACGAATGTACTCAAGAAAGCTCTATTTTGAAGGCTAGAATAACTTAAGCGACTAGTGGGAGTCGTGTTTGGCCTGTCATTTTACATACTACAACCTTGTCTTCAGCTAGGTTGTTTTTCGCTTTTCGCGCCCGGGTTCTTGGTTTTGAAGTCGAAACCCTTGACTTTCGATTCGTTGTTGTTACTTTACTTGGCCATTTACTTTTGCCTTCTTCGTCTTCTGAGATTTCTCTAGAGCTGCAGCTCCCTTGAGTTTCGGTTTCGACCTCATCGCTCTCGATCTCGAGCTCACTGCTGCAGTCAACTTCGTCGTCCTCGCTTGAACTTTCGCTTGAACTTGAAAAGTTGGGCTTTAAAACAAATCCTAACGGACGATTCTTTCGCAATCTGCGTTTTCCTACTACCGATACTTCCTTAAACTACGTTCGTCTACAAAATGTATACAAGGGCCGCTTCCCGAATGTTCCGCCATTTTATTTGAAGGTCGATTCGCGACGGACGCGAAGCCAGTGCGTGGGAATGGGCTCAGCTGTCAACGCGGCTAAAATTCATGACATATGATTGGCTATTTCGTAACCCTCATGGGAACACCGGATCTCGGAGGAGGATGGGGATAGGGCCAGTATGGGGGATTAACTCTCTTACCCCTTTATCCTCTCTTGCTGCCTTTCAGCTTTTCCTTACGCATTTTAATCTGAGCAAGGTAATAAACCAGCATAGTTCTTCATGTTTTCTAACTTTTGCTGGGCGAGGTACTTCCTTGAAAATTCACCAACTGCGTTGCCGTCTCCTGGATTTAATTTGTTTTCGTTAAGCATTCTTTTTTAGCCTGCGAGCAAGCTCTCTCGAGGGTGGGGGCGCGAAGGAGGGAAAACTTTTTCCTTCCTTCTCGCCCCCACCCCCGAGAGAGCTTGCTCGCAGGCTAAAACTTTTTATTTGAGCTCGGGGCTGAAAATAATCAGGTTTGCGATCATCGGTGATAGTAGAAAGCGGTTACCTGGAATGGCCATTTCCGGCAAAAATTGACCGGAAATAAATGAAGGACAACAAAGAATGAAAGGATAGGGATGGGGGAGGGTCACAGGTTTTTGTTTTGTCTGGGAAGGGAGGGTCCTGAGTTTAACAGGTAAGGAAAAGGGGAGGACTACGAAATTTTCGGGATAAAAAATGAAAAATCCCCCAACCCTTCTCCTCCCCATTAAAAACCGACCTCCCCTTAGTAGAAGACGTCGGCCTTACCCTTTAGTTTCAGAACATACCGCGAACCAACAACAACAACAACGCTAAATTTGTATTCCCAATTAAAAATGGTGTCGGGCGGTGGCAGGAAAAGAACTAGGCCTTACTGTGAAGAAAAAAATCCTCTGGAATCATAATAGAGACTACCCGTTTCAGCTTTATCATCCATGTAGTACACATTGTTGACTAAAGTTAGGCGAAAGATCACGTTACAATTAATTGAACCTCAGGAATGTCACTTGATATTTTATATGTCATTTTACATTCGAATGTGACACTCTTTTAAAATACGTTATACATATTGTAACACAAAAGAAATTGAAAAGTGATTTGGTGTTATTTAATTAATAATTTCTTGTTTCTTGCATTTCTGTGCCATCTATTTATTTGCTTAATTTTGGAAAATTAACATATACGTCTAACGTCAATAAAATTGTTGCAACTGTCTTCCGTTAGTTTTAAGACTAACTGCCGCGCATACAGTAACCTCTAGACTACTAACATTCCCCTCCCAGAGTTTCCAATCAGGTGTAAAGGCCGGCACACTAGTCCCAAGCCCTTGTCTCGGCGTCAAGTCCCCTATGGTGTTCACGTGAGGAGACTGGTTGCAGGGACTGTGGAGAGGAAGGGTTGAACTGGAGACTTGTTGCAGAGACAGGCCGATTAGGCGTTTGATTTCTACTTTTTTTTAATTTTGCCGTGGGAACTTGTCACACAAAGAGTACTTACTAGGGGACAAGCACGATCTAGGGGAACCGGTTTGAATTCGTGGGGCAAGTCTCAACCGGACCAAAGTTTGGCCTGGTCGTTCACGCAAGGGGATCAGCTTTCTGGTAAGTGCCGACCAGTAAACTGTTGAGTCTCCTATATCGTGTAGACGCTATGAGTTCGTATGCTTAACTGCAACTTCATGCAAATGTGCTCCTTTTGTTCTGTTTAAACAATTAAAGGAGAAGGTCACTCCAGAAACGGTGCATATTTGAAATCACCAATATAAAGATAACACTAAGTTGAGTTACTGACCGCAGCTTTAGGTTCCAAAGTGCATCCGAACCCACTGAAATTCCTCTCCAAAGAAGGCCAAAATTCAACATCGTGGGCCGCCATTTTGAGTGGTACTTAGTAACCTGGCCGCTTGTTCGTGACGTCATTCCGTCCAAAGTGAAACTGGCGGGAAATCTAAACGCAGCTGGTATAACCTATAGCTTGTTGGTACTGTTAGAAATCTGCTGGATATGTTTCGTTTTCATTTTGTAAATAGAAAATTTTAACGTGCTCAGTATTGAGCTGTAATGACAGGTCCGAAAAATTAAAGATAGAATAAGAGGAATTACTTTTTACAACTTATCTGTAAAGAAAACACGAATGGAAAACAGTGGCTTGACCACCTTCGTTCGGCTTCCGAAGCCTGAAAATGTGTACGTGTGCAACTTAAGGAAATGATGGGTTCAAGCAAACAATAGAAAAGTCTTCTAGATAGAAGTAGGCAGAATGTGCTCTCCAACCACTCGTTCATTTCATTACCTTCACTACTGTCATCATCAAGTTGGCATTTACCCAAAGATTGCAAGCGGGTTTAAGTTTCGTTGTTTTGGATGGTATTTAGACTGTACATACATGTAGATGGCAATTGCCCGGAGGGGTAATCCTCGAAATTTTTGGTGGTGGATTTGCCCAATTTCATACCAAAATACGTAGTTTTCTAACCTGATTTCCGGACCTCTCCTCTTAACTCTAGACCCATTTTTACACGTACCTTGTAAAACCCATACCCATATCAGACTTAAATGAAAATGTAAAAATCCATACTCATTTCCAGACCAAAACGGCTTAAAGCTGCTCCTTGGGGCAACATCATGTGAGGGAGTACACCCTCTCCCCCTCCGGTGGGGGGGGGGGGGGGGCAACAGAGAAGCAAAAACCCAGCGGAACCGCCCTGAAATGACCAAACACACCATAAAAACACTACAAATGAAATCACAGAGGCAAGGTGAGGCATTATATTGTTTTCTTTATTTTTACCTCCTACAAAAGTTCGTTAAGTCGCCAAACCAACCCTTAAATTTACGCTATTGTGCAACCAGGAGTATAATCGCGACACTCAAATTAAAGTAGGGTAAACGTTTTCTGATTCGAGTCAACGAGGAATTTGATTAATTGGGAATCAAGTTGCCTTCCGACTACATCCCTCTCTCCTTGCTTTAAATGTGGGCAAAATAACATTTATTCACTACCAAGGATATGCACAGTAAGCAATAAACTAAGGAATTTCCAGTTCAAATTCCTCCACAGACGTATAACAACAAATTCCTTTCTTTTCAAAATTCGAATATCGGATACATCTGTTTGTTATTTGTACAAAACAGACGAGGAAAAACTAATTCACCTTTACTGGGAATGCTCAGTAACAAAAACCTTTTGGCAAAGTGTGAAAGAATTCTTCGTTTCAATCCATCTTATACCAGCCTCACGCGTTTTAGATATATATCAATGTTTAGGCTTCGGAGGAGAGGAAGATGATGTATTACTAAACCACTGTTTGCTCCTTGCAAGATATTATATCTATTGTTGTAAATTTAAGAATATCTCTCCATATATCAGAGAATACGTGCAACAGCTGAAATTCAATTTTGAAATTGAAAAAGAAGTTTCTATGGTGACAGGTTCAAAGAACAAATTTCAGCAGAGATGGTGCAAAATTCTCCAGGAACTATAAGAAGAGGCTTCTTACACTACTTTATTCTCCTCCTCTTGTAAATCCAAAACCAATTTTTGCTTAAGTATTTTTTAGCCGGGTTCCTCCCTCTTTTATCCTGCTCTCCGTCTACTTCGCCTTAAATTTGTTCTCCCCCCTTTCTTTTTCTTTCTTTTATTTAATTATTTATTTATTTTCTAGTCATGTGAACCTGTGTAAATGTGAACTGTTACAATAAAGTAAATAAAAAATAATAATAATAACGTCATAAATTACGTTACAAATGTATCGTCATGGTTTAAACAAAACATTGAATTCACATAAATCAAGCAAGTTTTTTGTAACCAAATCCAAGTCACTGTAGAGGGTAGTCGAAAGAAATGTCCAGTGAGCAGAGGATTTTTTCGCTTTGTAAACTGGGTGTGGATGGTAGTGCTACCATAGTCTGCTCGTCTCTACATGTCACCTGTCGGTCCAAAATGCTTCGCAACAATATTGAGGAGCAGTGCAAAAATTATCTGCGGAACTGTTACCACATCCATAACATTTTTGAGCTTTTTCTGGGAGGGGAACGAGCTCGTAGGGACATGAGGATGCAGTGAAGGGGTAACATTGGAACTAGCATTCGCCTATTTTTTGGACTGGGAATTAGGATTCGAGGCACTAGGACTGGGATTTTGTCAATGGAAACTGCTACTGAAATGGGATTTGGAAAAAAATTGGGCGGGAAATGGGACCTTTAAACCCCTTCCCCCTTCAGGACCCTCATCCCTGTTTGCCGCTGAAGAGATGGTACAGTCGAACCTCTCCTTCCCGACACCTCTCTATTCAACCTCGTTCCCAGTTTTAAAGGGCGAAAAATCCTGGGAACGAGGTTGCTCTCTATTACGGACAATTTCTTATGTTACGAGAAAATTCTCACATATTTTCTTTTAAAAAGCCCCATCTAATACGGACAACGGACACCAAATATCCACCACAGAGAGCAAATTCATATAATCTTAACCTCTTTATTACGGACACTCCAGTAATAAGGTAATGATAGTTTGTGTATGTAACAATTTCCTGTTTGTGGTTACAAAAAAGAACAACGCTTTATTCACTTCATCTTCAGCTGGAGATATCAACATAAAATAAAATACCATAACATGTAACCAAAGAGAAGAAAGAACCAAAAGCCTCAGACAAAAACCTTGTACGTAGTTCGTTTTGTTCTAAAACAGTGACTCGAATATGTAGCTGCGTCTCAATACTATATGTGCAGTTAAAAGACGAGTGTGGGCCTGCTTTTAGTTACTGAACACTTAAAATTGACGTCATCGTGGTTACCTCTACAAAACGGACACCTCTCTAATACGGACACTTTGCTCTGTCCCTTCGGTGTCCGTATTGGAGAGGTTCAACTGTACTGTAGGAGTTACTGAAGATAGCTGCGTCGCATTTATAAAGGATAACGAGCTGCTGGCTATGTTTGGTGGTACATACACTAATTTAAAGGATTGGCCAGTGGCAAACGGTGCGGAATGTAAGCCCAGAATGCATTGTACCTGCCGTAGAAAAAGCTGATGGATTCGTAAGGTGTGTTGAACTTGATGAAACCAAAGTGGAAGCAACGACTTAACTTGGTATAATATCGATTTCAAAATACGTCGGATTAGCAGTGGACGTGACGATGGCGTGATTTCGTTGGTAACGTCCACTTGCTAGCTTTGTTTTATTACAAGTCAATTTTAGATCCATTTACACAGCGCGCCGTTGATGTTGTATTTCCCATTATTGCTCCTGTAATTTGCAATTGCCAGTGTGACCATTGTATTTCCCTGAATGTTTTTTTTTAGGTAGCTTATTAAAGCTTTAAAATTACAGCTCTAGAGCTGAATTAGATAAAACTTTACAAGTGAATTCAAGTAATAAAACTTTGCTAAAATGTGAACATGAAAATCACCTAATAAAATCGTCTATATACAATTGCTGTAGAAAAAGCTATTCTTTAGTCTGTTCATTTTGCTAACAGGAACGTGATATCTTCGACTATTTCTTAGATTAAAACTACATTAGTTTGGCTCTGGTAAAAATCTTTATGATTTGTGATCAGGATTATTACTGATGTCTTGAGACATTTTGTCCGTTTGAGCCTGTCTCTGATCAAAAAGCTTCTCTAAACTAGCGAGTCGTAGTGCCTCACGATAGGTGACATGCGGAAAGATGATACTCATAGCGCGCCTCTGTAAACCCTCCAGCTCGTCAGACAGGTAGCTTGGGAGTGAAGTGTGAAAAACTGGAGAAGCGTACTCTATGACCGGACGGATGCATGTTGTGTAAAACGTTATGAGTTCCTTGGTTGCAACGCTTGCCCTCCTCAGTTGCTTGAGGAAGTAGGGCCTTGCGGAGACCTAGCGGGAAATTTCTGACACGTAACAGTTCCATTTCAGATCTTTGGAAATGTTCGGGCTGAGTAGTTTGACATTAGACACCACCTCGATAGCCTTCTCGTTGATGAGAATAGGAGTAAACTCAGCCTAGTTCTCAGCAAAAGAGATTCGTATCTCTTTACATTTGCCTTCGTTCAATTGAAACTTGTTCTCGTCAGACTTGGCGATCAGGTAGTTGACAGAGTCCTGAATCGTGCTTGCTTGGTTTTTGGCCACAGGCGCGGCGATAGTTGTATCGTCCACGCACTTCCATATTTCTGTGTCGCTGGTGTTAATGTCATCGAAGATTAAAATAAACAACCAGGGTCCAAGCTTGGTCCCCTGTGGGCCCCTGCCGGGATATCCCCCCATTCCGACTTGCAATCTTCCTCTAGCTTGATTCTTTGTTTGCGGTCTTAAAGAAAATCGATGATCCAGCACAAAAAACCATGTGGGATATCCAAAGTCCATTAATTTTCCAGCAAGAATTGTGTGATCTATTAAATCAAAGGCCTTTCTATGGTCGAACACAACAACTCTAACGGTGGAGCCAGTTCCATCAGAGTCTTTGGTCCAGGAGTGAACCATGCTGAGTAACGCATGCGTGCTAGAGGACTTGGGGATGGACCCAAATTGGCTATCATCGATCTTCTTCAATATAGCTGGTCGTACATGCTCTTCGACTACAAACTCCTCAGCGATCTTGGATAAAACTGGTGTTAGTGATATGGAGCGTAAGCCTCTTTGTTGACGTGCTTCACCGGTTTTTGTTTCGGGATAGGCACTATATCAGCTGTTTTCCAAGATGGGGGTAGGCGTCCCTCGCTAAAGGAGCAATTCAGGATGTCTCTTACGGGATCCGCCAGAAGATCGGCATTCTCTTTCATTAGCCATGCTGGGATGCCATCCGGGCCAGAGGCTTTCCTGGAGTCAAGCGATGAAAGTTTCAAGTAGACTGAATAGGCGGGGACCTCAAAGGGTGGGGCAGGTGAGGACTGATCCACCTGCTGAGGTGCAAAGTCGGTGGGTAAGGCTCATATCCGTCGCTGCCTGAGTTGAGATCTCTTAGTGCCGGATGAACTGCTGTCCAGAGTACCGGTAAATAGCAGACTTTGTTTTGTATCTCTGCCTATCATCCCTCCAGTTGGCTTCACTCAGGAACATTTCACCACACATCACAAATGGATGCCAGGCGCCAGCTCCATGGGTGGGAAATGCGACTGAAACAGAACGAACTGGCTGCCATCCCACTTATAAATGAACAAGTCGATGTTACAACTACTTCCATCGTAGCTGTGGGCAAAGGCGAGGAATGTGTCACCATTGATGTTGAAGGACTTCACATCTATTGCTCCATGCGTCTGAACAGACTGCAGTTTGACAATGCTGTTTCCTGACCACTTGAATACAGTGGAGGGGGCAGCATACCCCTGCTGGCAGTTGGCATAGTTGGCAAAAGCAATGAAAGTTTCATTGTTTATTACAAACGCCGTGCTTGCATGACCGCTTCCCTCTGTCCCTATCTCCTGAAACTTTTCAAACTGGTTGTCCTTCCATTTGTAGATGACTGCCGAGTTTGCCAACGCATTCGTAACGGCGAGAAACAGTTCTTGTAGTATTTGAAAAAAATAAAGCTTCTTGCTGAATTTGTTGGAATGTTTTGTAAAGTGACAGACTAGTGTCCATTCCACTGGTAAATAAGAGAGTTCAGTTGATGTGTAGCTCCATTTACGCGATTTGCAACAGCAAGGTAATGTTCATCAACGATGGTAAAATATTCGATGTCAACTGCTCCAGTAGTGTCTATGGTCTGGTATCGGGAGAACTTTCCAGATGAATCGTTTATTTTGTAGATGAAAGAGTCTGAGTTGTAGCCCCCAGTATCGCCATAATAGTTGGCGAAGGCGAGAAACAGACTTCCACTGATGCTGAACTGTTCAAAATCATTAGCTCCTCTGGTTGGTAAATCTTGATACTTTTTGGAAGCGGTGCAAATTACTGGAACAATCTTTGATAGAAAAACAAGCATGTTAAACATATCAATGCCACACTGAAAGAAACCCATACCACTGCAACTGGAAAAGATGAGCTTACGATTACGACATTGAAAAGCAGAATTGTGACATCGCAGGACATATACTTTGTCATTTTTAGGTGCAGCCCATTCCATGGCTTTCTTGTCATAAAGACATGCATACAGCCTAAGGTACATACAAAATTGTCTTTTAAGCAAAATTCCTGCCGTGAACGCGAAGTTCACGTCTTGCTCGCTGCGTAAAGAAGCATTGCCTTGTTTTGCTAATAATTTTGAAAACGATGAGTCTGAGAAATCTCGTCCTCTTAAACAGTGTTAGAAGTCCTTGAGTATTCCTCATATGCTGAGTGCAAGAACTACTTGTAGTCAGTTTATCTTGGTTGTCTGGATTATGAGCTGGCAACACATAGTTATTATCGAGTGTTTTTTTTTCTTTGAGTCTGTCAGTCAAAGAAGCCTAATAGATACCTCATAGAATGTTAAACTAAACTAAAATAACAATCGGTGGGACTCAGTTGGTACCTTCTAAGAAAGATGACGGAAATTCTTAGGCGTAAAAATAAATTCGACCCACTCCCTGGACCTTAATGTTTTATTTACTTATTTTTTTAATTTTTATTCTTACTCTACTTTTGGGGACAATACGTTGTGATCATACGCAAATAAAGCCCATCTTAACATTTCACAGTTTAGAATTTCGTCAACGAGAGCGAGAGCCGCCGAGCGTTGATGAGAGTTTAAACACCCGATCTCGTTTGGCCTCAAACTCTCATGCGCTCTCGGCGACTCTCGCGCGCTCTCGTCGAATTTGAACCTGCTAAAATTTTTGGTGAGAGTCGCCGAGAGTTTTTGACAGGCGTTTGAGAGTTGCACGAGAGTTTTGCGGTCAGCAGTTGCTGTATTCAGTACAGCGGGCTCAATCGCGACCTCAAACAACTTGGCGTCCATGTCGTCGGAGTCCGCCGCGGTAACCAACTAGAGGAAACTGGCAAAACTGACAGAATTTGCTTAAGAGTTGTAAACTCCATCCGCATTATATCCCGGTAACCAGCGCTGTCTTCAAGTCGCAGCTCTTCAACAATGTTATTGAAATAACCTCTTTCTTTTCGGCGCTTAGTCCATTCTCTCGTTTTACCACAACTACCTGAATTACTACTGTGAATTACCACTGAATTACCTGATCGAAAGGTACTAGACCGTTGTAACTCGTCCGCAATAGCAAAGCAGAAAGTTTTAGGAACAAAACTGGAACTCGTAAACTGTTAGCCTGCTAGCAGGCTCAGTCTGTGTGTTATTGGCGAGAGTATCTTGGCGGCGAGCGAAGCGAGGTGGCGAGAAGAATAGTGTGAGGAAAAGAGCCGTTGAATTTTGAATTCCTCCCTTTGCGAGGTGACAAGTCTTAACGGCTCAGGTATCAATATCTAACCAATACAAGCAAAGCAAAATGTAAACAAACACGACAGCAGATTTTCGCACGCGAGAAGATCGAGTTCTTTATGAATGTGTCAGAATAGCGCAAAAGAAAATTATAAACACAGCGGACAAATTATTGTTGCCACGTTTAAATGTGTTCTATTCGAAATGTATGGAACTATGAAATTTGGTCGTATGTCAGGAGTACCCAACGACAAACGTTCTAAATTTGAAAGGTTTTTGGCCCAAACGATTCCTGGGCATTCGTAAAGACATTTACGGTTAGTATTTAACTACCGTGGGGAAAAAACAGCCGCTCTTCAGAGCCAGCTAGCAGTGGATTAACATTTCCAGTAGCCAGCCAGGATCCATTTCGCCGATCATTTTTGCCAGCCAGGGAGGTTTAGAAATCATATAATTTTCCCAGCATTTTTTACGAAGCAGTTTTACCAACCAAGAGATTATTTCGCTTATAATTCTCAACAATTAAAAAAAGAGGCTGCAACTGCTAACAGAACCTCCAGACATTTATTTTAGAGAAAGTAATCATTGAGGTTTTTACTCAAACCTTAAGTCACTGCAAATTTTTCTTACCTTACAATGGAAAGCCGCCGAACTCGCCAGTAAAAGAGCATTCTTGGCCGATAGGTCTTCGCTTGACTGACTTGGTCGCTGAATAGCTTATCTTTTGAGATGTAGTCATAAGCAGAAATATTGTGGCAAAATAAAGTACCCCTTTAATATGATGGTCGACGTTTATACGATGACTTTCCGTCTGAGTGAAAAAAATTTCATCTGGCCAAAGCCACCTCCATTTTTCCCAGTGCAGTGATGAGAGCTTCGCACGAAGCTGACCCACAAAACATTTTTGGCAAACAAGTCACTGAACTTTCACTGCAATTTGCCATACTAGCAGTCTGTTTTCAGTTTTACTCAAGAGACAATTTTTTTTAACAATAGAACTCCTACCTGCTATTAATAATCGCATGTGAACCACTTAATCCGGCGTTTCTGACCACGACCCAAACTCGGGACACAAAATAATATCGAATCCTCGATCGACAAATTTCAAACTTAAGCTTTAATACAACAAATCACGGCAAGCGCTCGCAAACACACCGAGTATCTCTACCCAGTAGTTGTCAAAACCTCGCTGCGAAATGTGCAAGCAAAACCAAATCCAACCCTCTCCTCCACCCGCAAATTTGGAACTCACAACAGTTTACTGCAAGTGCTCGCAAACACACCGAGTATCTCTAACCAGTAGTTCACAAAACCTCGCTGCAAAATGTGCAAGCAAACCAAATCCAACCCTCTCCTCCGCCCGCAAATTTGGAACACACAACAGTTCACTGCAAGTGCTCGCAAACACACCGAGTATCTCTAACCAGTAGTTCACAAAACCTCGCTGCAAAATGTGCAAGCAAACCAAATCCAACCCTCTCCTCCACCTGTAAATTTGGAACTCGCGACAGTTCACTGCAAGTGCTCGCAAACACACCGAGTATCTCTAGCCAGTAGCTCACAAAACCTCGCTGCGAAATGTGCAAGCAAACCAAATCCAACCCTCTCCTCCACCTGTAAATTTGGAACACACAACAGTTCCCTGCAAGTGCTCGCACACACACCCAGTATCTCTACTCAGTACTTCACAAAACCTCGCTGCAAAGTGAGCAAGCAAACCAAATCCAACCCTCTCCTCCGCCCGCAAATTTCGAACTCGCGACAGTTCACTGCAAGTGCTCGCAAACACACCGAGTATCTCTAGCCAGTAGCTCACAAAACCTCGCTGCGAAATGTGCAAGCAAACCAAATCCAACCCTCTCCTCCACCTGTAAATTTGGAACACACAACAGTTCCCTGCAAGTGCTCGCAAACACACCCAGTATCTCTACCCAGTAGTTCACAAAACCTCGCTGCAAAGTGAGCAAGCCAAACTTTTAAAATTTTGCCGAGTTTACCCCACACGCGCGACAAACACGCGAGAAGTTACTCCGGGTCACCGAATTCGCGCGCGCGCATTGACTACAGAGGAATGACAACTGGCCGGTTTCCTTGTAGAGCCGTAGTTCGCAATACCTAGCGTCTGAAAACGGAAATCGATATTTTTTAATTTCTTAAAAGCCAAAGAATTCAAATACACAATGACATTGGTGGATCTGTTACTTGGCTTTCAAATCCAGTGGTTAGTGAATTTGGCGGTCGAACAAATAACAGCTCTTATTTTAGACACTCAATTACATTAACGGATCATTATTGCCCAGATAACGCTGTCGAATAGCGACACTTAATTTTATGTAAGAAAGGACCTACTCACGATTCTGAAGACTTCAAACGATACCATTCCTGAGGTACTGTTGTAGATTTTGTTTGAGAAATGCCTTGCGAGCTTCCCAGCGGGCTAGATCAGTAAGAGTACAAAAACATCGAATTCATTTCTTGAAAGCTCCTGAATGGGAAACCGCACGAACTAACAATGAGACCTTAGCCACTTACTTCCCAAAACTAGCAGAATTATACAAAAACCGATCGCGTTTTCCAATTCTGTGGTCAGTAATTTCTGGAGTAATTGTCAAAGGTCAACCGCCAGCAAACTGCTCAATTTAGCTGCAACTGTAATAATTGAACGGTATCTGTTTTGCGTCTTTTCGTTGACTGCAAAACAAAATTTTGACCTCAAAACAAGTGAATAGTTTACTAATTAAAAAAAACACGAATACACAGCGTGGCATCCTGTCGTTTGCCAGCCACGGTAGGTGAATATTGGTCACGCCAGCTTCAAAAGTTTAATTTTGTCCAGCCAGAGCGTAAAATGGGCCGCAGTTCCCAGCAAGCTTTCGCTAACAGTAAATTCCCAGCAAGAATAAGATTTCTACGCCAGTTAAAAATTTGCCAGCCTGAAGAGCGGATATTTTGCGGAGCGGTTCCGTTGGGTACTCCTGCTATGGCGTTTGTGGCTCATATGGTATAGCATAGGACCGGAAGGTCGTGAATTCCAATTGCGAGTGGCCACTGACTTTTTTCAGTGGTCAGGATTGATCTGTGTTTCAAAAATATCAGTTGAAATTGCCTAAGGATGGTTCTGAAATAGAATCGAAACACTGCGTCACTGATTGTTTGTTCCTTCAATATCTTTTCACGTTGTTTGACCAGTCCCTGCAGTAGTCATTTTTGCAGTCATTTATATTTTTATTAATTTTGACTGATCACGATCTTTCTGATCCGACGTTGACGTTACACGGTTTTTGCAGTGGTTTTAAACCTTATCTTCGTATAATACATGGTACGTATGTTTGTCGTAGGAAACACGTATGCACATCTGATATGAAATGGGATCCATCCTCGCCCTGTTCCCATCGTGGCTCATCCTCGGAGACCCAGGGGCAGATAGTTGGGGCGAGGGGCAAATAAAACGGGCGAAATCGGTGCGAGCAGAAGCCTGGCGAGAGTTTACAGGACGGGCGGAAACAGCCCCTGAGAGGATACCTTTAACGGAATAGTTCAAGAGCCCATTTGCTTTCTTGCTTCTGATTGAGCACAAATTTTGAGGCATTGTATTTTTTGTGCCCAAGCAGCAGTCAGCTTATTTCCCCGTTACTTTCGTGACGTCTTACACAGAGTGTAATGAAATTTAATGTAATAACTTTTGTATTTTATAATTTATGTATTTTTGTGAATTTTGTTATGAATAAATTATGAATTGTGAAATTGTGTCATGCACTCGTGTGTACTGAAATAAACTTTCTGTCTCGCTCCGGTTCGATAGGCCTACCATCGAAGAACGTTTCAGTAAAATGGGACCCACAAAGTCGAGAAATCGAGAAATTTGGCGAGGGTACTCAAGGAAAAAGAAAACAACGAGTACGGAAACCAGATCAAGGTATTGTGAAAAGTTCACACCATAGGTGTGAACTTTTAGAAGCATGCAGTTAGGATTTATGTGCGATTCACAACTTGTCTTTACGTTTGCTCCAAACTGCAAGCTTCTAAAAGTTCACACCTAAGGTGTGAACTTTTCACAACAACTCAATCTGATTTTCGTGCTTGTTTTCTTTTTCTTGATTACCCTTGCCAAATTTCTCGATTTCTCGACTTTTTGGGTTCGCATATAATTACAAATATCTTCGACGAGTAGGGCTATCGAACGAGCGACACAAAAAGTTGTTTTCAGTACGCACGAGTGCATGAGATCTGGGTACAGGATTTTGCAAAGTTACACTCTGTATAAGACGTCACGAAAGGAACGGGGAAATAAGCTGATCGCTGATTGGGCACAAAAAATACAATGCCTCAAAATTTGTGCTCAATCAGAAGCAAGTACGTTAATGGGCTCTTGAATTAGTCCGTTAAAGGTATCCTCCCAGGGGCTGTTCCTGCCCGTATAAACTTTTACTCGCACCAAGCTTCAGCTCGCACCGATTTCAAACATTTTATCGGCCTCTCGCCCCGACTATCTGCCCCTGGGTCTCCGAGGATGATCATGGCTCTGTAGCTCAGATTTTGGGTTAGAATCCCATCCGATCCACTGAATGTTTCCAGTAGTCAGCATTTACTTGTGTTGCAGAATATTATTTTGTATTGGCTGAGGATGATTCTGAAGTAGGAGTAAGTGACCTGTAACATCTGTGACAAGATGCGACAATATGGTTTCAGAATTTTGCAACAGGTCAGCTTGATGTAGTACAAAATGCAACTGAAAGTTATAATAGCGCGCGATAGATTTAGTGGCCGAGAATCCTAAAGGACTGTTTCAGCAACCTCGTTTTCAGGACTTCTCTGTTCTCTGTCCTTCCCGTCCCTTGGAGGAAAGAAGAGGGACTCTGGGTAAGGGCTTCCTGTTCCAGGGCGTTTCTCACCACGATCTTCTTTTCGATTCGCACCAGAATCGGCTTCAGTCGATGAACGGCTTACTTTCCACCAACACAGCAGTTTGCGGAATTCTTCGGAGAAAACACGATTTCTGGCGGCGTATATGAATGGATTTATTGTGCTGCTCAGATATATAAGAAATTGGACTGTTAATTGTACAATTCTTGGAGCCGTGTCTGGGGAAAAGCGCTTCAAAAGTGCAAATGCCCACATTGGTATCCAGCAAAGCAGAAATCCACCGGCGACACAGGCCAAGGTGCGGCTCATGTTTATCTCTTGCACGGAAATTCTGCCCGCTTGGTTTCTTGAGTTCTGTAAAGATGGAGCCATGTCAAACTTATGCTGACGGATTTTCAATAAAAGATTGCAATAACTGAAAAGACCGATAGAAAACGGTAAAATAAAAAACAAGCCCAGCACGAAGCAGTAATGGACGATTCTGTTTTCTGATGATGTGAAGGCAACGCTGCAAACTGCGTAACCAGGGATGAATTCAAATGTGGTCCAGTTTGTCATTCGACCGACTAGCAGATACAACGAGAGAGAAAGCCACACGCAACTCAGCCAAATCTTAGATTTGCGCGGTGAGAAGATCCTGTTGTAATGGTTTGTCTTTACAATTCGTATGTACCGGTTTAAGGCCAACAAACCCATAGTTGCTGGAGTTGAGTACGAAACGAACACATCAAGAAAACCCTGAAGCTGGCACGCGGCGTCTCCAAAATTCCATCTTCCTGTGATCAATACGGCTGAAGCTAACGGCATTTCAACTGTTGCACACAACAGATCACTTGCTGCCAAAGCGATGATGTACAGATTGGTGGGTGATCGCAGTTGAGGATTTTTATACACCACTAAACAAACCAGAACATTTCCAACGATACTTATGACGTTCATTGCAAGACAAATACTTGCTTCGATGATAACTGTTGCCAAGCTTCGGTTTTGCAATTCCAGGGAAGACATCTCAGCTTCAACTTGATTGGTACAAGATTAAGGTTTACTGTTTTGCTGGTTTCTGCCTGTTAAAGCAAGTTTTGAAATATTTTAAGGTAAGATACGTTTTAAGAGCTCCTGACAAGAAAACGTCACGAATCCGAAGACGCAAACGAAGTTTAAGATTCCGTTTTATTTTTACCTTTTTACTGGCCCAATCAATGCAGTGCCCTCTGCTCTTCAAGACATTTCCGACTTGAAATCGGAAGCTTTCTGTTTTTAAGGAAAATTAACATTTTGTAGCCGAAATTTTTGACTTACAACTGCTTCACTTTTATCTTCTTTGTAGTGATAACTATCAGCCGGTACTCCCTTTAATTTTGTCAGACTGGATAAACTGAGCGCGCACAAGTTTCACGGTTTATTGTTGGAGGAAAGAAGATAATCGGATTCTTTGGCAAAGGTTTTCTTACAATATGACCTTGCACAAATTCGTATTTTGCAAAGATGGTTTAAGCTTTCACAAGAAACACAAAACTTTGGATTTCTCAACTGAGTTGATAAGGTAAATTGGCCACCGAGATTGAAAGCTGACATTTCGAGCGTAAGCCCTTCGTTAGAGCGAATCCTGATGAAGGGAGTTTTTCGCTGTGACGATTAAGGGCTAACGCTCGAAACGTCAGCTTTCAATTGCTCTACGGTGCTAATTTAAATAATTTAAATAAATCCAAAGTCTTGTGTTTTACTTCCCCACCGTCGCAGCACCACAGTTTCTTCAGAAACTAACCTCCTTGTTTGTTCATTAGAAACAAACGCACCTTTACACCTTGCCATTTAGGCCAGGAAAAAAATTCGCAGCATGCATTCATTAAACGCGTTATTTTACTCGAGTCATTTCTGTCAGCAACGTAGAGAATTATATCAACACGTGCAATCGGTATGTGTCCTTGCGGTTATTTAACAGCATGACATACATTAAGATTATGACCGATCACGCCGTGAAGCAAAAATTGTCAGCACGAGTTTGTCTGTTTTTCGGGTAACCTCCTTTTGACTCTGTCGAATGCCAGCACCACAAAGGGTTTAGGTCGCACGACTCGTCACCATACGCCAGGAAACGAAACCTAAAACAGGACCAGAGAAGTATTCAGTCTTGTCACGCCGTTTGTAATGATGTGATGCGACATGCGTTCGTCGTTTCAGTTTTATGGTATATTTTCTTTGCTAGACCGCCACTATAGTCCTTTGTGACAATCAAAACCGGCTGATTCATGCAATTGCAATTTTAGTAGATTTTCCTCGTCAGGCTGTAAAAAGCGAATTTTAATTTTGTGTGAGAATTATCTGGTGGGAAGTTATTTCAACATTACGTAAACCTGCAAATTCTCCTCGATGCCTCTTAGAAAACTGAAAGTTCACAGTTGTCTTTACTAAGTTGCGTTGCAGATTTGTATGTAGGTCGAGCAAGAACCCGACATCGATCAATTATCAAGGCTACTGACTTGTATGTGGAGAAATGTATGTTAGAGGACGCATGGGACATGGTGGCGCTTTCACGACTCCGATTATAATTTATTCGAGCTACACTGGTATCATGCTTTTCCGCCCTGCATTAAACATTTCCCAGCCGCTTTTCATTTTGATATTTTACTTACTTTATTTCAAGTATAGAAGGTTTCCAATCTAAATACTGTAACGACCGCTTGGGTAATACCAGGCTTTTTTCAAAACATTATATTGAATTTGTGTTTTGCGTGTAACACAATGGCGGCGGGAAATGTAAGGTTTTGAAAATTGCGGGCGTCTTAACAACGACCGGTCCACGAAGCAATGGAATCGAGACAAAAAGAGACGAGAGACCTTTGGTAAGTAGCAATAAGAATTACGATTTTGTAAACATGTATACCTTAAGGCGAAATATTAGCATCGCGCTCTAGTTTATTCTGATTTTCTCAAATAATATGCTGTACCTGGAAACTTGATCGGGTATGATATACCTGGAAGCGTTATTTTTAACATCGCTCTTAGCTTATTCTGTCTTCCTTGGGTAGCATATACCTGGAAGTGGAATGTCTAACATCGGGCTTAAGCTTTAATATTCTGTTTTCCTTGGGTAGCATATACCTGGAAGCGGAATTTTTAACATCGCACTTTAGCTTATTCTGTCTTCCTTGCTGGGTAGTGTATACCTGGAAGCGGAATTTCTAACATCGCTTTATAGCTTATTCTGTCTTCCTTGGGTAGCGTATACCTGGAAGCGGAATTTCTAACATCGCCATTTAGCTTATTCTGTCTTCCTTGGGTAGCATATACCTGGAAGCGGAATGTCTAACATCGCTTTATAGCTTATTCCGTCTTCCTTAGGTAGCGTATACCTGGAAGTGGAGTTTCTAACATCGCTCTTTAGCTTATTCTGTCTTCCTTGGGTAGCAGATACCTGGAAGCGGAATGTTTAACATTGCTTTTTAGCTTATTCTGTCTTCCTTGGGTAACAGATACCTGGAAGCGGAATGTCTAACATCACTTTTTAGCTAATTCTGTCTTCCTTGGGTAGCAGATACCTGGAAGCGGAATGTCTAACATCACCTTTTAGCTTATTCTGCCTTCCCTGGGTAGCAGATACCTGGAAGCGGAATGTCTAACATCGCTTTTTAGCTAATTCTGTCTTCCTTGGGTAGCAGATACCTGAAAGCGGAATGTCTGACATCGCTTTATAGCTTATTCTGTCTTCCTTAGGTAGCATGCATATACCTGGAAGATTCTGTTATTTGTGTAATGAAAAAGAAGCAAAACAAAACAAAGGATATCCGATTGCCAGGTTTTCATGTACAATCAATGCCTTTGAATGTTGCGTTGAATTACGGCTCTAAATTCATCATATTTTTTTAAAAACGTTTTCCCGGTCTTAAAGGTAGCGGGGAGGAGAATTTATTCAATTCAATATTACCAGTTACACATTTGTATTCTTGAGTTTACCAAAATTTTATATTATTTGACTGACTGAAGTTGAAAAATGCTAGTAAATTAATGTTTACGTCGCTTTTTTACTACCGTATATTACTTGCATTTTATTTTGGTTCTGCTAAGGAACAATTTTCAAAAAAGAACCATTGTTTAAATGTGTGATCGTTTTTTGCTTAGTAAAATGGACAAAGCACTTACTAATTAGTGTTGTATATTCATTAATCCGGAAATTGCGGTGACTTTCATTTCAGTTTAGGGGAGCATGAATTACTTTTTTGTGGGCGATTGCCTGATTTCCTGGTGTGTTCGGCTAAAACCTCAAGAGACGGAGAGGTGTCAAACCTTGGCTTTGAATTACTTATGCAAATTAGCTGGCTGCACATTGAATGTGCAGCCAGCTAATTTGCATAACATTTTTTCGCACAGCAAAGCTTGTCAGTAAAGAACTTTGAACTTTTTTCTTTCACTGCTTACTTTCCAAAAGTCGGCCGGTTAGAAATTTCATTGCAGTTGAATCTTGAAATCATGATTTTAAAAGCCGAGGGCAATAGTGTGATCTTTCCATTTTCCCGCACCAACTTTTTCATTAATAATCATAAACAAACGTCAGATATTAAAATATTTGACGATTACTCTAAGCTTGCAATGATAGAAATATGGTGAATTTTAAGCCTGGCGAATATATGAGAAAGAAAAAAATCCGAGTTCTCCCAACAGGAGTCTATCATGCAAATATGCCACCTATCGACATTTCAATTCTAGCAGTATGCAGGACGTTTGTCACATGAACCTTAGCTCCCACGAGACTCGTGTAGCTCAGTGGTGGAGCATCTGAGTTAGTATTAAATCAGAAGGTCATAGGTTCGACTCCTGTTGGGAAAAATCGGATTTTTTTCCGTATCGCCTGTGTCATTGACTGAATAAATATCTTTCTCATCTACTTTAAGGTTGTTTGGATCAGCTTCATTAGAGAACGATCACTCTCGCTTTAACACTTTCGTAGTGATAACTTCATCGATCAGAGTGCATGGTTGCTTTTTGAGGAGAAAATGTTGCATGTAAAAACTCAAAAACACTGTGTGCTTGAGTTTTCGCACTGTTGTTGCCAGAAGAAAGCTGCCTTTTATAGCTCGGTTAAAATCGTCAAAAACGAATTACTCAGACCAAATTCATACCACTGCTAAGTCTGTTAAGTTAGGCAAAGAACAACTCTTATTAAATAGGGTCTTTTACCAACGTTACGACGATGTCATATACCATATTTGTAGAACGACCAAAAAGTGTGTTTGTGTGCATTTTCAATAGACATTGTACCGCAAATTAATATTTTGGTAGCCAGTTTTTATATTTAATAAATCAAGAGAGCATTTGTCTGTTTTTTTTTTCCCATCAAGCAAGCTGTAAACAGGGGCCCGCAGCCGACATCTCTTTAAACTTACCTTACAATGAAATAGGAAACGTCACCAGTGATTTGTGTGCTTCACCCAGCTAAAGGATTTAATATAGTAACTTTATACCAAGACACTGAAGATACTTATTGCACACACGTGTCTAATTTGGAATGAGCTAAATAACACCGGTGTTCAAATGTGACAGCACCACAGGCCATAATATGCAGCTCATCATGTTATGTAGATTACAGCCTATCAACAAGCTCACGAGTCAGCGAGCTCATAAAAATTATTATGACTTTTTTCCCGGGCACCAACATGTTGGTATGGCAAAAAGGGCGGTTTTTACGTGTTTTTAAGAGTCAGTCTTAAACAATAAAATAAAATTTCAGTGATAAGGAAGCCATTTTTTTTATAAACTTATTGTAGGCACGTATGAATGAATCTCTTAATTTCAAAGCCAAAGCTTTAGAGTGTTTGAGTTCGGTTTGTCGACACTGGAATAGGCTTAAAATAGGAGTAAGTTATAAAACCACAACCGGTTAATCTTTAGAGTTCGTCTTTTAGGAAAATGGAAAATGTATTTGTAGTTTCAAAAGAATATATTATTTATTTTTGATAGGTATCCAGCAGCACTTCCTGCCAAGACGCTGAAGAAACGTTTTACATATTAAGGCCTTCTGCATGTCAAGTTCAAATGATTCTCCCATAAACATTATTTTTAAATTTTTCAGAATTACTAGAAATTTGGTCGCATTAAGTTTAATAACGGCATTCTCGAGATAAAAATTTGAATATTCTTGTCATTGAAAAAATATGTATTTTCATATCAGGGCTTAAAGGATGAAAATGCCCACCTGCCATTTTAATAATTCCAAATTGTCTGCTTACAGCCGACTCAACCCCTGCAGATGTATGTTGAAAGAGAGAAGCTTAATAGTTCTCTTGTTATGCTTAACCTCGTGTGGACAATAGTCGCAGTTTATTTACGTTATCACTGAGTGTCGTACGGCAAGCGAATTTTCTTCGAGAAAATAAAGTCACCTCGATAAGAAATGACAGCAGGTTTGCCGACGTCAGAATACTGAGCACTCGTGGATGGAGTGCTCTGTAATTTTACTGAGCATGCACAAGTCACCTGTACTGAATATCATTTCGCGGCTAGGCTACCTATGTTATAAGCTGTTACAAAGTCTTCAGCTGGTAAGGTGTGGCTGGGCAATTTTACCTTGCCTTCAGATTGCTAAGGATGGTCGAATTTTCCGAGTTGTTTCTTAGGGGAAGGTAATAACCTGCAACATCTGCGTGACAAGTGATTTTAAAAGTTACTACCGTTCACGACGATTTATAATTACAAGTTTCAACATATCGGTTTATTATAAAATACCTTATTATAATTTGTTTTGCGGTGGAAGATTGTGGACGACTTAACTGTCGGGTATACTCGCTCAGCTAACTGCTAAGAGGACCCAGACTCTTTTCTGGGCAACTGTCTTCTTTATTAACTGAGATGTCTTCTATAACTTTCTTAAACTAACTACTGTTTACATTATGCACCTACTTTTATACTGTGCTGTAAACAGGTTTGGTAGTCAAGTCAAAGAGGACCAGAAGGTGCTTTAATTTACAAGATAACAGAGAAGGAATACAAAAGCACAACAACTGGGTCCAAGGAACCATCTCCAACTGGTAAAGGAATGCAGGGAACGTTTGGCCCATTAAGTTTAAGCAATGAAGTTGAGTGTTTCTTCAAACGTTGTCCTTGAAATCAGTCTTCAATGAGATCTTGGCCAACGCTCACAGGAAATCACAAACCTATCTACAGCACATCCTATGTTACAATGACAAACGGGAAAACTTCTGAGAGGGACGGCAAATGAACTATGATCACAACCGTCACTATCAAAATGACCAAATCAATACACTAAAATTAGCCTCCTAACAAAACACTGAAGAATACGTACTGGCAGTCGTATCGCAGTATTTTTCTTTCGATCTGAAATCAAGTTATACAATATATTCTATTTAACTAAATCAATTTGATGAATAAGCAAAATAACTGGAATAAATGAGACAAACTCTCATAACAAACGAAGCCATGCGGTCGATTTTAAGTAATGTTCAAACTAAAACTATTCAAAATTCGCCTTAAGTGAATTTTAAAAAATGTCTTGTTAGGGGAGGGGTAGGTGGGGAGTTTTTCAGAAACGTGGAGTGATCCCAAAATTCTTCTTACTCCTACACTAACAAAACGAAAGAGATTGTATTTCAATAACTTACTTTTGTACCGTACTCTGTGACTAGTTTCCTTGAATTTTCCGGGTAGCAGCAAAACTGACTCAACTGTAAATTAACGGCAAGTCTTCTGTAAAGCATTATTCATAAAAGCCTATTAACTCAATAAAATCAAAAGCATGCTGTTCTGACCTTTTTTCTGCGTTAAATTTGCGGTAAGTTGCTATCACAAAATCCTAAACGGCGACTGTTTGAGTTGTTTTCTTGCCATGACCTCGTTTTCCGCGCGCATCAGAATTGGCTTCAGTTGTTCCACGTCTGTTTTTCCACCAGCACAGCAGTTTGCGAAATTCTTCTTGGAAAACATGATTTCTGGCGGCGTATATGAATGGATTTATTGTGCTGCTCAGACAGAAAAGAAATGTGATTGTTAACTGTACAATTCTTGGAGCTGTCTCTGGAGAAAAGCGCTTCCATGCGTAGTACAAATGCCAACGCTGGTATCCAGCAAAGCAGAAATCCACCTGCGACATAGGCTAAAGTGTGGCTCATGTTCATCTCTTGCACGGAAATTCTGCACGCTTGGTTTCCTGTGTTTTGTAAAGATGGAGCCATGTCGACGGATTTTCAGAAAAATATTGCTATAACTGAAAAAAAACGATAGAAAACGGTAAGGGAAAAAATAACCGAGCACGACGCAGTAATGGACGATTCTGTTTTCTGAGATGGTGAACGCAACGCTACAACCAGCGTAACCAGTAATGAATTCAAAGCGAGAGAAAGCCACACGCAACTCAGCCAGACCTTAGATTTGCGTGGTGAAAAGATTTTGTTGTAGTGGTTCGTCTTGACGATTCGTACGTACCGGTGAATGCCAGTAAACCCATAGCAGCTGGAGTTGAGTACACAACGAACATACTAACAAAATCCTCAAGCTCGCAGACGGGGTCGCCGAAAATCCATCTTCCAGTGATTAATACGGCTGAAACGAATGTCATTGCCCCCATTGCACAAAGCAGATCGCTCACTGCTAAGGCGATGATGTAAAGATTGATGGTTGATCGCAGCTTAGGGTATTTATATACCGCTAAACAAACCAGAACATTTCCTACGACACTTGTGATGTTCACGGCAAGAAAGATACTTGATTAGACGACAACTGCTGCCAAGCTTCTGTTTGATAATTCCAGCGAAGTCATCTCCGCTTTAACTTGTTGCACGATGAAGCTTGATTGTTTTGGCTACTGCCTTTCTAAAAAAGGGAATGACTGATATAAACACGGAGGAGCCTAGAATTAACACACTGCCGCATCGTTGATTGTTTGTTCCTTGCATGTAACAAATGCTAGGCACGTTTGTTGCAGGAGACTCCTGTGCACATGTAAGATCAAATGGGATTCATCCACGCGCTGTTCCCTTCGTGGATCTGTAGCTTAATTAGATCGTAGGTCCGAATCTCACATCAGCCATTGAGTTTTTTTCAGCGGTCAGGATTTGTCAGTGTTACAAAAGTATCATTTGATATTGCCTGAAAGGGATACTGAAATGGGATCATAAAACACTTCATCATTGATTGTTGTTCCTACATGCAAGGCACGTTCCCATCGTGGATCTGTAGCTTGGTGGTGAGTTCGAATCTCATATGAGTCACTGAATGTTCTTTCAGTGGTCAAGATTTGTCAGTCTTGCAAAAGTATCATTTGATATTGCTTCAGGATGAGTCTAAAATAGAATCGAAATACTGCATCATTGATCGTTTGTTCCTTGCATGTATGTGATATACATGCTACGCCTGTTTGTCTTAGGAAACGTCTGTGCCCATGTGAGATCAAATGGGATTCATCCATCCGCCGATTCTACCGTGGCTCTTTCACTCTGATGATAGAGCAGTGGACCCGAAGGTCGTGGGTTCCGATTCCACCTGAGCTGCTAAATTTTTCCAGTGTAAGGATTTATCAGTGTTTCCAAAATATCGCTTGATATTGCTTGAGGAGGAGTCTTAAATAGGAATGAGTGACCTGTAATAGCTCTGAGAAGGTATTTTTAAAGTTACATACATTGGCGACAATATGGTTTAACAATTTGCAATAGCTTGGCTCGATTTATTTAAAACTGGAACTGAATTAAACTTGTTATGATTTGCAGTAGATTTGGCGGTTAAGAGCCCTAAAGGAATATTTCAGCAACCTCGTTTACAGGATTTCTCCAATCTCTCTCAAGGGAGAGGAAAGACTCTGGCCATGAGGTTGATAATTCAGGTGTTTTCCCACCACGACATCTTTTTCGACCCGCACAAGAACCAGCTTCAGATGTTGTATTTCCCTTTTTCCACCAACACAGCAGTTTGCGGAATTCTTCTCGGAAAGCACGATTTTTGGCCGCGTATATAAACGGGTTTATTGTGCTGCTCAGAAATAAAAAAAAAAGTGCTTCATAATTCCACAATTCTTGAAGCTGTGTCTGGGGAAGAGCGCTTCCATAATGTGAATCCCCACATTGGTATCCAGCAAAGCAGAAATCCGGTGGCGACGTAAGACAAGGTGCGGCTCATGTTTATTTCTTGCACGGAAATTCTTCCTGCTTGGTTTCTCGAGTTCTGTAAAGATGGAGCCACGTCAAACTTATGCTCACAGATTTTCAAGAAAATCTTGAGATAACTGAAAAGACCGATAGAAAACGGTAAAATAAAAACAAGCCCAGCACGACGCTGTAATGGACGATTCTGTTTTCTGATGATGTAAAGGCAACGCTGCAAACTGCGTAACCAGGAATGAATTCAAATGTGCTTCAGTTTGTCACTCGACCGACTAGCAGATACAACGAGAGAGAAAGCCACACGCAACTCAGCCAAATCTTAGATTTGCACGGTGAAAAGATCCTGTTGTAATGGTTTGTCTTTACAATTCGAATGTACCGGTTTAAGGCCAACAAACCCATAGTTGCTGGAGTTTCATACGTAAAAGCATTTTGAATGACATAGTTCTCAACAGTCTTAAAACAGTTCTCACACTCCTCAATATGAATTTCATATTCGGCTAAACTCATGTCGCCTTCTGGAAGTACATTTGGAACGTCAAAATGAACTCTCTCACCTCTAATGTAATTGTCCTCCATTTCCTTGAAAGCACCACACCATCACATTCAAGTTCAGCCGCCGATCGCTTTTTTCGCTTTGGTTCCACAGGCGTTTCAAATAATAGTTGCGGAACATTTTGGGAACCTGTTGTATCAGGCCAGTCAGAAAGGGCAGCTTTGGCTTCCTCAAGTTTCCCATCGTTAAGTAATTCTACTGCTTAGTCTCGCTGTAGACAACAATTTGAATATAATCCCATCCAATACTCAGCGAATAATCGGAACTTATTAGGCGGCCGACGTGCCTGGGCACGTCACGCCGACTCATAAAACGCAACGTACATTCCTGGTTTGTCGTACGTCGGTTCACTGAGTCTCCGCGCGGCCTCTGAACAATCGGGCTCGTTATAATGACGTCGATTTTACCAGCTTGAAAGCTAATCTCTCAAACACCAGACAATTTTCTCGTGACATGACCTTTTTTTCATCTATGGCTATGACGTAACCAGATAGATTTAGTGATGCGTCGCAGAACTGACTGTCATACGGTTGCTTTGTTTTGTACATGTAGGATGATCACATTCATTATATACAGGATGTGCGCGCTAATTATGCAAAGCAGGTCAACGAAGGCCAATGTTAAAAGTCTGTTTTACTTCTGTGTTTGAGGTGGTGCTGGTTACGTAAAAAGTAACCGTAGAAAAGAGCGTAATTTTGTTGTTTTGAGTTTTGGGGCGTATTGAAGTTAAGTAAAGGTAAGCGTTGAAATATTTATTTCGCTTTTTTTGAGGACATTTCCTTGATAAGGGGCAGTGTTTGCAAAGGCTAGTGATAACTTGGGAGTTGTCAGCGGTGGTTAGTATTCCCGCATAAAACAGTTTTGTATCTGGTGTTGTTTTGCCGAGTACTTAACCTGCGAGATCGTCGATGACTCATGGAGACTATTGTTAGTAGTGGTTACACAGTCCTTCCAACTGGACACGTTGCTAAAGCGATCATAAACTCCATTTTTGAGTTCCCCGATGATCTAAAGCAGAGGAAGGAAGATAGTGTTGGCTGTACTCGTTAAATTGCCTTGAACAGTAAACACCAATCTTTATAAACACAAGTGTAGATAGAGTATGTGGTGAACTTCAGCACGATTTGTAGCGACAATATTTCTAGTTTCCAGAGGAATCGGTTAGGGGTCATTTTCACAATATTTAATTTTATGGTGGGTCATATCTAAAAACAAGGATGGAGTGGGGGGTCAGTTTGAAAATCGTCTAAGCTTTCCCAAAATGGCCGGCCGCCCTTCACAGGTAATAAACGACCAGCTCTTTGCATTGCTGTTATATAAACAATAGAGTTTAGATTGCAAATACCCTCCACTTGTGTCGTTAAAATCCAAATGGAGCGATTGTCTGAAGGGTGAAACATTTGTGGTGAATGGCTAGGGGCCGTTTCCTGCTGTTATAATGACGTAAATAATGACCTTTGAGCGAGAATTGCATCCCTGTTATATACACAATAGATTGTAGATTGGAAGTAATTTGCACTCCTGTCGTTAGGATTCAAATGGAGTCCTTGCTTGAAGGTTTAAAGTTGATTTATTTCTTGAGGTAAAGTCACAGGGTTTTACGTGTTTCACGAGAACTCGTAGAGAGGTCATTAACGGAGAAAGTTCTCAAGTTGCTATTGATTTTATCAGTTAATCAATCTGTTAAATACTGGTTATTCTTCGGTAATATGTTTACATACATTTAAGTGTCTGGCTAGAATTCGATCAGAGGTCACTAAGTGAGAAAGTTCTCAAAGCAAATCTGTCAAATACGCGACATTTCTTTCTTGACATGAGCTTTGTTGAAGAGTTTTGAAGGGGAATTTTTCATTTGTAGCTATGACGTAATCAGACAGATTTAGTGACGCATGGCAGAACTGACTGTCATTTGTAAGAGGTCTTGTGGACGAAAACACGGTTGATTTGTTTTGTAAGATGATGACATTGATTAGATAGAGGATGTGCGCGGTAATTGTGTAAAGGAGGTGAGCGCTGTTTTTGAGGACATTTCGTTGAGAAGGGCAGTGTTTAGAAAGGCTAGTGTTTACTTGGGAGTTGTCAGCGGTGTTTAGTGTTTTCGCATACAAATAGTTTTGTATCTGGTGCTGTTTTCACTGCTCGATAACAAGTTTTTGGCGTATTTCTGAGAATGCAGCGAAAGCTAGCAGAGTGGAGAGTGTAAAACAAAAACGTCCTGTGTGTAGTATGCATAATTTTTAAAATAAAGCAGTACAACTAACATACTACAGAAAGTTATTATTCTTTTACTTGCTACGTCCGTTTAAAATGCTGTCTTGCAAAGGGGGGATGCCGCTTAATCACATAGGCCGCCTGTAAATTCTTCAGAATACCTAAAATATCTTTCTTGATAATGTCACAACATAAGTCAAAACATTGCTTGAAACAGTCACTGTTTTGGTCACACAGCATCACGTGCTGGGTCTCCTTAGAATTTTAAGAAAGTGTACATGAGGGTCCACCAGAGAAAGAGCAAGCAGAGTTACCATCGGCCGCCTATAAATTCTTCAGAATTCTTTTTTATCATAATGCCCATTTTCTCGATTTTGGAAAAGTTCTTACTGGATTCCCGTGAATACCTGAATTTGCCTGAATTGAATTGACCTTTCATCTGTCACCAGTAATATGCTTACATACATTTAATTCCTTGCATACCGGAAGTGCAAATTGTCCACAGCATGTCACCGCAAACCACGAACTACTAAAAGAAACCTTTTTTTCCTTGGGAAAAGAGGAGTGGGGGGGGGGGGGGGGGGTTGAGAGACTATCCGCCGCCTGTAAATTCTTCAGAATATCTTGTCGTTCATAAAAGCCATATTTTCATGATAAAACCCATCAATGATTTCTATGTCGACATCTTTCTCATAACCAGTGTCATAGATCTCTTCCAAATCCACATCATCGAACAAATCAGATATACCAGGTTCACTCTCAGCCATTTTAAAGGTTAAACTAAATTACTAGTAGTAATCAAAGATTAAGAGAGTGCGTTCGATTGGTTGCTTATATCAGACAGCCAACGCTTCCGGTTCCCAAGTTGTCACCGAGGAGATGAAAGTCTTTGAGTCCTTTGCTTTCCTGTAATTGAAAGCATGGCTCTGAGCTCCGGTTTACATATTGTTTTGACTGAGAATTGCTGTGAAATTTTCTGCCGACGACAAATGCCCTTGAATATGTGCTGACAATGAGTTTCAGTCAGTAGAACAGCGAGTGCCCATCTCAGCTATTATCACCTGCCTGGTTAGCTAGCACAAAAGCTCCAAAACATGTACTAACAAAGGGCCTGAAACTAAATTTCCAGCAATCTTTAATTACCTATTTACAAGAGCAAATTCACACGACAAATTTTCTATGACAAATGAAACTGGCATGCCAGTCAAATAATCAAAGACATTTGTAGCAAAACAAACTGACAAAATTTTCCCATCTACACGAGCAAATAAGGTTTGCCATAGAAAATTTGTTGGTAAGCATTGGACTTTGGGCTCTACAACGTCACAGGCAGGCATCTCAATATACAAAACAACTGGAATCAATTCAATTATAAACCGTTTGGTGGTTTGTGCACGACTTTACATCAATTAATTTGCCAGTGATGTTTTTGAAATGACCATCAAGGTATGCAGATTAACAAGAAAATTTCAAGCACTACATAACAACGATTAATTAGTATCAAGAAGCATTTTGATGTCTCTGCTGACAAATTGATTCACTCGCTTAAGATTCCTCGTGTCAAAAATAACAGAGGCTAGGCTGTCGCGTGTCTCCACAAATGTCCTAACAGAAGTGTCCACTTTCATCCTGCCATTAAAGTAATGTTTAGCCTTCCTATTAGTCTTTATCGTCATGACTTGTAACAACAACATGACTAGTTTCTCACTCTGAAAGTCAGCAGAAATCACTCTAAAAATTCTTTAAAGTCGGCAACAAGGAATAGCAAAATCTCCGTACGAATATCCTACCTCCGCCTCTTGTGTTTGTAAGTGGGCTTCAAGCTGTGCCTTGTCAACAAACATGATAGTTTTCCCGGAAAAGTCTTGTGAAAGGTCTTGTGAAAGCCTTTGTGGTACTCGGCAGAAGTCGAGAGTCCGTACGAATAATCGATGTTTTCTCGAGCGATTTCAATCAAAGGTACGCCGCATGTGTTTATAAGTGGACTTGAAGCTATGTCTTGTCGACAAACTCGAAAAATTTTCTAAAAACTCGAAGAAAACAACAAATTTGCTCTCGAAACACGATCAATATTTGCCCACTCTGACGACATTGTCTTTACACGCTAAATTGACCGTTTGGGGCCTGGGCATCATGAAAGCGAGGCCAAAATTCATACCAGTTTCCGGCCGAGCGCAGGCCCCTACAAAAATCTTCGGGGGGACTAATTTGGCGTCGACCAACGATTACAGAAAATCTCGAATTTTTCTGCCTGCAAGATTAGGACTGCGTTCTCCTTCGTCGAACGTAATAAAGTAGAAAATTCCATTTTATAGACAGCAACTCCCTGTCATGTGATAATCATATGACCCAAAAACAATTTGATGACTCATAATGAAGGTCCCCAACGTATTACATCGTCAACTTCCTGTTTATTTCTGAGAATGTCACGCAATAGAATTCTTACAAACGCGATTATGCAAATGACACCCTCCCCCCCCCCTAAACGCGCAAGTTGTTAGAACCATGCTGCCTGAACACTGCATTTTTACCCCCCTATTTTTGCAATTTTGAGCCAGAAATTAAAAAATAATGAGTGTGAGTTTTCGGCATTACAGCACAAGTAGTTACTTGCATCTGATAGTTGTCTTTCAGCTATATTGCAAGAGACCTATGAGAGGGTCCGTATTCGACTCCAGTTACGTGAACACTTAGGTAAAAAGTCTGCAATTCTAGAAACTTCTAGCCGCTAAATTGACCTTCACAAAGGACATGAGATGACAGAACACTTCTCTAAAACTATATGAATCTTTCAAAAACCTTCAATGTCCGGCCTGAACACGCAACTTTTAGAGATGCAAGAAGTTAAAATATAAGGAAGCACTTAGTTCTTCAGTGGAAGTCTTCTTACTTTATAGTTTGCTGTTTCGTTGACTTCTTGCTGTTTAAAATACAACTTTGTAAAACTACTTGATCTTAAAATGTGGAAATCTTCTTTATTGACAGTTGTACTCAGACAGCTGGTTTCCATCTGCTGACTCGTCGACAATACACTGTTTTTTTTTAATAAGAACGTCAAATTTTTTTAGCTGAGACTGAACCGGAACTGAATGTTCTTATTTTTGGCGATTTGAGCCTGAGACATTCTTAACAATGTTGTTAATATTAATTGAATAGCATTTCAGTAAATCATAGTTCTGAATGAAAGAAAGAACAGCTAGGTCAAGTTCTACCAATTTCCTGAAAGTTATACGTGTTTGCTTCTTTTAAAAATGGAAGATGACTTGTGACATCACAAAATTCTAGCATTTCGGGCTCAAATAGGCTGTAAATTACTCTGACCAAATCATTACACTCATTTGTTTTCTCACATAGCTTATTCTACAAATATGAACACAAGATAAAGACGTTCTTATAAAATAAAGGTTCTTATTTTAAGAAGAGTGTGTGGCTGTAGTTGCAAACAATGACTTCGTTATTCCACCTTGTTCAGTGCCTATGAAACCCAAAATGAATAAAAGAAAGCGGAAGATTTACGAAGAATATAACAACAAAGGTCTATTACTTTTTAGGCTAAGGAATGCGGGAGTTCAGTAAATTTAAATAATAACGTGTAATTTTAATAATTACGTGTACGTAATTAAAGTTTAAATATGTACGAATAATTAGGAGTCACTTAACTAATGCGAGATTTAGTTAGATGAAGTAATTTTCTTATTTTTATGCAAAACCTGTTTGATTGCTTTCTTTCAGGAGCACCGTATGACGAGTCAACCGTCCAAGTAATTTATTGACCGACCCAATAATGATGCTGCAAAAGCTTTCAGATTTTTAAAATCCGAATGTAAAGTAGCGAAAAATCTTTTGCAATTTTTTCACGGCCATGCATCTCTTCGGAACCTCTATTTTCATTGAACCCTCTTAACAGGCACCTCTATTTAAAAAACGATGTTTGTTGCACAAATCTAAAGGAACAAATGGTACGAAAGGAAAATGGTTTCATATAAATTGTCGCGCATACGATTTCATCTATAAACTGATAAGTTACAGAACCACTTCTAACGTTGAGTCTCTGGATGAAATCCTAGAAAGTGAGAAATTCAAGTGAAAGCTTCGGAAGGGCTACTACCCCTTCAATTTGATTGTGTTCGTCTCGTGATACAAAAACAAAAGGTGGTACTTTTGGGAGTAAAAAGAAGGTTAGCCTACCCCTAACTACTGCAAGGAATCCCTTTTGCTATATTTAAAATGTTGTCCATGGCCAAAATCTTAATACTTTGGCCAATAATTCGTGGTACACCCTAAAGTCTCCCTACGTTTGTTCGTCCAATTATTCTATACTAACCCTCCTTGTATCCCACTCCCCCTCTTCTGTTCAATATTGACAGCGAAACGCTTCGTCCTCCCTTGAAAAGCCACTCCCCTGGTCATTGTTGACAGTGCTGGGCATGCTTCAGGTTGTAAATGAAGCTCAAAAACAATATTTTATGAGGGGAGGATCGGGGGTGAGGGGAAGTCCATGCCTGCAGTGTAAGGTTTCGTGTAAGTTTTCCACGATCAATGACCATGATTGTAGCCTAAGTGAACACAGAAGTGTAACATTTGTCTTTTTCTTAGAGCTTTGTCTGAATTGGAGATTATGGTGGATCTGAGTAAAGCTGATCCAGACATCACAGGTATATATGAAACGGGGAAAGACGTTGGGGAAAACGACTGCATAAAGGTAGAGGGGGAAACCCGAGATGATACCGGGAGCGTTCGTGAGGGGGCGACGCTGAAAGTAACAGGGAATTGGATGTCAAAAAGATAAGTGAGCATCTCAGTGGAGAACAGAGTAGTGATGTACAACAAGTCCGTGTTAGAAACAACGAACAGATTTCCTTATCAAGTCAGACTGGACATAAAATAACGTTGGAGGAAGGTGATTTGGAGCGTGAAGGCGGTGCTGGTAGGAGAGGGTGGGATTAAAACAGGTCTGGGGGAGGCGGAGAAGCCCTCGAAAGAGGAAGAGAATCTAGAAGAACAAGGAAGACAAGTAAATGATACAGAAATCCAAACAGAGGATGAGGTGAGCCCAGTGGGGAAGGAATAGTCTGTCAAAACTGAAGAAAACCAACCGGAAGACGAAGAGATAGAGTCAGAAGAAAGGGAGATGAAAGGAGACTAGAAGGAATCAGTAGAAGAAGAAGATAACACAGCAGAAGAAAAGGAAGGTAGCGAGCGTTTTGTGGAGATAGACGATGAGTAGTTTGAAGTTGTTAATGACATGAATGAAAAATAAAAAGTACAAATAAGATTTTAAACAGAAGTGCCGTATGAACGAAGGTTTGGTCTCAAGGAATTAAGAAAAATAAAGGGAAAAGAAGATTTCTGTCCCTTTTATTCAATTATGGACTGTATGTCAAACGGTTATCCATTCCAGCTGGTTGGTTGTGTGGCTTAACAGCGGAGAATAACTTTATTTATTATATGGCAATCAATTCTCAAGGCTAAATGGAGCACTCTGATTGGTTAGTTTTCGGTCGGGATTTTACAGTACGGACCATTACCATGGTACGGTCCTTTTGGATATTTTTTCTCGCACTGCCGCAAAATTCAAACTAAGAAAACGAAAGAAGGTAAAAAAGTAAAAGATTGGAGCTGGTACAAAGCAAATGAACGAGGTGAACATGTCTGTTTAGTTAAACGCTCTTAAATTAACTTTACCGACTTTTTGATACAAGCAAAAAAACTCGTCAGCAGTGAATGAAAAAGCATGGCCAACTTTCTTCAGTATGTGTTTATTGTTTTTTGTACGGTTATAGACTGTAAGCTATAAAGAGCCAAGTATATCGGCCAAGACTTGAACAATAGTCATTAAAATTCAGCATTAACAAAACAGTACGTTTCTCGCAAGAAAACCTCTCAGCGAAAAAAAGGAAAACTTGTAAATGACTAACAAGTGGCTTTTATCGGCAATTGTAAATCGAAAGGAAACGATCACGTTCTTGTCTGGCTTACAGCTTACATATAGGCCACCGCTTCAGTCAGTGCTTTCCACAAGAACTTATTAAAGCTACACGTGTTAAACTAAAAGTGTACCTTGATTCCTCAGCGAGATTTTTGCTCTTGTAGTGGACGTCCTTGAAAATATTAAATTTTAGCTTCTTCACAAGTTCGTTTTTGCTGTAGCTCGCGCTAAAAACAACTTTTTCAGGTGCGACGAAAATTTGCACTCAGCATCTACAAGGAGTCTTTTTAAGATTGCTTAGATCGAGCGGAACGCGATAGCGTAGAGTACGAGTTCCGATCATTACTGATTTCGGTGTTATGAGCGAAAGCTGTTTAAATACAAGCTCTCGGAACTTCTCGTTTCTAATCAACTTTCTGTCAACAGCTCAAAGCCTGGAAATTATTTTAGGTTAATGTTAGATTAATAGTTTACCTTTATATCACTTTTAGATTGAATATTAATTGTATATTTTTTACCAATTTTATTAGGTAAGTTTTACAATGGATTTTAGGTCGGATTCCTTTTTTTTTTTTTTCATGTAACCATAATGCCCCCCTCCCCCCCACTTTTGTTTGTCTTTTTTACTATTCCTTCCCATACCTTTTGTGGCGTTTTAGCTTCCATTTGAATGGTCACACTTTAGGATTTCATCCAAAGACTCAAAAGTTAGAATCACCTTCCACAGCATAACAAACAGCATCACAGAAAGCTGCTGCTCAATAGCTTTTATTTGAATGGTCACACTTCAGGATTTCATCCACAGACTTAAAAGTTAGAACCACTTTGTACAGCATAATAAACAGTACCACAGGAAAGTACTGCTCAATAGCTTTTATTTGAAGGGTCACACATGAGAATTTCATCCAGAGACTTAAAATCCAACCTCTTGTTTACTGAGGGTCGAGTGAGCAGTGAAACACGCGAGTACACGCGAAAGTCGACTTCCGCGCTCTTCTTCCCTCTCTGAACCGAACCATGGCAGGCAAAACTGCTTGCCGACAGATTCTTACTTTTGTACAGACTGTGCTATCGAAAGTGTTTGCGACATGGACCTTGTACTTGGGGTGGTGCTTGTTAAAGGCGGACAAGAGATGGTTCTTTAAAAAAAACTTCCACTGAATCAAGGAAGCAGAATTAAAATAACGAATATCAGGCTTAAATAAATTTCCAGTAATTTTAGAGTAAATTAACAGTGATGTTCTTCCGTTATAAACAATTTAACTTAACGATCTGTTCTGTTACCAGAAATACAACTTAGTTAATTGCACATTTTCATCGGTGCCATCGTAGGAACAATTAAGGTAACTTCAATTCGATGCCTTACTGACAGAAAAAGAAAAAAGGAAAGAGCACACACACACACACACACACACACACACACACACAAAAACAACATTAAAATTCATAACGTACCTTGGAGTTTGCAAACTTTTTGGTTTGATATGTCTTTCTGTAAACTCGGAGTGTGTAGCTAAACTGCTGTCTCGCTAAGCACAGGAAAGCAATGATAGCATCTTGTTGGAGGGTCTGGTTTTATAAAACACCCTTAAGTATTTAATTGGCGTGTTACATAAACAGACGTAAGGACTCACTTACAGAACTAAACGTACATGTATATTGGATCTTACGATTACCCGGTTAGTGACTACTTAAGTGCTATTTATACATTAGACTTAATGGGTGTTGCAAACATCCTAACCATTAGACATTAGCAAACATTAGACAAAATGGATGTTGCAAACAGCTGTCTTAACTAAAAATATCACCCGTATAATTACCGGAACCCAGAAGTCCAGCAAATTGATATGACGGCTGATATTTGCTTTCGTTTTAAAAGACTTTTCTCTGATATATGCTCCTGCATATTTTTATTTCTATACAAGACAATAATATTTAAAAAAATCAACTAGGTTAGTTTGTTTCAACTAATCAATGAATATTTTTGTGTGACATTTTAATTTTTTTTTTCTGATACATCATGAAAATGGCTTGTCCATTAAAACATATTCAAACATTGTTGATGTTGGTCATTGTTGACAGTGCTGGGCATGCTTCAGATTGTAAATGAAGCGCAAAAACAACACTGTATGAGGAGAGGACAGGGGCTGGGGGGGGGGGGGGAGTCCATGCCTGCAGTGTAAGGCTTTGTGTAAGTTTTCCACTATCAATGACCAGGATTGTAGCATAAATGAACACAGAAGTGTAACATTTGTCTTTTGCAGAGGGCTATGTCTGAGTTGGAGATTGTGGTGGATCTGGGCAAAGATGATCCAAATATCATAGATATGACTTTTGAAACGGGGGAAGAAGTTGGGGGAAAACGACTGCAAAAAGGTAGAGGGGGAAACACGAGTTGATACCGGGGGGGGGGGCGTTCGTGAGGGGGACGACGCTGAAAGTAACAGGGTATTGGATGGCAAAAAGATAAGTGAGCATCTCAGTGCAGAACAGAATAGTGATGTACAACAAGTCCTTGTTAGCAACAACGAACAGATTTCCTTATCAAGTCAGCCTGGACATAAAATAACGTTGGAGGAAGGTGACTTGGAGTGTGAAAGCGGCGCTGGTAGAAGAGAGTGGGATTAAAACGGGTTTGGAGGAGGAGGAGAAGCCCTCGAAAGAGGGAGAAAATCTAGAAGAAGAAGGAAGACAAGTAAAACATAAAAAAATCCAAACAGAGGATAAGGTGAAACCAGTGGAAAAGGTGAAGTCTGTCAAAAGTGAAGAAACCCAACCGGAAGAGGAAGAGATAGATTCAGAAGAGAAGGAGAAGGTAGGAGAAGACAACGCAGCTGAGGAGAAGGAAGGTAACGGGCGTTTTGTGGAGATAGACGATGAGCAGTTTGAAGTTATTGAGAACATGGATGAAGAGGGTAGAGATGATGTTTTCAAGGAAGTTACTGTTCCCAGTCCGGTGCATGAAAATGATGACATAAGTAAACAGCTCCCTCTGACTCATCTTTATGTAAGCATGATTACAGTGTCCAGGCCAAGACGGAAGACGGTGAAGATGATTTCAAAGAAGTAATCAGACACAGTGCTGCACAGGACCAAATGTATGGACAGCTAGTCGCCGATTCATCGTATTATCAATCCGATTACAGTGCCCATTTTGTAGCTGGCTCTCAAATGCTGAGGGTAGTCACGCCACCCCTGATTACGGGCCCGCCCAGGTGCGGATCACTGGTGATGAGCTCGTGTTTGTCGAGACAGTTCAAAGTTAAGAACGCAGAAAGGATGTGGTGGAAAAATTGCTGTACAGTTTGCATGTTTTGTTCAAGGCAGAGGATGCAAGTGGAGTTGCTAAATGGACGTTCTGTGGGTTTGAGAACTTGGCTGAGTGAAAGAGCGACAGATAAAGAGCACAAAGACGTTACTGAATTGTTGTTGTTCTTGTTTTTGTAAAGCTGAGGGCGTTACGTATCATTTCTTGTAACTTGTTGCTAGTGTCACGAAACGTCAGTAAATATAGGTGAAATTGGACTTTCTCTCCTTCGTAAAAAAAAGAAGGAAAGGTACTCTCAGGTGTACTATCTTTGGAGGTTAGGAGAAGACAGGATAATACGTCGCTTTAGTGGCCTCCGACTGGTCTTGGACTGAAGTATATTTGGCCGCATCTCACTCGTGCTAAAACGCAGAAAGATTTCCATGTTACCCAAGAAATCTCCAGCACTTCCTCTCCCGTTCTCTTAGGGCCCATGTAAAAGAAACACTCGCTCGTTGAAAAATTTAATGTTAAGTCTTCATTTACTCTTAACGGTTTTATTCCAATCAGCTTCAAGTACTGTTAACGGATTTATTTCAAACAAACTAGCATGATTACTTTGCACTTCATATGAAGCTACGAAAAAATGACGACCTCTGACAGATACTGTATTTTCTCGATTAAACGCAGGGGGCGTTTATTTAAAACTCGCCCTCGTAGGCCCGGCGTTTATTCGAACCCGGCATTTATTATTTATTATTATTTATTTTTTAGTATTGGAGGTTTATTGAACCAAGAATCAAATTTCAACAAAAACATTTAAAAGATGTGAAACAATGTCATCAACTTTGTCTCATCTAAGTGAATCTGGTAAGTTATTTCTCAAAAAAACAACAGCACTGACATGTCACTGTACAGAAACAGTGATTGAACCCTTCTCGACATTACGTTTCTCCGTGCATGAAACACGGAGGAAGTGTATCGGTAACTGCTCGACAGCAAACGTACTGTACGCATGTGCAAGCTATTTAGAACAAGGTGGTGGCGAGGTTCCTTCTCCATCAGTTCTGAGAAAGGCAAAATTATGGAACGATTCAATTGCAAGGAACTGCTGGAGAAATCTCGAGATGATCCAAGCCCGCAGAAAAGTTACCATGATACGGCACGATACCCGATGCGTGAGAAGTAGTTTTGTAAAAGGTAGTTTGGTTTGTGTATTAGTGTATTATATTAGTGTATAAATTCAAATATAATGGTAGAAAGAGAACTAGTATGCGGTCACGACACATAATCCTGATTTAATATACCCATCTCGAATAAACGCCGGGACCTCGAATAAACGCCGGTATCCCGAATGAACGCCGGGGGCGTTTTTTTAAACTCGGCCCTGTAGACCCGGCGTTTAATCGAGAAAATACTGTAACATGGTCTTGGCTTGTCCAGAATCAGCTGATGTAATCTGATGCATGTGTACACTACTTCTGAACCTGCTAATCTATTATTACTACTATACTAGTTAAATAACAGTGTACTTGTAGCTACAAACATTTTAACTTATCACAGATAATGCTATCACCACACTCAGTCAGCTCATATAATACTTATTGAAGTCTGCCAAAAGCGTGTTCTACTGCAAGACTGCAAGACCGTTCTATTATTAATGCTAATTTACTTGCTATTTAAAAATAGAATTATACTTGTGGCTACCAAAATTTTACCTATTACTAACAGCTACTGCCATCACGATTCTCAAACGGCTCACATACGGGACTTATCAACAGTCAAGGGCTGAACAAAAAATGTTCTACAGCAGGACCTGCCATTATATAGTTACTGCTAGAACTTTAATTAATTCTTATTAACCGAGCGGGAGGTCTGTATGGGAGAATCTTGACCGAGGTCGCCAGTACAGACCGAACGCAGTGAGGTCTGTACCAGCGACCGGGGTCAAGATTCTTCCATACAGACCGACCTAGCTCGGTTAATAAGAAGTTTATTATATGGCCAAACAAGAAATCAAAAGGACAAAAAATAAACATTTATTTTTTTCCCAGCGCGGGCTCAAGCATTTAGCTGGCTAACTTCTGTCACTAGTCTCCAGTCCAAACGGGACAAAAGTCCAGCTTTGTACAAACTTCGTCAATGAACGAAGACAAAATAACCGTTCTTTTTCATATGGGCTCAATGAAAAAGCTTGTGGTAAAACAACAATTTATGAAAAGTGACCAAAGGTGCAACGAATTTTAATCGATCGATCAGCGATCAGTTCTCATTTAGCCTTGCGATCTTCGACTGATCACCACAAAAAACGTTGCTGTTGAATGTGCAGCATTCGAACTTGTCAATATGCGCTCCGGCAAAAATTGCCTGAGGCTGGATTTGTTGGACTGTGAAGACATTTTGATGTGTTGTAGTGGAAGCACTGACTTGGTTTTCTTCGGACTGAGCGGATGTACGTGGCCCGCGATTCAAGACAGGAGACATTTATCGCTGTCGCTTCAGAGATGCTGAATGTAGCTGTGGAGGGTTTTCAAATTTTTATCACCGCTAAGCTGTGCAACGAATTTTGGCTGAACGTCTGCTTCGAGGAGTCGTCCAACACTGGTCCTCCTAACGGAGTGATTAGAAACCTTCTTCTTGTTTGTGTCATCGAGTTTGGCTTAATGTATACACGGTTCGTACTCGGTGTCATCTTGTTTTGCGAAAGGAGATGAAAAATTTGGACAAAAGAAGGACGAGCTCTTTGGCAGGTATGTTTACAATTGCTCTAGACTCTTTCATTAACTCACAAAATTTCGTCCATGCGTTTAAGTCGCTCTTAGTTTTGTATTGAGTGTTTCTGGATTTCTGTGCTTGCAAAAGCTTCTCAATTTCGACTTCATCTTCGCGCGTAGCTTCCTCGGCTGAACTCAAATTTGCCAACGTTTGCTCATTCTCTTTACTTGCTAAATTTCCTCGCTGTCTACTGGTTCTTCCATTTAGTATTACTAACAGGAACAAGCCAATTTGTTTGTACTTTTTTGTTTGTAACTTTTTGAGGGCAAATGTTAGAACAACATCGGTCTAGATGCCGGTCTAGAAAATCTAGACCGCGGTCAATATCGATTTTAGCCAATCAAATTCTTCTATTTGGTTGCTTCCAGTCCTTTTGAGACACGGCCATATAATAAACGTAGTTACGAAATATTTAACTTTCGGATGTTATCACGGTTGTCAAAGAGGTCGTGATTATACGCAAATTGGGGTTTTCTGCACTTGCTAATAAAGTGACTTTACTTAACCCGTTAAATAGATAGTAAACTATCGCTCACTATTACGCACCAATTTCGACTAATTACATTGTTTTCTTCTGTTCGACTTTGACTATTAGACACTAATTGTTAGATATTGTTTCACGGGTTAAGTGTGAATCACTCTATACGTTTTGAATATATATGATTTACATAAGTGATATTTATACCTTGACCGAACGCGAGGACCCTGCTGGAAAACTGTAAGAAAGTCTTGGTAATAACGGTGAGGACGATGCCTTTTAGAAAACGAGTTGAAATCTTTTGGTACTGGATGATGGGTCAATCTTTAGTAGCGACACACCTCTAATAAATACTGATCAATTAACATTTATCAGCATGAGGAAGTTGTCATCAGTTAATTAAGTGCTGTAAAATGCACTTCCCCTTTCGCGGGCTCAAAAGCCGACTGACAAAGTAGCTTAAACATACAGGTACCTAACTCAGTTTAATTCGTCCTCCCTTGGCAAGTTCGATCAGAGTTTCGTTGGCATAATATAACTGAGTTTAACGAAGAAGAAGGAAGAAACAAAGAAAGAAAGAAAGAAAGAAAGAAAGAATAAATGAATGAATGAACGGACGAACGACCAAACGAATGAACAAACGAATGAATGAAATTGAGTCAGTTGCCATAAGAACGTTAGCAAAGCCTCCCTCTCCAGTATTTCGATTAGAATAAATAATACTCGACAAGCAAAGTCTGTGAGAAATTTACCGGCATGCTAGTGAAACCATAAATAATAATATGGTGATTGACAGCAGCTGATATCGTGGCGCAAATTGGCTAATTACAAACAGAGTTTTTGTAGAAAATGACAACTTCGCGAGAATCAGAATAAGTTATTGACAATGCAAGGAAGAAAAAAAGCTCAATTAATAGCTAAATTAAAGTGAAAAAGGAGAATTTGTGGGATGTAAGTTTGGAGTGAGGATACTACTTCATGCAGGTTGTTTAACTAAGTATGTTAGAAAAACCAATAAATATCTTTAGTTTGGCTGAAAACGTCTTTTGTGAGAGTAAAGTAGAAGTGACGAAAGTGTTATAAAGGTAAATTAGCTAGCTTAATCGCACGTAGATAAATCTTCATGGCATTGTCTGGCGCTCATGTTGCTGCTGTAGCGTCAGTGTAGTGCAAATTCTCAAAGCGAAATATAAAAAAGGGCGAACTTTACGAACTTGGGGTACGTGAAATAAAAAAAGAGGTGATGTATGAACGGCGAAAGTAAATATATGTCAATATAAAAAGTTGAACGGCGCTCAACTTTTTACGTTTACGCGGGGGAGGGGGTTGGGGGCAGACGAGGGGCATTTGACTTTTGTGAAGGATTCCTTTTCAAATGCTTCACTTCAGGACCGAACATGATGGTCAAATTTAGTTACTTATTTCCCTTACAGGCGCTTGCTTTTCGTAAAACGAACAGTCAAATGGCCGAGGGTGGGGATGGTAAGATCGATCAATTATCCTAGCCCTACCGGACCTTACTCTTTTCCTCATGCGGCTTAACATTGATAAGTGCTAATGCAACAGCTTTTGTTTTCTATCTTTTTATTTACGATTTACGCATGTAAACCCAGCTATAGTACTTCTGTAGTGAGTAAAGTTTTTGCCATAGTGGAAAACCACCGTCAATTTATAGTAAGACAACTGAGCAGATGGTAACTTGTTTTTGTTGGAGGGCGAGAAACACTTCCTACCTGAACCATAATTCTGCAAAGGTTTATGGAAATCTTGGTAAGAATCTCACTTCACTTATTTTAAATCTTCTAATCCCACCCACCCCTCCCAAGAGGGGATGTTCTCCCCTGTATAATCACCGTATTTTCTCGATTAAACGCCGGGGGCGTTTATTTAAAACTCGGCCTCGTAGAGCTGGCATTTATTCGAACCCGGCGTTTTTTCGGGGCCCAGCGTTTATTTATTAAGTGCATTTTTCATCAGTACCGGAGGTTTATTGGATTAAGAATCGTTAAAAAAAGTAAAACAATATCACCAACTTTGTCTCATCTCAGTGAATTTGGTAAGTCATGATCATTTATCAAAAAACATCACTGACAGGATTAGCGATTGAACTTTTTTCAACGTTACATTTCTCCGTGAAACACGGAGGAAGTGTATCGGTAACGACTCGACAACAAACACACTTTGCAGGCAATCTAGAACAAGGTGGTGGCGAGGTTCAAGTTTCCTGCTACATCAGTTCTGCGAAAAGATCATGGAGAAAATAAACTATGATAAAAATTATGGTACGATACAAGGAACTCCTGGAGAAACGCTGAAGAAACCCTCGAGATCATCCTCGCTTGATGGACAAGCCCGCAGAAAAGTAACCATGATTTAAAAGAGATTGACACGATACCTATTGTGTCGTTTGTTTTATCTGTTTTAGTTAGAGGTAAAATTGTAAATGGTAGTTTAGGTTTGTATATCAGAACCAAATACGATTAAAAGCAATGCTGGTTCAACGGTAGGGAAACTGAGTGTATATATTTTACCAATATTTCAAAAGGCACCGCCTTTCTTCTTCAGGGTCTGACAGAGAGAATGACTCTAAGGGCAAAAACGTTACAATTTAAACTAAGGGTATTAAATACGATACTAGAATAACAACCTATAACAGCTTAGATTACAACGTTTAAAAACTGGCGTAAAAACTAAAAACGTTACGATGAACTAATGAAATCTAACCGTGACAGTGTACGAAAAGCTAGAGAGGCATACCTCATTGATAGAGGTCAAACCTTGGAACCTCTAAGCTTAAATAGGAGAGATAAAGCATAACACTTTTTCCGGTTTTTCATCCTCCGTGTTTGCCTGTACTTTTTGTATTTCTTTTGGTATTTGTTTGGTATTTTCCACTTTCTCATTTCGAATTGTAACGTATTTAGAGTTTAACGCGGTACGTTATCCCTATCACTGAAGCATGTTATTATAGTATCAAGTATCCCGCTTATGTTATATATTTTTCAAAGAAAGAGAGAGATATTACAGTCGAACCTCTCCTTCAGGACACCTCTCTATTCAACCTCGTTCCCAGTTAAAAAAGGGAAAAAGTCCTGGAAACGAGGTTGCTCTCTATTACGGACAATTTCCTATGTCCCGACAAAATTCTCAACTATTAGTTGGCAAAGGCGAGGAATGTGTCACCATTGATGCTGAAGGACTTCACATCTACTGCTCCATACGTCTGAAGAGACTGCAGTTTGACAAAGCTGTTTCCTGACCACTTGAATACAGTGGAGTGGCAGCATACCCCTACTGGGAGTTGCGATAGTTGGCAAAAGCAATGAAGGTTCCATTGTTTATTACAAACGCCGTGCTTCCATTACCGGTTCCCTCTGTTCCAATCTCCTGAAACTTTTAAAAATGGTTATCCTTCCATTTGTAGATGACTGCTGACTTTGCAAACACATTCGTAACGGCGAGAAACACTTCCTGTAGTATTTCAAAAAAATACTCGATATCAAATGCTCTGGTAACGTTTATGGAGGGTCAAAATGGGGTTTAGTGTTTAGTGTTATTTGCCCACAATTTTTAGTATTTCCTGTTAAATTGGCCAATATTTTAATGTTTACTGTTTTCGGAGAAAATACTGTTTAGTGTTTAGAAGTTTTTTCGTAAAAAAAAAGGAGGGAGGGAAAGATTCCAGAAGACTGTCTGTACTTCAAATTTATTGACAACACAACCTCATTTGCTTTAGTCGATTCAAACTCTGCTTCTAATTTCACATGGGATAGAGACGTGTGCGAGTTTTTTGACACGATCAAATTCATAGGAGGCAGTTGGACACGGAACTTTGTAAGAGGACCTGGTTTCTTTGGTACTGGCAGTGGAGGAGTGAAAGAATTTATAACGTTTTCAGACTTCAACCTATGTGGTCGGTCAAAAAATTCTTCAAAAAGGTTTCAAGCTGGCTATACCATCTTTTGTCTTTGTATTCTTTTGCGTTTAATTCACAAGTTGGTTTGCCAGCCCTTGTATCCAAGCTATTGATGGAACTGCATTAAAACCGTAAAACCTGGTCTACAATAGTGGTTGGTCTAACAACTCCAATGGACCAAAACGTTTTTAGCAGCAACCCCATTCCTGAGCCGGAGGAAATCAAGAAAAATCTCTTAACAAGCGCCGAGGTATATCTGTGCCACTTCGTTAGACAACGACTCATCAATGCCCGTTGGAGTTTGCTATCGACCAAAAACCGTCTCTGGAGAGGAAATGCTGAAATCAATTCAGGACATTGCAATGACACTGCAAACATGCAAGAGGTGTTTGAAACACCAAACCTCTGTCAACCACATCGTATCAAGCAACACGTCACCTTACTTTAGCAAATGTGATGAGTGTTTCAGTCCAAATCTGTGTGCGCAGCCTGTAAAGAAAATGGCCAGGTCTCTCATATTCCTTCCTTGAGAGCCCGTGACAGGTGTCTAGACGTCATATACATATACATTTAGCAAGGAAGGAATAACATCTGTCATTTTTGTTGAGCATTTAATAGTAAATAATATCCCATGTTATGATATAAATTAGTGAATTACAAGGATTTCTCTCACTGAGAAAAATTCTGTCTCTACACTGTAAAAGATGTACCTTTCACATGTGAATATATCGATTACGTCACGTTTGCTAACGTCTTTTCCTTGTTTAAGTGATGAATGAACTGTTTGTCCTTGGTGCATAGTCGAACCATTTTGGGAATTCTCCTCGGAAATCTTCAGCAGTGTTCGGAAATCTTCGGAAATGACCGGAAATGTTCGAATGATCTTCGGACTGCTTTCCGACAAATTTGGAGCCGATTTTGTTTCTTTCTGGATGAAAATTACTCTTACAGTGAATTTTTTACTGTTAGTGTTAAAATGCCTAAAATTTAACTGTTTATGTTACAGAGGCCAAAATTAAGTGTTAAGTGTTACCGAGGTACCCCCATTCAGACCCTTTTTATGGTCTGGTATCGGGAGAACAGTTTCCAAATGAATCGTTCATTTTGTAAATGAAAGAGTCTGTGTTGTAGCCTCCAGTAGCACCATAATGGTTGGCGACGGCAAGAAATAGACTTCCATTGATGTTGCACTGTTCAACATCATTAGCTCCTCTTGTTGGTAAATCTTGATACTTTTGGAAGCGGTGCAAACTACCGGAACAATCTTTGAGAGACAAACAAGCATGTTACATTTAACATTAAAAACTTATCGATGCCACTCTGAAAGAAACCCATATCACTGGAACTGGAAAAGATGAGCTTAGGATTATGACATTGAAAAGTAGAATTGTGACAGCGCAAAACAAAAACTTTGTCATTGTTTAGGTCCAGCACATTCGTTGGCTTTCTTTTCATAAAGGCATGCACACAGCCTAAGGTACATACAAAATTGTCTTTTAACCAAAATTCCTGCAATGAATGCGAAGCTCACGCCTGCTTAAAAAAATACTTTCTCACTGCGTAGAGAAGAATTGCCTTGTTTTGCTGATAATTTTGAAGATGATGAGTTTAAGAGATCTTGTCCTGTTAAACAGTGTTAGAAGTCCTCGAGTATTCCTCATATGCTGAGTACAAGAACTACTTGTATTCAGTTTACCTTGTTTGTACTTGGGGTGGTGATTGTTAAATTGCTGTCTGCTGTTCTTTTACGGACCATGAAAATAAAGTAGTCAGTTGATAAGTTTAACTTTATTTCAGCCAATCTAATATCCATAGGCGGCATTTTATGCGTAGCTACAACATATTTAACCTCTTATAGATTATATTACAGTTCTCAAATAGCTCATTTACATGAGACTTCAAAATCTGACCGCAGTGTGAATTACTACAGTGTGTTGCCCAGTTTTCGTGCACTTTAGTTTGTAATCGCTATATCTTTTCGTCTGTGAGATGAAAATTTCTGAAATTTCCGGCTTTTAAAGATAGCCCATTTACTTACCTTCAATATATAAAACGATTGGCCGCGTGATCGACGTATGTTCGAAATTATGCCATTTTTCCCAAACCTCCTAAGTTGCCCAGTCTTCGTACACCTGGCCCAGTTTTCGTACATCGACAAAACAACATTTCTCCACGAAAACACTTTGCGCAAACTGATGTGTCAGCCACCCTGCTGAGTGCTTATCGTGTTTTCTCTTCGATTTGTGAATAAATATCGGCCTAGCGACCAATGTTTGGTGCACAAAGCAAATGGTTATTCGGGGGTGGATGTTTAATCGATCCTGCAGTGTTGATTTTTTGGTCCCTCACTTTTGGGCGGCTTTTCTTACACTCAATCCACTGTCTCGTACGTCATTTACTGCCTTCGTAAAGGTAGTTGACAGGTTACTATTCTGCGTATTACAACTATTAAAGCTTATTAAGAAAAGGCCTATATAAGATTCGACGTTTTCCTTCCGTTTCCGCTTACGCCTTTAGAATAGAAAACGCTTTACTTCCGTCGTCGCTTACGCTTGCTTTTCTTCGCTACTTTTGTAAATGTTTATTAGAATCGCAACGGAGTGAAAAAAAAATCGGTAAAACCGGTAAACTAACGATATTTTAAGGTGTATGTCAACATTCTATGCATAGAAATCTACCTTAGTTAATTATTTGACGATTTAGATTGTTTGCGTGGAATTAAGTTTAATAAATATTCGTGACCTTTGCATGACCTGGATGTAAAGCGTCGCTGTTATACCACAACAAATACATGTAGTGTATCATACTTTGCAAGGATTGTTGTGTAATCTTTGCTGCACTTGCGACTTATTAGTTTTCCAAGAGTAAAGTTTAAAACTCAGTTCTTTAACTTATTTAAAAATAGGTTTTGAGAAAGGTGCAGCTAAGTGTAAGAAAACTGGCACAGTAGGTCGAAATGTATGCGAAGATTCTCACCGCTAAAATCCAGGAGCAGTTAAATTTAAGCTGGCGTTGAAAGTTCTTCCATTCACTTTCACCTTTAATCTATCATCTGTCCACAAATTATGATTTTCTTTGCAAAATTACCTACAAAACGGGCTATTTGCTCATCTACAATACCTTTACTGTGCAGTGAAAAGTGCAAAATTTAGCCGCTAAACTTTTACTCACCTCGAAAGAAATTGTCCGCACTGACCTGCTTCTTCGTTAAAAAGCCCGACAAAACCGGCAATTTATAGCTGAAATGTTCCTTTTATTTTTGGAATTCTTCAGTTGACGAAGATTTAAATGACCGACGAAAATAATCAAATAAAGTTCGTTTTGTACGAAAACTGGGCAACATACTGTACTCAGACTTCTGCACCAGGTAATAACGATTTTAAACCTTGATATTCGAATGGTTAAATAACTAGCATTCTAGCTACGAAACCGAAATCCAACTCCTTACAGACCAAAAACTATAACGGATCTTGAAACACCTCAAAGACGTGCACTATAATTATAATTATAATAATTATTGTTAACCAGCATTACATTAATGCAGCTACGAAAAAAATCAACTTAAAATTAAGTAATGTTTTAAGAGTTCACAAACAACTCATAAATGTGACTTCTTCTGAACCTAAACTGCGATTACTGCAAGTTAAGAATTAATATCAATGAAATTGTAGCAATGAAAAAAAAACTGAACTTGGGGCAACTTCGTCCCCAGGGTCTTTCTTCATCCCTTCGTGGGAAGGAGGTTGAACTTGGGGGAGGAGGGTGTATAAGCTTCCAACTTCCTGCATCTTTAAGTCCGGTTCCTATTTTTCCGTCAGGACGGCTTACACCTGTTTGTTCTTTTCCTATTGCAAAATACTATGCAGTATTGCGACGTTTTTCTGTTTCTCACCCTCTAACAAATCCAATCTCATCCCGTCTCTTAATGGTTAAGTTTCTTACTGCAGTATATACCTGAGTGCCCAACATAGTCCCCACCAGTTACGATCGCGACAACTACAATGATTACACTGGTAATTTCGATAAGCTTGTTATACAAGCTAGTAGTATACTATGCTATTATTATTCTACCCTTATAAAAGTCGGATGGATCTGTCACTATTTTTGTCGAAGGACGTTTGAATAATCTACAACAGCGTGTCTTGGCATGACAGAATCGCCTAAGATAGTGTTGCCTAATTAGCTTTACCTTCTAACACAGTTTACGATATAATACAAGGTACTGTTCATTCTTCCTGTATATTTTCAAAAAGAGTAACAAAAGAGTGTTTCACTATCATCCATAATGTGAGCTTCTACTTGTTAAAAGCTTTCGACGTGTATTCCAAATAATCAGTCCTCGAACAGTTTTGTTGTCGTTAGTTCTGTTTCCATATCTTGAGCAAAAGAAACATTTGAGCTTTTAACTTTGTCAGTGTGTCCGTTGTGATGTCATTGGTAAAGTCCATTTTGCTAGCTTTGTTTTATTACAAGTCAATTCTAGATCCATTTGTACAGCATGCTGTTGATGTTGTGTTTCCAGTCCTTGTTGATGCGATTTGCAATTGCTAGGTAAGTGTTACTATTGTATTCAATTGATGCCATATCAGACGCTCCCTGAGTTGATATCTCTTGGTACTGAATGAACTGCTCTCCAGAGTACCGGTAAATAACAGACTTTGTGTTGAATCCCAGACTGTCATCTCGCAAATTAGCCACACCCAGGAACGTGTGATCGCACATCACAAATGGATGCCAGGCGATAGCTCCACGAGTTGGGATAGACTGAAACAGGACGAACTTGCTGCCATCCCACTTGTAAATGAACGAGTCGATGTTATAATTACTTCCATCGTAATGGTTGGCAAAGGCGAGGAATGTGTCACCATTGATGTTGAAGGACTTCACATCTAGTGCTCCATACGTCTGAAGAGACTGCCGTTTGACAAAGCTGTTTCCTGACCACTTGAGTACAGTGGAGTGCACAGCATGCCCCTGTTGGGAGTTGTCATAGTTGGCAAAAGCAATGAAAGTTTCATTGTTTATTACAAACGCCGTGCTTCCATGACCGGTTCCCTCTGTTCCTATCTCCTGAAACTTTTCAAACTGGTTGTCCTTCCACTTGTAGATGACTGCTGCCTTTGCCAACGCATTCGTAACGGTGAGAAACACTTCCTGTAGTATTTCAAAAAAATTAAAGCTTGTTGCTGCATTTGTTGGTATGTTTTGTAAAGTAACAAAGTCGTGTCCATTCCACCGGTGAATAACAGAGTTCAGTTGATATGTAGATCCATTTCTGCGATTAGCAACAGCAAGGTAATGTTCAGCAGCGATCGTAAAATATTCGGTGTCATGTGCTCCGGTAGTGACTATAGTCTGGTAGAGGAAGAACTCTCCAATTGAATCGTTCAGTTTGTAGATGAAGGAGTCTGTGTTGTAGCCCTCAGTCTCACCATAAGAGTTGGAGAAGACGAGAAACAGACTTCCATTGATGCTGAACTGTTCAACATCATGAGCTCCTCTGGTTGGTAATTCTTGATACTTTTGGAAACGGTGCAAACTACTGGAACAATCTTTGATAAAAAAAAAAAACAAGTGTGTTACATTTAACATTAAAACTTATCAATGCCACGCTGAAAGAAACCCATATCACTGCAACTGTAAAAGATGAGTTTACGATTATGACATTGAGAAGCAGAATTTTGACATCTCAACATATACTTTATTTTTTAGGTCCACAGTCGATGGCTTTCTTTTTATAAAGCTATGCACACAGTCTAAGGTACATACAAAATTGTCTTTTAACCACAATTCCAGCCGTAAATGCGAAGCTAACGTCCGCTCAAAAAAAAAAAAAAACAGCGTAAAGAAGGAGGGCCTTGTTTTGCTGATAATTTCTAAAAATATAAATCATGAGACCAGGAAATCTTGTCCTGTTAAACAGTGTTAGAAGTCCTAGAGTATTCCTCATATACTGAGTACAAGAACAACTTGTATTCAGTTCATCGTGGTTGTCTGGATTGAGCTGGCAACACATAGTTATTATTACAGAGGTGTTTTTTTCCTTCATCTTACAGTCTGTCAGTCAAAGAACCCTACCAGCTCCCTCATAGGATGTTAAACTAAACTGAAATAACAATCGTTAAGATTCAGTTGGCACCTTCTAGTCAAGATGATGGAAGTCCTTGAGGGTAAAAATAAGTTCGAGGCGCACCCACAAACTAGATTCTGGTACCTTTATGGGTTTTTATTTCTATTTTAATTGCTTTAGTATTTGGGCCAATAAGTCGTGTTCATAAAAAAAGTCCAACTAGTGAGACGTTCTGGAACGCTCACACATTCACAGTCGATCTATGCGTAACAAAAAGAACTTAACTTTTCCAAGGTTTAGATTGTCATTGCGTAAGGCTTGCAAAGAGGTTAGTCTCTTTAAATCGAAACTTAAGCAATTTCTGTTTCACTCCATCGGATTTTGAACTTTTATTCACTTCCTAATTAGATATACCGGCTGCCGTATAGGTGATGTTTCAAGTATCTGCAGTAAATCTGACCTAGTTTTCCTCGGCCCGTGGTTCCTGACCAGTCTTGTTTTGCAATTATTCACATCAGACCGACACAAAAAGATATAAATGTGCCATGCCTAAATTTTTTGTCAAAAGACGAGGAAAAGATGACAGTTTAAAGCTACCGAAAACATGGTACTGAAATCACTTGATGTCTGCTTAAAGGCAATTTGTGCTTCACTCCATGGGATTTCGAACTTTTATTCACTTTTTATTAGACCTCTTGGCCATCTCACCTTCCCTAAATCCTTTTTCTTTTCTCTTTTTGGGTAGCATTTTCAGTTAGTCCCTTTTTAGCATTTTACATGTAATGATTTTCATTGTAATTAAGTATCGAAAAGCCTCACTTTTAATCCCTCGAACTGATTATAATGTAAACTGAGCTCCATTTAGAGTTAACTACCTACCTGAGCATTTTTCAATCACTTCAACTATTCTATCAAGCAGGTTCATAACCTCTTCTTGTCGTCTGTTAACTTCGTTCTTTTGCTTGTTAATCGCATCAGCGATCATCTGTTCCTCAGTGGAAGCTGTAAGAAAATGTTTTAGCAACATTATGAGAAAGACTAAGAGTGTTCTTCTTCTTCTTGTCATTATTATTATTATTGCTGTTGTTGTCGTTGCTGTTGTTGTTGATGATGTTGTTGTTGTTGTTCTTATTATTATTATTATTATTATTATTATTATTATTATTATTATTATTATTATTATTATTATTATTATTATTATTATTATTATTATGTTCCCTACCTCTCCACGTACATATGTTGAACTATTGACCGTCAGAATTAATGAATATTTTACTTGAACAGTGCAGCCATTTTCGGCGCGTGATGTCCGTCAATGAACTGTTGTTGAAGATGTTTAGGGTTACTCTAATCCTAATAAAAAGGCTCTTTACATGATACCCACTTTGGTAGACACTCTTCACAGGCAGTGAGCCAAATATCCAAACTTTCACAATAAAAAAAGGCAAGACCCGGAACCTTTATTAGCGAAACGATGAAGACTTGACAAGATTTGCAAACATATTTTCTCTGTCAGGCTAAACTCGGTAAAACTCAATTGCAGTATAAACTGCACAACATGTACACCCCTATTGATTTTTTGCTTCTTGTATTTAATTTAATTGAATTGCACACATCCGTTTCGTGCCTTCCCTAGGTGCCTTGCATCAACAGTTGACCGGTTTTAGTCTAACATCTAAAAACAAATTTCAACGCCAAAATTATGTTTCCAAGTAGCATCCTTTCTCCTGCCGGTCACTTAAGCTTTTCTGAATAACTTAATGGCTATGTTTTTATTTTCAATTATATTAATATTTACCTCCAGTGTTTACGGGCTGCATTGCCATCACAGCCACTGGGGACATGATTACGAAGAACAAGAACATTGTTTTCTTAACAGCCATCTTGATTCTGTCGTTAAATGAAACAAGGACCCAAATGGTTAGTTGTAAAAATATTACTGATTGATCTGAAGTAAATTTCAATTAGTCAAAAAAAACTGTGTGATTTTGTTTTCCATTAGGGTTTTCCGATTTAACGGAAGTTTGCGGAAGTTCGCTCCAATCTTCCGCGCTTTGGGTGTTGGGCTCAATTAACAGGTGATCGCGTTTTTGATGGCTTTGTTTTTAACTTAAAGTTACTCGCGCCTTTTTTTGGTAACAGCAAGTAGCTGTAAATTAAATAGTTGGACTGCAAAACAACACTAACATAAACGGATTCATGCTTAATTATTTTATTCTCACGAAGCCTGTATCTTTTAAATTGGTTGTCATCAATCAAAAATCGTTTACTACGTGAATAGCGTAACAACTTGAGAAAACTGCAAGTTTTGTTGCCATTGGCTGTATTTATTTTCAGACTGTAATGTAGTGTTGAGATGGCTGGAGACATTAAAGCCTGGTTTTCACTAGCGACGTAAGCATACGCATAGGCATAAGCGGAAGCAGAAGATTTAACGTCAAGTGAAAACGGACCCGCCTTAAAGGGGCTATGTCACCAATTTTTAGCATTAATTTGAGAAGCCAAAAGACATGTTTGTAATAATGGAAACCCAAAATAATGGTCTAGTTTTGTTTAAGACTACTCTACCAGTGCACTTAAACTGTAAATAATTGCCTTTGGCCACGGATGGTCAGGATGGAAACGGCAACTTGAAAAAAAATCGGACCGCTTTTTTTCAAGTTTTCCCTGCTGTCCAGCAAAAACCATCATTAACTGATTATATTTTATTCTCCTTTCACGAATTCACTTGATTTCTTCTTGCAGTTCTCAGAAATTATTTTGTAGATAAGAAAATGCTCTTAGTTTTGATTTAAGCAAAATTTTCACCCCAAGACACAGAAATACCTGTGACATAGCCCCATTAACTATAAGTATATACGTTTAAGTGTAAGCACGAAAGAATTTCCTGTGCCTGGTCCCTAGGTGCCTTTGAATTTCATCGTGAAAGCGCGGGAAAACATGAGGGAATCGTCCCCAGAGACTTAGAACGAGTGTTATTGTTGGTCAGAAGTGAATTGGTGTAGACGAGAAAGGTTGGAGGAGGAGCCGGGTAGTTGTCTTTCTGCACTTTCAGTTCTTTTGAACAATAACAGTTAGAATTACAGGAGCTTCCCGAATTTTTGATATTGCATACAAAAAAAGTATTAATCTCTACATGCTGTGAATTTTTCCACGCTTTTCGCAGAATATGATCTTATGCTGTGACTTTCTCTTACTCTTTTCGCAGAATATGACAATAAATAATCTGTCTTTCCGGCGTGAAGCATAGACGTTTTTTATCTATAACTGCTATGGTTTGGGTAAACATTTTAAAAGGACTTCAAATTCTCGATGTTAATCAAACCGCACTTTGCTTATCAAGAGACAATAATTTAAAAAGTAGCTTCTTCTATAAACCATACCCACATTTCCAGACCAGAGTACACAAACGTGACTCTATTTCAGACCAAAACGGCACAAAAACCACACCCTTTAGCACCGCACACACCTGTATAGCTTTATATAAGGGAGTGCCCCCCCCGGCTTGAGTCCTTTGTAGGACAGAAACTGTTTCACAATTTCCACGATTGCTTAATACCGACATACAAATTTACTAAAACCCACAAGAATGATATAACTTGAGTGCTGCAATAGGTTTCCTGGAGTGAAAATGAAAGCGTCATATAAACATCCAATCTATTAATTATAATTCGTTAAATGATTTTAACGTGTAGAAATTCATTGTTCTTGAAATCAGGAAGTTCCACTTCCGGGAAAATTCCGCTAAATCGGAAAACCCTATTGGAAAACACTTGCGCGACGCTCACAATCAGATGAATAAAGACCTTCAGAAACAATTCACTATTCTTAAGAAATGCCGCAGGAAGCTGGAATGCTTAATTTACGAACTGCTCTTTATCAAAGACAAGAAACCTAAACTGAACACTCAATCTGACTCAATCAAAGCAAAACTATTTACCTAATTAACACCCTCTACATTCCACATTGTATTTTTAATCACCTGCAACAAGACTTCAACACGCAATTTCTTATAAATGAACTCACAAGAATCTGACTTTTATTTATGCGAATTTGAAAATGATGAATGAGTCATCGAAACGTCATTCGAAAATACTATCACTAATTTTTATTCTTAATTGTTTATCCAAAACCTCCGTTATTAGAAAAATAAATGCCACACAAACGTGTTTCTAAGTAAATCGAGAAAAAGGAAACCTTCAAAAGCAATAAATACGTTCACAAAGACCCCTAACAGCGGGGGCAGCTGTAGTGTCAACTATTACTAGTAATAAACATTTTAGGTTAATGTTAGGTTAATAGTTTACTTTTATATCACTTTTAGATTGAATATTTATTGTAGATTTTGTACCTATTTTATTAGGTAAGTTTCAGAATGAATTTTAGATCGGGTTCTTTTTTTTTTGTACATGTAACTATAATGCCCCCCCCCCTCCCCACTTTTGTTTATATTTTTTTTACTATTCCTTCCCATAACCTTTATGGCGTTGTATCTTCCAGTTGAATGGTCACACTTTAGGATTTCATCCACAGACTCAAACGTTGAACAGCGTAGTAAACAGCACCACAGAAAAGTGCTGCTCAATAGCTTTTATTTGAATGGTCGCACATTAGGATTTCATCCACAGACTTAAAGTTAGAACAACCTTGTACAGTATACCAAACAGTACCACAGGAAAGTACTGCTCAATAGCTTTCATTTGAATGGTCACACATTAGTTAAATTACGTATTAGTAATCATAAACTAATAATCGAACTGGGCAGATATAACGATACGCCCAGAGATAATAGGCTTTGCCCAGTCTGTGATTGTAATGAAACCAAAGATGAAATTCATTTTCTCTTTTATTGTTCCAAATACGCAACAACCTTTCATCCAAAATGTTAGCCGGCTACCAGTGATCTGATTTGATTTTAGAATTAATGAATTCTTCCAATTTTTTTGTGAACATGCAATAAATTAAATTTATCTCATCTTGTTTTGATTCACGTAACAAAATGCTATCAATGTAATTAATTTTATATATGTCCTTTTTTTTATTACTTAATAAGTTGTACGCTTTTGCAATATTGTAACAAATTTACAGTCATGCAAATAAAGCTTGTTGTTGTTGTTGTTGTTGTTGTCATTAGGATGTCATCCACAGACCTTAAAAAGTTAGAACCACTTTGTACAGCATAATAAACAGTACCACAGGAAAGTACTGCTCAGTGGCTTTTATTTGAAAGGTCACACGTAAGGATTTCATCCACAGACTTAAAATCCAACCTCTTCTTTACTGAGGGTCGAGTGAGCAGTGAAACACGCGAGTACACGCGAAGGTCGAATGCCGCGCGAGGACACTCGACACGCACTCTTCTTCCCTCTCTGAACCAGCCATGGCAGGCAAAACTGCTTGCTGACAGATTCTTACTTTTGTACAGAATGTGCTATCGAAAGTGTTTGCTACACGGACCTTGTACTTGGGGTGGTGCTTGTTAAAGTAGGGGGAGGAGATGTTTGTTTAAAAAAACTTCCACTAATATCAGGCTTAAATAAATTTTCAGTAACTTTAGAGTAAATTAACAGTAATGTTCTTCCGTTATAAACAATTTACCTTAACGATCTGTTCGTTATAACTAGAAATACAGTATGTTGCCCAGTTTTCGTACAGAAAGAACTTTATTTGATTATTTCCGTCGGTCATTTAAATCTTCGTCAGCCGAAGAAGTCCAAAAATAAAAGGAACGTTTCTGCTATAAATTGCCGGTTTTGTCGGGCTTTTTGACGAAGAAGCAGGTCAGTGCGGACAATTTCTTTTGAGGTGGGTAAAGGTTTAGCGGCTAATATTTGCACTTTTCACTGCACTGTAAAGGTATTGTAGATGAACAAATAGCCCGTTTTATAGGTAATTTTGCAAGGAACCTCATGATTTCTGGACAGATGATAGATAAAAGATGAAAGTGAATGGAAGAACTTTCAACGCCAGCTTAGATTTAACTGCTCCTGAATTTTAGCGGTGAGAATCTTCGCATACATTTCGACCTATTGTGCCAGTTTTCGTACACTTAGCTGCGCCTTTCTCAAAACCTATTTTTAAATAAGTTAAAGAACTGAATTTTAAACTTTACTGTTCGAAATAATAAGTCGCAAGTGCAGTAAAGATTATACAACAATCCTTGCAAAGTATGATACACTACATGTATTTGTTGTGGTGTAACAGCGACGCTTTACATCCCGGTCATGCAAAGGTCCCAAATATTTAATAAACTTAGTCCCACGCAAACAATCTAAATCGTCAAATAATTAACTAAGGTAGATGTCTATGCATAGAATGTTGACATCGTTAGTTTACCGGTTTTACAAATTTTTTTCCACTCCGTTGCGATTCTAATAAACATTTACAAAAGTAGCTAAGAAAAGCAAGCGTAAGCGGAAACGGAAGTAAAGCGTTTGCTATTCTAAAGGCGTAAGCGGAAACGGAAGGAAAACTTAGTCCCACGCAAACAATCTAAATCGTCAAATAATTAACTAAGGTAGATTTCTATGCATAGAATGTTGACATCGTTAGTTTACCGGTTTTACAAATTTTTTTCCACTCCGTTGCGATTCTAATAAACATTTACAAAAGTAGCTAAGAAAAGCAAGCGTAAGCGGAAACGGAAGTAAAGCGTTTGCTATTCTAAAGGCGTAAGCGGAAACGGAAGGAAAACGTCGAATCTTATACAGGCCTTTTCTTAACAGTTGTAATACGCAGAATAGTAACCTTTACCAAGGCAGTAAATGACGTACGAGACAGTGGATTGAGCGTAAGAAAAGCCGCCCAAAAGTGAGGGACCAAGAAATCAACACCGCAGGATCGATTAAACACCCACTTCCTGAATAACCATTTGCTTTGTACACCAAACATTGGTCGCTAAGCCGATATTTATTCACAAATCGAAGAGAAAACACGATAAGCACTCGGCAGGGTGGCTGACACATCAGTTTGCGTCTAGCATTTTGGTGGAGAAATGTTGTTTTGTCGATGTACGAAAACTGGGCCAGGTGTATGAAGACCGGGCAACTTAGGAGTTTTGGGGAAAATGGCATAATTTTGAACATACGTCGATCAAGCGGCCAATCGTTTTATATATTGAAGGTAAGTACATGGGCTACCTTTCAAAGAAATTTCAAAAATTTTCATCTCACAGACGAAAAGATATAGCGATTACAAACTAAAGTGTACGAGAACTGGGCAACACACTGTACAACTTATTTCCCTAGTGCACTTTTTCATCGGCGTCATCGTAGGAACAAGGTAACTTCAATTCGATGCCTTACCGACAGAAAAAGAAACAAACAAAAAGGAGACACACACAAAAAAAACTAAAATTCATAACATACCTTGGAGTTTGCGAACTTTTTGGTTTGATATGTCTTTCTGTAACTCGAAATGTGTAAGCTAAACCGCTGTCTAGCTAAGAACAGTTAAGGGATGATAGCATCTCGTTGGATGGTCTGGTTTTATAAAACACCCATAAGTACTTAATTCGCGTGTTGCATAAACAGACGTAAGGGCTCACTTAACGAACTAAACGCTCGTATTGGATCCTACCATTACCCAGCTAGTGACTACTTAAGTACTGTATATACATTAGACTTAATGGATGTTACAAACAGCTCTCTTAACTAAAAATATCACCCGTATAATTACCGGGAACCCTGAAGTCCAACAAATTGATTTGACGGCTGCTTTTTGCTTTCGTCTTAAAAGACTTTCTCTGATATATGCTCCTGCATATTTTATTTCTATACAAGACAATAATATTTTTTTAAAAATCAACTAGGCTGGTTTGTTTCAATTAATCAATGTATATTTTTGTTTGACATTTTAATTGTTTTTTTTTCTGATATATCATGAAAATGGCTTTTCCCTTGAAAGAACATATTTAAACGTTGTTAATGTAGTGTTGAACACGTACACGTTATTATTTAAATTACACGTTATCAATTAAATTTAGTGAACTCGTGTACCCTTAGCCTAAAAGTAATAAACCTTTAGTTGTTATATTCTAAATCTTTTGTCTCCTTTTGTTCGTTTTGGGTTTGATAGGCACTGAACAAGGTAGAAATAAGACAATCCTTGTTTGCAACTACAGCCATACACTCTTTTTTTTTAATAAGAACCTTTTTTTGTGAGAACGTCGAGGCTGGGATTGGCCAAAATTTTAAGAACATGCTAGGAACATACCCAGGCTGAGATTTTGTAAGGAACGTCTTTATCTTGTCTTCATATTTGTAAAATAAGCTATTCGAGAAGCAAAACTAGTATAACAATTTTTGGTCAGAGTAATTTACAGCCTATTTGAGCCCCCTGATGCTGGAATTTTTGTGATGTCGAAAGTGATCTTCCATTTCTAAAAAGCATTAAAGCAAACACGTATAACTTTTAGGAAATTGGTAGAACTTGACCTATTTGTTCTTTCTTTCATTCTGATCTATGATTAACTGAATGCTATTCAATAATTAATATTAAGAACATTGTTAAGAACGTGTCAGGCTCAAATCGCTAAAAAATAAGAACATCCAGTTCCGATTCAGCCTCAGCTAAAACATTTGACGTTCTTATAAAAAAATGTAATGTCGACAAGTCAGCAGATGGAAACCTGCTGTCTGAGTACAACTGTCAATAAAAAAGACTCCGCATTTTACGATCACGTAAATTTACAAAGTTTATTTAAATCTATTTTAAACAACAAGAAGTCAACTAAAAACAGCAAACTATAAAGTAAGAAAGTTTTAGAGAAGTGTTCTATCATCTCATATCCTTTGTAAAAGTCAGTTTAGCGGCTAGAAGTTTCTAGAATTGCAGACATTTCCCCTAAGGGTTCACTTAACTGAAGTCGATTACGGACCCTCTCATAGGTCTCTTACAATATAGCTGAAAGACAACTATCAGATGCAGTTACGAGTGCAGTTACGAGACGATATGAGTGACTAAGCGACAAACCATATTCACTTAAACTACTGTTGTGAAGCTAATTTTAGGCTATTGATTTAGTTGTTTTTCTAGCCTTGAAATTATTTTGGTAGTTTAATTGTTGATCTAAGTGTAATTACCTTCCCTCTAAAAGTTTTCTTGCTTGTCTACGTAACTAAGGGCGTGCTGTAGACAGGTTTGCGATTTCCTGTAACCTTTGCCAAGGCCTCCTTGAACATTGAGTTCAAGGGCAATTTCTTGGCAAACACTTAAGTTTTCTCGTAGTGGATTGGCCGAAGTTAATCTGTCTTCCCTTTGCCAAATGGATCCTTGGTCTCAGCTGTTCTTCTTTTGAATTCTCTCAACTTTATCTTCTTCTGGCGCCATCTGGTCTTCCTCTAGTTTGGGTCGCAAACATCTTTACAGTACAGCCTAAAAGAAGCTTCATTGTAGCTAGTAGTTGATTAGTATCAGTAGAGAATTTGTAGAAGCTCAAGTCGCTGCAATAAAGAAGCTTTCCCCTAGCAGAGTCTCGGTACATCTCCTGAAGCTAAGCGAGTGTTCAACACTACATTAGCAACGTTTAAATATGTTCTTTCAATGGAAAAGCCATTTTCATGATATATCAGAAAAAAAAACAAATAAAATGTCAAACAAAAATATACATTGATTAATTGAAACAAACCAGCCTAGTTGATTTTTAAAAAATATTATTGTCTTGTATAGAAATAAAATACGCAGGAGCATATATCAGAGAAAGTCTTTCGAGACGAAAGCAAAAAGCAGCCGTCATATCAATTTGCTGGACTTCAGGGTTCCGGTAATTATACGGGTGATATTTTTAGTTAAGAGAGCTGTTTGTAACATCCATTAAGTCTAATGTATATATAGGCTCAGTCTCCAGCCGTGAGTGTCTCGATGTGCCCGCGATTGTCGCCACCTTCACAGCTGGGCGCACGGGTTTGGTTGCATGTCCGTGACGTCATTACAGTTTTAATAATTTATGCAGATAATCCACCCGTCATTTGCTTAAATTTTATCTGTTTTTTATTAATTTTTTTTTATCGTCCTGAAAAAAAGCGAAATGCGAAAGTATGCCTCAAACGTCCTCCTAAAAGTGTGAAATTTCAAGAGAAAGACGAAATCCCGCTGAATTATGTCGCGCATTCTGCCCCGCAAATTTCAGGGGGCTTGTCTCTGATTGGTCAGTCTAAACAATAACCAAACCCGTGTGCCCAGCCGTGAAGGTGGCGAGAATCGCGGGCGCATAGAGACACAAACGGCTGGAGACTGAGCCTAATGTATATACAGTACTTAAGTAGTCACTAGCTGGGTAATGGTAGGATCCAATATGTACGTTTAGTTCGTTAAGTGAGCCTTTACGGCTGTTTATGCAACACGCGAATTAAGTACTTATGGGTGTTTTATAAAACCAGACCATCCAACGAGATGCTATCATCCCTTAACTGTTCTTAGCTAGACAGCGGTTTAGCTTACACATTTCGAGTTACAGAAAGACATATCAAACCAAAAAGTTCGCAAACTCCAAGGTATGTTATGAATTTTAGTTTTTTTTGTGTGTGTGTCTCCTTTTTGTTTGTTTCTTTTTCTGTCGGTAAGGCATCGAATTGAAGTTACCTTGTGCCTACGATGACGCCAATGAAAAAATGCCCTACGGAAATAAGTTGTATTTCTAGTTATAACGAACAGATCGTTAAGGTAAATTGTTTATAACGGAAGAACATTACTGTTAATTTACTCTAAAGTTACTGAAAATTTATTTAAGCCTGATATTAGTGGAAGTTTTTTTAAACAAACATCTCCTCCCCCTACTTTAACAAGCACCATCCCAAGTACAAGGTCCGTGTAGCAAACACTTTCGATAGCACATTCTGTACAAAAGTAAGAATCTGTCAGCAAGCAGTTTTGCCTGCCATGGCCGGTTCAGAGAGGGAAGAAGAGTGCGTGTCGAGTGTCCTCGCGCGGCAGTCGACCTTCGCGTGTACTCGCGTGTTTCACTGCTCACTCGACCCTCAGTAAAGAAGAGGTTGGATTTTAAGTCTGTGGATGAAATCCATATGTGTGACCTTTCAAATAAAAGCCACTGAGCAGTACTTTCCTGTGGTACTGTTTATTATGCTGTACAAAGTGGTTCTAACATTTTTAAGGTCTGTGGATGACATCCTAATGACAACAACAACAACAACAACAACAAGCTTTATTTGCATGACTGTAAATTTGTTACAATATTGCAAAAGCGTACAACTTAATATATAGATTTAGCCATCCCTAAAAGCGGAGCCACCAAGGAATAAACTGGTGCTCGTTTCTCAAAAATAGTTCTGAAACTTTTCGCTCTGAAATATATTTCGGGGCTTTCTTTGGATCGTTCCCTTTCGAAAAGTGTTTCTCAAAAAGCTCGAAAGTGTTCCGAATTGTCCTCCAATATTTTGAGGATCTGTTCTGTAAAACCAAGCTCGAAAGGTCATTCTAAAGGCTGAGCACAGCTTAATTTTTTTCTTCTGGCGTCAAACTGAACACATATTTTACTCAAGAGCAGTCTTGCTTGGTTTTTTAAATGTTTCCATATCCTGTCATTAACTGTCAAGGCTTGTCAAATCTCCTTGGATTATTGGCTGTTGGCTTGAATGAACTTGAAACGGCGCTCATGTACAACAACAAAATATTCAAAATAAAACTTATTCTGAAGAAAATGGGTTATCTTCATCGCGTTCGAATGTTCAGTTAACAAATAACATGAACTGCTCCTATTGGTCTGGTCAAAATTTATACCATCAAGATTGAAAACAAGCAAACACCAAACACGCTTTAAATTATGGCATAAGTTTTGCGGATGCAAAGTAAGCCTATTTAAAGTTAGGCGCTTTGAGGAACGCAAAAAACCTTGTTTTTCGGAAGCTTTTCGGATAAAATAGTCTTAAACAGACAACTGCTTCGCTTAAAAGATTATTACTATTGAAAAGTTCTAGGACAAGAAAATCGACAATTGCACAAATCGATCCGACAGTTAAAATTGAAAGCAATTATTCACCGTAAGTGATACTTGTGCAGTTGCCTTGCGACTGTGCTTTGACCTACTGTTATGAATAAACAAACACAAAATAATAAACAGAGAAATCATTTTTGAAAAAGTTTATTCGAAAACCCGTAAGTTTATACTTAAATGCAATTCGCGTTACAATTCCAGCATGGCAAAATATTCTAAGACTACATCTGTCACAAATCTGAGCTCGTTTTCTAATAACTTTTTGAAGTCAAAAGTAAATGACACATTTCTAATGACATAAATTCAATTTCAAAATGTAATTTCTTTGACCGTAATAAATACTCAAAATCATGCACCTTAAACCCTTTAAAAACTTCACTTACTCGGTTGTGTTTCAGAACAAGGCAAGCTCTCCGCCGTGAAGAAAAGAAAGCGATGAGGTCCTTTGAAGGCAGCTTTCATAACTTGAAGTTTTCGCCTACTACCAGTATTCTTTTGAACTTTTTCTTTCCATTTATAGGTATGAAATGTTTTTTTTTGTCAAGTTTAAAACTACAGTACCGTCGAACAATCGTTTTGCTAAATAAACTTAAGCTTTTTAAAGAAACCTTTTTTTCAAAAGCGACGATGGTCATGCGATTTCCCGCCAAGAAAAACGCCGGTTGCCCAAAAGCACCGCGCGATTTCCCGCCAAGAAAAGATGGCATTCTCCACTCCCGGTCGGGTTGCCTTGGGACTTCCCTCCCCCTCCCCCAGAGTCTATACGGGCGTACGCTGACGTCACAACCAAAATTTTTCGGATCGATAGATTACCAAATTTCCTTAGCAATGGAGCTCCGCTGGCGGGCTTTGCCCGCAGGCTCTGCTATTAAGTAATAAAAAAAAAGGACATATCAAATTAATTACATTGATAGCATTTTGTTACGTGAATCAAAACAAGATGAGATAAATTTAATTAATTGCATGTTCACAAAAAAATTGGAAGAATTCATTAATTCTAAAATCAAATCAGACACTGGTAGCCGGCTAACATTTTGGATGAAAGGTTGTATTTTCTTGTAAAAGTTATCTCTCGTTGTTGCGTATTTGGAACAATAAAAGAAAAAATGAATTTCATCTTCGGTTTGATTACAATCACAGACTGGGCAAAGCCTATTGTCTCTGAGCGTATCGTTATATCTGCCCAGTTCGATCATTAGTTTAGGATTACTAATACGTAATTTAGTTAATGTTCTCCTATCAGAAACTCTCCTAGTTAACTCTAGATAACTGGAAGTTATTTTCATCAGATTAGAGTAAAAACTATTTTTGCCAGCGGTGTGAAGTTCTGATGAAATTAAAAAAGATTGTCTAACAAAAGAATCCGGTTGCTTGTTTTGGAGATATAACAAGTAGTTGAGGATTCTTTGATTAATGACAATAAGTAGAGGCAATCGACCAAGTTCAGCTCTACATGCAACATTAGAAGCCTTATTACTAACTTCAAGATAATGTTTACAAAACTGTAGATGTGTTCTTTCAATTTGTGAACCATCCCAGGCCTTAAAATCAGGTTTTAACATAACCACCCCAAATTTCACTATTATAGAACAAAATTGGAGAAATCATTGTATCAAAAATCTTACAGGCAAGAGACGGTTTTAATTTACTAAAATTTGTGTCGTCTCAGACTGAAAAGGGCATGAAGTGCTTTCTCTCTTAGGTGATCAAGTGAGATTTTAAAATTTCCTGAAGAAGATATTTTGGTTCCTAAATAAGTATAATCTTGTAGAACATCACTTGCTTGATTTCCTATATAAAATGTTTGTTCAGAACATTTGTTTGCACGTTTTTGAAAAACCATTATCTTGGTTTTTTGGGGATTTACGCTCAACATCCACGTGTTGCAGTATGTGGCTAATGTGTTAAGACATTTTCCAGGCCTGTTTTGGAACGTGATAAAATAATTAAATAGTCGGAATATAGAAGAGCGTTTAATTTTGTACCGTTTGGTAGAACAAAAGGATCAGACAGAATATTTTCAAATGAGAACGGTAAATCGTTAATATAAAGGTTGAAGGACTTAAAATACAACCTTGTCGTACACCTCTCGTATATTGAAAGGGTCGTGTTTGATACTGATCAATTTTTATTGAACAAGAAGACTTAGAATAAAGGCTTTTAATTAAATTGTAAAAGGAGCCTCCTAAATTAATTTGCAATAGCTTATTTAAAAGCCCATTATGCCAGACTGAGTCGAAAGCTTTCCTAAAATCAACAAAGTAAGCATAAATTTTGCCATTGTGATTATGGACGTACTTGTCTATCAAAGTTCGAAGTGTGAAAACATGGTCTGATGTACGATTGTTAGGCATGAAGCCGAGCTGTGACTTGTGTAGTATATGATTGGTGGTGACATACTCGAGTACCCTTTGATTTAAAATAAAAAAAGAGGTGAAATAAAAAAAGAGGTGAAGTATGAACGGCGAAAGTAAATATACGTAAATATAAAAAGTTGAACGGCGCTCAACTTTTTGCGTTTACGCAGGGGAGGGGGGTGGGGGCAGACGAGGGGCATTTGACTTTTGTGAAGGATTCCTTTTCAAATGCTTCACTTCGGGACTGAACGTGTTGGTCAAATTTAGTTACTTATTTCCCTTACAGGCGCTTGCTTTTCGTAAAACGAACAGTCAAATGGCCGAGGGTGGGGATGGTAAGATCTATCAATTATCCTAGCCCTACCGGACCTTATTCTTTTCCTCATACGGCTTAACATTGATAAGTGCTAATGCAACACCTTTTGTTTTCTATCTTTTTATTTACGACTTACGCATGTAAACCCAGCTATAGTACGTCTGTAGTGAGTAAAATTTTTGCCATAGTGGAAAACCACCGTCAATTTATAGTAAGTACAACTGAACAGATGGTAACTTGTTTTTGTTGGAGGGCGAGAAACACTTCCTACCTGAACCCTAATTCTGCAAAGGTTTATGGCAATCTTGGTAAGAATCTCACTTCACTTATTTTAAATCTTCTAATCCCATCCACCCCTCCCAAGAGGGGATGTTCTCCCCTGTATAATTACCGTATTTTCTAGATTAAACGCCAGGGGCGTTTATTTAAAACTCGCCCTCGTAGACCCGGCGTTTATTCGAACCCGACGTTTATTCGGGGCCCAGCGCTTATTTATTAAGTGCATTTTTCATCAGTACTGGAGGTTTATTGGATTAAGAATCGTTAAAAAATGTGAAACAATATCACCAGCTTTGTCTTATCTCAGTGAATCTGGTAAGTCATAATCATTTATCAAAAAAACATCACTGACAGGATTAGCGATTGAACTTTTTTCTACGTTACATTTCTCCGTGAAACACGGAGGAAGTGTATCAGTAACGACTCAACAGCAAACGCACCCTGCAGGCAATATAGAGCAAGGTGGTGGCGAGGTTCAAGTCTCCTGCTACATCAGTTCTGAGAAAAGATTATGGAAAAAATAAACTATGATAAAAATTATGGAACGATTCAAGGAACTCCTGGAGAAACGCTGGAGAGATGATCCTCGCTCGAGATGATCCTCGCTTCATGGACAAGCCCGCAGAAAAGTTACCATGATTTAAAAGAGATTGACACGATACCTTATGTGTCGTTTGTTTTATCTGTTTTAGTTAGAAGTAAAGTTGTAAATAGTAGTTTAGGTTTGTATATCAGAACCAAATACGATAAAAAAGCAATGCTGATTCAATGGTAGGAAAACTGAGTGTATATATTTTACCAATATTTCAAAAGGCACAGCTTTTCTTCTTCAGAGTCTTACAGAGAGAATGACTCTATGGGAAAAAACGTTACAATTTAAACTAAGGGTATTAAATATGATACTAGAATAACAACCTATAACAGCTTATATTACAACGTTTAAAAACTGGCATAGAAACTAAAAACGTTGCAATGAACTAATGAAATCTAACCGTGACAGTCTACGAAAAGCTAGAGAGGCATACCTCATTGATAGAGGTCAAACCTTGGAACCTCTAAGCTTAAATAGGTTTGATGAAGCATGACACTTTTTCCGGTTTTTCATCCTCCGTGTTTGTCTGTGTTTTTTGTTTTCCTTTTGGTATTTGTTTGGTATTTTCCACATTCTTATTTCGAATTCAGTGTAACGTATTTAGAGTTTAACGTGGTTCGTTACTCCCTATCACTTAAGCTTATGTTATTATAGTATCAAGTATCCTGCTTATGTTATATATTTTTCAAAGAAAGAGAGAGATAGTACAGTCGAACCTCTCCTTCAGGACACCTCTCTATTCAACCTCGTTCCCAGTTAAAAAAGGGAAAAAGTCCTGGAAACGAGGTTGCTCTCTATTACGGACACTGATTTCCTATGTCCCGACAAAATTCTCACCTTTTAGTTGGCAAAGGCGAGGAAGGTGTCACCATTGATGTTGAAGGACTTCACATCTACTGCTCCATACGTCTGAAGAGACTGCAGTTTGACAAAGCTGTTTCCTTACCACTTGAATACAGTGGAGTGGGCAGCATACCCCTACTGGGAGTTGCGTTAGTTGGCAAAAGCAATTGCAATGAAGGTTTCATTGTTTATTACAAACGCCGTGCTTCCATGACCGGTTCCCTCTGTTCCAATCTCCTGAACCTTTTCAAACTGGTTATCCTTTCATTTGTAGATGACTGCTGACTTTGCAAACACATTTGTAACGGCGAGAAACACTTCCTGTAGTATTTCAAAAAAAATACTCGATGTCAAATGCTCTGGTAACGTTTATGGAGGGTCAGAATGGGGTTTAGTGTTTAGTGTTATTTGCCCACAATTTTTAGTGTTTCCTGTTAAATTGGCCAATATTTTAATGTTTACTGTTTTCGGAGAAAATACTGTTTAGTGTTTAGAAGTTTTTTCGTAAAAAAAAAGGAGGGAGGGAAAGATTCCAGAAGACTGTCTGTACTTCAAATTTATTGACAGCACAACCTCATTTGCTTTAGTCGATTCAGACTCTGCTTCTAATTTCACAGGGATAGAGGTGAGTGCGAGTTTTTTGACACGATCAAATTCATAGGAGGCAGTTGGACACGGAACTTTGTAAGAGGACCTGGTTTCTTTGGTACTGGCAGTGGAGGAGTGAAAGAATTTACAACGTTTTCAGACTTCAACCTATGTGGTCGGTCAAAAAATTCTTCAAAAAGGTTTCAAGCTGGCTATATCATCTTTTGTCTTTGTATTCTTTTGCGTTTAATTCAGAAGTTGATTTGCCAGCCCTTATATCCACCGACAAAGCAAAAGTTATTCCATTGTCTCAAGCTATTGATGGAACTGCATTAAGACCGTAAAACCTGGTCTACAATAGTGGTTGGTCTAACAACTCCAATGGACCAAAACGTTTTTAGCAGCAAATCCATTCCTGAGCCGGAGGAAATCAAGAAAAATCTCTTAACAAGCGCCGAGGTAATCTGTGCCACTTCGTTAGACAACGACTCATCAATGCCCGTTGGAGTTTGCTATCGACCAAAATCCGTCTCTAGAGAGGAAATGCTGAAATCAAATCAGGAGATTGCAATGACACTGCAAACATGCAAGAGGTGTTTGAAACACCAAACCTCTGTCAACCACATCGTATCAAGCAACACGTCACCTTGCTTTAGCAAATGTGATGAGTGTTTTCAGTCCAAATCTGTGTGCGCAGCCTGTAAGGAAAATGGCCAGGTCTCTCATATTCCTTCCTTAAGAGCCTGTGACAGGTATCTAGAAGAAGGTGTGAATTGAAGGTTTCTTGCTCTATCTGTTACAACTGATTGCGAAGAATGTAACAAGAAGGCATTGTCAGAGCTCCATTCTATGACAGAGGATGAAACCTTGCCTCCGGAACTTTCACTTCTCGTTCACCTTTACCAGATGTGGTTCATCTTGGAAAGAGTCTTAAATGTAGCTGGGCCAACTGGTTTTTTGATCTTGAGGGTGCAAAGAGTAGTTTAGTTCTAATTCGCACATTGTGCGATTCTGCTGGTCCTGACGTGCGTAAGAAGTTATACGAAAATTGCTGACCCTTGATTGCGTAAGGAATAAAGATCGGATGGCTGTTGAACCGATAGTGCGCCTTACTAGACCCTAGGTACTAGATGTATTAAAAGGGATACGTTTGGTCATCCACACCGGGTAGTTCCTGAAAGTATCGCTTGTGGTGTATGCAAGAGACCAATTGCACTTGAAAGTGGACCCCGGGGACAAAGTACTGGCTTAGACTATGACTTCAACTCTCGAAAGTTTCGTCTTGTGCAATTACGTTTACATCAACCAGTTGATGTAAATGTACGGAAAGAAATATTCAAAGATGCAAGGGACCTTTGCTTAACTAACGGCGTTGTTTTCGTTGTAGCCTGCGAGCAAGCTGTCCGGTGCGATCTGGCGGCGGGACGCCAGATCGCACGGGAGAGCTTGCTCGCAGGCTATTTTCGTTGCTGAGCGACGCTCTTCTGCAATTCGTTTCATTGACTTGGAAGGTGAAGTAGTTTTAAAGCCCGAACGCCTGAAATCGCGAGCTGAATTAGTTTTACAGCTGAGTCATTTCAGTTTGTTACTCAAGGATACAGTGCCAATCTGGGGAAGCGGCTCACGACACATCTGAGAGCTTTACCCCACCTGACATAACGGTCACCAGGTCTGGTCGAGCCATCCACGCTCATTTTCGCCTTGATTTGTAAGAACATCAGGACGATCAGGTATGCACATATCCATGAGCTTTTGACCGGACATGAAAATGATTAATGAAACAATTTTGCAAGGTAAATTATTATGTCAAAGTGTAAGCTCTATAAAAACACTGATTCAGCTTTTACTGAGTTTCTACATACCAATAATTCCCAACTCAACAAATTTACAAAGAGTTGACCCTCGAGCCAGATTGGATAGATTGAAGCCTGTAATAAATCTGAAAAGAGTTTTCATATTCGAGGCATAACGGAAACTGGCGCTGAAAAGTTCGTGGTTCATATACGTCATATACATGTACATTTAGCAAGGAAGGAATAACATCTGTCATTTTTGTTGAGCATTTAATAGTAAATAATATCCCATGTTATGATATAACTTAGTGAATTACAAGGATTTCTCTCACTGAGAAAAATTCTGTCTTTACACTGTAAAAGATGTATCTTTCACATGTGAATATATCGATTACGTCACGTTTGCTTGATGATGAATGAACTGTTTGTCCTTGGTGTATAGTCGAACCATTTTGGGAATTCTCCTCGGAAATCTTCAGCAGTGTTCGGAAATCTTCGGAAATGACCGGAAACGTTCGAATGATCTTCGGACTACTTTCCGACAAATTTGGAGCCGATTTTGTTTCTTTCTGGATAAAATTTACTGTTACAGTGAATTTTTTACTGTTAGTGTTAAAATGCCTAAAATTTAACCGTTTTATGTTACAGAGGCCAAAACTTAAGTGTTAAGTGTTACCGAGGTACCCCCATTCAGACCCTCTTTATGGTCTGGTATCGGGAGAACAGTTTCCAAATGAATCGTTCAGTTTGTGGATGAAAGAGTCTGTGTTGTAGCCCCCAGTAGCACCATAATGGTTGGCGAAGGCAAGAAATAGACTTCCATTGATGTTGCACTGTTCAACATCATTAGCTCCTCTTGTTGGTAAATCTTGATACTTTTGGAAGCGGTGCAAACTACCGGAACAACCTTTGATAGACAAACAAGCATGTTACATTTAACATTAAAAACTTATCAATGCCACTCTGAAAGAAACCCATATCACTGGAGCTGGAAAAGATGAGCTTAGGATTATGACATTGAAAAGTAGAATTGTAACATCGCAAAACAAAAACTTTGTCATTGTTTAGGTCCAGCACATTCGTTGGCTTTCTTTTCATAAAGGCATGCACACAGCCTAAGGTACATACAAAATTGTCTTTTAACCGAAATTCCTGCCGTGAATGCGAAGCTCACGCCTACTTAAAAAAAATACTTTCTCACTGCGTAGAGAAGAATTGCCTTGTTTTGCTGATAATTTTGAAGATAATGAGTCTAAGAGATCTTGTCCTGTTAAACAGTGTTAGAAGTCCTTGAGCATTCCTCATATGCTGAGTACAAGAACTACTTGTATCCAGTTTATCTGGGTTGTACTTGGAGTGGTGAATGTTAAATTGCTGTCTGCTGTTCTTTTACGGACCATGAAAATAAAGTAGCCAGTTGATAAGTTTAACTTTATTTAAGCCAATCTAATATCCATAAGCAGCATTTTTTGCGTAGCTACAACATATTTAACCTCTTATAGATTATATTACAGTTCTCAAATAGCTCATTTATATGAGACTTCAAAATCTGACAGCAGTGTGTATTACTACAGTGTGTTGCCCAGTTTTCGTACACTTTAGTTTGTAATCGCTGTATCTTTTCGTCTGTGAGATGAAAATTTCTGAAATTTCCGGCTTTTAAAGATAGCCTATTTACTTACCTTCAATATCTATAACGATTGTCCGCTTGATCGACGTATGTTCGAAATTATGCCATTTTTCCCAAACCTCCTAAGCTGCCCAGTCTTCGTACCCCTGGCCCAGTTTTCGTACATCGACAAAACAACATTTCTCCACGAAAACGCTCGACGCAAACTGATGTGTCAGCCACCCTGCTGAGTGTTTATCGTGTTTTCTCTTCGATTTGTGAATAAATATCGGCCTAGCGACCAATGTTTGGTATACAAAGCAAATGGTTATTCGGGGGTGGATGTTTAATCGATCCTGCAGTGTTGATTTTTGGTCCCTCACTTTTGAGCGGCATTTCTTACGCTCAATCCACTGTCTCGTACGTTATTTACTGCCTTGGTAAAGGTAGTTGACAGGTTACTATTCTGCGTATTACAACCGTTAAAAAAAGGCCTGTATAAGATTCGACGCTTTCCTTCCGTTTCCGCTTACGCCTTTAGAATAGCAAACGCTTTACTTCCGTTTCCGCTTACGCTTGCTTTTCTTAGTTTATACTTTTGTAAAATCGGTAAACTAACAATATTTTAAGGTGTATGTCAACATTCTATGCATAGACGTCTACCTTAGTTAATTATTTGACGATTTAGATTGTTTGCGTGGAGTTAAGTTTAATAAATATTCGTGACCTTTGCATGACCTGGATGTAAAGCGTCGCTGTTATACCACAACAAATACATGTAGTGTATCATACTTTGCAAGGATTGTTGTGTAATCTTTGCTGCACTTGCGACTTATTAGTTTTCGAAGAGTAAAGTTTAAAATTCAGTTCCTTAGCGTATTTAACAGTAGGTTTTGAGAAAGGCGCAGCTAAGTGTACGAAAACTGCCGCAGTAGGTCGAAATATATGCGAAGATTCTCACCTCTAAAATCCAGGAGCAGTTAAATTTAAGCTGACGTTGAACGTTCTTCCATTCACTTTCATCTCTTATCTATCATCTGTCCAAAAATTATGAAGTTCCTTGCAAAATTACCTACAAAACGGGCTATTTGCTCATCTACAATACCTTTACTGTGCAGTGAAAAGTGCAAAATTTAGCCGCTAAATTTTTACCCACCTCGAAAGAAATTGTCCGCACTGACCTGCTTCTTCGTCAAAAAGCCCTCAAAACCGGCAATTTATAACTGAAATGTTCCTTTTATTTTTGGAATTCTTCAGTTGGCGAAGATTTAAATGATCGACGAAAATAATCAAATAAAGTTCTTTTTGTACGAAAACTGGGCAACATACTGTAGTCAGACTTCTGCACCAGGTAATAACGATTTTAAACCTTGATATTCGACTGGTTAAATAACTAGCATTCTAGCTACGAAACCGAAATCCAACTCCTTACAGACCAAAACTGTAATGGATCTTAAAACAGCTCAAAGACGTGCACTAGTTTTAAAATTCCTGCACCTGAACTTTGATCTGTGATAATTATTGTTAACCAGCATTTTATATGCAGCTACGAAAAAAATTAACTTAAAATTAAGTAATGTTTTAAGGGTTCACAAACAACTCATATATGTGACTTCTTATGAACCTCAACTGCGATTACTGCAAGTTAAGAATTAATATCAATGAAATTGTAGCAATGAAAAAAAAACTGAAGTTGAGGCAACCTCGTCCCCAGGGTCTTTCTTCATCCCTTCCTGGGAAGGAGGTTGAACTTGGGGGAGGAGGGTGCATAAGCTTCCCACGTCCTGCATCCTTAAGTCCGGTTCCGATTTTTGCGTCAGGGCGGCTTACGCCTGTTTGTTCTTTTCCTATTGCAAAATACTATTCAGTATTGCGACGTTTTTCATGTTTCACACCCTCAAACAAATGCAATCTCATCCTGTCTATTGATGGTTAGTTTCTTACTGCAGTATGGACCTGAGTGCCCAACATGGTCCCCACCAGTTACGATCGCGATAACTGCAATTTTTACACTGGTAATTTGGATAAGCTTGTTATACAAGCTAGTAGTATACTATACTATTATTATTCTACCCTTATATCAGTCGGATGGATCTGTCACTATTTTTGTCGAAGGACTTTTGAATAATCTCAGTACAACAGCGTGTCTTGGCGGGACAGAATCACCTAAGATAGTGTTGCCTAATTAGCTTTACCTTCTAACACAGTTTACGATATAATAAGAGGTACCGTTCATTCTTCCTGTACACTGTTCAAAAAGAGTTACAAAAGAGTGTTTCACTATCATCCCTAATGTGAGCTTCTACTTGTTAAAAGCGTTCGACGTGTATTCCAAATAATCAGTCCTCGAACAGTTTTGTTGTCTCAGTTATGTTTCCATATCTTGAGCAAAAGAAACATTTGAGCTTTTAACTTTGTCAGTGTGTCCGTTGTGATGTCGTTGGTAAAGTCCATTTTGCTAGCTTTGTTTCCTTACAAGTCAATTCTAGATCCATTTGTACAGCATGCTGTTGATGTTGCGTTTCCAGTCCTTGTTGATGAGATTTGCAATTGCCAGGTAAGTGTTACTATTGTATTCAATTGATGCCATATCAGACGCTCCCTGAGTTGATATCTCTTGGTACTGAATGAACTGCTCTCCAGAGTACCGGTAAATAACAGACTTTGTGTTGAATCCCAGACTGTCATCCCGCAAATTAGCTACACCCAGGAACGTGTGATCGCACATCACAAATGGATGCCAGGCGATAGCTCCACGAGTTGGGATAGACTGAAACAGGACGAACTTGCTGCCATCCCACTTGTAAATGAACGAGTCGATGTTATAATTACTTCCATCGTAATGGTTGGCAAAGGCGAGGAATGTGTCACCATTGATGTTGAAGGACTTCACATCTAGTGCTCCATACGTCTGAAGAGACTGCCGTTTGACAAAGCTGTTTTCTGACCACTTGAATACAGTGGAGTGCACAGCCTCCCCCTGTTGGGAGTTGTCATAGTTGGCAAAAGCAATGAAAGTTTCACTGTTTATTACAAACGCCGTACTTGCATGACCGGTTCCCTCTGTTCCTATCTCCTGAAACTTTTCAAACTGGTTATCCTTCCACTTGTAGATGACTGCTGACTTTGCCAATGCATTCGTAACGGCGAGAAACACTTCCTGGAGTATTTCAAAAAAATTAAAGCTTGTTGCTGAATTTGTTGGTATGTTTTGTAAAGTAACAAAGTCGTGTCCATTCCACCGGTGAATAACAGAGTTCAGTTGATATGTAGATCCATTTTTGCGATTAGCAACAGCAAGGTAATGTTCAGCAGCGATCGTAAAATATTCGGTGTCATGTGCTCCGGTAGTGACTATAGTCTGGTAGAGGAAGAACTTTCCAGTGGAATCGTTCAGTTTGTAGATGAAAGAGTCTGTGTTGTAGTTCTCAGTATCACCATAAGAGTTGGAGAAGACGAGAAACAGAGTTCCATTGATGCTGAACTGTTCAACATCATGCGCTCCTCTGGTTGGTAATTCTTGATACTTTTGGAAACGGTGCAAACTACTGGAACAATCTTTGATAAAAAAAAACAAGCGTGTTACATTTAACATTAAAACTTATCAATGCCACGCTGAAAGAAACCCATATCACTGCAACTGTGAAAGATGAGTTTACGATTATGACATTGAGAAGCAGAATTTTGACATCTCAACATATACTTTATTTTTTAGGTCCACATTCTATGGCTTTCTTTTTATAAAGCTATATACACAGTCTAAGACACAAAATTGTCTTTTAACCAAAATTCCAGCCGTAAATGCGAAGCTAACGTCCGCTCAAAAAAAAATTCTCACTGCGTAAAGAAGGAGTGCCTTGTTTTGCTGATAATTTCTAAAAATATAAATCATGAGTCCAGGAAATCTTGTCCTGTTAAACAGTGTTAGAAGTCCTAGAGTATTCCTTATATACTGAGTACAAGAACAACTTGTATTCAGTTCATCTTGGTTGTCTGGATTGAGCTGGCAACACATAGTTATTATCACAGAGGTGTTTTTTTTCTTCATCTTACAGTCTGTCAGTCAAAGAACCCTACCAGCTCCCTCACAGGATGTTAAACTAAACTGAAATAACAATCGTTAAGATTCAGTTGGCACCTTCTAGTCAAGATGATGGAAGTCCTTGAGGGTAAAAATAAATTCGAGGCGCACCCACAAACTAGATTCTGGTATCTTTATGGTCTTTTATTTCTTTTTTTATTGCTTTACTATTTGGGCCAATAAGTCGTGTTCATAAAAAAAGTCCAACTAGTGAGACGTTCTGGAACGTTCACACATTCACAGTCGATCTATGCGTAACAAAAAGAACTTAACTTTTCCAAGGTTTAGATTGTCATCGTGTAAGGCTTGCAAAGACGTTAGTCTCTTTAAATCGAAACTTAAGCAATTTCTGTTTCACTCCATCGGATTTTGAACTTTTATTCACTTCCTAATTAGATATACCGGCTGCCATATTGGTCATGTTTCAAGCATCTGCAGTAAATCTGACCTAGTTTTCCTCGGCCCGTGGTTCCTGACCAGTCTTGTTTTGCAATTATTTACATCAGACCGACACAAAAAGATATAAATGTGTCATGCCTAAATTTTGACAAAAGACGAGGTGAAGATAAGGAACAAACTTCATGACAGTTTAAAGCTACCGAAAAACATGGTACTGAAATCACTTGATGTCTGCTTAAAGGCAATTTGTGCTTCACTCCATGGGATTTCGAACTTTTATTCACTTTTTATTAGACTTCTTGGCCATCTCACCTTTCCTAAATCCTTTTCCTTTTCTCTTTTTGGGTAGCATTTTCAGTTAGTCCCTTTTTAGCATTTTACATGTAATGATTTTCATTGTAATTAAGTATCGAAAAGCCTCACTTTTAATCCCTCGAACTGATTATAATGCAAACTGAGCTCCATTTAGAGTTGACTACCTACCTGAGCATTTTTCAATTACTTCAACTATTCTATCGAGTAGGTTCATAACCTCTTCTTGCCGTCTATTAACTTCGTTCTTTTGCTTGTTAATCGCATCAGCGATCATCTGTTCCTCAATAGAAGCTGCAAGCAAATGTTTTAGCAACATCATGAGAAAGACTAAGAGTAGTCTTCTTCTTCTTCTTCTTCTTCTTCTTCTTCTTCTTCTTCTTCTTCTTCTTCTTCTTCTTCTACTACTACTACTACTACTATTACTACTTTTTCTTCTTGTCATTATTATTATTATTATTATTATTATTATTATTATTATTATTATTATTATTATTATTATTATTATTATTATTATGTTCACTACCACTGTCCACGTACATTTGTGGAACCATTGATCGTCAGAATTAATGATTATTTTACTTGAACAGTGCAGCCATTTTCTGCGCTCGATGTCCGTCAATGAACTGTTGTTGAACGTGTTTAGGGTTACTTTAATCCCACTAAAAAGGCTCTTCACAGGATACCCACTTTGGCAGACACTCTTCACATGCAGCAACCCAAATATCCAAACTTTCACAATAAAAAAGGCAAGACCTGGAACCTTTATTAGCGAAACGATGGCGCCATCAGTGAAGACTTGACAAGATTTGCAAACATATTTCCCCCTGTCAGGCTAAACTCGGTAAAACTCAATTGCAGTGTAAACTGCACAACATGTACACCCCTATTGACTTTTTGCTTCTTGTATTTAATTAAATTGCTTTGACACATCCGTTTCGTGCCTTCCCTAGGTGCCTTGCGTCAACAGTTGACCGGTGTTAGTCTAACAACAAATTTCAACACCAAAATGTTTCTCTCCAAGAAGCATTCTATCTCCTACCACTTACACTTTTTTTTACATAACTTAATGGGTGTTTTTCTATTTTCGACTATATTAATATTTACCTTCAGGGTTTACGGGCTGCATTGCCATCACAGCCACTGTTGACACGATTACGAAGAGATAGAACATTGTTTTCTCAACAGGCATCTTGATTCTGTTGTTAAATGAAACAAGGACCCAAATGGTTAGTTGTAAAATTGTTGCTGATTCATCTGAAGTAAATTTCCAGTAGTCAATAACAACCGTATGATGTGCCATCTCACTGTATAAATGATTCAACTACTAGCTGGCTTGTTCTTTATTGCCGGAAATGCAACTTATTTGTCTGCTTCATGATTTCCGGCATCGTGAGGACAAAATAATTTGAAAATAACGTTGTCACTTTGCAGGAAAAATGAAAAAGAAAAACAACGCGCAAATAAAAATAGCAATTCTCACATTCCGTTTCACCGACATACCTAAGAGTTTGGAAACGTTCAGATCTGTGATATGTCTTCCTTTAAACTCGGACGGAGTATGTAACTTACTGGTTATTTTAACAGGCAATAAAACATATTGTATGATTTTCACCTGATGGAGGAGAAACTGAATTATTAATCAGTCGTTGGAAATTATGTAAAAAACGCAGTGCATTTTGTGTTTTGCAAAGCGTGCGTTTGCATATTTTCCTAGCCGGGAATTTAAAAAATACGAGTTAGATTTTAAACAGAAGTGCCGTATGAACGTAGGTTTGGTCCCCAGGAATTGGAAAATAAAGGGAAAAGACGATTTCTGTCCCTTTTATTCAATTATGGACTGTATGTCAAACGGTTATCCATTCCAGCTGGTTGGTTGTGTGGCTTAAATGACTTTATATATTATATGGCAATCAATTCTCAAGGCTAAATGGAGCACTCTGATTGCTTCGTTTTCGGTCAGGATTTAACAGTACGGACCATTACCATGGAACGGTCAGTTTGGATATTTTTCTTACAGTGCCGCAAAATTCAAACTGCGAAAACGCAAGAAGATAAAAAAGTAAACGTTTAGAGCTGGTACAAAACAAATGAACGGGATGAACATGTCTGTTTAGAAAAACGCTCTTAAGTTAACTTTACCGAATTTTTGATGTTGATTTTGCAATAAAAGTTAACGCGAGTAATGAACGACGTTTCGACCGTTCAACGGTAATTTTCAAGTTCGGTGTTAGAATAAAATTACATGTGTAAATATAGTAAAAGCGCTAAAAATATGTACATACAAACAATAGACAATAGAATAAAAGGCTAAAAGTGGCTAAAAAATAACTTTGTGCAAATGGCATGCACAGCTGTAAAAGATATAATTAAAAGCGTATAAGGCGACGGGAATACTGTGTACTGAGTTGGCTGCTTTTTGGTCCTTGTACCGCGAGGACCAAAAAGCAGCCAACTCAGTACGCAGACAACTAAGTGATCTCAGCCGAAAGATAAACACCGAGATCCGTCCTGTTTACACCAGCAGAAAGATCAAAGACACAATTAAAGTGAAGGAACAGAAGCCGCCCATCGTAAACCAACAAAGCGCTGTGTATTATTTTAAATGTGATCTGTGCGATGCAGATTATGTCGGCTATTCGTGTCGGCACTTACAGCAGCGCATCGAAGAACAGAAAGGATCGGCTATCGGACGTCACATTAAAGAACAACATGGAAAGGAGCCAGATAACATCGAGAAGAATTTTAAGATTTTAAGGAAGTGCCAGAGCAAGCTTGACTGTTTAATTTTTGAGATGCTTTTTATTAGACTTCTGAAGCCAAAGCTCAACAAACAGAGCGACTCGCTCCGCGAAAAATTAGATAAGAAGGCTGAATCTCGGTCAAGTTTCAGTCGTTAATAACTTTCAACGAGCAACAGTTTTATTTTGTTTTTCCTGGTCTATTTCACGGTTATTCACGTGCAATTAACATTTATACACGCTGCGCTTGTGTCCTCTCGTGCGCTTATAATTTCTTCTCCTAATAAAAAAATATATTCGTCTTCTGAGCTTGTTCATTTTTCGGCCCCAGTGTAATTAAGTCCGTAATTAAAAATGCTAAAACGTCAGTCAGTATTTAAAGAATAATGGAAAAGAGTCTCCAGGAAGAAGCTCAGAAGACGAAAATTTTTTATTATTATGAGAAAGGATTATAAATGCACGAGAAGACACAAGCGCTGCGTGAATATTCATTGCACGTGAATAACCGTGAAATAGACCAGGAAAAACAAAATAAAACTGTTCCTCGTTGAAAGTTAATAACGACTGAAACTCGACTGAGATTCAGCCTTCTTATCTAATAACAGAAATGTTTATTCAGCCTAAAACTCACTGGAACATCAAAAAGAACTATTATTCTAACGGCAATCAGTTTAAGAGAGAAAACTGTAAGGTAATTTAGAAATATTTCTATATATGCAAATTACGGACTTTTTGGCTGATTTGTGCTGCATTTTAGCAGTTCTTAAATATAAATATCTTAAAATCGCAGCCACCTAGGAAGCTCAAAGTACATTAAGAATGTTTTGATATCATAAAAGATCCTTCAACTGAAAAGAGAAAGTGTTAAGTTTTATCTTTCTTGAAATATTGGAGAAAATTGCAGGAATGACCAAAATCAGCCCGTAAAAAATGAATCATGATTTACTCGAAAATGCTCTTACAGATTTTTCCCTAATTTCGCATACAAGTTGTGTAGGTTGAGTAGTTCAAATAGTTCAAGTTTCGTTATAAAGTGTCTGACTAGTTTTCGAGATATTCGACATTGTTTAAAATGAGGGGTTGCCCATTACCGTTGCTATGGTGACAGCTGTTGCTAGGAAACCAGCGAGAAAATAAACTTTGATCATCTTTTGAAAAGATGGTGTAGTATTAAGGAAATCGAAGTTTACCTTCTATGCGAAATTTTGACTTCAAAAGATACACTCCAAGGCCAAAAAAACTGTTGCCAGCCTCCTTAAGAGCCGAGTAAATCGGCCAAGACTTGAACAATAGTCATTAAAATTCAGCATTAACAAAACAGCACGTTTCTCGCAAGAAAACCTCTCGGCGAAAAACATGAAAACTTGTAAATAACTAGCAAGTGGCTTTTATCGGCAATTGTGAATTGAAGGGAAACGATCACGTTAATGTTCTTGTCTAGTTTAATATTGGCCACCGCTTCAGTCAGCGCTTTCCACAAGAACGAGTTAAAACTACGCGTGTTAAACTAATAGTGTACCTTGATTCCTCAGCGAGATTTTTGCTCTTGTATTGGACGTCCTTGAAAATATTAAATTTTAGCTTCTTCACAAGTTCGTTTTTGCTGTAGCTCGCGCAAAAAACAACTTTATCAGGTGCGACGAAAATTTGCACTTAGCATCCACAAGTTGTTTTTTCTTAATACTCTTTAGATCGAGCGGAAATCGATAGCGTAGAGTACGAGTTCCGATCGTTATTGATTTCGGTATTACGAACGGAAGCTTTTTAAATACAAGCTCTCGGAACTTCCCATTTCTAATCAACTTTCTGTCAACAGCTCAAAGCCAGGAAATTATTTTAGGAAAATGTTTGATTAATAGTTTACTTAAAGTGCACCTAACCCCTCATTTTTTTTTTCGGCTAACTAAATTCTGTTATCATCTGGAACATTTCTTCGCAGAAATTTTTTGATTTGGTTAAATTCTCGATTTTCTGTGCCCTGTTAAATTCAACAAAAATTTGGTTCAAGTCCGAGTAAGAGGAACCTGGGGCGAGCCGTAGTTGTGACGACAGATCAAGAACCAAGAATTCCACGCCGCTTAGTTTTCAGCTGTGTTTCCCTGACTTTATTTGTTGATCGAAGCCTTCTGACCTTCTAGCTAATTCGAACAAAGTCATAGTATAACTAAAATTCCAATGTTGTAATCCAAAGCAGATACTGAGACGAGCTACGCGGATTCTGCTGATTTGTAGATGAATTTAGCTCTGAATACGAGATAGATGCGGAACACGAAGTCGACAGTACACCGACAAATGATGAAGAAAGTGCCGTCCTGGCCATATCTGCTAATAATCCACTAACCAGCGAAGAATGAATCGCTCAATGCAAAAAGGAAATAAAGGCAAACTAAGAACTGGAACAGCAAATAAAGCAACGATTGGCCTTGGAGGGCCGTGAAGAAGCCGGAATGATGAGCTTCGCCCGTGACGGTGTTTACATTTTATTTCGCACGTTCGGTCTTCACGTTTGGTCTTGGTTTTCCTGCTCTCCGCTTCTCGCATTTGAGATTTATATTCAAGCTGAGGGAATCTCTTACAGAAATGAAAATTTTAATAAAGCATTCCTTTCTTCATTTGTTTATTTTACATAGAAGTAAATGTGGAAACTGCGATATCACTTACGTCTTGTCCATTTCTGTAACCAGTATTAACAATAACAACAATTTATAACACTAGTGAATCAGGAAGGCAATTGACGAGAATAATAAGCACGAGAGTATGTTAGTATCGTTTTAACTGAGATTATCTTACCAATCGTTTTTCTTGCTTCAACGTGCGAGCAGTTTCCTCAGATCCTACGCGCAAGCAGAAATGTACAAATTATGTAAATCAACCGGTCCTCGCTTCTTGACTCGCGACTCGAGGCTTCGCCGCTCATCGCTTGCACTTCGATCTTCTTGCAGCCTTTTTTCGCACAAAGAAATGTTAATAAAAGAAGAAAGAGACTGCTTGCAGTCTACTTCAACGAAGGATATGAACAACGGATCTCTGTACAGTAATGTTTTGTTATGCTCGAGTGATTTAAAATGACTCAAGATAAAATTCTTATAGCGAGGGATAGCGAGGCACGTTCATAGACTAGAATAAGGAATAATGGCAATGGTTTGTTATTGTGGAGAAAGCGCGTTCGGTTCCGCTGAAGGAGGACTTTCTATAAATACGGTCTTTAATTTTAAACCCTAGGCTGTTTTGGCCACCACTTACATGTAATTATTTAGCGCTTACCGTGTAGCCAACTTGAATAATTCGCAAAGGTAATAATTTTCTGCGTACCGCGTATCGCGTAGAGGGCGCCACAAAAAATAGTTCATGTGGCAGGGTATGCTGTGGTTAATCGGCCGTTGAATCATTGGAAATACACAAAAAGCTATCGTTTGATCGGATACCTTCTTCTGCGACAACAAATCTTTGCTTAAAATGCATCGAGCGTAGTATCAAGTCTGTCGAGTGCTTGGAAGGCTTCGCCCCATGTAAGGGAATCCGGAATCCGGAATCCAACATTTTTTTGCCTTTGGAATCCGGAATCCAGGGTCTTGGGATCCGGAATCCAGTCCCTGGAATCCCGGAATCCAACCCCTGGAACCTGGAATCCAACCTCATCCATAACTCTGGAATCCCGATCTACTGTTAGTAGTAATTCAGGGTTATAATTCCCTGGTAGTAATTTCAGAACAAATCACCACCTACCCCCTCCCCTCGGCGTCCTCTACCACCACCATCACCAAAAGGTGGGTGGTCTTTGATTCCTTATTAGGCACATGTTTCATATGTTTAAGATCCTTTTTCTGACATGCCATCTTTTTGAACTTTTCTGACCTTAACCCGCACTGTCCTCTAAATGTTTAACATCGTTCACAGTTGTTTTCTTTCATGCAGGGTTTCACATCGAGCTACACGTAGTGGTATCCAACGTTTACCGTTTTATTCTGCTGTTTTGATAATCTGCTTTGATAATCTGATTTGATAATCTGTTTTGATAATCTATTCTGCTGTTTTGAAATGCCGAAGGAAGTACACTGAAGCTGAGCGGGAAAGATAATTGATAAATACATAGATAGCTATTTTCAAGTGTCCGATGTGCACACCATGAAATCAAAAAATCTTCGAGGAGCATTACTCAGTTTGGAATTATTTGCCTCGATCGAACTGGTACCTCAAACTTCAATTTTTACGAAGTAATGTCGGTGTCACCGCTGGTGGGGGCAACTGAGACTGTGGCCCCAAGACTGTGATGGAGGCCGTTGGCTCATAGAGAGCTCATCCGCTCTTCAACTAGCCTCCGATCCTACACAATTCTCAGGGGCCGATTACATGGCGAATTTCAGCCCGGTTAGCCGGGCTGAAAATTCAGCTCGACTTCCTGAACAAATCTTCTTAAAAAGACGTTTGCGATTACATGAAGAGAGTTTCAGCCCGAGCTGAATTCCAGCGGACTGGAAATTTTAGCCCGGTCAAACGGGCTGAAAAACCTCATGTAATCGCATTCAAATTTCAGTCAGGGCATGCGCACCGCTTGAGTTGTGAATGTAAAACGCTTTCCTGCAACCTTTTCCCGCCCAATTTAAAACATTGCCCCCGGGCTGAAATTCGCCATGTAATCGCAACAAAACTTCAGCCCGGTGGGCAGTCCGAAATTTCAGCCCGGGCTGAAATTTGCCATGTAATCGGCTCCTAAGGTTCTTTTGGTTGGTCACAAAACGACCCCCCCCCCCCCCCCCCAACAAACTACCGGATAAAGAATGGGTTGACGCTCAGCGAGAATAAAAACAAGACCCGTTAGGGACGAACCATTAGGAAAAGTATGGAGAGGGCGGGGGTGAGGGGCGAATCAAGGAGAATGACAAAAAAAAAATCACTGAAAGAAAAAATTGCCCAAAAAAATTGTTCACAGGGAGTACCGTAGAAAAAAAGAATCTTGCATCGACCTTCCAAAATATTTCACAGAAATCTTAGCAATGCGCACTAGAGAGCAGATTGTAGTAAAATCTTCCGTAGTTAAAACATGCCTTCATTCCTGGCTTCCGTGCCGAGCGGATTTTTATTCAAAACGACATTTTAACCAGCAAATCTTTTATTTATTTATTTATTTATTTATTTATTTACTTCTTTCGCCACAGTGAATCAACACAGTGAGGAGATAATAACAATAATAATAATAATTTAATGCTTATTCGGCGCAAATTAACCTATGGATATGACCAAATGCGCCTTACATCGAATTAATTAAAAACCTAAAAATTTACAATAGAAATATATAAAAATACAGTTAAAAACTTCCTAGAATTAAAAATCAAAAACTTAAGATTAAAATTAAAACTAAATCTAAAACTAAAATTCGTAAGAAGTCATGCTAAAAGAGGCTCTAGCTGTATCAAGCAAATGCGTTCTTAAACAAGTACGTCTTAAGGAGACTCGCAACAGTTTTTTTGACCTCGGAGTGTATCTTTTGAAGTCAAAATTTCGTATAGAAGGTAAACTTCGATTTCCTTGATACTACAACACCTTTTCAAAATATGATCAAAGTTTATTTTCTCACTGGTTTCCTACCAACAGCTGTCACCATAGCAACGGTAATGGACAACCCCTCATTTTAAATATTGTCGAATATCTCGAAAACTAGTCAGACACTTTATGACGAAACTTGAATTATTTGAACCACTCAACCTACACAACTTGTATGCGACATTAGGGAAAAATCTGTAAGAGCGTTTTCACGTAAATCATGATTCATTTTTTACGGGCTGATTTTGGTCATTCATGCAATTTTCTCCAATATTCTAAGAAAGATAAAACTTAACACTTTCTCTTTTCAGTTGAAGGATCTTTTATGATATCAAAACATTCTTAATGTACATTGAGCTTCCTAGGTGGCTGCGATTTCAAGATATTTATATTTAAAAACTGCTAAAGTGCAGCGCAAATCAGCCAAAAAGTCCGTAATTTGCATAAACAGAAATACTTCTAAACTGCCCTTACAGATTTTTCTCTTAAATTGATTGCCGTTAGAATAATAATTCTTTTTGATGTTCCAGCAAGTTTTAGGCTGAATAAACATTTCGTTTATTAGATAAGAAGGCTGAATCTTGGTCAAGGTTCAGTCGTTATTAACTTTCAACGAGCGACAGTTTTATTTCGTTTTTCCTGGTCTATTTCTCGGTTATTCACGTGCAATGAATATTAATACACGCTGAACTTGTGTCCTCTCGTGCATTTATAATTCCTTCTAATAATAAAAAAATATATATTCCTCTTCTGAGCTTGTTTCTCGTCATTTTTCGGCCCCAGTGTAATGCCGTCGTGGGCGTTAACATGTATGCAATCCGTAATTTAAAAAGCTAAAACGTCAGTCAGTATTTAAAGAATAATGGCAAAGAGTCTCCAGGAAGAAGCTCAGAAGACGAAAATTTTTTATTACTATAAGAAGGAATTTAATATAAATGCACGAGAGGACACAAGCGCAGCGTGTATAAATATTCATTGCGGGTGAATAATAACCGTGAAATAGACCAGGAAAAACAAAATAAAACTGTTGCTCGTTGAAAGTTAATAACGACTGAAACCTGACCGAGGTTCAGCCTTCTTATCTAATAAACGAAATGTTTATTCAGCCTAAGACTTGCTGGAACATCAAAAAGAACTATTATTCTAACGTCAATCAATTTAAGAGAAAACCCTGTAAGGGCAGTTTAGAAATATTTCTATTTATGCAAATTACGGACTTTTTGGCTGATTTGTGCTGCATTTTAGCAGTTTTTAAATATAAATATCTTAAAATCGCAGCCACCTAGGAAGCTCAATGTACATTAAGAATGTTTTGATATCATAAAAGATCCTTCAACTGAAAAGAGAAAGTGTTAAGTTTTATCTTTCTTGGAATATTGGAGAAAATTGCATGAATGACCAAAATCAGCCCGTAAAAAATGAATCATGATTTACGTGAAAACGCTCTTACAGATTTTTCTCTAATTTCGCATACAAGTTGTGTAGGTTGAGTAGTTCAAATAGTTCAAGTTTCGTCATAAGGTGTCTGACTAGTTTTCGAGATATTCGACATTATTTAAAATGAGGGGTTGTCCATTACCGTTGCTATGGTGACAGCTGTTGCTAGGAAACCAGTGAGAGAATAAACTTTGATCATTTGTTGAAAAGGTGGTGTAATATCAAGGAAATCGAAGTTTATCTTCTATACGAAATTTTGACTTCAAAAGATACACTCCAAGGCCAAAAAAACTGTTGTGAGCCTCCTTAATTGCTCGTTTAAAATGGTCGTCGCTTCTAATCGCTCTTATTTCATATGGTAATTTATTCCATAGTCCAGGGGCTGCTACTTGAAACGATTTGTCTCCAAGCGTTTTCTTGGTCTTTACCCTTAATGGCTCCAACAATAGTTCCTTGCACGATCGCAGGTTGAATCTTGTTTGTTCTCTAATCTTGATTAAGTTACAAATATAAGACGGTGCGACGCCATAAATTGCCTTAAAAGGTAGGATCAACATTTTGTACTCGATCCTAAAACATACTGGAATGCAGTGAAGACGTTTTAAAGTAGGTGTTATGTGGTCAAATTTAGGTGTCCGACTGACTAATCGGGCCGCACAATTCTGTATGCGCTGAAGCTTACCAACATATGTAGCAGGTCTATTAAATAGCAAACTATTACAGTAGTCAAGACGACCCATAATAATGGTGTGAACAAGAGATTGTGTAGCCTCGCTAGTAAGGTACTTCCTTATACGCCTTATGTTGTACAGATGGAAAGACGCGGCCTTACACAGTTTATTTATGTGAGTCACCATGGATATGTGTTCATTGAACCAGACCCCAAGATTTTTTACTGATGTCACCGGGACTATACTTGTGTCACCTACACAAAGACTATCAATGTTATCTTTCGCCAACTGCTGTTTAGTGCCTATTATGATGAATTCTGTCTTACTGTCATTCAGACAGAGTTTGTCTTTGATCATCCAGCATCTAATGGCATCCACACAACGCTCCATGGCATTAACTGCATCGTTCTGGGAGGAAGTCGAGTCAGCCCTGCCAGACAAATACAATTGCGTGTCATCCGCATATGCGTGGGCTTGCGGAAGGTACTCCTTGATGACCTGAAATAATTTGCTCGCATAAATCGTGAACAATAAAGGACCCAAGCATGACCCTTGAGGGACACCACAAGTCAACTTGAATTTCTCTGATAGTTTCTGGTCAAAGGAAACGCGTTGAGATCTATTGGAGAGGTAAGACGTAAACCACTGTAAAGCAGAGCCCTTGACGCCAAAACTCGCACTAAGACGGTTGAGCAAGACGTCATGGTCGACTGTGTCAAATGCCGCACTTAGGTCTAGTAACACAAGCAAAGTCACGCGTTTAGAATCCATATTCATGAGTAGGTCATTCTGTACTTTAAGTAGGGCGGTCTCGGTACTATGACATGTACGGTACGCAGATTGCAGCAATGGATATAAACCATGCTTTGCCATATGCGCATGCGTCTGCTCAAAAACCGCACGCTCCGTCAGCTTAGAAACATATTGTAAATTACTTACGGGGCGCAAGTTCGTAAAATCAGCAAACAAACCAGGTGACTTGAGAAGCGGAGTGACTAACGCTTCCTTCCAGTCATTTGGAAAATGCCCGGATGTCAGTGAAGAGTTAATCATGCGCGTGATTACTGGGAGAAGTATGTCCAGACATGAAACCACAGGCGACGTTGGCGCAGGATCTAACGGGCAAGATTTCTTGGCCGACTTTCGAATCAAATCTCGTACCTTGCACTCGCTGAGAGGTTGGAAAGTGCGAAGTTCTTTATCCGGGCCGACCTCCGGGTCATCCGGTACTACAATACCAGCACGAGAATTAACAACAGCATCAAAGTTCGAACGAATGGTCTTAATTTTACGAGTAAAGAATCGGCCAATATCACTGGTAAGGGCTGTTTTGAGATAAAACAGGACTGCGTCCCAATTGAAATCAACCCCTTTATTACCCACCTAATTCATCAAAGGTTCACCACACCAGCGGGGTTTACGTCCCCTACTCTTTTCGAACAGCAGTCAGTGGGTTCTTTTACATCTCACACTGACAGTCAGACCCAGGGGGGGTACTCCGGATTTCAAGTGACGGGGATGATCGAAGGATTTTTTTGGGTTTGAAATTTTTGATTTCGGGATTTTTTTGGGTAAGAAAATTTGGCAAGTATTATTTTGGGTGGCTTGATTTGAGTAGGGATTTTTTGGGGGGTATTAGAAACAATCTGAAGATTCGTGGTAGTGCCCGCGTATCCCGGCTGCGTAGTTCTGCGAATAAAGTACGACCAAACTTGTTCTTGCCCGGGTGGTCTTGTTTAGAGTTGTCATTCATAATGTTATTGTTGAAACAGAAGATGTTCTTGGGTGTCCCTAGTGTTTTTAGAATGACTACCAGATGAGGAAAAGATAAAATCAACTGGTATGATGAATATAAACAAACAAAAACATTCAATTTCTAGTTTTTTTTTTCTTGTTATATCATTTAATCTTTTCTGGAAATTCGGCATGGGATTTTAGGGGGGTTAAGTTTTGGCCCAGGGATGTTTTGGGGTTTTGTTGGAAGCCTTAGGGACCTTTTTGGGTTTTGATTTTTGCCCCCATTCGACCATCCCCGTCACTTGAAACTCGGAATACCCCCCCCTGGGCAGTCAGATCAGTTAAGACAGTACAGTGAAAGTGCTGTGAGACGGGGCATACGGTTTTTCCTCCTTATCCGAGAAGACTAGAAAGTCTAACCATTTGCAGACGCGAAACAAAGGCAGCACATTCTACTCAGTTATCAGGCCCGTAGCAAGGCTGAAATAACTGGGGGGAGGCAAGCAAATTGGCCTAGTCAAAGGCTCTCCCACCCCAGCCCTGTCAAAATACCGACGTTATCAAATAGGTCATAGCGAATACAAAAATTCATGTTGGATAGATACTAACACTGTTCATTATGTCACAGTTTGTGTCGAGTTCGTCAAAAAGGACACCTTTATGGGGACATCTTTCGTTGAAAATTTGCCAAGAAGCTGCTTCCTGTATGCTTTTCCGCCGACAAAAGGAGGGTTGTCCAATACACCCGCACTGCAGCGGACCGTGAGACTATGGTTTCGGTCCGTAGAGTTTTGTACGGACCGTGAAACCCATCTACGGAATGTAGAGAAGGGTTGACAGACCGTACAGTTCGCACGGATCGTGAACTTCAGATACGTTTCCTATAGAAGAGTTCACGGTCTGTAAATTGTATCTCATTAGTGGGACTTAGAATATTTCATTCTCGTTGTGAGAGGGAGATATCTTTGTTACGGACCGTACAGTTCGTACGGACCGTGGACTTCAGATACGGTCCGTATAGAAAAGTTCACGGTCCGTAAATTGCATCTCATTAGTGGGACTTAGAGTATGTTCTTAAAATTTTGGCCAATCCCAGCCTCGACGTTCTTATAAAAAAAGGTTCTTATTGTTGAACTGCACTCGCTTGCTATGCAGAGAGGTATCAAGACTCTGCGATATAGCTCTTTCAACTTTATTCTATTGTAGTTCACATCTTTAGTCTACAAGTCTCTCAGCTACTATGCTCCTATTGTCGACTGACCAGTGTCAACTTCAACTGACAGCTTCTACTGACAGCTACATCTTCTATCTCTACTGAATTAGATTCAACTGGGGTTACAACTGCTAATGCAACCAATTATATACTGTCACTGTAGACATGTTTGGGTTCCTAGCCTCAAGAACTTGGCCATCTCAATGAGCACCTGATATGAACACTAAAATATACCAACGGACAAACGGAAACTAACGACATCTAGACATACTTGGATAACACTGGATAATTTCAGGATAAAGTGCTAGCCATAACCTAGAAGTGGCAAATAAATCAGTAAGATCCAGGATTCGACCCAACGTTAACCATTCATGGTGGTCTTCGACCAAGGTCAGGGAAATTTCCCAAACGTGAACAGAGCTAAAATTATCGCCAATTCTAAGACTTACAGACAAGTAGGAAATAACACTAGACGACAACAGAAATCCTTGTGTGAGATGACCTTTTAAACGCATCAACTAGGTCATGGCACGATTTTAAATTAGGCGTCACCAACCGAAATGAGCGAAAATCAAATAATGATACTACAAAGTAAATATTCAATTTTCGACTTCCTAACATTATTAAGAGCGCTTGTCTGTAAAAATCAAACATAACGCGGCAAGGGTGGAAAATTCAATTTCTTTCATATTTTAATGTTAGATAGGTTAGAGTATAACTAAAATCACTGGATACTTTTTTGGCAAAATATCCTTTTATTTCATAGATAAATGCAAATAACGAAATTCCGTTAAAATCGCCATTTGAAGCAGTAAATTATGACTTCAATTTGAGGCGTTCGCATGCAAAAACAAATCCCTCTGTCGTCTTTAAAACACTCAAATCTACTTTTGCAATCTCTCAAGAGCTTCAAAAATGATTTTGGTAAAAACTGCATTGTTCTTTGTGTTTGAAATAGTTTAATTTTGAAAGTATACATTTCTCATTAGGAAAAGTACTTCGTGATTTAAATTATTTTTCACCATGTGCTAAACTAAACTTCAAATCGATTCAGCTTCTGGCTGTTGAATTAAGTAAAGATGTTCTCAGGATTGCTGCAAAAATTTCTTTGGGCAAATGACTGAGAGCGACGCGAGAGCTATTCAAAGTCCGTTAAACCCTTCCTGGCAACATCCCATTCGCGAGTCACGCACATATTTTAATGTGTTTTGACCCATACGAGATCGAAAACGTCAAACAGAAAAACAGTTCGAACCGATATCGCGATTCGTGCGATATCGGTTTTTCGCGTGAAATTTAACGTGGAATTCACTCGTCAGGCAGTGAATTTTTCTATAGAATCTCGCTTCCCTTATTTTAAATCTTCTAATCCCACCCACCCCTCCAAAGAGGGGATGTTCTTCCCTGAATAATCACCGTATTTTCTTGATTAAACGGCGGGGGCGTTTATTTAAAACTCGGCCTCGTAGACCTGGCGTTTATACGAACCCAGCGTTTATTCGGGGCCCAGCGTTCATTTATTAAGTGCATTTTTCATCAGTACTGGAGGTTTATTGGATTAAGAATAATAAATAATAATAATAATAATAAACTTTATTAACGTGTCTTAAAATATCTAGCTTACACTAAAGTAAGCTAATTGGGGACACCTATCTATACCTATCTAAAGTAGTAAAAATATATAAAATATTACAATATATACAATATAAAATATAAAATATAATATCACATCAACCTATAGTGATAAAACCCCCAAATGTTCAGAAAATCAAAAGTCACTAATTACTACATAGAGGACAGTTGTGACATCCTTCCTCCAGTAACGCTTCGAGATTCTTTTTTCTAATAGTGTTCTTAAAACTATTTAACGAATTAGAATTTCTAATTTCTTTATCCAATTTGGACCAGAGCATCGGACCAAGGTACTTTATGCTATGTTTACCATAAGAAACGGTGTTATACCTAGGTATCACAAAATCACTGTTTCTCAAATTATACCTACTGCTATTCTTTTGAAACAGATCCTGCACATAAGATGGGCAGAGTTCATTTTTTACTTTGTACATTAAGATGGCAATGTCCTGTAGACGTCGATTCTTCATTGTTGGCAACTTTGCCCAGTTTAGCAGTTGTTCATAAGTAACCTCATTTCTTACATTATAAATCGCTTTCAAAGCTTTTTCTTGGATACGTTCTAGTTTCCTGTGATCAGATGCTCGACAGAAGTGCCAAACAATATGACAATACGTTACTTTAGGTAGTATTGCTGACTTGTAAATAGTAAGCTTAGCCTTGGTTGACAACATGTTCCGTAGGCGCATTAAGACACCAACTTTTCTTGCCGCTGTCTTACAGACCTCACTAATGTGAGTACCAAAAATTAGCTTTTCATCTATCGTCACTCCTAAAAGCCTCATTTCTGAGCCACGCTTGACACATGTGTTAGACAAAGTAATCTTCATATCAGTATCCTTTTCTTTGTTCAAAGGGTCCATGCACATAGCCTGATATTTATCAAAGTTTCCCTGTAGCAAGTTACTCTCGTACCAGTCGGAAACATTCTTGCCTTCTCTGTTTAGTGAAACCTGAATATCCATAGTTGTCTTCCCAGTCGAGTACATTTGATGATCATCGGCGTACATGGTTAAACTACAATTATTGGCATTGTATGTAAGATCATTCTGGAAAATATTCCACATAAGTGGTCCAAATGTAGAACCTTGTGGACACCCTCTTGCAACTTCTTTCCATTCGCTCCTTATTTCAGATCCAATCTTAACTCTGTACTTCCTATTAGTAAAATACGAGCGTATGAGGCTTATAGCGGACTGAGAAAAGCCATAAGCACACAATTTATTTAGCAGTAGTGGAGGGTGTAAAGAATCGAAAGCTTTTGACATATCAGTGGACAGAATTCCCACTTCATTCCCTTCGTCAATAGCACTTTAAATCATTAAAGAATATGTGAAACAATATCACCAGCTTTGTCTTATCTCAGTGAATTTGGTAAGTCATGATCATTTATCAAAAAACATCACTGACAGGATGAGCGATTGAACTTTTTTCAACGTTACATTTCTCCGTGAAACACGGAGGAAGTGTATCCGTAAGGACTCGACAGCAAACGCACTGTGCAGGCAATCTAGACCAAGGTGGTGGCGAGGTTCAAGTTTCCTGCTACATCAGTTCTGCGAAAAGATCATGGAAAAAATAAACTATGATAAAAATTATGGAACGATACAAGGAACTCCTGGAGAAACCCTGGAGAAACCCTCGAGATGATCCTCGCTTGATGGACAAGCCCGCAGAAAAGTTACCATGATTTAAAAGAGATTGACACGGTACCTAATGTGTTGTTTATTTTATCTGTTTTAGTTAGAAGTAAAATTGTAAATGGTAGTTTAGGTTTGTATATCAGAACCAAATACGATTAAAAAGCAATGCTGGTTCAACGGTAGGGAAACTGAGTGTATATATTTTACCAATATTTCAAAAGGCACAGCCTTTCTTCTTCAGGGTCTTACAGAGAGAATGACTCTAAGGGCAAAAACGTTACAATTTAAACTAAGGGTATTAAATACGATACTAGAATAACAACCTATAACAACTTATATTACAACGTTTAAAAACTGGCGTAAAAACTAAAAACGTTACGATGAACTAATGAAATCTAACCGTGACAATGTACGAAAAGCTAGAGAGGCATACCTCAGCGATAGGAGTCTGCCTTTTTGTCGAGGGTCAAGTGTCGAGGGTAACATTTCGAGTGTCGAGGGTAACATTTCGAGGGTCGAGGGTACATTGTCGAGGGTCCCTTTCTTTAAAAAAAACGCGACACAATATCAATACAATTTGATCAGAGTAAACAAAATAATTAACTAGGGGATGTTGCCTTGATGAGACAAATTCTCATGACTGATATAAAAAGACATGTATGGGAGTCGGTAAGGAGAATTTACATTTAGATCTTGGGGCTGAGAAGGTAAATCCCGTTTCGGGAATTCTCGATTTAATCAACGTGGCACTTTTGACATTTTTCTTACAGGAATGTACCCATTTCCTGTCGGCATGCATTCCTATCGCGTGCGGTCCGATACCCTGTTCTTGTGTAAAAGCTGCACTCGTCCCTTATATGCCCTTATACGCTCTTCGTTTTCGTGTAAGATGTTTTCTTTATGCAGGTGTTTCAACCATTTTAGAAGCGACGAAGATGGCAGACTATTTCAAAGAAATATCAGAAGTGTGACCCACCACATTACCCCGTTGTCTTGCGTTTAATCGGCGCGGTACCTTGCCTTTTGTCACTATTTCTGGATTGTGTGAGATACCTTGTGGCACTAAATTTTTGCGGGAGTTGAATTTTGCGGATTGGCGATTTTTTATGTTTTGCGGGAACTAACGTTTACGATTGGAAGAGACTGGTTTTTCTTGTTGGAAATTAATTTTTGCGATTTTCTGGAAGTGGCGTTTACATGCAACTGATAACATTTTTTTATTTGAGTACATGCAACCGCAATGCAGATTAAAAAAAATGGAAATGTAGAACAGATTAATTTAGAGAGATTAAGCAGCACGTAAACGGCAAACGGCAAACGTAAAAATTTGGCGGGAAACTCATGATCACGTGGTATTGTGCCGTTTGCTTTACGCAGTGAGTAATCTCTCTAATGTCACTCTATTACACTACAATGGATCGACAATAACTAGGGTACCACTTGATGTGTTATCCACCGAGTTATCTTTGGCATTTTCTCCTTCAAGCCAGTATTTTTGTTTATAATTTCTACAGTGGAGTAAATTTTTGTGGTAAAACGTTTGCGGTAATTTTATTTTGTGGGAACTTATATTTGCGGATCGCGAAAAAAACCGCAAAAATTTACTGCCACACCGTATTTCCCCTCGCGTGTTGGAGGTTGTAGTTGATCCGCGATCACAAGTGCTGAGCAATTGTCTTATAGATTTCTTCTATCGAAAAAGAACTACTCTTCTTGAAACCACTTATTTTCTACAAGAATTCTTAATGGCAAAGAAGTTGTATTCGCAAGCTGTAAGTAGTGATAGCGAGACGGACTTGAGCCAAGAGGCGGCTACTACTGGCCATTGTTCATCTTGGTTTGTAAAATTTCAAAGAGAAGACGAGGAAACTGCTTTGAAGAAAGCAATCAAGCTTAGCAAGGTAAGCAACGACATTAGAAGTTTCTCTTACATGTCTTTCATTGGCGTATATATTGTATGCAGTGACCACAGCAACAACAAACTCAACCGTATCGGCAAAAAAAAAGCAAGAGTAAGAAACAGCTGACGTACCCCAACACGACAGATATGCGAAACATTTAAATTTGTTGTATTATCGGAAGGATTTCAGCGTTTGTGATTTGGGATTATTGGGATATTTATTCGGGTTCTTGATCCATTCTTGCATAGTTTGAGACGGCTTCCTCTTCGGTAGTGAGAGGCTCGAAACTGTCATCGTATGGCGCCACTTCTGCGAGTTCGCCGACTTCGCCAAAAAAAACTTTGTCCAAAATCGCTCTCAAAATAACTGGACCACAAATTCGACTGCAAACACATCCATATAATGCAATGTTTGGCTCTCTATTTTCGACTCTTCATTATACTCTATGTGGCGATGGTTGAGACTTCTACGTCACGAGCAAAATTCACGTGGTTAGAGATAAGACCGCTTCCATGAAATTCGCGGGCTTCTCTTTTGCGAACTGAGTAATGGCGGACGGGTTTAACGCGGTTTTCGGACATATATTCCTGGGTCGTGTAAGCATATATCGATCTAATTTATCGCGCATTTATTGAACAGTTTGAAGCTTAAAAAAGTTGAAAACAAAACAAGAAATTTTCATCGTAGTAGCACTTTAATGTTTCTCCACGAAAACGAGCCGCAAAGCGGCGAGAACGAGCTCCATTTCGTGGAGAAAAATTAAGAAAAATCTCTCAGGACCAGGGTAGGTAGTAGGTTATTAAATGTGTAGAAAAAAGTGGGTTTAAATAAACGCGTGGCGAATTGTATAACAATGACAATTAAGTTGTATAAAATACTAACAAAGTTACGTTTCCGGACAAAAAAAAACATACTACGTAGTCTATTTAATCTTGGTTTCTGCTATCTTTGAGAATAGAAAGTTTGATAGCAATAGTGACAAAGGAAAGGTACCGCGCCGATTAAACGCAAGATAACGGGGTAATGTGGTGGGTCACACTTCTGATATTTCTTTGAAATAGTCTGCCATCTTCGTCGCTTCTAGATCTAAAATGGTTGAAACATCTGCATAAAGAAAACATCTTACACGAAAACGAAGAGCGTGTAAAGGCATAAGGGACGAGTGCAGCTTTTACACAAGAACAGGGTATCGGACCGCACGCGATAGGAATGCATGCCGACAGGAAATGAGTACATTCCTGTAAGAAAAATGTCAAAAGTGCCACGTTGATTAAATCGAGAATTCCCGAAACGGGATTTACCTTCTCAGCCCCAAGATCTAAATGTAAATTCTCCTTACCGACTCCAATACATGTCTTTTTATATCAGTTATGAGAATTTGTCTCATCAAGGCAACATCCCCTAGTTAATTATTTTGTTTACTCTGATCAAATAGTATTGATATTGTGTCGGTTTTTTTTTTAAAGAAAGGGACCCTCGGCAATGTACCCTCGACACTCGAAATGTTACCCTCGACACTCGACCCTCGACAAAAAGGCAGACTCCAGCGATAGAGGTCAAACCTTGGAACCTCTAAGCTTAAATAGGAGAGATGAAGCATGACACTTTTTCCGGTTTTTCATCCTCCTTGTTTGTCTGTATTTTTTTTTTGTATTTCTTTTGCTATTTGTTTGGTATTTTCCACTTTCTTATTTCGAATTTTAACGTATTTAGAGTTTAAGGCGGTACGTTATCCCTATCACTTAAGCTTATGTTATTATAGTATCAAGTATCCTGCTTATGTTATATATTTTTCGAAGAAAGATTGAGATGGTAAAGTCGAACCTCTCCTTCAGGACACCTCTCTATTCAACCTCGTTCCCAGTTAAAAAAGGGAAAAAGTCCTGGAAACGAGGTTGCTCTCTATTAGGGACAATTTCCTATTTCCCGACAAAATTCTCACCTATTAGTTGGCAAAGGCGAGGAATGTGCCACCACTGATGTGGAAGGACTCCACATCTACTGCTCCATATGTCTGAAGAGACTGCAGTTTGACAAAGCTGTTTCCTTACCACTTGAATACAGTGGAGTGGGAAGCATACCCCTGCTAGGAGTTGCGTTAGTTGGCAAAAGCAATGAAGGTTTCATTGTTTATTACAAACGCCGTACTTCCATGACCGGTTCCCTCTGTTCCAATCTCCTGAACCTTTTCAAACTGGTTATCCTTCCATTTGTAGATGACTGCTGACTTTGCAAACACATTCGCAACGGCGAGAAACACTTCCTGTAGTATTTCAAAAAAAAAAAACGATCGATATCAAATGCTCTGGTAACGTTTATGGTCTGGTATCGGGAGAACAGTTTCCAGATGAATCGTTCAGTTTGTGGATGAAAGAGTCTGTGTTGTAGCCCCCAGTAGTACCATAATGGTTGGCGAAGGCAACAAATAGACTTCCATTGATGTTGCACTGTTCAACGTCATTAGCTCCTCTTGTTGGTAAATCTTGATACTTTTGGAAGCGGTGCAAACTACCGGAACAACCTTTGATAGACAAACAAGCATGTTACATTTAACATTAAAAACTTATCAATGCCACTCTGAAAGAAACCCATATCACTGGAACTGGAAAAGATGAGCTTAGGATTATGACATTGAAAAGTAGAATTGTGACATCGCAAAACAAAAACTTTGTCATTGTTTAGGTCCAGCTATTCGTTGGCTTTCTTTTCATAAAGGCATGCACACAGCCTAAGGTACATACAAAATTATCTTTTAACCGAAATTCCTGCCGTGAATGCGAAGCTCACGCCTGCTTAAAAAAAATACTTTCTCACTGCGTAGAGAAGAATTGCCTTGTTTTGCTGATAATTTTGAAGATGATGAGTCTAAGAGATCTTGTCCTGTTAAACAGTGTTAGAAGTACTTGAGTATTCCTCATATGCTGAGTACAAGAACTACTTGTATTCAGTTTATCTTGGTTGTACTTGGAGTGGTGATTGTTAAATTGCTCTCTGCTGTTCTTTTACGGACCATGAAAATAAAGTAGCCAGTTGATAAATTTAACTTTATTTCAGCCAATCTAATATCCATAGGCGGCATTTTATGCGTAGCTACAACATATTTAACCTCTTATAGATTATATTACAGTTCTCAAATAGCTCATTTATATGAGACTTCAAAATCTGTCAGCAGTGTGTATTACTACAGTGTGTTGCCCAGTTTTAGTGCACTTTGGTTTGTAATCGCTATATCTTTTCGTCTGTGAGATGAAAATTTCTGAAATTTCCGGCTTTTAAAGATAGCCCAATTACTTACCTTCAATATATAAAACGATTGGCCGCTTGATCGACGTATGTTCGAAATTATGCCATTTTTCCCAAACCTCCTAAGTTGCCCAGTCTTCGTACACCTGGCCCAGTTTTCGTACATCGACAAAACAACATTTCTCCACGAAAACGCTTTGCGCAAATTGATGTGTCAGCCACCCTGCTGAGTGCTTATTGTGTTTTCTCTTCGATTTGTGAATAAATATCGGCCTAGCGACCAATGTTTGGTGCACAAAGCAAATGGTTATTCGGGGTGGATGTTTAATCGATCCTGCAGTGTTGATTTTTTGGTCCCTCACTTTTGGGCGGCTTTTCTTACACTCAATCCACTGTCTCGTACGTCATTTACTGCCTTCGTAAAGGTAGTTGACAGGTTACTATTCTGCGTATTACAACTATTAAGAAAAGGCCTGTATAAGATTCGACGTTTTCCTTCCGTTTCCGCTTACGCCTTTAGAATAGCAAACGCTTTACTTCCGTTTCCGCTTACGCTTGCTTTTCTTAGCTACTTTTGTAAATGTTTATTAGAATCGCAACGGAGGGGAAAAAAATCGGTAAAATCCGGTAAACTAACGATATTTTAAGGTCTATGTCAACATTCTATGCATAGACATCTACCTTAGTTAATTATTTGACGATTTAGATTGTTTGCGTGGGATTAAGTTTATTCAAGAGAGGATGAAGGGGTAAGAAAATTAATCCCCCATATAGGCCCTATTCCCATCCTAATCCCTCTAAAATTATTTTTAGTAACAAAATTCAAATTTCAAAACGTTATTTCTTCTGAGTGGATAAACAAATTTCATCCATGTTTTCAGTTTTGAGATCTTTGTAACAAGGCCATTCAGAAACAGACATAAGATATCCCATAATGCTAAAAGCAAAATTTGGCGCTATCCTCGTGACGTCATTTTGCCGCCCAAAAATGTCAAAATCGGAAAAAATTAAAATCATGAAATTGTACAAAATGACGAGTTCTATTTTGCTGCGAAAATTCAGGATAATTGCTTTAAAACTAAATAAGTTATTTGAAATTTGAATTCCCCACGATTTGTTACTAAAAATAACTTAAGAGGGATTACGATGGGGAGAGGGCCCATACGGGGGAGTAGCTCTCTTACCCCTTTATCCTCTCTTGGGTTATTAAATATTCGCGACCTTTGCATGACCTGGATGTAAAGCGTCGCTGTTATACCACAACAAATACATGTAGTTTATCATACTTGTCAAGGATTGTTTTGTAATCTTTGCTGCACTTGCGACTTATTAGTTTTCGAACAGTAAAGTTTAAAAATTCAGTTCTTTAACTTATTTAAAAATAGGTTTTGAGAAAGGCGCAGCTAAGTGTACGAAAACTGGCACAGTAGGTCGAAATGTATGCGAAGATTCTCACCGCCAAAATCCAGGAGCAATTAAATTTAAGCTGGCGTTGAACGTTCTTCCATTCACTTTCATCTCTTATCTATCATCTGTCCAAAAATTATGAAGTTCCTTGCAAAATTACCTACAAAACGGGCTATTTGCTCATCTACAGTACCTTTACTGTGCAGTGAAAAGTGCAAATATTAGCCGCTAAACTTTTACTCACCTCGAAAGAAATTGTCTGCACTGACCTGCTTCTTCGTCCAAAAGCCCGGCAAAACCGGCAATTTTGGCTGAAATGTTCCTTTTATTTTTGGACTTCTTCGGTTGACGAAGATTTAAATGACCGACGAAAATAATCAAATAAAGTTGTTTTTGTACGAAAACTGGGCAACATACTGTTCTCAGACTTCTGCACCAGGTAATAACGATTTTAAACCTTGATATTCGACTGGTTAAATAACTAGCATTCTAGCTACGAAACCGAAATCCAACTCCTTACAGACCAAAAACTATAACGGATCTTAAAACAGCTCAAAGACGTGCACTACTTTTAAAATTCCTGCACCTGAACTTTGATCTATGATAATTGTTGTTAACCAGCATTTTATATGCAGCTACGAAAAAAATTAACTTAAAATTAAGTAATGTTTTAAGGGTTCACAAACAACTCATATATGTGACTTCTTCTGAATCTAAACTGTGATTACTGCAAGTTAAGAATTAATATTGATGAAATTGTAGTAATGAAAAAAAAACTGAACTTGGGGCAACCTCGTCCCCAGGGTCTTTCTTCATCTCTTCCTGGGAAGGAGGTTGAACTTGGGGGAGGAGAGTGCATAAGATTCCCACTTCCTGTATCCTTAAGTCCAGTTCCGATTTTTCCGTCAGGGCGGCTTACGCCTGTTTGTCCTTTTCCTATTGCAAAATACTATGCAGTATTGCGACGTTGTTCATGTTTCCCACCCTCTAACAAATGCAATCTCATCCCGTCTCTTGATGGTTAAGTTTCTTACTGCAGTATAGACCTGAGTGCCCAACATGGTCCCCACCAGTTACCATCGCGATAACTGCAATTTTTACACTGATAATTTGGATAAGCTTGTTATACAAGCCAGAAGTATACTATACTATTATTATTTTACCCTTATAAAAGTCGGATGGATCTGTCACTATTTTTGTCGAAGGACTTTTGAATAATCTACAACAGCGTGTCTTGGCATGGCAGAATCGCCTAAGATAGTGTTGCCTAATTAGCTTTACCTTCTAACACAGTTTATGATATAATAAAAGGTACTGTTCATTCTTCCTGTATATTTTCAAAAAGAGTTACAAAAGAGTGTTTCACTATCATCCATAATGTGAGCTTCTACTTGTTAAAAGCGCTCGACGTGTATTCCAAATAATCAGTCCTCGAACAGTTTTTTTGTCGTCAGTTCTGTTTCCATATCTTGAGCAAAAGAAACATTTGAGTTTTTAACTTTGTCAGTGTGTCCGTTGTGATGTCGTTGGTAAAGTCCGTTTTGCTAGCTTTGTTTTATTACAAGTCAATTCTAGATCCATTTGTACAGCATGCTGTTGATGTTGCGTTTCCAGTCCTTGTTCATGAGACTTGCAATTGCCAGGTAAGTGTTACTATTGTATTCAATTGATGCCATATCAGACGCTCCCTGAGTTGATATCTCTTGGTACTGAATGAACTGCTCTCCAGAGTACCGGTAAATAACAGACTTTGTGTTGAATCCCAGACTGTCATCCCGCAAATTAGCCACACCCAGGAACGTGTGATCGCAAATCACAAATGGATGCCAGGCAATAGCTCCACGAGTTGGGATAGACTGAAACAGGACGAACTTGCTGCCATCCCACTTGTAAATGAACGAGTCGATGTTATAATTACTTCCATCGTAATGGTTGGCAAAGGCGAGGAATGTGTCCCCATTGATGTTGAAAGACTTCACATCTAGTGCTCCATACGTCTGAAGAGACTGCAGTTTGACAAAGCTGTTTCCTGACCACTTGAATACAGTGGAGTGCACAGCATGCCCCTGTTTGGAGTTGTCATAGTTGGCAAAAGCAATGAAAGTTTCATTGTTCATTACAAACGCCGTGCTTCCATGACCGGTTCCCTCTGTTCCTATCTCCTGAAACTTTTCAAACTGGTTGTCCTTCCACTTGTAGATGACTGCTGACTTTGCCAACGCATTCGTAACGGTGAGAAACACTTCCTGTAGTATTTCAAAAAAATTAAAGCTTGTTGCTGAATTTGTTGGTATGTTTTGTAAAGTAACAAAGTCGTGTCCATTCCACCGGTGAATAACAGAGTTCAGTTGATATGTAGATCCATTTCTGCGATTAGCAACAGCAAGGTAATGTTCATCAGCGATCGTAAAATATTCGGTGTCATGTGCTCCGGTAGTGACTATAGTCTGGTAGAGGAAGAACTTTCCAGTGGAATCGTTCAGTTTGTAGAGGAAAGAGTCTGTGTTGTAGCCCTCAGTATCACCGTAAGAGTTGGAGAAGACGAGAAACAGACTTCCATTGATGCTGAACTGTTCAACATCATGAGCTCCTCTGGTTGGTAATTCTTGATACTTTTGGAAACGGTGCAAACTACTGGAACAATCTTTGATAAAAAAAAAAACAAGTGTGTTACATTTAACATTAAAACTTATCAATGGCACGCTGAAAGAAACCCATATCACTGCAACTGTAAAAGATGAGTTTACGATTATGACATTGAGAAGCAGAATTTTGACATCTCAACAAATACTTTATTTTTTAGGTCCACATTCGATGCCGTTTTCTTTTCATAAAGCTATGTACGCAGTCTAAGGTACGTACAAAATTGTCTTTTAACCAACAATTCCAGCCGTAAATGCGAAGCTAACGTCCGCTCAAAAAAAAAGATTCTCACTGCGTAAAGAAGCCTTGTTTTGCTGATAATTTCTAAAAATATAAATCATGAGTCCAGGAAATCTTGTCCTGTTAAACAGTGTTAGAAGTCCTTGAGTATTCCTCATATACTGAGTACAAGAACAACTTGTATTCAGTTCATCTTGGTTGTCTGGATTGAGCTGGCAACACATAGTTATTACTACAGAGGTGTTTTTTTTCCTTATCTTAAAGTCTGTCAGTCAAAGAACCCTAACAGCTCCCTCATAGGATGTTAAACTGAACTGAAATAACAATCGTTAGGATTCAGTTGGCACCTTCTAGTCAAGATGACGGAAGCCCTCGAGGGTAAAAATAAATTTGAGGCGCACCCACAAACTAGATTCTGGTACCTTTATGGTTTTTTATTTCTATTTTTATTGCTTTACTATTTGGGCCAATAAGTCGTGTTCATAAAAAAAGTCCAGCTAGTGAGACGTTCTGAAACGTTCACACATTCACAGTCGATCTATGCGTAACAAAAAGAACTTAACTTTTCCAAGGTTTAGATTGTCATTGCGTAAGGATTGCATAGACGTTAGTCTCTTTAAATCGAAAATTAAGCAATTTCTGTTTCACTCCATCGGATTTTGAACTTTTATTCACTTCCTAATTAGATATACCGGCTGTCATATAGGTCATGTTTCAAGCATCTGCAGTAAATCTGACCAGTAGTTTTCCTCGGCCCGTGGTTCCTGACCAGTCTTGTTTTGCAATTATTCACATCAGACCGACACAAAAAGATATAAATGTGCCATGCCTAAATTTTGACAAAAGACGAGGAAAAGATATGGAACAAACTTCATGACAGTTTAAAGCTACCGAAAAACATGGTACTGAAATCACTTGATGTCTGCTTAAAGGCAATTTGTGCTTCACTCCATGGGATTTCGAACTTTTATTCACTTTTTATTAGACTTCTTGGCCATCTAACCTTTCCTAAATCCTTTTCCTTTTCTCTTTTTGGGTAGCATTTTCAGTTAGTCCCTTTTTAGCATTTTACATGTAATCATTTTCATTGTAATTAAGTATCGAAAAGCCTCACTTTTAATCCCTCGAACTGATTACAATGCAAACTGAGCTCCATTTAGAGTTAACTACCTACCTGAGCATTTTTCAATTACTTCAACTATTCTATCAAGTAGGTTCATAACCTCTTCTTGCCGTCTGTTAACTTCGTTCTTTTGCTTGTTAATTGCATCAGCGATCATCTGTTCCTCAGCGGAAGCTGCAAGAAAATGTTTTAACAACATTATGAGAAAGACTAAGAGTATTCTTCTTCTTCTTGTCATTATTATTATTGTTGCTGTTGCTGTTGTTGTTATTGTTATTATTATTATTATTATGTTCTCTAATTCTCCACGTACATATGTTGAACTATTCATCGTCAAAATTAATGAATATTTTACTTGAACAGTACAGCCATTTTCGGCGCGTGATGTCCGTCAATTAACTGTTGTTGAAGATGTTTAGGGTTACTCTAATCCTAATAAAAAGGCTCTTTACATGATACCCACTTTGGTAGACACTCTTCACAGGCAGTGAGCCAAATATCCAAACTTTCACAATAAAAAAGGCAAGACCTGGAACCTTTATTAGCGAAACGATGGCGACATCGGTGAAGACTTGACAAGATTTGCAAACATATTTCCTCCGTCAGGTTAAACTCGGTAAAACTCAATTGCAGTATAAACTGCACAACATGTACACCCCTATTGATTTTTTGCTTCTTGTATTTAATTTAATTGAATTGCACACATCCGTTTCGTGCCTTCCCTAGGTGCCTTGCATCAACAGTTCACCGGTTTTAGTCTAACAACGAATTTCAACGCCAAAATTATGTTTCCGAGAAGCACCGTTTCTCCTGGCTTTTTATTTTCAATTATATTAATATTTACCTCCAGTGTTTACGGGCTGCATTGCCATCACAGCCACTGGGGACATGATTACGAGGAAAAAGAACATTGTTTTCTGAACAGCCATCTTGATTCTGTCGTTACATGAAACAAGGACCTAAATCGTTAGTAGTAAAAATATTACTGATTGATCTGAAGTAAATTTCAATTAGTCAAAAAAAAACTGTGTGATTTTCTTTTCCATTGTAAACGTAGCCTGCATAGCAGGCGCAGAAAAGGGCAAGGAAAAGAGGACAAATTATTCGCGAACGCGAAGCGCGAGAGGAAGGGAGAGGGCGCGCCTGCTACCAGGCCATTGTTTCAGCCGTATTTTACTTTCGCCAGGCGACTGCAAAACTCCTGATTGGTCAGAATTAATTATATATATGTCAAACAACTAGCAAACAACTCGTTTTTGGCATACTAATTAGGGGCGGCAATGAATGAAAAAATGGTATGGTAGCAGGCGCGCCCTCTCCCTCCCTCTTGCGCTCCGCGCTCGCGAATAATTTTTCCCTTTTTCTTCCCCTTTCCTCCACGCAGGCTATTGTAAACGATGAAGCTATTCTATTACCTTGTTCGTACACGTTTTTGGGTCTTAATTTTCGCGATTTTCGCAAATTGAAAAAAAAAACCCTGAAATTACAAACTTGCGAGGTAAAATCCTCACGAATTTAATTAGACAAGCAAATAACCAGGAGCCATAATCGGGGACGGAGACCGTAACTAAATGCCATTTTCAGTAGTAGCTTTGGCCCCATCGAAGAATACAAATGTGCTATTTTTAGAAAAAATTGCGCCATCGTGCGGGACACACGCGCGTGTATGTTGCAAGGACTCCGCGCAAAGAAAAGGAAAAAAAATGGCGTCGGAAATTCCCTTCGCTGGAGATGAAAAAATATAGTTTCTGTCATCACTGTCACTTCCAAATTTGAGGCAAGCCCTTGGGGATGGTGCCTCTTAATATGAGGATTATACAAGTGATTCCACTGATGGCAGGGAGAATATTTTAGGCAAATCCTGTGGCGAAGATGCGTCGGACATGTCGGACGAGGATTTCCCTGTTAGGTGGATGAAACGTTTTGCGGGCAAAAAAGGCGTCGAACTACGATAAAACGGTTGACGGCGAATCAGGCAGGAAAAGGGAAAATACATCCCGAAAATATTGAGATTGAAGGGCAGTCGCAAAGACTGTAATATGAATGTCCAAGCACAGTGTGAAGAATAGTCACGCACTGATAAATCGAGAGGAAGATACATACATTCATACAAACAGATACATACATTCAAACTACTGAATCAGGAAAGAAAATGTTTGCCGAGATTTCTCAGCGTATGTTTTCTGAAATAACGTCCGCCTTTACCGAAGTGGCCGAAATAAAGACAAAAAATAGCGAAAAGCGCGCTTTATTTTTAATCAAATGCTCTCGCGGTGCGTTATCAATCGTCGACAAAATACAGAACTGGAAACACACCAAGAAAAAACTACTGCCATCGATGAGAAGGAGAAAGTTGAAGTGAAACTTCATGCTGCCCTAGTACTTACTGGGCAATTTACGAACCTAGAAGGGGTACATGGCGCAGTGGACGTGGCAAGTCAGGGTTTCAACGACCGAGAGAGCTTAATTTTTATTTTCTCCACCAAAAACCCGGCGAGAAAAATCACTTTGCATCGAAGTTAAATTTAGGAGAAATTACAACTAAACGTCACCGAGACACAAATCTAAGGTGTTTCCCTGAGAGTGTTTGATTTCTTAGGACGAAAAGAAACTGCAGAGATAGAAATTTAAGACGATTTCCGCCCAACGTTCGAGCAGTAAGTGCAAAAATTAAGTTACCAAAAAAATACTTGCAGCACTGTCACATTTTGAGAACAGATAAGAAGAACTTATCGTTACTTTTGCTCCCAAGCTGACCCCGCGAGAGAAAATTGGATTTGAAGTTATCCATATTTCAATTAAAAAGACGCTTCATGTCAGTTCAAAACAAAATGGCGCCCGTTTTTAGCATACTTTTACGAGATTTGAAATTAATTTTCTTGAGAATGGTTCAGAATTTCATCGCGGGGTCACTTGGGCAAGTGAACTAGAGTGAGATGTTTCAAACAGCATTTAAAATGTTACCGTGCTATGAGTAGTTTTTTGGTAAATATTTTTTGCACTTATTGCTCGAATGTTGAGCGGAATCCGTCTTAAGCATTTAGCGCTGTGTTTACAATTTCTTTCATCGTCAAGTCAACCACTTGTTCATAAAATTTCACAAACAGTAGGTTTTATACAGAAGGCTTTGACTCCGAAATATCGAGGCAAGACAAAATAAAGCACAGAAAATGGGAAAGAAGCATTTAATAAAAATCGTCAAACTTTTATGGCGAGTCAGTACAAAAGTCATGCAGCGGTCTGAACAACAAGCATTGAACAAATTCAGTACCAGAAAGGGCGACATTTTTTGGCTATACCACTCAAAATTGATACTGGTTTACCTGTAGTCGTTGTAGCTCTATCTGTGTTCCAGCAGCTCCAAATGTTCAGATACAAATCGGATGCCAGGGAGAACACGTTGAATCGCTTTCACAGTTGTTTGAGTGTCGCTTTTACCATTCCGTCCGCGGGCTCTAAACTGAGAACAACTGCGTTTTGTGGTTTGCGTTTATAAAAGTAAGATGGTGAATTCTAATTCTAACTTATAGTCAAGTTAAAATATTAATTCTGTCTTCAGTTCGATCAAACAAACACATGGTGGCTTCGTTGTCAGCGTTGTGCGAACGGAGCGACTACAAACTCGTTTATTTAAACTTCCGCAGCATAACGGTGAGATCGTACAGCTTCAATTCGCTTTGAACGATGGTTACAACAATTTTCCAGGAAAAATCAAACACGTACCACATTTCAGAGCCCATAACTGGAAGAGTTTTTCCAAACCTTGTGCTTATACGTTCACTTCGGAGCACTTTCATTATTCATTCAGCTCCGCAAACAAACGCTGCAACACTTCGCAAGGTTTTGGCGCCTTTTTCGGTCTGTCATGTGATTGCGATCTATTTTTGTTCTCTTTATCTCGGAGTTTCTCTCTCTTTTTTTCCCTTTCTTGATTTTATAGCAATTGGTGATTGCGTTTTTAATCAGTAATAAAAACAATTATTCTACTTGGGCTTGCTGGATATCATATAATTATAACCATTTTGGCGCTACGTACGCGCCTCGTTGGTTATCTATCATATCCAGGGCGCCCTCGTTGTACGCAAAATTGCATGTACCCACGCGCGTTTATGATGTTGAGAGTGGCGCAATTTTCTCTAAAAATGGCACATTTGTCTTTTTCGATGGGGCTGCGTAGACCCCGCGTTACGGTCTCCGTCACCGATTATGGCTTCTGAAAGAACTCAATAAATGTGATGCTTTTGAGGATCTGGATGATGTTTAGATCTGCAAAAACTATCGGACAACTGAATGACTGATTGCCTTAGTGTATGTAAAAGTTCTTGTTTGAAATAATCCCTTTGTGTGGTATATCAGTCGATAGTTCATTATCTTTGTAAAGTTTTATGAAAGTATAAATTTTGGTGACACATTTTCGCGAAATGAAAAGTTTTTTCATTTTGTCTTGTTGAAATCGGGAAATTAAAGCCTTGGAAATATTGCCTGGCTAAAACCGTGAAACTACCTAAGCGCAGAATTAAGTACGAATAAGGTATCTGTCTTGTTCTTTACATTTTATTGCCAGAAATACAACTTATTTGTCTACTTCATGATGTCTCATCGCGAGGACAAAATAATTTGAAAATAACGTGTCAACTAGTTGGAAAAATGCAAGAGAAAAACGACACGCTAATAAAACAAAATAAATAAATTCCCACATTCCGTTTCACCACATATAGTACCTCAGAGTTTGGAAACGTTCTGATCCGTGATATGTCATCCTTTAAACTCGGACGGAGTATGTTCTAGCTTACTGCTAATTTTACTGACAGGCAATAGAACATATTGTTTGATTGTCATCAGTTGGAGGAGAAACTGTTTGAATTATTGATCAGTCGTTGAAAATTATGTAAAAAGCGCTGCACATATTGTGCTTTGCAAAGCGTGTGTTTGCATATTTTCCCAACGAGAACCTACATTTTCGGAAATTTAAAAAATATCACTTAGATTTTGAACAGAAGTGCCGTTTAAACATGATCGTTTTGGTCTGGAGGAATAAAGAAAAGTAAAGGGAAAAGAAGATTTCTGACCGATTATTACACGGAAAAACTATATTTATAGCTATACGGAAAATGCATGACTTACTGCCGACTTATTCACTTTTCTTGTCCCGTGTCGGAGGGTATTTACTAAATGTGTCACAGAGTAGAGATATAAAAGAAATTTGCATTTTAAGGTAAATTAAGGTTCAGGCTTATTATAAATTAATGTTCAGAAAACTATGCACTAATTGTCTTTCAGATGGAAAGTGCTGAGGGACTTCCTTTAAAGTTCTGTTGATTTATTCTGTTTAGAAATCGTTTTAGTAGAATTTGTATAACTAAGTGATCGTAATAGTTTTTTTGACCCCCGCCGTCTTGTAATACCCGTTATTTTTTTCTTTCGCGTTCGGTTTTCGCTCAGCCAAACATGTAAATACGCGTTGCAAACTTTCTGTCAACATAAGCATTATCTTTAGTCGTTTAGCGTCGATTCGCCAAAATCTTCATGAAAGACGGTGTAGAAAATTACTAGGGATGCAATGGCGTAAAAATCTCTTCGACGAGAGCAAAGACGAAGGTGGTAGCGATCTTTGAAGGTTTTTTTTTTAGTAGTCACCCGTTTCCTTTAGATTTAGCCATCCCCTTTGGCTCCTTCTTTACAAAAAAAAGCAACACACTCGATAGTCTTAGTTTCCATTTTTCGTTTATTCACTCGATGATCCTAGATCGTCGTCCCGGCACATTGCATAGTAAAGTCATAACTCTTCTCAACATGGTATGATTTTCTGGAAACCACTAACGCATAGTTCCAAGGGCTAAGCCATAAGGGTGAATAAATCATGAGAGGATTTTGGCTGATTTTAGATATTTTATGCCGAAATACCGACCAAGGCCGAGCGAAAATTAATGATCCCATCCACAATGCGAACTTCTAGACATACAGAGTCCGGAATCCGGGCCAAAATTTTCAGCTGATCCGCAATCCACGGTATTTTTCAAATCCACGAATCCGCATAATTTATCGCTTAAATCCGCAATCCAGGCGCAAAAAAAGTCCAAACCTGCTGATCCGCAAACCTATTCACCCCCCTCAGCAAGAGCCGATTTTATGAAACTAGCATGCTTGAATGTCCTTCACTGCCACGGATTTAGATTCACACATTTAAAAAAGTTCACAAGGTCTTCAGGCAGGGTGTGATGAAGAATTCTACTCGCCAAGTTGGCGACTTATTTTCAGGATTTGGTCTCCAAGGCGGAAAATTTAGGCGCATTGGCACCTGTATTTAATAGGCGCAATTTCGCGCCCTCCGTGAATGAATGAAAAAATGGCCTAGTAGCGGGAGCGCCCTCTCCCTTCCTCTCGCGAATAATTTTCCCCCTTTCCTTCCCCTTTCCTCCACGCAGGCTATTGCAAACGATGAAGCTATTCTATTACCTTATTCGTACTCACTTTCGCATCTTAATTTTCGCGATATTCGCAAATTGAAAAAATACCTGAAATTAAAAACTCTCGAGATAAAATCCCGGCAAATTTACTTAATCAAACAAATAACTCAACATATGTGATGTTTTTGAGGATCTGGATGATGTTTAAATCTGTAAAAACTATCTGACGACCGAATGACTGATTGTCTTTAGTGTATGTAAAAATCCCTTTGTACGGTATATCAGTTGATAGTTCATTATGTTTGTAAAGTTTTATGAAACATAAAACATACCTCAGAGTTTGGAAAGGTTCTGATCTGTAATACGTCTTCCTTTAAACTCGCACGGTGTGTGTAGCTTACTGCCTATTTTACTGATGGGCAACAAAACATACTGTCTAATTTATATTTTATATTTATTTATTTAGCTTCACCTAATATTATTAGGCAGGGAGACCACTGCAGCCTAGCCAATTACAGTGGATCTTACGTTAAATAAAATAAATGACTAATGATTAAAGCTACTGATAGGTAAAAAAAAAATTGACGGACGTTTAAATTGCTAAAAGCAGCAAGACGGCCGGTGCAGGAGAGTCTTCGCTGTGTTGCGCTTGGGACAGATTGTTCTCCAGGTTCTGATGTCGTCAGCCTCGTACACATTTAGAGCCCTATTGTAGCATTGAAGTAGTAAGCGTTTAAAAGAAGCTAGAGTAATGTGATTTTCACCTGTTGGAGGCCGAAACTAAATTATTTATAGTCATTGGAAATTATTTTTTAAATAGCGCAGCACATTTGGGGTTTTGCAAAGAGTGTGTTTGCATATTTTCTCAACAAGAACTTAAATTTTCGGACATTTTAAAAATACAAATCAGATTTTGAACAGAAGTGCCGTATGAACGTAGGTTTGGTCTGAGGAATTAAAAAAGTAAAGTGAAAAGAAGATTTCTGGCCCTTTTATTCACGTGTGGACTGCATGTCAAACGGTTATCCATTCCAACTGGTTGGCTGAGTGGCTTAACAGCGGAGAATAACTTAATAAAAATTTTAAATGCCAATTATTGCACGGAAAAACATACACCTATACGGAAATGTATGATTTACTGTCGACTTGTTCACTTTTTTTGTCCCGTGTTGGAGGGTATTAACTTAATGTGTCACAGAGTCGAGATATAAAAGAAATTTGCATTTAAATTAACGTTCAGGCTTATTAGCAACTTATTGTTCAGAAAGCTATGCATTAATTGTCTTTCAGATGGAAAATGATGAAGGACTTCCTTTAAAGTTCCGTTGATTTATTCTTTTTAGAAATCTTTTCAGTAGAATCTGTATAACTGAGTGATTGTAGTAGTTTTTTGACCGGCCGTCAGGACGGGGTCTACTAATACCGGTTTTTTACCCCGCCGTCAGGATGGGGTCTACTTATTCCCCTTTTTCTCTTTTTGTACTCCGCCGTGTGCACGAGGTCTAGTAATACCCGTTTTTTTTTTTTGGTGGTCACTTGCCCCAGACTTCCCTCGGCCAAACTGATATGCGCTGCAAATTTTCGGTCAACATAAGCAACGTCTCCAGTCGTTTAAGATCGATTCACTAAAATCTTTATGAAAGACGGTGTAGAAAATTACTAGGGATGCAATGGCCTAAAAATCTCTTCGACGAGAGCACAGGCAGAGATGGTAACAAGCTTTGAAAGGCGCCGATTCGATACCCGAGCCTGCTAAACAGACATTATTCATTGCCAGTTTTGCTTTGCTTCGCCACAATCTTTACGAATGTTTGTGTAGAAAACTACAAGGAATTCAATGGGGTTAACTTCTCTTCGACGAGAGCAAGGACGAATGTGCTAGCGAGCTTTAATTTGAAAGCTGGCACGAACTCGCGATCGCTACAACAGTAGTTACGACGTAAAGTGTACGCATGAGTGCCAAGAAGTGAGTAATACTGCTCTCCACAATTTCCCCCGACCACAGACCTTTAAAAAAGAAATTAGAAATGCGAACCAGGATCAAAGAAAACTCTTTGACCCTGGCGGGATTTGAACCCGAGACCTCCGGATTATACCACCGTTGCTCTACCAACTGAGCTACGAGGCCGGGAGCCGGTATCCATCCGCTGACTGATGAGCGTGCAGACTCTCAATTGCTTTTGATGGTGCAATCGGCGTGGCGTTTGATGGTGCGTTGAAAGTGGAAGTTCCTACCATCGAAGGAACGAGGGGAGAGAGAACAACGGCGGGGTTAATGCCCCTGGGGCTTTTCTTGTCTTGTTTTTTTTGGTGATCACCTGCCCCAGACTTCCCTCGGCCAAACAAATATGCGCTGCAAACTTTCGGTCAAGTTAAGCAATGTCTCCAGTCGTTTAGGATCGATTCGCTAAAATCTTCAAGAAAGACGGTGTAGAAAATTACTAGGGATACAATGGCCTAAAAATCTCTTCGACGAGAGCAAGGACAAAGATGATAACATGACAAGCTTTGAAAGGCGCCGAATCGATACCCGAGCCTGCTAAACAGACATTATTCAATATTGAAATGCTTGCATTTCTTGCCAGTTTTGCTTTGTTTCGCCACAATCTTTACGAATGTTTGTGTAGAAAACTACAAGGAATTCAACGCGGTTAACTTCTCTTCGGCGAGAGCAAGGACGAATGTGCTAGCGAGCTTTAATTTGAAAGCTGGCACGAACTCGTGATCGCTATAATAGTAGTAGTTATGATGTAAAGTGTATGTATGAGTGCCAAGAAGTAAGCAATACTGCCCCCCAAAATTTTTCTCCGACCACAGACCTTTAAAAAAGAAATTAGAAAGGAGAACCAAAATCAAAGAAAAATCTTTGACCCCGGCGGGATTTGAACCCGAGACCTCCTGATTAGATCACCCTTGCTCTACCAACTGAGCTACGAGGCCAAGCTGGGAGCAGGTATCCATCCGCTGACCGATGAGCGAGCAGACTCTCAATTGCGTTTGATGGTGCAATCGGCGTGGTGTTTGATGGTGCGTTGAAAGTGGAACTTCCTGCAATCGAAGGAACGAGGGGAGAGAGAACTACGGCGGGGTTAATGTCCTGGGGCTTTTCTTGTTTTCCGTAGTAAGTTCTCTTTTTTTGGTGGTTACTTGCCCTAGACCTCCGGTTTTCGCTCGGCCAAACAAATACTCGTCGTGTCTTCTGCTACACAGGTTGGGGCTCGTATCTTGAGTGACCGTAATATATTTTGCACCCTAGGGGAGGGACAACAACGGCGGGGTCTAATGCCTCTGGGGCTTTTCTTGTTACCCCGCCGTCAGGACGGGGTCTAGTAATACCCGTTTTTTTTTTTTTTTTTTTTGTCGTGGTCAGTTGCCCCAGACCTCCGCTCGGTGAAAACAATACTTACCGGTAAACTTTGTTCGTTTAGCGTTTATTCGCCAGAATTTTCATGAAAGTTGGTGTAGAAAATTACCGGCGATTTAATGGCATGAAAATTCCTTCGATGAAAGCAAGAACGAAGGTGCTAGTGAGCTTTGAAGCTGGCATGAATTTGCCAAACCTGCCCTGGCACGGAAACATTACATCACTGAAACACAAAAGGTGATCCGGGGAAGTCCCTTGCTTTCGCCAAGTTGAAAAACTCAACAGTGAAACGCAAGCATATTTTTGGCAGTTTTGCTTTGCTTCGCCAAAATCTTTAGGGAAAGTTGTGTAGAAAAGTACAAGAAATTCAATAGAGTTGACTTCTCTTCAATGAGAGCAAGGACGAAGGTGCTAGCGAGCTTTGAAAGCCAATGATTCATGCTACGTGCCGTAGCACATAAACATTACGTCATTGAAACACAGAAACCGATTCGGAGAAGTAAACTTGCTTGCGCCAAATCACTCATCGAATCACGGACTAAAATAGACTTTTACGGTTTTTCATAGCTACCAGTTTCCTTTAGATTTTAGAATAAGTTTTTTATCACGAAATCTATTTAAATTTCCGTGCCCTTGCTATTTAGAATTACGCTGACATGTCAGTTCGTTTATTTAAAAAAAACGTGACTTAACTGAGTCACGCTATGGTCAAAATATTTCGTCACGTTCTTCTTCGCGAAAGCTAGGACAAGTGGATGACCAAGGAATGAGGGATGGGGTTCATACTATCAGGGATTCATGTTACCACAGGGAGAAGGGTGCGGAGCAGACACATAAGGGGAAATGGCAGCAAACACAGGTACGATAAATCATCAACTTTAAAATTTACACCACTTGAGCTCGTATCTTGAGTGACCGTAATATAGTTTGCTCCCTGGGAGGAGGAGAAAAACGGCGGGGTCCAATGAAAGTAGGAACGAAGGTGTTAGCGAGCTTTGAAGCTGGAATGAATTCGCCTAACTTGCCGTGGCACGTAAACATTACATCACTGAAACACAGAAGCCGATTCGGGGAAGTCCCTTGCTTTCGCCAAGTTGAATAATTCAACAGTCAAATGCAAGCATTTTTTTGGCAGTTTTGCTTTGCTTCACCAAAATCTTTAGGGAAAGTTGTGTAGAAAAGTACAAGGAATTCAATGGAGTTAACATTTCTTCGACCAGAGCAAGGACGAATGTACTAGGGAGCTTAAGTTTGAAAGCTGGCATGAACTCGCGATCGCTATGAACTTAGTAATTTATTAATATGATGTAAAGTATGTATGTATGAGTGCCAAGAAGTGAGTAATACTGCCCTCCCTAATTTCCCCCCGACCACAGGCCTTAAAAGTAAGAAATTAGAAATGAGAACCAAGATAAAAGAAAAATCTTTGACCCCGGCGGGATTCGAACCCACGACCTCCGGATTAGAACACCGTCGCTCTACCAACTGACCTACGATTCCAGGCTGAGTCACGCTATGATCAAAATAATAATTTCATCACGCTCTTCGTCACGCACGCTAAGACAGGGTGATTAGGCAAGTCATATCTTGATTTATATTATCATCGTAAGCACGTAAAAGATACGATAAACCACCACCACCTGGCCGTAATATATTTTGGACCCCAAGGGCAGAGAGAATAACGGTGGGGTTAATGCCCCCTGGGGCTTTTCTTGTTTTTTTTTTGGTGGTCACTTGCCCCAGACCTCCGCTCGGTCAAACAATACTTGCCGGTAATCTTCGTTCGTTTAGCGTTTATTCGCCAGAATTGTCATGAAAGTTGGTGTAGAAAATTACCGGCGATTTAATGGCATAAAAACCCCTTCGATGAAAGCAAGAATGAAGGTGCTAGCGAGCTTTGAAGCTGGCATGAATTCGCCTAACTTGCCCTGGCACGTAAACTTTACATCACTGAAACACAGAAGCTGATTCGGGGAAGTCCCTTGCTTTCGCCAAGTTGAATGATTCAACAGTGAAATGCAAGCAGTTTTGGCAGTTTTGCTTTGCTTCGCCAAAATCTTTAGGGAAAGTTGTGTAGAAAAGTACAAGAAATTCAATGGAGTTGACTTCTCTTCGATGAGAGCAAGGAAGAAGGTGCTAGCGAGCTTTGAAGCTGGCATCAACCGTGGCACGTAAATATTACATCACTGAAACACAGAAGCCGATTCGGGAAGACCCTTGCTTTCGCCAAATCATTCATCGAGTCATGGCCTAAAAGTAGACTTGTACGTTTCTTTTTACGGTAGATAACCGTTCCCTTTAGATCTTAGGATTTTTTCTTTATCATTAAATCTCATTTCCGTGCCTTACGCTGAGATGTCAGCTCGTTTTAAAAAACGTGACGTAACTTAGCCACGCTACGGTCAAACTATTTCATCACGTTCTTTTTTCGCAAGTGCTGGAACAGGTGAATGACCAAAAAATGAGGGATGGGAAAAGTGTTCATACTATTAGGGAGTCATGTTATCACAAGGAGAAGGGTGCGGAAAAGACGTGGGGAGGGGGGGTGGCAGCAAACACGTCAAAGGTACGATAAATCGACCGTAATGTATTTTACATCCTGAGGGGAAGGGGAAAACGGCGGACTCTAATGCCCCTAGGGCTTTTCTTGTTTTTTTTGGTGGTCACTTGCCCCAGACCTCCGGTTTTCACTCGGCCAAACAAACGAGTGGTGCAAACTTTCGGTCAACATAAGCATTATCTTCCGTCGGTTAGCGCTGAGTCGCCATAATCTTCATGGAAGACGGTGTAGAAAATTACGAGGGATGCGATGCAATGGGAAAAATGTTCATACTATTAGGGATTCATGTTATCACAAGGAGAAGGGTGAAGAAAAGACGTGGGGAGGGGGGCAGCAAACACGTCAAAGGCACGATAAATCACCAACTTCATAAATTAACATTACTTGGCCTCGTACCTTGATGACCGTAATGTATTTTGCACTCTGAGAGGAAGGGGAAAACGGCGGGGTCTAATGCCCCTGGGGCTTTTCTTGTTTTTTTTTTGGTGGTCACTCGCCCGAGACCTCCGGTTTTCGCTCGGCCAAACAAACAGGTGGTGCAAACTTTCGGTCAACATAAACATTATCTTCCGTCGGTTAGCGCCGATGCGCCATAATCTTCATGAAAGACGGTGTAGAAAATTACGAGGGATGCGATGTAATGCAATCTCTTCGACGAGAGCAAGGACAAAGATGCCAGCAAGCTTTGAAAGGCACCGATTCGATCGGGTTACTTGCGCGTACCAGAGCTTAACAAACAAGGTTAAATATTCCAAATATTCGACAGTGAAATGCAAGCATATTTTGGCAGTTTTACTTTGCTTCGTCAAAATCTTTGGGGAAAGTTGTGTAGAAAAGTACAAGAAACTCAACGGAGTTGACTTGTCTACGACGAGAGCAAGGAGGAAGGTGCTAGCAAGCTTTGAAGCTGGCATGAATTCGCCTAACTTGCCGTAACACGTAAACATTACGTCATTGAAAGACAGAGGCCGATTGGGGGAATTTCCTTGCTTTCCCTAAAGTATTCATGGAATCATGGCCTAAAAGTAGACTTTTAGGTTTCCTTTTTCTCTAGATAACCGTTCCCTTTAGATTTTAGGATAATTTTTTCTTTAGTAATAAATTTATTTAAATTTCCGTGCCCTTGGTGTTAAGAATAACGCCGAGATGTCATTTCGTTTAAAAAAACGTGACGTAACTGAGTCACGCTATGATCAAAACTATTTCGTCACGTTCTTCTTCGCGAACAGGTGGATGACCAAGGAATGAGAGATGGAAAAGGTGTTCATACTACTGGGGATTCATGTTATCACAAGAAGAAGAAAGTCAAAAATTTAAACCACTTAGGCTCAGAACTTGAGTGACCGTAATGTATTTTGCACCCCGAGGGGAGGGGGAAAAACGGCGGGTCCAATACCCCTGGGGCTTTTCTTGTTACCCCGCCGTCAGGACGGGGTCTACTAATACCCGTTTTTTACCCCGCCATCAGGAAAGGGTCTAGTAATACGCGTTTTTTTTGATGGTCACTTGCCCCAGATCTCCGCTCGGTCAATGAAAGGAAGAACGAAGGTGCTAGCGAGCTTTGAAGCTGGCATGAATTCGCCTAACTTGCCCTGGCGCGTAAACATTACATCACTAAAACACAGAAGCTGATTTGGGGAAGTCCCTTGCTTTCGCCAAGTTGAATAATAATTTAACAGTGAAATGCAAGCATTTTTTTGGCAGTTTTGCTTTGCTTCGCCAAAATCTTTAGGGAAAGTTGTGTAGAAAAGTACTAGAAATTCAGTGGAATTGACTTCTCATCGACGAGAGCAAGGACGAAGGTGCTAGCGAGCTTTGAAGCTGGCATGAATTCGCCTAACTTGCCCTGGCGCGTAAACATTACATCACTAAAACAAAGAAGCCATTCGGGGAAGTCCCTTGCTTTCGCCAGATCATTCATCGACCTAAAAGTAGCCTTCTACGTTTCTTTTTTTTTGGTTGGTAACCGTTCCCTTAACATTTAAACATTATTTTTCTTTATCAATAAATCTCATTTCCATGCCCTTTTTAGTTCGTTTTGAAAAAACGTGACGTAACTGAGTCACGCTAAGGACAAAACTATTTCGTCACGTTCTTCTTCGGTCGCGTCAGAACAGGTGGATGACCAAGGAATGAGGGATGGGAAAGGTGTTCATACTATCAGGGATTCATGTTATCACCAACAGGAAGGTGCAGAGAAGACGTGGGAGGGGGGGATGGCAGCAAAAACGTCAATGGTTAGATAAATTACCAACTTCAAAAATTTACACCACTTGGGCTCATATCTTGAGTGACCGTACTCTATTTTGCACCGCGAGGGGAGGGGGAAAAACGGCGGAGTGGAATGCCCCCGGGCCTTTTCTTGTGTTTTTTTTTGGTGGTCACTTGCCCCAGACCTCCGCTCGGTCAAAACAATACTTGCCGGTAATTTTCGTTCGTTTAGCGTTTATTTGCCAGAATTTTCATGAAAGTTGGTGTAGAAAATTACTGGCGATTTAATGGCATTAAAAAACCCTACGGTGAAAGCAAGAACGAAGGTGCTAAAGAGCTTTGAAGCTGGCATGAATTCGCCTAACTTGCCCTGGCACGTAAACATGACATCACTGAAACACAGAAGCCGATTCGGGGAAGTCCCTCGCTTTTGAATAATTGTTGAATAATTCAACAGGACAGTGAATGCAAGCATTTTTTGGCAGTTTTGCTTTGCTTCGCCAAAATTGCCTCATGAAAGACGTGTAGAAAAGTACAAGAAATTCAATGGAGTTGACTTCTCTTCGATGAGAGCAAGGACGAAGGTGCTAGAGAGCTTTGAAAGTCAATATTCATGCTACGTGCCGTAGCACATAAACATTACGTCATTGAAAGACAGAAGTCGATTCGGAGAAGTAACTTGCTTGCACCAAATCACTCACCGAATCACGGCCTAAAATGGACTTTTACGTTTTTTCTTCATTGCTACCAGTTTCCTTTAGATTTTAGAATAAGTTTCTCTATCAAGAAATCTATTTAAATTTCCGTGCCCTTGCTATTTAGAATTACGCTGACATGTCAGTTTGTTTATTTAAAAAACGTGAGGTAACTGAGTCACGCTATGGTCAAAATATTTCGCCACGTTCTTCTTCGCGAAAGCTAGGACAAGTGGATGACCAAGGAATGAGGGATGGGGTTCATACTATCAGGGATTCATGTTATCACAGGGAGAAGGGTGCGGAGAAGACGTAAGGGGGAATGGCAGCAAACACGTCAAAGGTACGATAAATCACCAACTTGGACAAACAGTAGCGAGGTGAAGCCGGATCTTGGTGTAGATCAGGACTGATCAGCAATGTTGAATAAAACAAAAAAAAACAATTGCAAGGCTGATCGGACAGCTAAGAAAGGTAATTTTAAATGTAGAGAAGATCCTCGCAGTTATTAACGCAACTTATGCAGTTGCGAAAAGAAAGCCTGAAAAAATCAGGCTTGCCGGCAAGCCTGATTTTTTCAGGCTTTCTTTTCGCAACTGCATAAGTTGCGTTAATAACTGCGAGGATCTTCTCTACATTTATTTCTTTATATCGCAGTTCAAATATATGAGTTTCATATATTCACAATTTCAAAGGTAATTTTATTGCCCAATATTTCGGTGAGACAAAACTGACCTTCATCAGGGGCTGTAAAAGCTACGTAAAAATCGAATGAAACGGTTACAAGATTTAAAATGATTAAAATGAAAAGATTAAATATGATTGGTTGACAAACATAGAAAGCGGAAACGTGACTAACAGCTTTTTTAAAAAATAGAAATAGATTAAGTTTCATCTCGTCTGTTTATTCCGTGGGGTTCAAGATTCTTGCCCTTTGAAATCAAAAATGCTTCTCTGGCTTTACGAATGCTGTCCCTGTTCGAGTGAATGAGTTCTAGGGGAATGAGTTCTATGTCGTTGATGGAGTGGCCAGGGAGAGTGAAGTTATCTGAAACGGCGGTGGGTTGGTCAATGTGACGATGGGTGATGGCTTTTTCGATTGCGCGTCTGTGTTCCCCAAATCTGTCGCTGAGTTGACGTTTAGTTTCTCCAATGTATTGTACCTTGCATCTGGAGCACTGTATCATATATATGAGATTCGAAGATGAGCAAGAGATGTGATGTAGAGTTTGCCTTTGTTCGTTAGTGGAAAAGAAGGTGTAGAACGTGGTTCCCTCTGTAATGAAAGGACATGTTTTGCACCTACTTCTGTTACAGCGGAAAGCTCCAGGTGTCTTGGGGGGTGGTCTGCGGTGTGTGGCTCTGACTAGAATGTCGCGTAGGTTGTTGCAACGGCGGTATGATATGAGAGGAGGAGAAGGGAATGTTGCTTTGCATCGCTGTGAAGAACGAAGAATGTTTAGGTTGTTGAAAATGATTTGACGTATGTTAGGAAGGGCTGGATTAATGTTGCTACAAACGGGATTCTGTTATTCTCTTGTTTCGTAGATGTTCGAGGGCTTTGCTGCGTGGAATTTGACGTACTTTCTCGATTTCTTCTTTTAGAAAACGGTGTTGATGTTCTCTCTTGATTAAATGTGTTGTGCGCTTGCTTTTGTAAAAGACATATTATGTGCGTCTCTATGGGTTGTCGAGAAAGTGGCACTCTAAAGGACTTGAAAATGAATCCACGTCTGTTATGCCACCACGCAATAAACCACGACTTCAAGTACGCTTTTTTCTTTATGGCACTTAGAAATGACTCCGTTTCAGTAATGCGCTTGCATTGTCTGCATAGGCGTCCGGTGTTTGAATATAGTCTCGTCTCTCGACTGAGTCGACTCTCCACAATTCAATTTCCTCGTTAGGGAGGTAGGGAAGGTACGTTTTTAGTCATTAATGGGGGGAGGGCTGGGGTTTCAGAGGGGAGGGCCATCCAAAAATATTGGGACTTAAGGTAACACATTGATGTCATTTTTCGTGTTTTAATGTTGCGTACCTGTCCTTCCTACTAAAGGGGAACTCGTAATTACTCAGTATTCCTATAAAACAGCAGTTTTACACATCACTTTTTCTCTTTTTCTGTCTTCCTTTTTTCTTTTTTTTCTTTTTTTTTTTTACATTTCTATGTTCTGCCATGGTACGTAATTGTCACGACAACCCATGTTCTCTTTCGACTGTATCTAGACGTTGATACGACTACGGTTTGCAGTACAGGGCTGTCACTTCCATCGATCAATTCACGACGATGTTTCCGGCAGACCCTACAATCCTTTCCACTGAATCACTTTGAGCCCAAAGTTGAAGTTTCTTCATGAAGTGAATTCTCTTGCTCCATGCCTGATAACATCCTGCTACTGATATGTGCTTTTAGTTAGTGAAGAAGTGTATTAACAAGCAATGCCCGCAATTTTTGATAGGCTATTTTAAATATAATATAGATGTTTTAACAAGACAAACAAAGCAACCACCGCGTGCAGGCTATCTTCGCTTAAGCTAGAATGCACTAAGAAGGCTTTTTTTTACCACGGTAGTGTAATTTTCAATCGGAACATTTAGCTTACATTTATTTTTAATTGTTGCTTAATTATAGTTTTTATCTTGTAATGTATTTTCCCTCAGTATCATCATTATTTTTTTATTATACTTTTAACGTGTGTGATTTTTCGTGTATGTTTTTAATTTAGGGCCTCTATTTTACTTAAAGAGCTACCCTGATTAAATAAAGGTATCTTATCTCATCTTATCTTTATAAATGCCACTTTCTCTGGCTTCTCAGTTCCCTTTATAAAGTTCATGAACTTTCAACGACAATATTTGGTTAGAATTATATAAGTGATCCCAATCAATATCATTGTAATCTCGTTCCAGCCACTTCCGCTGCCTTTCACTTTCAGCTTTTCCTTACGTATTTCAATCTGAGCAGGGCGATAAACCGGCATAGTTCTCCACGTTTTCTAATTTTTGCTGGGCTAGATACTTCCTTGAAAATTCACCAGTTGCGTCGCCGTCTCCTGGATTTAATTTGTTTTCGTTGAGCATTCTTTTTATTTGAGCTCGGGGCTGAAAATCATCAGGTTTGCGATCATCGATGGTAGCAGAAAGTGGTTACCTGGAATGGCCATTTCCGGCAAAAAATGACCGGAAATAAATGAAGGACAACAAAGAATGAAAGGATAGGGATCGGGGAGGGTCACAGGTTTTTGTTTTGTCTGGGAAGGGAGGGTAATGAGCTTAACAGGTAAGGAAAAGGGGAGGGCCACGAAATTTTCGGGATAAAAATGAAAAATCCTCCAGCCTCCCCCCCCCCCCCCTTAATTAAAAACAGACCTTCCCTTTAATAGTAGAAGACTTCGTTTGAGTATTAAACTGGCCTTACCTTTTAGTTTTAGAACATACTGCGAACCCAAACTTTTTTTAAGTAAACGCGTGCGACTTTCAGGGTAGCGATTCGCGAGGTGGCAGGGGAACTAGGCGTTAAAAATCCTCTGGAATCATAATAGAGACTTGCGATTTAATAGGCCATACACGGGAGGGACTCCCATATGAAAGTGACGGGGACGCTCGTCGGAAAATTAGAATTAACACCCTAAGGGAGACCAATCTGGGCGTGGCTCCGGCTTTATTTAACCCCTAAGGGAGAACATGCAAAAACAGACAACTAAATAAGAGCTATACAGATGTTAATTGCGCGAAAGATGTTGCAATCGAATGCTGTCTTCTACAAGTAAATTTTAACAACGGCGATTTGTGTGCTGCTCTAGACCACTAACACAGTATAATATAGATACTTCTTCACACACAACCCTAAGCGATACCTGTGTGGGTAAAAATATTGGCTTTCCGTCCTCAACACCCTAAGTGAGACCAAAATCTGCAATTTACAACCCTAAGCGAGACGACGAGCATCCCCGTCACTTTCATATGGGAGTCCCCCCCCCCCCCCCCCCCCTGGGAGGCCATAGTCGTCTCAGCTTTATCATGCAGTACACATTGTTGACTGAAGTTAGGTGAAAGATCATGTTACAATTAATTGAACCTCAGGAATGTCACTTGACGCCATCAAAGCCATTTTGCGTTCGAGTGTGCCTCACGCGAAGAGGTATGTCAGTTTTTATTTCTTCGCAGTGGTGTGTTGCTGAACTTAAGTAACATTCTTTAACAGATATCGAATTTGTTGTGTGTCTGAGAAAAAGCAGACAAAATTCTCAAGGCCGCGAGAAGTATTTATCTGACAGCCGGCTAAATCCTTTTTGACCTCTATTCAGACAACCTTCTTGTGGCTGCAGTGGCTAGAGGAATGAACATGCGTCTACCTCTTTCTGTTTTCGTGTTGTGGAATTTGGCTTCCCTCACAATTACAGAGGGATCGGTGAGTTTTTTTAGAGTAATCATTATGCCTTCGTGAAAGACTTTCAGCCCGACTTACTAGAACAAAAACAAGATTTAGTATGTTATAAATTTTTCACCCTTCGGAAGTGAAACATTTTATTTGGCGCGGACTACGCGCGCACGATGCTGTTATCGTGCAAGTTTTCAATTTGATTAACTTCTTTTCGCATTGAAATACCTGTTGGAAACGAACGAATTTCGCTTGCTTTTCAATGCCAATTAAGATAGTTTTAGGTTTTTACCGCTATAAGTTTATCAACTGACAGCTACACATGTTGCTGTCTATGAAGCAGACAAATCGCGAACATCAACCATTTGTTAATGATTACATATTTTAAATATTACTATTGCCAGCTTCACACACAGCTAGCTACCCCTTTTTGAAATCAGATTATCATTTGAAGGGAAATTTTGCCTGTTTACAATCTCCAGATTTGTCACTGATCCCATGCCATTAATTTTGTGGTTGTGGAAGGAATTTCCAAGTTAAGTAAAATATACTTTTACAAAACAATGTTGAGTATTGATAAATTTTTGCTGTATTTTGTTTATCTTCCTAGCGTTTTGCTGATAAGGACGAGGGATCATTTGAAATGCAAGATGAAGGTATTTAATCTAATTATTTCCAAGCCAACCTTTTTCTTCCAAATGAAAATGAGAAGCACATTTTTGGCAATGTGGAGGAAAAGAGAGTAAGGTCTGGGGAGGGGTAAGTAGAGGAAGGGGACTAATTTTTTTATTCTAGATGCAGCAGAGAACAATAATAATCATCCTCATTGTCATCGTCGTCGTCATCATCATCATCATCATCTTTAACATTGCTCTGCAGTTTCAGACAGTATCCATTCCCACCCCATCGAGGGTCACAGGAAACTCAAGGGGGTGGGGTGGGGGTATAAAAAGAGAGACAAAACAGCCAAAATTGTGAAAGGAGCAGAATGAAGCCAGAGTAGAATTTCTGGAGGGTTGTGTGTGTGGGTGGGTGGGGAGGGTGGGGGAAGGGGAGGTGGCTCAAATAAAAAAAAAACAAAAATCATCTGTGGGACAGGGCCTAAATTTTTTTGGGAACAATGCACTGATGTCATCGTTATCAAGCTAGTGATTTTTCTCCTTACATTTTTAGATCCATGCATCTATATCCTGTGCCACACTGGACAGGAGTGTGCTGTCGTGAATGGGATTGCTGCTTGTGTCTGCAAGCAGTCATGCCCCGATCATGAAAAACCAGTCTGTGGATCAAATGGTATGACTTTTCCAAACCACTGTGAGTTGCACAGGACTGCCTGCTTAGAGGGAAAGAGGATATCAATCAAATACAATGGGACGTGCAAAGGTCAGTTAAGTGGAACCTCCTGTGAGTAACCACCCAAAATGTCAAGCCCAGGTGGTCACTCAGGGGATTTACATGTAAGACCACAGGGGATGCATATACCTGCCAAGTGTCACGCCTAAGGCGTGATTGTCACGCCTGCAGATCGAAAACTGCGATCTCACGCCTACTCACGCCTGCGTTCCTATTTCTCACGCCTGGTGGAAAAGTGTGAGCCATTACAGACTTAACCAACTCATTTTGAAAAACAATTTTTAAGTATTTAAATAAGCTCGAACCAATGCGAGAAAATAATGATCGTACTTTCGCGAAATCTCGGATTTTAGTAAGGAAAGTCACTGGAGACATGGTCATACTCGTCGAGACGAGCTCCGTATAACCTTAAATGATCAAAGCATCGATTTACTGGCCATAAATCAGAAAGTCTTCAGAACATCCTCGGAAATCGTCGGACATCTTCGGAAACCGTTGGACATCTTCGGATATTATCGGTCCCGTACGAAAAATCTTGACACTCTCAGGATAAAAATGTCACGCCTATGAATCACAAAAAGTTGGCAGGTATAGATGCATATTTTAAATCACTAGCCTGTGAACATTTCAGGGGCTTAGCATGGACAAATGTATCTATAGACCCAAGATGCATAGAATATCATAAACAGGGCATTGTAATATATTAAACAACAAAATCATTGTCATCTCAGGGTTGTGCAGCATTGCATTATCCAATTGCTCGAGAAATAGGAAAGTTTCAGCTCCCATTTTGCAAATAAAAGACCATAGGCTACGAAATTTCAGAATGCTGTAGGCACTTTTTGAGAGGGCAGGAAACTCCCCTCCCCTCCCCTCCCCTCCCCTCTTTGAGTCAGTTAATTTTACTGCTTGACTAAGTTTTAATGATTAATTAATTAACCACAGGGCAACCAACCCAGCCTCCTCCATCAGCTAATTTGAATCAGTCAAAACCTGGTAAGTCTAGTGCTTTTATGTTATTGGTGACATTTACAGATTCCCTCAAAGGGAAAAATTATTTGTTGTGCGTGATAATTTTAATGTTGTGGCAGGTAATGAAGAATTCATGCAAAACTGTTATAAGGGGTGGAAGTTTTGGTTCCTATAAACACCTTGGTGCTGTGCTGTCATTCATATTCAGATTGTTTATGTCTTGATGTGCGATAATTTTGTTGAACAGCTAATCATTTTCCTTGAAGTAGCATCATTTTGGAAGTAAGAATCACTGTCTACCTTGAACATCTCTTTCTGTCATTCAGTTGTTTGCCTTGAACACGACCGTGATGAAATACGCAGTCATTTGATTGGATGGTTGAAGAACCAAGATCAGGCGCTGGAAGGATTGGAAGGATACAGAAACCTCCTCAAGTCATACTTTGAATTAGTGGATGAAAACAACGATGGCAAGCTTGATGCAACTGAGTTTAGAGAATTTATTCAGGCAAATCAAACAGCAGATGAGGTACTATTATAATCATTTAGCTCCAGCCTAGTATCAAAACTGATTATTCATTTACATAGTGCAAATTCCATAAAAATGTTCAAAAAGGCTTTTAACTTACTGAGGATGAGACATCACCATTTAATGGTGCAATTGGCGGCCACTACCAGTGTATTCATGAGCTTGACCAGTAGTAGGGCTAGTTTTGGTAATTCCCAACACACCAATGAACATGAAAAGCCAGTCCAGAACACCAGTGACTACTTTTATACTCCTTCACTATGTCCACTATAATGTTTTAAAATAGTGATGACTGGGTCTTTTGCATCCCCTATGTTTAAATGCTAGTGAAGAGCAAGGCCAGTGGCTTAATGTCACTGCCGGATGACACGACCATCTGAATTGGGACTTGGTGTTGAGCACAGCAGGGATAATCTGACTAGTTAAAAAAAATTATTGATGACTGGGAGCCCAGCTAGGATTTAAGCCTGCAATTTCTGCAGACTGTCATCCTACTATTTGAGCTTCTCTTCCTGTAGAGAGGATGAGAGAGCTACTACTTAAGTATTGCTTAAAGGTGGCAAAGCCCAAGAGGGTCATAGGGTTGGGGTCAAACATACACTTTTGTCCATGGTCATCACCGTCATTGTCATGTTGAGTGACCTGCAACAGGAGTAATTTTTAAGCCTGGTTCTCATATGCCGTTGAACTACCTGCAACACAGCCGCCGGTATTCCCTGGGTTACTGTTCCGATATGAGAACATACGCCACCAGCAACAAAAACCATTGCAGGCCTTTACGCTGGCAAGCCCTGCGAAGTTGACTTGAGTTCAACTTCGCAGGCACGTCGGCAGCAAGGCCTATGATGGTTGTTGTTGCAGGCAATGTTCTCATATGTCAGAACAGTATTCCAGGCAGTACCGGCAGCTTTGTCGCAGGTAGTTCGGCGGCATATGAGAACCAGGCTTTACACAAGACAACAGGCCTGTGTTTTTTTAAGTGCATTGCTATGCAAGGTTATGTACATTTATGCAATGTAAATTATATTAAAATTAAGTACACTTATGCAAATGATATTCCATGAGCTAAAACACTGTTTGCTAGGACAGATCAAGCTGAAGATTTCATAATTTCTGACATGTGATTTAACTGTAGGTTGCCAGCATGGAAGAGTACATGAATCCCATCCTGCAAAGCCTGTGTGCTGATGCTCTGCTTTCAATAAGTGATGAGGATTCTGACTGGGAACTGAATATCACTGAGTTCATGAAATGCTTAGATCCAGGTGTGGTGACAAAGGATGCTTTTAAGGGCCGATTTAGACGGTACGATTTTTCCTCACGATTGTAGTATGCGACTTGCTCACGTCATGTCTACAACACGAATCGTGTTGTCTAAATCAGACGTACAACATCTTCACAACAGTTGTACACAACACGAAAAATGTTGTAGGATTTTGAAACATGTTTTAAAACCCTACGACAGTCATAGAAAAATGTTAGAATGATGAGTTGAGTTGATGAGAATGTTGAGTTGAGTTGCACGCGCTACAAAAAGTCGCATACAACAGTCGTAAGCAAAAGTCGTACCGTCTAAATCGGTCCTAATGATGTTTTTTTCACCACCAACAACAACAAAACACCCTGGCATTTCAACTAAACAACATTGTGACTCTAATTCTTGTGCAGCTACAGTTGCAATAATACAGCAAAATATTGTCAGTAGGAACATTTCCTGAGTGGTCTTAGTAGTTTAAATATTAGGCAGGTCTATTCATTCTTGCAGCCTCTCTCTATCCTTGATTATAAATTTGCACCAGTGAACTGCTGGGTAAGCCATTTTGTAGATGGAGCTGCAATACTCCAGTCCTAGTCATTGCCTTTAGAAATCTGAGATAGAAGTAATTACTCAGGCTTGGCAAAATACAGCATTAGTATTTTCCTAAGGAGGTCCTTTTATACACAAATTGAAAAGTGACTCCACTGGAAGTATGTTCCAGGATGCACAGAATGTCCAAGAAACCTTTGAGATCAAAGCTTGCAAAAGAATAACACTGTCTAATTTCAAATGGTTCTTTTTACCTTACAGAATTCAGACCACCAAGGAAAGGTAAATACTATGTGGTGACCTATTATTTGTATTATAATATAGTTGATGAGGAATTATGAAATGGCTGGTAGGATTATTGAGTTCAATAAAACCACAAACATCAAGAATTATTATTGGAGTGTTCATTGTGTCACGGCAAATCAGACGCAAGATCACACCACAAGAAAAAACTACAAACCACAAATTAATTACTGTTATGGTTTGTGGTTCATTTATCTCGTATCTGATTGGTTCCCAACACAACATGGTTTGTTTTCTTAGTTTTATTGTAAAAATTACAGCAATAATAAAATAATTTTATTATTGATTTCTTTATTTTATATAATTATTATATATTATTTATTATGTTATATTATTATATATTATTATTTATTTTTATATTATATTTATTTATATTAGTGATTTTATTGATTTAGCATATGGCATTTGGGATGAACCAGTGATACCCTCATGGAAGTTGTTTTTCTGACTCAGGTTGTGAACTGGATGATGAGGTTTACAGTGATGGCACTGAGATCCCAACAGACAGCTGCAACAGCTGGTATGCTTTACAGAGCAAAAATTATGAGATGATTACCTCATCAGTGAGGGAAACAATATGCTATTTTGAGCCAAAAACGCCTGAAGCTGTTAACATAAGCCACCATCTAATGACAAATATTTAACCTTTTGTGTGAAACACTTGAGTATGACAATTTAAATAAAGCTACTGAGCAGTACTTTCCAGTGGCACTGTCTATTTTGCTGTGCAATTAAATAGATTTTCAGACAGTAAAGTATCAGGTTGTTTTGAAATTGGCCACTAGCCTATAGAAAGCAAATGGTTGCAATTAATTTTTCAGTGTTAATGTTGTCTTGTAGTGTCTGTGCATGTGGACAGTGGGTCTGTACTGCCTTAAAATGTGATGGTGAGTAAGTTTCTAACTGTGGACATTCAAATGTATTTTCAAAAAAGACCTCTCAAGAAAATACTACCTACTGCTAAATAAGGAATTGTGGTCAGTGGGAGATTACAGTGTTGGTTAAAAATTTTTCAATAGGACAAGGTGGAGGCTTATAAGATTTATGTCGTCAAAAACGTTTTTAAATATCTAATTAGACCAAGTATAAAGTCATTTGCAAGTAACCAACCTAGTTAGTGAGCAATTTTCTCTTAGACTTGAACGTTTATATTTAATATTAATTATCTATTATAGTTTTATAATGTGTGGTTCCAAATAATATCCACACCCTCCCCATGGATGGTCATTCAAAATTTCAAGGGGGGGGGGGGTGTCAAAGGCCACAATTTTTAAAGGAAAGTATGAAGTTCAACTGGAATTTCCGGAGGGGTGGGAGAGTTCAAAGTGAGAAAAAAAAAAACATCCATGGGGCAGGTATGAATATTTTCTGGAACTACACAATTATCATTTAATCATATTTTGTTAGTGTCCCTGATTAGAAGGCCATGACTCTTCATACTTTTTATGACCACTCTGTCATTTCTTATAGAAATTTATGCAAATTGCTGTAATCTTTATTTTCTTAGTTTTATGTAAATGTGGGTACATGTTTGTCCTGTGATCTTTGTTCAGCCTTGCAGGACACTGCAAGAGTTGACACTTGGGTGGTGTTGCCGCTAATGGTGTTTGTCACTTCTTGCTTTAGAGACAGAAGCAAATCAAGCAGCTGCAGAGATGAGGGAAGATGAAACAGAGAGGCACAAGCTTGTTGTCAGTGGAGAGGAAGCTAAGGAGCAGCTCACACGAGAGATTATTCACCAAGACAAGAAAGCACATGTTCATCACATTCAGAGGAAAGTCCTCCCTTTGCATAAACCACGGCAGCACCACAAGCACAGAAAACATGGCAGACATGGCTCCAGGGAGTCTGGCCATGGACATAGAGAGGAGTAACTTGAAATAAGTTACTTGCAAAGTACTGTGCAGGGCAAATAAGGCTGAGACACATGGTGGAACATTGCATTCAACTTCTTAATAGTACCTGTTGTCCACTGCTTACAGTCAAAACAGGAGAAGCATTCCTCTTAGAATAAAAGTTGAATTTGATTATTGCAATATTGATTTTCATTATTCATTTCAATAATCCACTTTTTGAATGAAGAATGAAATATTCAAATGAAACTCAATCAGATAGCCAATTTTTGATTGCATTAATTGTGCCAGGCCTTCCAAAGGTAGTCTGGTTTTACATTTTTCTCACTGCTACCAGCTTTTACAATCAATTAGGAACATACACGCAAAAACGTTCATTCTCATGGGATTGAAAGGAGTTAATTGCATCAAGAGATCAGTAGAAAAATCAAACAACGAATAATTTCTCAATCAGTAAGTAGCCATGTAATGCAAATTGATAAATTCTGTCAAATTCCAACATCCTCCTCAAAATCTGAGTATCAGATTGAGTTTATTTTCAATGTTTCATTCTTCATTTGAAAAACAGATAGGTGAAGTGAAGAACGAAAACAATTTTGCAATGATCAACTTCATTTTTTGGTCTTCGAGGGAGTGCTACTCATGTTTATAATTTTTTTGTTACACATGCTACATTGTGCTCATTATTTTCCAAGTGAAGAAGATGAAGTAGAATCAGTAGTGGACACACAGAGCAATTTTATTGCACCAAAAATAATTAACAATAAGTAATAGTAAATGCCTAAAGTAATGTTACAAAGTGTGTTTGGGCCTTTCAGAAAATTGCCCTGTTATTACAAAAATAGCTTTTACAAATTTATATGTTTTGTTACTAAAGAAACATATTTACATTTTTGATAATGTCACACTTTTCTGCAAGTTCCAATGCTGTGGGTAGAAGCAATAAAATTAAAGTGTAGAGGTGAGGAAAACATGACAAAATGCCTGCTCACAGCTTAGTTCAAAAGTATTTAGTAGGTTATCGGTACTTTTTAGTGGAGTGTTATTGTGGTGATGAGTGTATTTCAGAGGTCAATTTTTGTTAACTTCCGCGAGCAACTTACTGCTTTTCAGCTGCAAAATTAACCAGATGTAGAAAAATTACAATACTTAAATAAAGTGCTTTGTATATTATTTTGAGGCATTATTTTTTTTTATATAAGTTTACAGCTTAAGTATAAGTCCTTTGCCATCCATGGCACATGAAATTAAGCACAATTCTGTTCTATCTTTGGCTTTCCATGCAACCTCAGGTCAAGGAAGTCAGTTTTTTTAGCTGGCTTAATTTGCTAGCACCAAACATTCCATCCAGGGGCAGATCCAGAAAATTCAGAAAGAAGGGGCCAAAGAAATTGTGGCAAGAGCCACCCCCCCCCCCCCCCCCAAAAGAATGAAAAATTCACGTTCATGGAGATGCTGCTTGTAGCATTCTGAGAGCATTTCTGACCAAAAGTTAAGACTTCAGAAGACAGACTTTAAGATCTTTTAAAACAATTAGCAAAACAAAATCTCAACGGTAGTGGTAGGCAAACTATTAACAAAGTCATCTCACTGAATTCATACATCCTACGAGGATAACTGGAAATAAACCACTGCAGGGGATTGATGAATGTCATCCCTCCCTGGTTATGTTTGGCAAAGTAGTAAATAATTGCATTATACTTGCAAATAAAGAGCAGCAATATTGCAAACGGTTGGTTAATGCAAAAACTTTCTTAAAATACAAGAAAAAAGGGGGGCTACAGCCCCCACAGCCCTCCCCCTAAATCGTCCCCTGCCATCTTTCTCATAATGAAACATGTTGTAATCCATTGTAAGGGTCAAGATACTTGAATCTGACTTTCCTTAATTTCCATTTTTTATTCAGTATTCTATTTTTCCAATGTTTCAAATTATTTCTCTATAAACTCAAAATATATAAAATTATATTTGTTTACCCTAAGATACAACTCCCAGTCTTAAAAATAAATACAAATTTGGTGCAACTTTATGCACTAATTTCAAGATTCCATTTTCGGTTTATCAAAGTCTGTGTTGAGAAATGGAAACAATGACTATGGCAACGTCTTTTGTTTTTTGTGCAAACTGTCTTTACAAGGTGAAGATCGTTGATCAAAAATTACAGGATGCACACGTTGGAGGCTTTGAAGAAACATTATGGGTCGGGATAAACCTGTAACAGCCAATAAAATGTGTTTAACCCTTTAAGCCCTGATATAAAAATGCGTATTCTCCTTACTGTCTTCCACACATTTCTTATGGAACTAGAAAGGAGAATTTGTCTAAATGTCGAGACATATCCTTGGTGAACACTTCCTTTATTCTTACCACTTGAATATAGTGTTTGAACAAGTAGTAATGTAAAGAGAAATTCCATTTTCGTCACTGTTTGGGCTCAAAGGGTTAACTTATTAAAGAGAGCTATTCTCTTTACAGTTTCCATCCCTAAGAGGAGGATGAAAAACACTTCAAAAAGGAAGACATAAAAGTATACTAGACTTTTCACCTGGGCACTTAAGGACTATTAAGTCAATTACACATGCACGTGGCTACCATAATGCTAGGAATGACTCTTTTAAAGCAAAAAAAATACGGCGTGGCATCTGACGTCTAGTAACAGAGATGGTAGAAAAACTTGACTTGTCCCAGACGGCCATGTTATTTCAAGGTGTTACTTTAAAGTTCAACTCTGCCAAAAGAATTTCTTTTTGTGAGAAATAACCATTCCTTTCTTTTGGGAAGTGACATTCCACACATCCATACTAGATATCTACACTGGAATAAGAACAGCCAGAACAGGCCTTGAAGAATGCACCCTTAATCATTATTAGCGAGACTCATCTGGCATTATCTTCTGATTCTTTTACTGCTTGGCTGCATGGAGAATGGATCATCAGAATCATCACTCTCATCCTACAAGAAACAGTGGGATAATTTCTCTTGGAATCATTGAGGCCTACATTACATGTAGCTTCACTATATATGCTGCTTCACCGCACACAGCCCAAACCTACAATACAAGAACTTGAAAACAGAACATTAAAGAACTTACCCCATTTTCAGCAAGGTTCACAACAGTTTTCTTGTTTCTGCTTGCTGTTGACCGCTGTGTTGGTGTGGGCCTGCAAATTCAAATGGTGTGTATTTTACCTTTAATTCAGACAGTAGAAAAAAACAAACAAAGAAAAATTGCATGAAGCTGTGATGATAAATAGAGTGAATATCTTTCAATCAGACAGTGGAAAAACAACAACAACCAAAAGAAAGAAAATGCTTTTGCATAATCATGTCATTAACCCTTTAAGCCCCGGCATCATTATTCAAATTCTCCTTACTGGTCTCCATACATTTCATTGAGTACTAATTGGGAGAACTTGTTAAGACATCAAGACTATTCATCTTCAGTGATCAATTCCCCAATTCTCATGACCTTTATGTGTTATAATGCACTGATATGATGAGGAGAAAATTGATGCTAATCATTATTGGGGCTCATAGGGTTAAGAGAAGGGAAGAATAAAGCAAATAATCACCAGACATGAAATGTGTTGCTGTTTAATCACATTCACCCAACTAGTAACATAAGAAATATATAGAGAAGAGTAAGGAGAATATGCTTGTGGAGATGTGGGGTTTACTAAAATGGAAGAAAGGAAGGGTAACGGGGTAGGTGATGAAGAGTGGATTAGGAAGGAGGAAAGAAATGAATGGGTGAATAAAGAATTGTACAAGAAAAAAAAAGGAAAATCATGGCATTAATGTTTCATTAGATAACTAAGCCTGAATAACTTAGTGATTTTTCAGTGTAATGAATTTGAGTTATTGGTTGTCCACAATAGAATCAAACATGGCCATACAGTAGTTCACTTTTATGGACTATTAATCTCATTAAGCAGAGTAACTTCACTTAATTACATTTCTTGTCGCCAAGTACTTACTGTGTAGCCTTTGTCTTCTTAACAGATGATGACAGAGGAATATTGAATTCATCATCATCGTCATCAGAGATTATTTCCTTAAGGGCAAGAGAAATAAAAGTTTATTTTCTTTCAGAAAAATGGTTCTAATGGTCACATAACATGTACTGTTTCACTAGGGAGGCATTATTAGGTATGGAAAAGAAGTATACCATCAGTAAATTTCTTTCTTAATGGAAATAGAACTTCAACTTCTCACTTTTTTGTGGCTTGGTTTCACACAATAATGATGATAATAACAATAACAATAATAATAATGATAATAATAATAATAATAATAATAACTTAATTGACCACTCTCCGTGAGGGGCTTTTCAGTGACAATGAAAGAAATAATCCAAATGAACATAATAGCTTTAAGAACCCCAACTGGCGGGAGGCAGACCAGCTGGTTATTTAGAAGCGTGGCCGAGGAGTTGAACTCAGGTCTACCAAGAACAACTGCAGCAAGGACTCAGAGTGGGACTTGAACCCAGGACCTCCGGATTTCACGTCCGGCGCCCTAACCACTAGGATACTCTGCCTCCTAAATTTAAGTTCTTGGAACTGTGACATGTGGTTAGAGACACCCAGGGACCCTGGTTTCAAGATCATCCTTTCTCTGACCACTAGATGGATTTGTATTGCCGATCAAATGCGAGGCCACATTATGAAAATTATCAACTGGCTAGGCTCCTACCAAAATTTTTTGGGAATTTGACATGGATTCAAAGTGCTTACTAGTTTCCTCAAACTAAATCTTGTGTTGGTATCAGACTACTTAAAAAAATTATTTTTCATGTGAATTTTCTTTTTTTATTTATGAATAAAATTAAAGGATGGCTTCAATCAAAAGTCAGAATTTAATTCAGTACTTATCTAGTCTTAATACATGATGAATGGTAAACTAAAAGGTACAATCACCTCTGCTACATCGCTTAGCTGTCTTCTTCTTTTGGACGCTGAACTAAATGCTGAAAAAATACACATCAAAATTGGAACAAATAATAAAAGGAAATCTTTGCAACATTAAATTTTTAATTTTAAGTTCTTCCATCAATGGATGAAGCTTCTGGAAATTCTCAAAATTCACAAAAATTTAGCAATCATGAAATATCCCCAAGAGAGGGGCACTTCTCTGTGAATTTTTGGGTGGGAGTGGCCTCTGGGACTCTGAAACCCTAGCATTTTACTAGGCCATGTTCAGATCCATTTTGCAACTTACAGTCCATAATAGTCCGTGAAGTGTTTGCTGCTGCTTGTGAAGCTCCCCTTCCTCGTCCACGTCCACCTCTTCCCCTGCCTCTGCCTCGTCCCCTGCCACGCCCCTCACCTGTACCCCTTGAAGATGTACCAGCTTCACCTTTTTTCCCTGTTGAATGGAGGTTAGACCAGTGAAGTGGTCGCATTCTAAGTTCTTGTTACAAAATTATCCAGTGAATAATGGGACAAGCCATGAGAATTAAGGACCAACTATTTTTATGCCAGGACATTTTATACCTTAATCTTTAATATATTACCCTGCGAGCAGTGGCTAGTTCGCCGGGAACCACTGCTAGCAGGGTATTAATATATAGGCTAGAGTGAAACCAAAGTACTGCAGTTTACTTCCCTAACCTTTGCTAGTACTTGGCCCAGATGGTCTATCGTCATCACTGCTCCCATTCATACCATCATTATCATCTCCAGTATTTGGTTGGCTGGCACGAGATTCTGCCAAAACCTAGTTTTAATAATAACAAAGTAGCACAGAATTGATGGATTTTAAGCAAAAGGAACCTTTTCCATGACTTAGGACAAAATGTTTTGCATGTACTGTGGGTTGTTGTGTTACATTCTACATGTTGGTTTGCTTGATCCTTCAATTATTACGATCTCTCAACACAGGCCAACCTTTCAACAGACACCACAGAGAGAATTTTCTGGTTGTTCTATAGACTTGGCCATAAGGGAAGGTTTTAAGTAACAGTATTTGAGCAAAATTAATGGTTTGGCATAAAGGGCAAGAAAGTATGGCTGTTGTACATATGTAAAGATGGTCATTAAACAAGGCTAATCGCAGAGGTTTGACTGTATTGAAAACTGAAACCTATGATATGGTTGATATTGAACTCATGCACAGAAATCAGAAAACATTTCTGCTTTCCTTGGGTGTGTGACTTTGTAGCATTTAACCAACAATGAGCATGTGAACCTAATTATAATACTGAGATCACCAAAAGCTTTTCACAGTGTGCTGGCAGCACCTGATTTAAAGCCCCATAAAGTCAATCTTTTATCACTTATTTGCCCCTTAGTTTCTCTGATAACCCCTCACAAGTGAAGGAAAAAAACCTGACCCTAATGTTGCCTATAACTTGAGAGAGCCATATGATACTGTAGTTTTCAATACCCTTCTTATATCCTCTGCATCATCATCGTCGTCATCTTCTTTCTGTCGTACTTGTTCTGTGTGTTTCAACACTTCAGCTTCAATGTTGTCTTCGCGGACATTGCGCCTTTCCTTCAAGTGTTTTTGTGCTTGATCCAGCTGCCATTTGACCAGTGTAGATATGGCTTCTTTTTCATCCTTTTCCACAAACTCACGAAGGGCCTGTGCCATTCTGCCCTCCGTTAAAATGCGCAGCTCTAATGCCTGAGAAAAAATGGGTCAAGCTTATCACCAGTAGCTGCTTAAAGGAGGCAGCGTATAACTTAGGTACATATTTTATTCAAGGTAGAGAAGGAAAAGATTCTGAAATAACACAGACAAAAGGATGACCATTAAGAAAAATAAAAAAAAAAATATTAAGAAATTCGATATCCTTAAGTTTGCACTCTGCCTCCCACAGGGAGGCTGCGTGGCCGAGTGGTTAGGGCACCGGACTTGAAATCCGGCAGTCCTGGGTTCAAGTTCTGCTCTAAGCACTTGCTGGAGTTGTTCTTGGTAGCCCTCAGTTCAACTCCTCGGCCACGCTTGTAAGTAACCAACTGGTCTGCCTCCCTGCCAGTTGGGGTCCTTAAAGCTGTTATGTTCATTTAGATTATTTCTTTCATTGTCCCTGAAAAGTCCCTCATGGGTATTTATCAATAAAGTTATTATTATTATTATTATTATTATTATTATTATTATTATTATTATTATTATTATTATTATTATTATTATTATTATTAAAATAACTGGAAGCTCTCAGCTCCCACTGTGTCCCCTGGTAAATTGTTCTATAAATTATTTGCCCTAATGAAAATGAGTATTTACAACAATTCAGTCTTGCAGGCTTAATACAAAATTGAAAAATAAATGAAACGTTTTATGAAGTAACCACATACATTATCTTTTGATGTTAGGTATTCTTTGATCAAATCCTCCATTCTGATAGTGTCTAGTGCTTCTGGGCGGAAGTGGGGAAGTGCAACATCATCCTGGTTTTTCTTATCTGGAATAAAAATACCAAAGACAGAAAAGCCTTAATTTGTCAGTTAAGTCAACCTGAAAACTGTTGCCTCACAAAAATTCCAACAATTTAGCTCTAAACCATGATCACAGAGCCCAGACACAGGCTTTGAAAAGTCGGATGATGATCAAGCCCTGCAAGTCCACATGTACCAAGACTCAACAACAACAACAAGCTTTATTACCAAATAGAAAAAGGAAAAAAAGTTAAACTTTACAATATAATATATTAATACAAGAAAGAGGTAATGTTTAATAAACAACAATATTTAATAATGATAATAATTAATATTTAATAATATTTATTAATATTAACATTCATTAATATTTAATATTTAATATTTAATAATAATATTTAATAATATTTAATAATAAAGATAATAATAATATTTTATCAACCAATAATATTTAAACATTTATTTTGGACAAATGTCTTGTAATTTTGAACAAAATTCAGATAACTATTTGGACACTGTAATCAACTAAGAACTGTCCTTGAGATATTTAGCTTTTAAAAAAAGATTTACAAAAAATCCAAGGAAACTTGAAAAATCCAACATACCTGCTTTGGCCGGCAGTGTTTTTCTTCTGTAGAAAAGTAAAATGTCCTTTGGATTGGCCACCCTGTCAACAAACTGTTGTCCAAATCTTCGGATATTAAATGATGTGAATCCATCACTATAATCAACCTGTTGACAAGATGTTTCATCACTACCCTTGAAAGTGCCATTTGCATGTTGATGTCATTTTACTACTACTACTAGAAATCCGTCAGGGTTTTGCTTTCTTGTGCAAATAAGGGCTTTCATTACTTAAAGCTCGCTGGGATTACCAAATTTAAATGTGAATTCAAAAGGATAAATGAAATGGATTCTGGTGGTGGTGGTGGTGGTAGTAGTAGTAGTAGTAGTAGTAGTAGTAGTAGTAGTAGTAAAATGACGCCATCTTGCAAATGACGTATTGGATAGGACAACTGTATCTTGCATCTACTGAGCAACCAGGCTTCGAGTTTAAATGTACCACTTAACTGAAATATATTTTTATGGTTTTGATGAATTCAAATATTAAATTTTTAAGTCACTGCTATCACCTTTTCCCCTTGTTTACTTTAGAGGGAAGGCCAAGGGAGTGGTTTAGGTACCGGATACCCAGAAGTAGTCTTGCTACCCTGAACAATTAAGACATCATTCTGTTATTAAAATGGTGCTGTGTTTCATTTGAGCCAAAAGTTGCAGTGCTATCCTTGGGGAGCAGTAGGTACTTAGTTTGCTTAAAAGCACTGGGTTCTTAGACACATTCAAAGAATGCAATTAGACAAATCCTGTTTTGCTTCTGTGGCATCTTCTTGGTAATGGCAATGTTATTTGTGTAGTGCATTTTCAAAAATCACACAATCCCATTCACAGTGTCTGTCTTCTTCTCACACCAGGGGACAGGAAGAAGACAGACCCTTCAAATGAGGTTGGTGCATAATGCACATTCAAATGTGCTTATTACAACTGAGGGGTGATGTTGGACATGAAAATACATGCACATGAGAGAGAATGATTGCTTTTGAGAACAATTTTAGAAAAATGCATTTTTATAGCATTTTTATTCATAAAAATGTATGGGTAGGTTACTTTCTGGAAGGCAAAAAACAAAGACAGGATTTGGAAAGATGTTCAAAATTAAAATTATCTAAAACAAAACACTTAAATCAAACAACATACCCATATCCTTATAAGTGGCTTGTCAGGCTGCCGAGTATTGCCAGAGTGTTCTCTCTCTGCCTTCTCAATCAATTGTTCTACCTATTAGTAACACAAAAGAAACGAGTCCATAACTTCACAGCTTTATATTAATTTCCAAAGGGGATCATCAAACTTTGAGCCAGAAGGGAAGGGAACTATCATTTGTGCTCTTTCATTTCCATGTTTAAGTTAGGGAAAATGGCAAGAATAAAGTTTATTCTTAATGCTTTAACCCCTAACAGTAACGAAAATGAAATTTCTCTTAATATTATAAATACTTGTTCAAGCATTCAAGTGATGAGAATAAAGAAAGTGATCACCGAGGATAAGATGTCTTGATATTTAGACAAATTTTTCTTACTTGTTAGATAAGAAATGTATGGAGAACAGTAAGGAGAATATTGTTTTCATATCAAGTCTTAAAGGGTTAATCAGCAGCAAGATAATAAAAATTAGTTTGGAGACTCACTTTCTGCACTAGGTAAGCCATTACCATCTCTTCCTGGGTTGGGTCAATGTCAGTGCTGCTTAAAACTATATCCTCCATGTAGAAAGGTCGCACAGTCTTTAATTTCACCTTGTTCATTCGGAACCATTTGTTCTCTTTGATTTCAAGGATTCCCACATGCCTGTGGCAATAAAGACATATTATTAGAACATTCAGCTGTCAAATAATGGTACTTTATCCAGACTGGCAGTTATTGAAAATTTCTCTATGTAGACTCCCACGGGGAAGGAAAATTTGGGTGGGGGTATACGGCACACTCTTTGAAACCCTTACCCTACATCAGACCAAAAAAATATGTGATTTTTGTTACCCTATTTCAGACCTAACCTAAAATTCAATACCCTATTTCAGACCTTCCCAGGAACTGCTTTGGTTTGTGTAGACATTTGAGAAGGGCTTCAAATTTCTGATCTCATTGTAACACACTCCTCAAGAGAAGATAATAATAATAAAAAGTAGCTTCTTCTAAAAACCATGCATACCTTACCCTATTTCAGACCAAAATGGTCAAAATCTATACCCTATGTCAGATTAAAACTGCTCAAAAACCATACCCTTTGGAGATGCACGCACCTATCTAGCTTATAAGGTCGTGCCCCCCACCCCCTGCCCCTGTCCCTGGGACTCCCACTATCTTCAACATGCAAGGGACACTAACACTTGTTTAAGATATCAGGAGTTTGGTAAATAAGTAAGCAACATCAACCACGGGAACAGTCAGTGTAAGTCCTGGGGGGGGGGGGGGGGGTTACTCAAACATTTTTGGTGGGGATGTGCCACTGGGACTCTGAAACCCTTACTCGATACCAGAACGCTTTCAGCTCCATTTTGCAACCTTATTCTAGAGTAAATGCCAAATATCCCTACCCTATCCCAGACTAGCTATCTTCTGGCTATCTATCAAAAATATAATAGATGAGGTTTCACAGTGAAGCCTAAAATCCACTAAAACAATGAATACACACCAAAACACAAAGGGGTACATCAAAGGTAAGTCCTCTTTATTCATTTTATTGAACAAAAGTTTAAATTTATCTTTATTAAGCGTTTGCAGACCTCAGTATTTTATTTCTAATACAACATCTCTTTTAATTCAACGGTCTGTAATGTGATACCGGCTCACTCAAAGGTCACGTTCCGTGTCACCTACGGCACTTAAGAATGTAATTTACATTACACCTTTTCCTCATAACGTGAGTTTGGGCCACCTGCGATCTACCTAGTACTTGATAAGATGTTACCGGTACTTTGAGCTTTTCCACTAATAATAAACATTTAGCAACTACTTACTTTAGCAATTTCATTAATTTAAGTAATAATGTGGCTATATTAAAAAAAAAACAGTATTTAACACTGTTTCCATGCTAGTGAACCAGTTTTTGAAAGTCAGATAGTCAATAATACAAATAAATTTAAATATAAAAACCATGTTTATAAGCATTCACGGCAGCTATATTCAACATATACAAATAAAACAGACCCCTCTTTAACCCTTTAAGCCCTGATATAAAAATGCATATTCTCCTTACTGTTCCCCATACATTTCTTTTGGAACTAGTAAGGAGAATTTGTCTAAATATCAAGACATCTCATCTTTGGAGATCACTTTCTTTGTTCTCATCACTTGAATGTTTGAACAAGTAGTGATAATGTAAAGAGAAATTTCATTTTCGTCACTGTTGGGGCTTGAAGGGTTCATTTAATCTAAGCTTCATTTAATTTAATCTTCATTTAATCACTTAGAATTTAATCATTTAATTAATTAAGCTTCATTTAATCACTAAGAACATAATTCTTGACCCTAATGCTGACTAAAACTCTTGCAACTAACCTGCACATCGACCACAAAATGAGATACAAAGGAAATATGACACCAATCATGCCTATAAATATAATCACTTAGCATGTTTGCCTAAAACATAGTTGCCATAAATTTCCCAAAGTCAAAATAAATTACCTTAAAATAACAAAATTATTTATTACTCATCATATTCACCCAAGACAGGGTCAGAAATTAACTTTTTTATGCGAGCGCCAAGTGGCGACTGAAATTTTTTTTTCAGTTGCCAGATGGAAAATTCTGGTCGCCAAAAAGTGTCCGTAAAATTGTTGCTTCACAGCGAAACACGAAGCTTTTAAGGACATTTCTTCGCTCAAAACATAATCTTACTCGTGAACGATCGGAAGAGTCAGACTGCCATGAAAAAAATGCATTAAATGATCGTGTAGCTTAAATTGTAGTTGAAAAGGAGTTTTTGTTAAATAGATAGCTCTCTTAGCTTGAAGACTGAACATGACGCCACTTCTTCTGAATGTAAAGCGTTATCGAAAATTTGTAGAGCGTTTCGTTGAGCATTCAATGGTGAAAGGAATGCGATGCGCCCACGGTATGGTTGTCAGATGAAACTGCTGAAAACATGGCGGCCGCTAAATGTCGATTACATTGCGTGGATTACAACTGTTGTGGAAGTCATTTAACAAGAATCTTACCTTCGTTTTTGATCTAAATTATTTTCTATGGGGATTAAAAACTTCAAAAAGACTAGGGGTAAGTTTCTGCTGGAAATCAAATGCGAATTTTTCCATTTAAAACGAAATTAATTCCTTGAGCGGCGGTTCAAAACATTAACAAGGCGCTGAAAGTTAGTCGCCTCCTAGCGACTAGCCTTGAAATTCTGGTCGCCAACACTCAATTTTCAGTCGCATTGGCGACCAGCTGGTCGCAATTTCGGACCCTACAAGATGACTTAGGAAGGTTATCACTGATTGCTTGGACATTTTTAGCTGACGTCATTATTAACTCTTTAAGCCCCAAGAGTGACAAGCACCTATTTTCTCCCTACAATATCACTAGTTGATCAAATATACAGGTCATGAGAATAAAGTAAATGATCACCACACACAAAATGTCTTGAAGTTTGATCAAATTCTTCCAACTAGTACCATGAGAAATATATGGAGAACAGTGAGGAGAATACGGATGTGGATCTTGGGGCTTGAAGGGTTAACATCTTGGAACTCAATAATCACTGATAAACTAACAGACGTCATTACTATAGAAAAAGCATATAAAATTTAATTAATGTGATTGAGAAGTTTCAAAGTTTCCATGTAAAAGGCCTTTAAATTTAAATGGCATTTAAGATAACTGCAAGCTATAGGTGCCTTATTTGAAGCCTACAGTCTGTCTGTTCATGGCTAGAAATTTCCTGTGGTATTTAGTTGCATGTGTTGTTGGATAGATGTCTTTGTCACAAAAGTTGGTATCAATTTTAAACCTAGTATAGCCCGGCACATCTCTGAAACTTGCACATCTGGATGGATGCTCTTTCTTAAAATTAATACAACTCTCTCAAGCAGAAACCCTTCTTCATGGCAGACCACTCTAGAAGACCAGGCGTGCATTTCTTGACAGCTCCGAAATCTCTTTGGCTCCGAAAAGCCAGTTGTACAAACGTGAATGACTCATTCTTCAAGGTTGTCATTTTAACATGCATTTAAGATCAGAAATGTTAAACTTACAACAAAGTTTCATCCTTAGAAACTTCATTGTTTACAAGATACAGTTTGAATTATTGTGCTTGAAATTGGCCCAAAAGGTTTCAGGGCTTTTGAGAAATGCAGCCAGGTCCTCCCTTCAGTTGTGAACAAGTCAGAACTGGTTCCAGCCTGTCAATTTGAGTAGGGGTTCACTGTAATCAAATGAGATACACCCCAAATCTTGAAGGATCACCACTAGGGGTTAAGTATTTGATTGGGTTCCGTCTGACTTTGGACACCCGCACTGCAACATCCAAAATGAAATCAGGTGAAAACTGCTGGAGAAGATTTTGTTGAGGAATGAAATAGTTGGGTAAATTTTGCATCACGAGGCAATGGAGCAAGTCATCCAACAAATCAAGCAGATGCTTCACAAAATTGTCAGCTTTCCAATGCGACAGTGGGAGTCTCTCTGCCGCAAGCAGAACTAACGTCTGCATGTGATAAGACTTCAACAGACATGGCCTGTCAAAGTGTATTTCACACAGAAACTTCAACATACGAAGACAATCTGTAAGTACTGGGTTGTCGTCATTTAGTTTGTTCAGTAGAATGTTCTCAGCTCGTGCAAATGAGTACTGGAAGAACATGCCACACAGTGGGTCTTCTTTTGACAGAGATGGTGGTTGCTTGAGCACCAGATGGCAGCCATAACTGACAACATCTTTGACAATATGACTGTCTGGCCACTGTCTTTGCCGAGCTTGCCATTCTGCTGCACATGAAGGCCACTGGATGTGCCGCAGAGACAAGACATAATCCACAGTGAGATACTTGTAAAAGTAGTACACTGTTACTGCTGGACCATTCTCTTCAATCTTTCTCACAGTGATTCCATGACGTTTCAGATCTTCCTGCTCCAGTGTCTCTCCCTTTGCCATAAGAAACCTGTACTGCATGTTCATGTGCACAAAGGACAACAAAATTGGGCATAGGAAATTTTTCTTCAGTCTGTCAGCAGATAAAAAGTACTGTATCTTCCCTTCATCAGACTTATGTGGCACAAAACAGAAACTCCACTCTTCAAGTTCCTCTGGAATTTTCTCAACCCAAGGCCCAATGAGAGAAAAACCTGGAAAATCCATTTTGCTTCCATGATCTGGCACTGTTTGAAAAACAAACTTTTTCAGCACCAAATGATAATCTATCTCGGGTTGTACATGGATCAAGGGAGCATTGACCCCATCTTCATTGTGTGCAGGAACAACTCTTAACTGTCTCTGCATGCTTCCAGTTTTTAGCATTTTGTAACTGTAGACTTTTGGGACACAGTTGAGAATATCAAAGATGCCATCTTCTCTAAGCTTTGTCTCCTCCAGAATTTGGTTCAAAAGACCAACCAATTTTGCATCATACATGTTGTGTACACCCAGCTCTATTAGACTCATGTGTATATCATGTACGTTTTGACCTGATACAGGGTCAGTTCCAGCTTGTTGATACTGAAAGGGCCTCTCAGCTTGAGGTTGTCTGCACACAGGTTCTGGTTGCTTGATGATATCTGGCTCAAACTGGGCTGGAATCTGAATGTATTTGATTCCCTCTCCCTCCAAGATCTTGAGCTGTTCTCTTAGGTAAGCAGAGATGTCTTCTTGCTGGGACAAAGTCTGTTCTTTCTGTTGCTCTTCTTTGTGAGTTTGGGTTGTGTCCCCAGTTGATGCTTGTGGTGAGAATTCTTCTTTTGGGTTTTCTTTTGTCTCCCTTTCCTCCAACAATGATATAGTTATTACTGATGTGGTTGATGCTGTAGCTGCTGTTGCTAATGAGGCTGTTGTTGATGCTGTTGTTGCTATACTTGTTTCTGTCGCAGTTGTGACTGTTACTGGCATGGTTGCTGCTGTTGCTGTTGCCTCATCACATGAAATCTGATTTTCTTGATCACAGATTTGTTTTCCATCCTTTTCGTGATTAGACTCATTTCCAATATTCTCTACGACATCTTCTGTAATATCATCTTTCAGTTTTAACACTTCAGTTCCTGTTTCTTTTTTCCAATCAGCTAAGGTGTCACAATCACTTCTCCCCATAGATGAGGCCTCAAGTGTCTCTTTTTGGGAGGCTGTGATCATTTCTGTATCAACCACAGTTTCAAAAACACTGCCTGAAACATCAGTGTTATCAACAGTATTCCCTTCAACATTCACATTTTGCTCAAGCATTTCTGTGTTCATTTTCTCCTTGGTGCCCATGGTTTTTCCATTCTCATCAAAGCTCCTCATTTCCTTATCTTTTACGTTTGCCAATCTTCCTCCCTCCATGGCATTATGTTCTCTTTGGTTGCTATTTTCAGAAGTTACTTCCTGCTTGTTAGATGCTAAATCATTCCCACTAATGACAACCACTTCAGGCTTTGATGAATCTGCTGGACTGTTGTCACAATACGATGCCAAACCATGAAACAAAACTGGCACATCCACAGTTTTGTAGGTTTGCATCAATGCATTCAAAGCCCTAGCTGCCGCACTGTCATCATAAGGATCGCCTATCTGAATCATAGATACAAGGAGTTCCACAACACCTTTGCCCAAGAGGACTTCTTGTAAACCATTAAATCGGCTCAAATTCTCGATACATTTAGCGACGTCTACAGCATACACACCCTGGTAATTAAGATACTTCTCTCCATTGCTTACAGAATTTGCAAGGATGTTGACAATAAAATCTAAACAGCTCTCTTCTGCAAGTAAGTAAACACTTGTTTCATCATCAGCGACTTGAGCTGCAATAAACATGGCCAATGATTTTACCAGTGTAGTCAGTTGCTCAAAGGGTCCTTCATAACTGACAAACACATTTATGAGAATCAATACAGTATCACTGAAGTTCCGAAAATTTGCTGATGTTGCTGGGTTTTTACCCATTTCCCACAAAAAGTGGATATTGGCAAGCAGCATCTTAAACTGGTCAGGCATTGGACTCGGCAATACTAAGACATTCAGATCTTGTAGAAGTAGCTCAAGTATCTTAGTTGAGGCCAGATTGCCTGCAAATGTTCTACTCACAAGAAGATTCGTAAGAACTTCTGTTACAGCAACATAGAGGGGGCAAAAGATTAGCATGCCTGAAGGACGACTTTCTTTCGCTACCGCCATAATGTCAGCTGCGGTTCCATCCGATTGCATTAAGTAATAAGACTTGATTAAGTAACGTTGGAGAATGAAATGTCCGTCAGTACCAGCTATGTTGTCAGCGACGTTTCTCATCGACTCTTTCCCTAAGCCAGCGAGGATATTCTTTACTTCGAGAAGTGTTGATGTCGATGCTTGCATGCACGATAGCTGGATTGAAAGATCATTTTGCGGAAGCGCACTCTGGGCTTGTAAAGTCTCTTTGAGTTTTTTCAGAATCGTTTCCGAAATGAATCTGTCAGATATATTGCTCTCCATGGTGAAATCCTCCTTTTTGCATACGGAGATGTTCGTATTTGTTTTCTTCAATCGCAATTTATCGGATTCGAAACAAAATAACTTTCAATTCACTTTCGACTTTTCGATCAAGTTCTTCCGGTCTCAGCGAGTTACTGTTTCCCCAGAACTGTGATTTTCCGTATCCCGGAAACGAATAAGAGACGAATCGTCATCTTTAAGTCAACATAAGGCTGCGAGTAGATCGACTCTTCTCTATCTGATCTCCCACTGTATTAACATGCCTTGCTCGTTCACCGAAATGTTTTTGGGTGCTTCTATCCCGGAAGTGAAACGGCCACGCAACAGTATATCGACAAACCGACGGTCAACTATGAGCCCACAGGCAACTTATAACTTCCTGTAAGGGGAGGATTGGATCGGATGACAGATACGGACGGCGGATCACCTCAAAAATTCAGTTAATAAATAGAACCGGTAATTCATTGAATAGAGCAGCAGTAGCTTAATAAGCAAAGTTACCAGAGTAGTATTGAGAAGAGGTTATTATGTTACTATTTGTGAAACCATGGATGAAATAATGTGGAATGGTAGACAAACAGACAATATTTCACAAATTAGTTTCTTGACATTTCAAGAGCTCAATATTTCTCAAGGGCTTAACCTTTACATAACATTAGACTTTCAAATGTGTGCAAAAAAAGACAGAAGGTCACTGTTTATTCGGCTATCGTTACTTTTAGGGGACTCGCGCTACATAGGGAAAAAAACCAGTGAAAAACTGTTTGAATGCACGCGCAAATATGACGAGTGACAAATTTGATGACGAGCGTTTATTAGCGAGAAAAACAAATGAAAACAAAATGAAAATTGGTTAAACACTCATCTACAGTATTTAGGGTTAAGCACTGATCGATAGTGATTAGGCCTAAGAACTCATCTATACTTCTGTTTAGGGTTAAGCACTGATTCTACGACGGTTAGCTTTGTTATTGTTGAGTTTAGTTATTTCTAAACTTTGTACAATTAATTGCATTCGTCATTTTTGCGCGTGCATTCAGACAATTTTTTGTCTATATAGCGCGAGTCCCCTAAAAGTAACGAAAGCCGTTTATTCTTACAAGCCTACAGCTCCATTGGGTGCTGAGTATTGCATAGGGGACCTCCCCTCAAAACATTATGGTTGTACACTCTGAGTGCATTAACCAAAGATGAGGAAAGACATAGTGAGAACTACATTATTTTATTTTTCTTCCTTTCTCGTGAAATTTCGAAATGCGTGGCAGAGAGGTACATAATGAAAATAAATTTATTGTTAAAAAACTGGAGCATAAATTTCTTGCTTATTTCTATCATTTTGGCTCAAAAGTCTGAATTTTTCAAGTATAGAGAGCTGTCTTGCAATTCAATTTTAAAACACTTCAAAAGATAATTCTTGATTGTAGTGTCTTTGTCAGCCTTCTGTTTTTGTATGTTGGTTAAAATGTCTCTCGCAACATCAATGTATAATCTTCCTCAACAAAAAAAAAGAAAAGAGCACATACAGTCTTGTTCATTCCTTTATTCTGAACTACTTATTTAACAAGCGGAGGGGGGGGGAGTACTTCCATATATAAGCTACATAGGTATGTGCTGCTAAACTAAACTAGACTTAGTCTTAGTATTCATGCAAAATTTCCCATATTATGGAAAAGAAATAAAAATGCATGGGGTGTCATTTTTCAGGTCTGGACCAAAAAAAGGGTTGAATTTTCTATTTTCTATCCTTAATTAGGGTCAGAGTTTAAGAACCTAAGTGGCACACACCTACCCTAAATTGAAGGGAGTACCCCCCCCTCACGATTTAGCACAAGGGTTAATTGTATTTCCTGTCATAAGTTAGGTAAGTTTGACTAAGTTCAATTAGGTACCAAACATTTTACTATGACATGAAAAAGGGACTATTTCACCCTGCCCAAAACCCAATAAATGATTTCTCTACTACTGTAGAAAACAAACTTAACTTTGACATATTTTTGGAAAATTACATTTGTATTTTGCAAGAATACAGTCTTAAAGAAATACTAAAATTGCAGCCAGGAATCATAATAAAAATTGTAAAAAATGGTTTGACACCGGGTAAAAAACGTTAAAAATGAACGTTTAGAATTAATTTTTATTAAGGTTTTTTAGCCGTAATTTTAAACATTTGTTTTAACATTTTTTAGCTGGTGTCAAACCATTTTTCACAATTTTTATTACAGCACTTACTTTGTTCGTGCTTCTCCCTCGCAGAGGGAAGTGGCGACGCTTGAACCAGGCTGACTGATGAAAAAAGACAAGTTAGGGTCTTCTGGTTCCTTTGGATCTATAATGCATTCATGTTCGTGTCCCCAGATCACAAGATTAAGAAAGTCATCCAGGAACTTTTCTGGGATGTAGTTAGTAAGGCCATGCTTTGACCTAAAGAATACAAGAAGCAAAACTTGCTACTGCACTTTTCAACACACAAGCTAAGGAGGCCCACATGGCTGCAAGGTATCCCAGTTTCTGTAGTATGAAGCAACTGAGAGTATTGCTACTCCCCCTTGGATGGGATGCTAGTCCATCACAGGGTTAGCCCCCCCCCCCCCCCACATTGTACAAACTCTTAAACTTCAAAACAGAACTAACAAATGCACTTAACATTTCCTATTAATCACAATTACCAACTACAAGACATCCAAAGAACAACTCAGAAATAGAAACAGACAAAACAGTTTGAAATCTACCAAACACAACCCACAAAGGTGACGCTTTCAGCACATTAAGAGGGCTACACATAATTTTGCTTTCTTAAAATTGACCACAAAGCAGTTGCTTTTTTCTCTTAAAACTTCATTTGCCAAAAATAATGATACTGGTAAGGCACAAAGTGCCAAAAATATGAATCTTGTATGCAGACCTAATCCCATCGCAGTCGCACCCTCATACATATCCAATCCAGAAATGTTTTTGTTTATATGCCATACCTGGGATCAACACACACATAAACACCAACAATGCTTCAATCTATTCTTCAAAGGACATATGACCCACTAAGTGACACCATTTTGGTCAGAAAAAATATTGTACTCCAGGTAGTTTTTTATTCATCTACAGAATGACTGTCACTGGTATTAAAAACACTTGTCTAGGCATAATTTATGACTGACATGTTTCAATTACAATATTTGTTTCAGTTGTTTGAGTGGCACGCCTGTAAGCTAGCTGGTCTGTTGTAAGGCAGTACTGAGGAAAGCAAAGCATGCTAACCACTATAATAATCAGTTTTTAAAAGTTGTGATTTTTTTACTTAGTCTCTTATAAAAAAAGTGGTTATGTTCCCAGGCCTTCAAATGACATTATACCTGTTTTGATGCAGTACAAAGACATTGAACCAAGAGTCAGGGTCTTCTCTTGGTCTTAGCATTTTAACCCTCTGATTCAAAAAAGTCCTGTGAAGTCGCTCATCTCTGATGGATCCCAAACCAAACAGAGCCAGTTTGACACGTCCCTTTTGAATCAAGATGGGTGACACTGTGATGTCATCAATTGACGCCGCTCTTCCAAAGTAATTGACAAACCCACATACACTGAGCAAGTCCAGAGCACAAAGGTTCCCATCCTAACCAAGATGAGAAGAAAATACAACAGTTTTGGTCTCTCTGATCAACCACTGTCAATAAGGATCACCTCCACAAAAGTTTTTAGGCAAACACTGTGCTTATTAGCTCTCTTTCTTCTGTTATTCTCCTTTATACATGTGCTTTTAATACCACACACTCACATGATAGTTATGGTGGTTTTTCTTATGACAAATTAACTGAAATGTCTGTCGAGAGGAAGCATGACATTATGAGCTTAACCCTTTAACCCTTTCCCGTCCGACTTTTTTGCTTAAAAAAACGCATTTTTTACTGTTACGGCGGTTTTTTGAGTGCTATGTGTTGCCAAATGCCACTTAACTTTGCTACAAAAGAAATTTCTTACAATTTAGCTAGATTTTGAACCAGCTTCTGTTGTAATTTGTACAATATTTTGCTTTCACACATGCGCATCAGCCAAAATTTGGACTTGTTTTTTTTTGGTGATTCATTTCCATTTTTTTTCTCGCTTCTTTTACTTTCCGTTTTCTCTCCCTTTCTATTCTCTTTACCTTCTACCCTTTATCCCCTTTCTATCCACTGGAAAAGTTTTGGTCTCAGCCCTTCAAAAAACCTGGAAATGGAACATTATCAACTAGGTACTTGGCCTATTTTACCACCATATTTGCACCCAAAATTGGACACGTTTTTTCTGGTATAGCTCTGCCACAATTTGGTTGATATTCAAAATGGACAGACGTATGGATGGATCTGTCCTTGCCGTATTAGCTGCTTATCAAAACAATCTAGTGTCGCCAGAAAATGATGATGTCACAAGGGGTTCAATGTCTCCCAACTCTGACGTCAGAAAAATACGACCCTTGACATGAAAGAGTTAAGCCCCAATAGTGACAAGCATCTAATTTCTCCTTACAGTATCACTAGTTGATCAGACATACAGGTCATGAGAACAAAGGAAATGGTCATTAAAGGCAAAATGTCTTGATGTTGAAGCAAATTCTCCCAACTAGTACTATAAAAAATGTATGGAGTACAATGAGGAGAACATGCATGTTGATATTGGGGCTTAAAGGGCTAATTGCTTCTTTCAAGGCGTTCTTTCCACTTCCTTTCTTCTTTCCTTGCACATCTACTTTTGTAAACTAATTACCAAATGTTATGTGGTTAACAGCTCAGCTGTCATTAAGCTTCGAAGCAGCCGGCCTTTCAGGGAAAGTAGCTGGTAATGAACTAAACTCCCCTACGCTTGTTGTGTTTCAGCCATTTTGAGTCTCTGAGTAGCTGGCCATCTTCACTGTAGTGGTCAGCTATAAAAGCCGACTACCACCTACTAATGACATCCCAGGGTTAACAAATGAAGGGCCCGGTGGAAAAAGGGCGTGAGTGACGATTTGAGGTTAAAATCGAAATTGCTCCTATTTAGCTGAACATTGGCACACAGGCTGGTTTTCATGTAAGGAACGCCGTTGCGCACTTATTTCTTGACCTGAGATCTAAAATTTGAAGAATTAGTGTATTACTTTTGCTTAAAACTGACACAAAGAAAACAACAGGACTGCGGATTCTAGGTTGAATTCCTTTGTTTTAGTTTAGGCAGAGAACAAAAGAAATCTTTCATGCATCACTTGAGCGAGTTCAGTTCAACAACACTTTTCACGCAAAAGTAATACGCTAATTCTTCAAATTTTAGATCTCAGGTCAAGAAATAAGTGCACAACAGCGTTCCTCACATGAAAACCAGCCTGTGTGCCAATGTTCAGCTAAATAGGAGCAATTTCGATTTTAACCTCAAATCGTCACTTACGCCCTTTTTCCACCGGGCCCTTCAAATAACAACATCAATACATTATTAAAATCAGAGTGTTTTTTGGTGTTTTAGTGTTTTATTAAACCTTACAGCTTTTCTTAATGATAATATTCTTTTCATTTTTTCTCAAGTGAGTTAGAAAGTATAAATCACTTCCTCATGCTAATTGTTGTTATATAACTCCACCTCAGAGTTTTAGCAATGAATTGAAAAGTGGGCACATCCTGGGGGCTACTCTTCTGATGATCGATCAGTAGCTATTAAAGATAGGGTGTAGTTTCCACAAGTTTCCTGGAAATGCAAGTATCCACAGGACAGCCAGATGCCCTCTGGTGACAACCACGACCGACGAAAACCTGTGATCAATAGTTTCATACGTTTAATTCCAAAGTAAGTTTTCTTACCCCAGCTGGATCATCATGATTTCCATGTATTGAGAACACTGGAATGGATATGTTATAGTTTGGATCTTCATAATTAACCACAGGAAACCTGTAAAATAAATGATTGTGTACATGGCTATATGTAGAAAAATTAATGTACTGGTAGTCCATGAAAAATCTCCAGTTATTATATGCAATAATGAAGTTCAACTGTACTGTGTATGGTTTGGTATGATTTCTCTGAAAATTTTCTAAGTGAATTGATCCACTCTGTTGATAGCCAGTAAGCCAATGAGAAATTTGCTGAGTGCTGGAAATCACTTAAACCTCAACCTACTCAAGATTTGACCCTCTTTTATCACATGTGGAGGGGGACAGGAGGGGGGGGGGGTGGGAGACTGGGAGAAAAGGGGGCAGGAGGTGTACGGGAGGCAGAAGAATAGGGGCGGGAAGCGGGATTCCCAAGGTGGCAGGAAGCGGGAGAAAAAGAGAAAAATTATGCAATCGCAATCGATTTGATTGATCGCAATCGAAAACATGCAAAGAGGCACGAGCCAACAAATACAGGGAGGGAATTGGGATTAACGGTTACAGGAAGTGGGAAGTTTAACCCCCCTGTCCCCCCTTCCTCACATCATATCGTTGAAACATCATTTTTTTTTTCAGGTTCATGGCCTAACAAAAAACAATGAACATTAAGGACGTTCGCGCGAAAAACTTCCACAACACAGATTTTTTCATAGTTTGGCTACAGTCAGATAATGAGTTACCTCTGTCAGAAATGCAAAAAAATTGGGGGGTCACCAACTTCGTTTTTGAAATAAAGTACATGGAAACTACTCCAAATTTGACACATTGGTCCTCGTAACTTGACATGGCCTCAGTGCTTGTTAGTTGAAAAATATTGAAAATGATTTGCTGTAGACCCACTTTCTTAGTCAAATTTTATTTAAGGTGGCTCGAGAGGGTTTTTAAATGTTATAAACATTTTGAAACGAGGTAAGATTACAAGGAAATATTTCTGAGCATGTAGGCAATCTATGAATATCTTGACCATTCTTTTGTCGGGCAATACTCTAAGGCTGGCTGTGACATCATAGCCATTACCATGACAACCCTAAAGGTCCACAAAAAAACACCCAAATTTCAGTTTTCGCCAATTATCCGAAAAATTAAGTCAGTGACCTACCCTTTTTATTGCATTTTTAGAAAGCTCTCTAAATTCTTTAACTTCTCTGACAGAATGGCAAAAAGTTATTCAGTGGAACTTAAGTTATATCGAAAAAGCCGTTTTATGAATTACAAAAAATTCCACCGAATAACTTTCTTCCAAAGCCTTCTATTTGAACTGGCACACTTAGTGTTACATGCATGCAAAAAATCAGGATGGGTCACCAAGCAAAATTTCAAGATAAAAACAAATGTTTCATGCAAGTTTTATTTCCGGTTTGTGCGATTTTACACGGCATTTAACTTCCGGTATTTTGCACGTGCGACTCGTTAATAGAAATTTGGATTCACTCAGCTGATGTGTGCATTCTTGCTATGTCGTGTGTAGGCTCCGCGTGTGCGCGGCTAAAAACCCTTTCGAGCCTCCTTGAGTGGGTTTGTCAAGTAAATAATATGAACCAGTGTCATCCTTTTAGTTAAACTCAACCTCTAAGATGGACTTTTGCAAACACCGAGCACCACAATAATAGCAGAATTCAATGATGTGAGGGCAGAGAAGTTGAAAAAAATCAAACTTCCACAACACAGATTTTCTTTAATTTTTCACAAAACGTAGATAATCGACAAAGAAAGTGATCCATCAAAAGAAAATATGGGTTCACCAAACATTTAAGGGAGTTAAACCCATGCATAGATATTAAAGTGTCCACTAGCACTATATATTTCCACATTTCTTCAACAGTGCGCGCGCTCAATGCATGACGGGGCATGACACGGCAAAGTGAATTGCGTGCCCAGTAAGGATGTGCAGAAACAATTAGCACGAACGTCCTTAAGCAGCACTTAAAGAAAAGACAAGATGCTGACAACAAGGACAATCTAACCTAGAATTAGAGAAGTTCACTGACTGGTCACTGAGGAACTCTAACTGGCAAGGTTTATCGCCCAGACAGTACTTCCTAAGTAGTGCCATGGTGCTGTGTAATGTTTTACGAGAAGGTTTGTTTTCATGAAACAGATCCCCACCAAGCAAAATAAAATCAACCTGTAAGATAAAAAAAAGACAGTAGCATTAATGGGAACCTATACATTAGAACACCAGTATTTTTTAAATTTTATGCCAGCGATGTTCCCAGTGCCCTTGCTCCTTCCTGTTGATTACCAGCAAAAAAGGGGTGTCTAGGGAGTAAGATTGGTGAGAGACATGATATCTGGAACATGTGCACTAGGTTTAAATGGAATTAAATGCAATTTGAGAAACTTAACAACAAAGAGAAGCTTGTAGTTGTCCTGTGGTGAGCAGTATTAGTATGTCAGTGCATGCTAAGAGCACTCATTCAGCATTCTAGCATGGTTGAGCAGCCCTTTTTGGGAGCATGTGGAAGCACTTTCAGGGATATTTTTGGCCCACTGACCTCTTTGTACCCTCCCCCCCCCCCCCCCCCATCCTTCCCTTCTCCTTCTACATCATTAACTCAGTGTGAAGGGTGCCTGGTGGACTTTACATCGGGGCTCACGCTTGGCTTACAAGGACTGCCAACCATGGAAGCAGTATACTCTCTAGGGGCTATCTGCCCAAGGTGGAGGTACCTGGATAGCCTATATAGCAAGCGTTCCTGTAGGTTTTTCCACCCGTTCGAGGCATTTTTCACTTTTTGGCGGTGCAAAAATGCTTCAAACCTGCAGAAAGCCCTACAGAAATGCTTGCTTTGCAGGATAGTACCTGGATACCCAGACACTCATCTTCCATACAGGGGTACTCCAGCCCCTAAACAAGCCAACTGGCAGGAGGCAGGCCAGTTGGTAAGATTTTCTTTCTTTGTTAGCTTTTGTTTTGCTGTACGCTGTTATTTTAAATGTTTTTTTCCCTTTGTTTTACGTCATTTGGAGTTTCACAGGTTCTTTCACCGAGGTAAAGCCCCCTCCCATGCCCTAAGCACCCAGTATACTGTACCCCGGCAGTTGGATGAAAATAAAAAGGCTGTCTTCTTATTTTAATTAGATTAAATTATGATGAGCAGTTATCAGGAAGAAAATGGAAACGTGACCTTCAGTTGATGTGTCATAAACTTACAATAATTTGCAGCAACTTACATTCTTCTCTTCTGCTATTTGCAGTATTTCCTCAAATGTTACAAGTGAATCATTCCCTCTAACCTGATCTTTTTCCATATACCCAAGATGGCAATCTGTAGCTAAAAGTCAATGCAATGACACACCGTAAAATCATTAAGATTAAGTTGAAGTTTGCATAACCTCACATCACCAAAAATTGTCATGAAAATTGTTCAAATATTTCGCTATTTGTTTGCCCCTGGAGCAGAAAACTACGCACCCACAAGAATTGTCATCGTATTTGCAGCATCATTTTCTTCTGGCCTGTTAATAAAACAAGAAACGAGTAAACAATTTCATCAGACACTTGCAAAACTCAAGATAAATCTGTAAAATTTCTGCACGGAGCTTACTGGACCGCCATCTTGAATTCCCGCGGTTTTATAAAATCCGCTGACCATGGACTGACGATATTGGAGACGTTTGGTTGACATTCGTTTTCTCTGGTTCTATCAGCCAAATAAAATTGTACCTCACTTTTATAAAGTTGTTCTAATGGCCAAAATATATTTTCAAACATATCAGGAGATAAATCTTTTATTATGTCGCTTCAGAAATGAAATATTTTTCTAAATATTTCTATCGCAGAAAAGTCGCCCACTCTTCGGAAGGCGTCGCCACCACTTCGGATTATTTCGTCACCGTTGCCATTGGCTAACAAATTGAACAAACTTCGTTGGGGGCCCCCTTACAGCACATGCCTGCAGAAGCAAGCGCCATTGTGATTTTTGAGTGTCACTTGCCTTTAGCTGTTTTTTCCGTTGCTTAAAACGACTGTTGTCGCACTTGGACCGACTTGATCGGTGGTCTGGCATCGTCTACAGGATCTCTCGAAGCAAACAGTACTAAAATTGGCTCTAAATGACCGCGGGGTTGTGCAGTTTCAGGACCATTCAGGGAAATCACTTTGCGGCGTAAGGTGGCTTGAAAGCAACTCTCCATGTTGAATATAAGCTGACGACGGAGATGTAATGGTCCGGTGATCCTTCGGGTTCATCTACGTCGGAGATTTTACAACCATGAGTGGTCATAGACCTAGAACGACGTCGTTCGCTGAGACGAATAAGTCGCATCCGCCGAATTTTGGAGGAGTAAAAATAAGTCGTGAGTATAGACCTTTCCCATTTCATAACCTAGCTAATATTCAAACTGATTTGAGGGTAGAAAACCGGCACTATTACCTGCTTCGAAAATTTTTTAATCACACGATTGGGAGCAAATATGATTTAACTGTTCATGTTGTAGGAGATAAAGATGGAAGCAAAGTCACAACAGTTGTAGCAACTACAGGTTCGTTGCCTGACCGGACGCAAGAGATCAGTTATACTGACACGAAAGTTATTGGGAATGGCTCTTTCGGAGTTGTGTATCAAGCTCGGATGTGTGATTCCTCTGAGCTCGTGGCTATAAAGAAAGTGTTACAAGACAAACGATTTAAGGTAAATATAGTTTCGTTTGTCTCCATTTTAACCACAGGATATGTTTCCCGGTATAAATTAAATTTCCTGCGAGTTCGTTGTCATAAAATGCCGAAATTTAACTCACCGATAATGGCAACATCAACTTTTTTCTTTCAGAATCGTGAGCTGCAAATCATGAGAAAATTAGACCACTGCAATATCGTCAGGTTGCGATGGTTCTTTTACTCCAGCGGCGAGAAGGTTTGTAACCTTTTTTTTTCTGATATTGGAAAACGTAATGAGTTTTTTTTCGAGCAACATATCCATCGTTGAATATCTTGATGTTTTTGCATCAGTGAAACGCAACCCGCTCAAGGCCTGTTATATCGTCTTGTTTGCTCCAAAGCGATTCCGGCTGGACGTAAAACTTGTATTGAAAGGCCTACGTGGGTGTACGAACACTGATTGCCATAATTCACTAAAGCTTACCATTCTATTCACATTAGTTCAGAAAGCCAACGGCCCACATTGTGTTATGGACACGAAGACAAGATTGAACAAAGCGTTGCTTGCAATGTATTTCTTTTTCGCAATGTACACTCCCTGAAGGTGAAAACAAATTTTGCTATTTTAAGCAACACGTCTTTCACCGCACAGACACGAATGCGCTTCCAATTTTTATCCTTTTTGGTTAAATCTGTGTTATAGAGTTTTTTTAACTCCATATTTTAAACGAACAAACTGTTTACAATTGGGTCATCCCGGTTTTGTTTTTTACATTTCAGTTGTTGCTTTTTTAGATTTTTTTCTCTTCGTGTTGAGCGTGATCTTGAAAGATATGAACCTTTTCCGGCATAATGCTGTTGAACAGGCTGCCGATAGCCGGTTTAGAACTTCATCACGGATGGCTTTGCAATATTATATTTCCTTTTCAATAACTGCTTGATTGCATATTAATTTCAAGGCTTAAAAAAAACTTGGCATCACTGATTCTCAGAAATTTTTCTTTTATATTTAATTTCTAGCCAGCTGTTTATGAGAGACCATTTCTGAATTTTTGAGAAAAATGATGAAACTAAGCGAAATTCTATAATAATTCAGTTTGTAAGATACAACCAGAAAGAGAACTACAAATGTGATATTTAAAATAAGCTATCAATCTTGACACTGTTCATCCAGAGATCAAATTTTTGTTTCTTATATCAATCATTTTTATACCAGTCTAGATTTTGTGGTTATGAAAGGTTCAGTCATGTCTTTAGAACTATTGTTGGCAATGCAGAATTGCTTGTGTAGATATCCTGCTAGGTTAACTTCAATAATGCAATGTTTTAATGGAATTGTGTAGTCATCCAAAAAATGGAAGTCTAAATGTGAGGCTGAACTAAACAACTTGTTAACATGTGATTTCATTGTATCCACATTCTGAGCTGCATAGTTCAACTGAAGACATTGCAGGCAAAAGTTTTACCAATAAATTTGGCAACAAACAGCTAGGAAATTAGGGTGGCAGTGTTAAAATGTGAGTAAACCCTGCAGCTTTGAAAGTGAGTTGAGCTTTACCACTTTCGCAAATGTGCAGGGTGAGCCATTACAGTCAGAAGTGATGACACCCCTGAAGAGACTGGATCCACAAGGAAAGTAGATGGTCACAAACTTAAGTCTCCCGAGGCCGTTGTCTTTCAGGCATTTTCACTCTCTGAGTTGCTGAACATCTTCACTTTAGCTGAACATCTTTATTGTAGTTAGCAGTTATTATTTGCTGGTTGATGGGTGCCAACCTGTACACTTGTTTTTAAAGACATGAACTACAGAAAACTTGGTTTAAAGTGTAGGTCGTGTTCAACTGAACCAACCATTTTGGGTTGGAAAGGGCTTTTTGTGTTCTTTGGTTACAAAACAGTTTTTGTTGCTCAACTTTTTTAATTGCACCTAAACCTCAAATTTACATATGTACATTGTATTGTGCAATAGTTATTGACTGTTTCAACCAAAAATAGTAAAAACGTTCTACTGAAACACTGCAACCAAATCAGCATAAATGAACACGACCTAAATTTTACGAGAAAGAAAAACAGGCTTTTGTTTCACTAGGACAAGTTTGACCATTTAAAGCGAAAAGAAAGCCTGGAACTATAACAAAATTAACACTTTTTTGCATTTAGCCAGTCAAAAATACAAACTCTAGTCTGTTTTCGTTATTGAGATCATATGATATCTTATAGCCAGGTAGTTTTACTCAGCAGGTTTTCTTTTTTTGTCAATTAAAGGCTCAACTTTCTGCGAAGTAATTGCAATTCATTTCCCCAAACAACCTTGTATTTGCAACAGGCCACGGTAGCATGTGTGTTGTTTTTACATAGTAACGCACACTATAAAGTGTCATGTAGTTAACAATTATCCTCAAAACAATTTTTGTGAACTGGTAGACTGCAAGGCATTGAAAAATGCAGTAAAATATAAGCCGTTGGAAGCTTGATATTTCAAGTAGCATGAGTAAGAAAAATCAATAGATTTGTGATTTTCATCGCAACGTGTGTGCGATCATTGTCCCTCAGTAAAAAAGTCATTATAGTTTTTATTTGATAAGAGAGCCAATTAGGTTTGTAGATTTTTAAATTAGGGCTATAGCAAAAGCTTGCTAATAGCCATTAAACAAACCCTGTGAGAGCTGGTTGATATAGAAAATGCAATAAAACTTTTATTGGGTTTTTTACACCTGGATTCACCTGATTTTAAGGTATACTAACAAGTGTTTTGATACTGAGACATCATAGTGGCTTTCTGTAAATCGATTCAATTCTCATTGTTTAGAGTAATGAGCATTAGAGATACTGACCTAGCTAGAAATACTCAAAATTTTGTTTTGAAAACAAATGGTACCACAAAAAGTACATACACATGTAGCTTTGATCTGAATGGCTACATTCCAGCTTTTCTTCAGAAAACTTAAAAGTTAAAATAGCCTTAACCTGACTTGGGCTTGTATGGGACCTACCGACTTTGATGTCACCCCCTCACCTGTTTTTTCAAATCATGGCAAATCACTGATTTTTTAAAACGAACCCTTTGGTTTTATGTCAGAAATGTGTACAGTGTTTTTCAGGGTTTATGGTCAGAACATTTTCAAAAGCAATGCATGTATGCACATGTGTAATTCAGAGTGCAGGGCTGTTTCATGGTATCGGCATATTGTGACAGATAACTATATCAAAGATAATTTGGCTTTTATTTTGTACTGCTGTCAAATTAAAAGTTTTTGTTTATGGTCATTTGTAATTCGTCACTTTAGTCTCTGAGAGATGTCATTTTATCAGAGACAATCACATTGACTCCATGATTTGGTCTGAAACTCCTAAGAAGGTGCTCTATATTTGACCTTGAGAATGAACGGGTTAAGAAAAAGAAACTTGTTGTGTTCACATGATACCTTATGACAGGAAGGTGTAAAATGCATGTGGAATTTAAAAAATATATTTATAACTTTAAGGTCAGATAACCTTATCATCGCACAGGGTCTAGTTCAGGGGTGTAGTTCTGCCAGATTACCACACTTAAAACCTTGAAGTCCTAACTGTGACGAATATGAAATTTCTCTTTACATTATCACTCTGTTCAAACATTCAAGTGATGAGAATAAAAGAAGTGTTCACCAAGGATAAGATGTCTTGATATTTACACAAATTCTCCTTACTAGTTCCATAAGAACTGTATGGAGAACAGTATGGAGAATATTTATTTTTATATCAGGGCCTAAAGGGTTAATATTACTGGCTAGCAAAACTTCCAATAGCATTGTGAAAAATGGGGCATGGAGTCTCACAAAGGAAGCCAACATTCTTGAATTTGAAATAAATTGAGAACTTGAAAATTTCAATTTGTTACCCAATAAATTGCATTATTTGCATAAATAGAATGTATACTTTATTTAGCTTTTGTTGATAAAAATGGTGAAGATAATAAATTGGTATTGATTGTGTGGTGTTTGGCACAGGCCGCTTGGGACTCGTGAGTTCAAATTTGCATCGAAAACTGCATTCCTGAGCTGCCTTTGAGTAGGCAACTTGTGCAGATCATAGGCAGAAACAAATTTTCCATGGGATTCAAAAGTTTGTGCTGGATTTTAAGGGTCAGTTAGCGAACCCGAATGCGTCAAAGTCAGGCCAAATCAAACTACAGAGACTGTTCTTTCGGAAACCAGGATTCTTTTGTCAAAGGCACAAGGTTAAGTGTATTAATTTTGGTGAAATCCCAAGCTGGTCGGAAATTTGAGGTTCTTGAAGCTGCATGCCTATATATACAGTAAAAGAGTACATGTAGGTCAAACTTCAAGTTTCTAAAACTGCCTCCCGGAACTTTAAATCGACAAACCAAGCACATAGTAACATACATTAACACAGTGTTCATGTTTCTAAGCATTTTTATTTGACTTTCATCTGTTCAAAAAGCCAAAATTATCGTATTCACAAAATCCTTTGTACACAACCGAAGCGGTCATTAATATTCAGCTAGCACAGGTCTGCAACACAAGAAGAGGATGGTAAGCCTGTGGATAAACAATTCACTGCCATTCCTGGAATTTATCCTTAATTTTGATAAAAATATAAAACTTAAGTTGTTTTGTACTTTTAAATTCAAATTTTTCAAGGTGTTGAGTCAGTTGTATACAAATCAAGTGAATTATAGTCACAATGTAATTTGTTTGTTTCATTGTACTGTGATTTATTTGGAATAAATTTTCCAGTGAAAGTTGCATATTTACCTAAGCCACCATGGTAGAATGTGAACACTAAAATTTAGTTGTGGAACAAACAAACAAACACACAAACAAACAAACAGCAGTGAGTAATTGATTATTCTACGACATTTATTCATTGTGATAAATTATTTTTGTGCATACATCTTCAAACATGTACTCCCAAACCTGGAATATGATTTTTAATTGCACTTTTTTGATGCCGTTCTTTCTTACTCTAGAAGGAAACTAGAATTGTTATGCTTGACATAAAACTGTTGTATTAAATTGTTTTATTTTATTTTTCAGAAAGAAGAAATCTATTTAAATTTGGTCCTTGACTTTGTTCCTGAGACTGTTTATAGAGTAGCAAGACATTACAGTAAAGCCAAGCAAACTATTCCCATATTGTATATTAAGGTAATCTTTATCAAAATGCTGTGCCATTTGTCTTAAAGCCTCTGTTGACCGCCAGCTCTTTAATGCGTGAATGGCCTTGTACTGCTGGAGGGATTATCAAGCCATTTCAAGTACAATCATTAACATTCTTTGTGTATTCTAAATGCCTCCTTCTCCTTAAATGAATAACTGGCTCTGAATTTGAGTTGCATAAAGTTTTCCCTTTGTTAACTAGCCTAATGGTACATAGCTGAGCTCTACTGTCCTGGAATACCATCGGCATTTTAATGGTTTTCTTTGATTAGCATCTACCAAACACCGAACTTGGAAGTCAATGACATAAACTACTTTGGTTGTGTATGAGTGAATACTGCTGTAAACTATGTCTGGGATCAATAGTAACATTCTAGCATGGCTTGCACACTCAAATATTTTGTTTTTCTCATCAGCTCTACATGTACCAGATGTTTCGTTCCCTGGCATACATCCACTCTGTTGGAATATGCCACCGTGACATCAAACCACAGAATCTACTACTTGATCCAGAAACAGCTGTGTTAAAACTATGTGATTTTGGCAGGTAAAAGCATGGTACCAATATCATTTTGTGAATTGCATGAGTTCCAACGTAGCTTGGAAGGATTGTCCCTTTACTGTTTTGGGGGAACATCTAGTTTTGTGACATGATGAACTGCGGTGTTTCATGAGAGTTTTTAGGTGGCATTTTAGCTGTTACAGTTTAGGGTACTATCTTGATACTTAGACTGCTTGGTCGGTGTTGTTGATGTTCGTTGTTTTTTTGTCCTCAAATGAATTGCACAATATCAGCACTCCTGATAAAGCTCTTGCATGTTTTGTCTTCTGGTTTTGTTAGTGAAATATGGCCATCAGCCATGGTAAACAAAATATGAGTTCTTAAAATGACTTTGAGTTCCTAATCAAGAAAAGAAACAATTAAACAATGAAGGATACCTTTTCTTTTGATATCCTGTTGTGAATGTTGAAAAACAACAACACCCTCAATGTGTTAGCTTTACCAAGAAGAAGCAAGTTTGAGGTGTCAGTCTGTCCTTTTTTCTTGGTTGAGTACAGGTCCTAATTAAGGTTCATTGTGTTTCTTTGTTTCAGTGCAAAGGTGTTGGTAAAGGGAGAACCCAATGTCTCTTACATCTGCTCAAGATATTATCGTGCGCCAGAGCTTATATTTGGAGCCACAGACTATACTCCTGATATTGGTTAGGGATTTGTCATTTGATTTATCATTATTTTGTTTTCTTGTCTAAATAACCTCCTCCACTCTTATAACCAGCAAAGTGAATGTGATATTCTTACAGTAGACTCCCCCTTTCTCAAGTCTCTTGCTATGTGAAACAGAAACAATTGCATTTTCCTTAGAAATTTTTTGTACAGTCTCAAACTTTACTCAGTCTGGCTATCTTAAACTCCAGCTTGTGATATTCAAGAAAAACTATCAGTGGAAAAAAAAATGTTCTTTTAAATGAGTAGTATATAAAGCATGTACTTAGTCAATGTTTCATTGACTTCCTTCAAGGTTTGTCTCAGAGTAACTCTCACATTGTCACAGCTGTGTCAGCCCCTAAAGCCTTTTTCACTGTCATTTGAACATTCTAATACAGAACTGCTTTCTGTGACTCCTTGTTAAAGTCCATCAAAGTGATTAACCAGTGAGGTGTTGTGCTTCGCATGGCATGACAAGGACTGGGAACCAAACGGAACTCCAAAGGGAACTACTCATAATACCAGTTCTCTTGTGGGCCTGACTACAGGTGGTCCAACCATATGGTATTGTAAATGTGCATTGTTGTCACTACGTATTGGTTTCATGTTAGGTTAAAGGAGGATTATAATGTAACATATCACGGCACGAAAAATAGCAATGCAAGCATTTTTAAAGTTAGGGCCGATTTAGACGGTACGACTTTTGCTTACAACTGTTGTATGCGACTTTTGTGGCGCGCGCTGCTGGTGTCAATCAAAGATCTTATACAACTGGTCATTCTAACATTTTGATTGTGGCTACTGCTGTCATAGGGTTTTAAAAAATGATTCAAAATCCTACGACATTTTTCGTCTTGTGTGCAACTGTCATGAAGATGTTGTAGATCTGATTTAGACTACATGATTCGTGTTGTAGACGTGACGTAAGCAAGTCGTATTTTACAGTGGTAAGGAAAAATTGTACCGTCTAAATCAGTCCTTACATCTTGACTATTGATCATACATGCAATTGACGTATCAGTTAATTTCTCACTTAACTATTTTGCTAAGATGCATTATCTTTTCTTCCATAGATGTCTGGTCTGCTGGTTGTGTGTTGGCAGAGCTTCTCCTTGGACAACCCATCTTCCCTGGGGCTAGTGGCGTAGATCAGCTCGTTGAAATAATTAAAGTGTTAGGAACTCCAACTAGAGAACAGATCAAGGAAATGAATCCACACTACACAGAATTTAAATTCCCACAGATTAAGCCGCACCCATGGAGCAAGGTAAAACTAGTTAACCAAATGCCATTCAGCCAAGTTTAAGCCCTAACAGTGATGAAAATGAAATTTCTCTTTACAATTATCTCTGCTTGTTCAAACATTCAAGTGATGAGAAGAACGGAAGTGATCACCAAGGATAAGTTCTCTTGATATTTAGACAAATTCTCCTTCCTAGTTCCAAGTGGTTTCAATAAAATTTGAAGTAGGCAGCTGGTTTGAGTAGTGTAGCCAACAGTAGCAACAAGGTTTGAAAAGAAATCTTTCTTTAATTACTTCAATTTAGGGAAAATAGTGGCCGACTTCTTTGAGCGAATTTGCAGACGCTTTTTGTCAGTCTTCGGTGCTGATTTCCATAAGAAATGTATGCAGAACAGTAAGGAGAATATGCATTTTTATATCAGGGCTTAAAGGGTTAACCTGTGAATAGTATAAAAAGCACATGTTAGTCTAGAAGCTTGCTTTTATTGTTAGACTGCAAACAGTTGCTCTTTTCGTTCAGGAAAAAGGGCTCAGCTGCATTGAAATGCTACAAAGTCATGCAGGTGTTGAGATTAAAAGGATCGACAGCCAGCCCAGTGTTTGACCTTTGACAGGCTGAACAAAAAGAGGGACTCCTCATAGTCATTGTTTGTTTTTTACTCATTTATTCTAGAAGAGGCAACATGGTTAAGTTGTTAGGCTGTCAGGCTTGAAATTCAGAAGTCATGGGTGCTCATCCTCTATAAGTCACGGCATTTGCACTTTGTGTTTACTTCTGCTAAACAATTTATTAATATCGTAAGGAGTAATTAAAAGTTGATGACTAAGTTGAGATGTTTATACAAAATCAGGCATTTTGGTCCTAATGAAAGGGATGTTATTTTGGTTTTTATGTTGAAGGAAATTCTCCCACCTTGTAGCTCAAAAGAAAGTATATGTGTATGATGGGGAGCAGTAAGGAGAATTTGTATGCTGACAGTAAAACTATTTACATTTGCAGGTTTTTAGACCCAAGACTCCACCAGAAGCAATTAACCTGTGTAGCAGATTACTGGAGTATACGCCATCAACAAGACTTATACCTGTTGAGTCCTGTGCACACTGTTTCTTTGATGAACTCCGGGATCCCAATACAAAACTTCCAAATGGTCGTGAACTACCCCCACTTTTTAATTTCACACCTCAAGGTAAGAAGTTGTTGCGTGTTTATGATTGTTTATGTTCTGGGAAGTCAGCATTTCCTTTATGAACTCACTTCATGTGCAAATTTATTTTGCAACCACAGGTAAATCATTATTTTGCAATCATTGGCAAATCATGGCAGCATTGTTTATTCCTCAGTGATAAGCCAAAGATGGCAGGTGATCGCAGGCTTTTAGTTGCAATTCCTACCAAATTTTAGCAACCTAATTTGAGTGTTAGTCATACCTGCTATCCCTTTCGGTTTTGGTGCCAAAAAGGTACCCTTTTGGGCAGAGTCTCCCTGTATGGGCCACTGTATGGAATAGCCCCCCCCCCCCCCCCCTCAGCAGTGAAATCGGCTGTAAAAATAACCTGTTCTTGTTTTCCTTCTTTGCAGAGTTATCAGTCAAACCATCCCTCAACTCCATCCTCATCCCCTCCCACGCACAGAGGAATTCTGTAGCAACCAACACAAGTGGCTCAGGTGCATCCTCAAATCCAGGTCCTGCTGTTGTTGATGGTGCCATGGCATCTGTCTCCACGCCAGCCTCCTGAACGAGAACTTCTGAATAGAATTAATGAATACTTGTGTTCTTGTAGCCTACGTTGGAGTTAATCTTGTACAAAAGTGGAGAAGTGCAAAATTGTCTTGTAAATAGTGTCACAAATCAATTTGTCGCGAATGCAGATGTTTTAGTGTGTATTTTGAAAGTGCACCGGTTTGCCCTTCTGCTGAAGTCTTATGTTTTACTTTCTGAAACTCATCTTGTACAAATCTTTTCTAATTATATCACATTAATTCACTGACTTGTCAAGATTAGATCATACTGCAGTATTACGTGGTGTTCACAAGTAAAGCCAGCTGGATAACCACCTTCTCAAAAAGCTTCAAACCAATTTTGACATGCTATTTATCACATGATGAAGTTTAGGCACCCTTTCTCACATTCTGTCAGGTTTTTAATGCTGGGGCTGGCTTTTCTTGTTCACCATTAAAAGTTGTTTTTAGGATGAAAAAAGGTGGTTTTATTTTGCAATGTATATGAATTGTTCCATAGACAAAAAAACCAAAGATTTTAAGAGCACTGCACTGGAGAGGTAAATTTCAATTATGCTGATACACTTTTGTACCAAAATTGAGAGGCACCAAAAATTAGTGACAGGAATCATTTTGAGGGGATTAAAATTTAAACGAATCCTAAAGTGCATGAATTGTGGTACTGCGTAATGTATTTATACTGACAGTACCAGAATTAATATTTAAATAATGTAAAATATGTTTCTCTTAACTTTTTGCCAAAGGCCATTCCCCTGCCTGGCTGTAGAAAAAGCTACACAGTTATCATTTCAGACTGTATAGAATTTTATGAGCTTGTAAATTTAAGCAATTTTATTTCTTTCTTCTTTTATGTGTAAAATTTATAATCTCTTGTACACTTCCTTGTCAGCATACTGCCAAGATAAAAACTGAAAGTATTGATTGTCAGGAGTATTAACTGTGATTGAGCTGGTTCTTCTTGTGATGGCTGAGTTCAGCCCGCTGTTAGTGACACCTGAATGTGTTTTCATTCGACAAGTTTGTCTGTATAGTATGGTACTGTTCAAGCCTGCTAATCTGATGCCAGGGTTTTAAATCCTCACCAAGGATCTGATAAATCTCTCTTTTCCTTCCTGGCTCCCTTTTTTTTTATTCTTCTTGCCTATTTCCTTCCTTCCCTCTATCCTTCCCTCCTGGGTTTGTTTCTGTCTTGTAATTTTTTCTGTGAGAGTATTGAACAGTAATGTTTCTGAATGCAAGTGAAATCAAAAGCTGTTGGTGACAATTTTTAGAGTGGTTTTTACTTAACCCGTGAAACAATATCTAAGAAAATAATAGTGTTTTATGGGTTAAGTAAAATCACTCTATCTTCAACACAGAAATATCTCAGCTTGTTGAAGTTAGACAAGTTCAACCTCGTGAAAAAATGTTAACAGCTGTAAAGCAAGATGGGCAGCTGGGAGTCTTTTTTTCTTTTCGTTTCTTTACTAAAAACTTTAAACATTTCTTCTCTTAAAGACAAGCTAGAACAACAGCCTTGTAGAATGAGTGGTTCACATTTTTACGGATGATTTTTCGCGTTAAGAGACGCACGCCTGGATTGCACAAGTGGAAAATTGTGTGGCCCTATCAGTATGGGAACACGAAGAGACCGAGCGCATCCTCTACCATAAACCAGCGGAAAGCGTGGTACTTCTACTGGGCAGTACAAGCGCTTTACAAGGGGAAAAATTTGCCTCACGTTAGAGAGATAAAACAACCGCTCAGGACGTTGGTGTCTAAGACTAATGACATTTTTGAACTCGAAAAAAAGTTGTCATGGCTGGAGAACAAAGACGTCTCTTTCCATGTGTTCAATAGAAGTTGGTTTTAATTGGTTGGTTTTGAACCATTTTGGACCTTTTGTCAGGGATGTAGCGGAGCAAAAATTGGCTGCGAGTTTCCTTACGGCAGTCCTCGTTTTGGCGCGTTCTCATGTTTTTATTACTCAACAATCCCTGCTTGTAGTCTACCAGGTGTTTATCAGGCGTCATCAGTTTTAAAGGGGCTACGTCGCGAGGATTTTGCTAGTTTAGGTCAATTCTGTGCTAAAATCATTTCCTGGTACCTTTACTCATACACAAAGTGCTCCTGTAATACTATGAAGAAGATATCAAACGAATTTTGTAAGTTCCAGCTAACCAGAATAATACATATATTTTTTTTTTGGTGATTTTGAAGAAGCGCGTCAGAACTTGAAACATAGGCACGCAATGCGCGCAGAGCCAATGACGTTTTTTTTCACAATATGGTGAAATTTATCCTGACAACCTATGGGACTTTACATCTCCGGTAAGTCCCCCCTAAACCCTCAGCCCCAACCCCCCCCCCCCACCACCACCAAAAAGAACTTGTGGTTATCCACTATAAAACCTGGTAATGATTGAGCAACGTGACTACGCGGAGTAAAGAAACCGAAGAAAGCTCTTTATTTCACGGTTCTTCAAAGAACAGAGACAAAAACAAGTAAACTTAAACTTAAACTCACCGTCGAAAAATATTGCAGACATAATTTAGGCAAAGATCAGTGGAAAGTTAACAATTTTACTTCAGAAATAGATGCAAGGTGCAGTTGAACCTTTTAATTTCTTACTTCTACCGGCGAATATCCAATGCTTTAAACGGTCAACTTTCTAAAGGGTGCCGTTTTGACGCTCTGCGTGATTTGAGTGACACGCGACTCGCTTTACTTTGTTCAATTTGTAAGGTTTCAGACGTTTCAGTCAACCACTTACGTTCTTAGTACATTGTATTGTCAAAACAGGAGTCTGCCATCAAACGGCGTTTCTTGTATCCACAATATTTTCGTTCGAAATCGGTTTGAAGTAGCTAGCGTTTATAAACACGACTGAAATAGTTTTGCAACTATATTTATTTCCCCTATTGATTGAAGTTGCTTGCTTTGTAATCAAGTCGGCTATAACAATTTTCGTCTTTTTGCTTCACAAATCGACCAAAGTATGTTTACATTTGTAACTTTCCCACGGTACAAAGTTATTTTTAGCGCACGTGTTTATTTGGAGTCTCAACCTACAGCCGAATAAATTTCGTTTGCTTTGCCTTCGAACAGTACGAAAATGTTCAAATTCAGCTCGCTTTCCAGTAGATCCAACAGGTCTCTATTAGAATGCTTTGTCACATATCTGTTGTTGTTAATCTTTCGGTACTGTTTCGGTGGGTTCGAGATGTTTTAAGTGTTGTGTTACATTCCTAAGACTAAAATTACAGCTGTCAACTATGCAAATTTGCTCAACATACGCTTTACACTTTGAAGTATGAATAACCCCGAAATAACGTTTAGTATCTTGTAAAGATTTTACTACATCCATCCTCTAATTCCTTGATCACCACTGTGACTTGGATTTTAATACTAGTTTCATTCAAGTTTTTCAGTTTTACGAATAGCTAGCAACAAGCCGCGCAATTTCCGATTTATGCATCAGTCAATTCCAACTGCGCCCATGCCCCCCCCCCCCGGGCTAACCCCCGGGCATTAGCATTTTTTTTCTCTTGAATGGCAAATTCCCGGGGATGGGGACACTTTAGCTGCCAAATGCCCCGCGGTGGGGACTAAGGAAGAGGGCAAATGCCCCGCCCCCACGATTGTACCTCCCCAATCAACACTGCAGCAGTTTTCATTTATTGCACAATGATGCCACTTTCAGCATTTTTATGTGTGATTTTTCATTTCTGTAGGCCTGCCTCTCAGTCTTCTATTGTTTGTAATGGAACTATCTGATGTTTAACATAATAATAAAGTTAGTATAAATGCCAAGCGATGATACTTTAATACTTCACAGACAACAATACTACATGAACTGCATGAAGTTGATTGTTACTTTATAAAAGTCTGTTGTAACGTCATCTGTTGTGAATATTTTAATAATATGCAAAAGTATAAAACGACGATCCCTATACACATGTTTAGAATTCAATAATCGATCGTAATAGTTTAAGAATCATCGCAACCAAATTTTGCTTAAATCCTTGTTCAAAGAAGCATGCGTTAGTCCATTCACGTTGATCGTTCCCGATCTCGCTATCTACAGTGATAGTTGTGCCTTGATAAGCAATGAAGAAATGCATAAAATCGAAAAAACCTCCACAAGTTTGTCCAGTCCTTAACGGACGATCCAATCTGCGACGAACTGCTGGTCCTTTGCGATAAAATCTTCCATGTTTGGATTTCGAGTCGGAAACCCAGTGTGTGTCAAAAGCCCGGGGGTAGGCAAATGCCCGATCCCCGGGCCGTGCCAGATTTGCTAATGCCCCACCCCCGGGGCTGACAAGGCACGCAAATGCCCCGCAGTTGCCCTGGGGGGGGGGGGGGATGGGCGCAGCTGGAATTGACTGATGCATTATGGGTTCATGTTTTACAACACGCACTCAAAAATGACACTGCAAATTTTAGATTCGCTGTTACCGAGGGATAATCCGAAAAATTTTATGCTGTTTTACTCTAGTCTTTTCACTATCGTTATTAACTTGGGCTTTAAATACTGTCTCTTTCACTGTTAATTAGGGATCTAAGTAACGTTAATTTCCACGTTCTATTCATACAACATCTCAAATTGGCAAGTCCGTCTCGTATTTGCTGCTGTGGAAATTTGCACTTCAGTTAAGTAAACACAGGACTACAACGCGAATAAAATCCTGCCAGATCTCACGTACACAAAACAGGCATTCGAAGTAGATCCACACTTGCGAATGCAAAACACTTCAAAGCCCGGGGGACGTACTCCTATAGTATAAGCTGTATGGGTTTGTGCCGCTGATAAGGTAAGAGTTTCAGTCTCCTGGTGCACACCCCCACCCATCGACCCACAGAATATCCCCCCAGCCTCACAAATCGTAAGACAGACGTCTCACGTATATCGTTGATTTTTAGGCTCTGACAGTAGCCATATGACGTCACTAACGTGACGTCATTGGCTAAAAAATTGGCCCAATTTTTTCAAGTTTCAATCCATTTCCTTCCTTGCCATCGGTAGCAACAGATGACAAGAAATAGTCTCAGTGCCGTAAGACAGTCTTTAATAACAAAACCAGACCAATATTTTTGGAATTCGATTGATGCGAAGACACCTTTAGCGATTTAAAAAGATACCAAAATAGCGTGACATAGCCCCTTTAAGAGGCAGTTTTTGGTTGGATTTCAGGCGGGGGAGGGGGTACAGGGGAATTGAACTTCCCACTTCCTTTCTTTTACTTTCACTTCTGCCACATTTCTCACATTGGGACTCCCATTTTCCACCCTTCCCTGTCCCCTTTTCTCTTGGGTATTTGCCCTGTTGCACTTCATTTGTCGAAAAAGGGCAGTAAGCTGACTCGTAACAGTCATTCTTTGTTTTTTCATTATAGTGCATTAACTTCAGAAATGATCAGGAAAATACATTTCTCCGCATTTTCCATTCAATTCCAGTTCTACTTGAGTGTACAGAAACGGTCATCGTACATGACGTACCTTGTAGCCTAACATACCGCGGGCTCTTATAAGATGGCGGATGCCCAAAACTTTGTTGTTGTGGACTTTGTGGTACTGTTTTGAGCGTTGTGTCTGGTTTCTACAATGCGGCATTGAATTAGGGGTAAAGCATGCAATACTGATTGTCTGCTATGAGTCAGTGAATCATACAATATTGATTGTCTGTTATGAGAATGGTATCGGATCCTTCTCCTTTGTGCTGTTGTGAGTTTCGTAACCTGAAGGGCCAAAGAACCCATATTCTTGCATTCTGTTGTGAGTGTGACGAACTCGACAACGCTGTTGACCAATGTCTTAAAGGAAACAGAGTTCCAAGGGAGAAACTGAGTCAAGTTGTTTCCGTTATTTCTGATCGCATTCGCATTCCTTGGTTCAATGGTGCAATCAAAGTGGAGTTCGATGCAATTGTTCCTCTGATATTTTTAACAGTCTCTCTTTACTTTGCATGTTATGGACTGGTATTCACCGTCCTAGCGCTCATCTATATCCCTGTGTTTATTCTTATTTATTATATCTACATTTTGAATCAACGGAAAAGGACTTGGTTCTTTGTCAGCTGGGCTTTGTCATCTTTAATTGGTATTTTTGCTCTCTATCTCGTACATGTGGCTCCTTACTACTCATACGTCAACACAGGAATAATTTCTTGTGGTTTTACTGTTGTCTTCGTGTTGTACCTGCGTGTCATATTTTCAAGAAGCCGCCTTGCTGCTCATGCACTGACTTTTAAATCATCACGAAATGGTCATTCAAACTGCAAGGACTTAAAGGAGTTGACGTGCTGTCTCTGTACTGAAGGGCCCTTTATCAGGTCCAAACACTGTAGGTAGGGTGCTAACTGTTCCAATATGTTTTTCACTGTCACTGACATTACTGCACTTTTTAACAATAATAATAATAATGATAATAATTATAATAATAAATTTGTATAGTGCCATTTCCCATTATACCACAAATTTCCCACAAATTTAGCGCCATTTCCCAGTGGTCCAATGGCACTTAAAAGAATTTATATTACTTTATATCAACATAAATCTTTAAAATAATAATAAAAATAATAATAATATAAAATGAATAAACATGCATAATATGCTTGCAATAACATGCATACTATGCTTGCAATTTTCACTGCTGTTATGTGCCGATCAATTCGAAACTTCAACATCCCCCCCCGGGCATACCCCGGGCATACCCCGGGCATTTGACTGTGCATTGTGCCCGGGGAGGGGGAAATTTGAACGTTGCGTTGGAAGGGTGGGGAATTTGAACCGGATTTATCTCTTATTCTGACGTAATAGGCCCGTGAATTTTTTTGGTTTTTGCGGGGTCTGACGGATTTTCAAGATAGAATTTCGCCTTTGTTAGTGAATAACTCTTTGAAAAGGGTCTTTAAAAGAAGATTGAAGGTGTCATTACGGCACATCTCTCTCTGAAAGGCATGTATAGTGTTTGATTGAAGACCAAATTTGTCTTTGAGGAGAGGCGGTTCAGTACTAATTGGTGGGGCATTTGAACTGCTTTCTTGCCCCGAGGGGAGGGAATTTGAACAAGCCAATCTTCAAAAGTTCAAATGCCCGGGGGGTTGCCCGGGGGGGGGGGGGATGTTGAACTTTCGAATTGATCGGCGCATTAGTCATTGCAGCGGATAATTAGAAGTTAGCTCAGTGGGGTCAAAAGGTCAAGTTTGTCCACTATGTTTGGTAGATTTCGATCCATTTTGTTGGTTTCTGTTTTTCGTGGTTTTTTTTGGTCGTTGACATGATCATGATTGGTAGCAGTAAAAAACCCAGTCATTAGCTGTTGTAGCTTACAGTCCGCGTGTTATTGAAATATGCAATAATTCCTTATTTGGGATGCTTACGAGCCTGCTGAGGATATGATTGACCTGGTAAGAAGAGAGGGAATTTTTCATTGGGGTGTGCAACCTGGATCTCCAAATTCTGACGTTATCTCGGCCAAAAAAAAAACTGTCATAAGAGTGTCATTGTCCATACTCATTTGGCCTCTAAAATCTATACTCATAAACAGATCAGGCTTCTAAGAGCTAAGAGAGGAGAGTTATTGTGGAAGTTTTTAGGGTATAAGCCATACAATATCTGGCAAGAAATGTAAGTACTGATGAATATTAATATATGAAATTCATATATTTGAACTGCGGATAAAGATAGAATTATATGTAGATCATCGCAGTGAAGGTTTTTCAACCTAAGCGGTTGAAAAGAAGGGGTGGGGAGGTGCAAACCAAAAACCTTCCGTGGGAGGGGTATGGATATTTTCTGGAACCACACAATATATGAAATTCATATATTTGAACTGCGGATAAAGACAGAATTATATGTAGATCATCGCAGTGAAGGTTTTTCAACCTAAGCGGTTGAAAAGAAGAAACCTGAAAAAATTCAGGGTTGAATGGGAATCGAACCCATGACCTCTGCGATACCGGTGCAGCGCTCTAACCAACTGAGCTATCAAGCCAACTGGGAGCTGGTTCGTATTTATCCCATAGATGCAGAATAAATGAAAATTAATATATGAAATTCATATATTTGAACTGCGGATAAAGATAGAATAAATATATGTGTAGATCATTGCAGTGAAGGTTTTTCAACCTAAGCAGTTGAAAAGTAGAAACCTGAAAAAATTCAGGGTTGAACGGGAATCGAACCCATGACCTCTGCAATACCGGTGCAGTGCTCTAACCAACTGAGCTATCAAGCCAACTGTGTGATGCAAATATATGATTTAGCAAATATATGAATTTCATATGTTAATATTCATTTATTCTCCATCTACGGGATAAATACGAACTCTCAATTGACCAGCTCCCAGTTGGCTTGATAGCTCAGTTGGTTAAAGCGCTCCACTGGTATCGCAGAGGTCATGGTTTCGATTCTCGTTCAACCCTGAATTTTTTCAGGTTTCTTCTTTTCAGCCGCTTAGGTTGAAAAACCTTAACTGCAATGATCTACATAATTTATAATTCTATCTTTATCCGCAGTTCAAATATATGAATTTCATATATTAATATTCATTTATTCTCCATCTACGGGACAAATACGAACTCTCAATTGACCAGCTCCCAGTTGGCTTGATAGCTCAGTTGGTTAGAGAGCTGCACTGGTATCGCAGAGGTCATGGGTTCGATTCCCGTTCAACCCTGAATTTTTTCAGGTTTCTTCATATAATTCTAAATGTAAGTACTGGTCGCGATCCATATCTAATAGGGGAGAAAATAAATTCCAGCCACACCTACAAAACAGTATCTTCCTATTTAGACACAGAAGGTGAAAGAGCTGCTACTTTTTTAAGCTAAGAGCCCTTCTTTGCTGTATTGATTAACCTTGACAGGGATGGATCCAGGGGGGGTTGAGGGGGTTGCAACCCCTCCTGGGAATTTTCCAAATTTGACTGACTCCTTGTGTCTATCACTTTTTCATCACAAAATTAACAGCATAAAATTATATTGTCATTCTCAGGGTTGTCCACAACTTTTGAAGGAGCTGGCAAAAATTTCTAAGTAGCTGGATAGCGATTATCGAGCGCCAAGGGCGATCCCTTCTAGGGAGGTCTGGGGGCATGCCCAGTCCCCAGAAATGGAATTTCCTTGATTCTGAGCACAAATTTCTAATAATGTCAGTTCCAAAAGTAATGGTAACTTTTCAATTTTATTTGTATAAACTCATACCTTTAGTGGTTTTCTACATGTAATTCCCAGATCTCAATGTAATGAACTTAGTTCATTACATTGAGAGACACACGATTATTAGTCTAATAAACGTGTATCTCTGTGCCAACCAGATTATTTTTAAGTCAATAAACTGCAATACCAAATAAGTTTCATTTTCATGTGAAGGGCCCGGTGGAAAAAGGGCGTAAGTGACGATTTGAGGTTAAAATCGAAATTGCTCCTATTTAGCTGAACATTGGCACACAGGCTGGTTTTCATGCGAGGAACGCCGTAGCGCACTTATTTCTTGACCTGAGATCTAAAATTTGAAGAATTAGCGTATTACTTTTGCTTAAAACTGACACAAAGAAAACAACAGGGCCGCGGATTCTAGGTTGAATTCCTTTGTTTTAGTTCAGGCAGAGAACAAAAGAAATCTTTCACGCATCACTTGAGCGAGTTCAGTTCAACAACACTTTTCACGCAAAAGTAATACGCTAATTCTTCAAATTTTAGATCTCAGGTCAAGAAATAAGTGCGCAACGGCGTTCCTCACATGAAAACCAGCCTGTGTGCCAATGTTCAGCTAAATAGGAGCAATTTCGATTTTAACCTCAAATCGTACTTACGCCCTTTTTCCACCGGGCCCTTCATATATCTGTGCCAGTATTAAAAGGAACAAATAATTTGTCTTAAAAAATATATATCACAAACGTAGCCAGCACAAACGACCCAAGTAGCCAGTTAATTCTGCCGTCTGCCAGCTGTTAGGGACAACCCTGCATTCTAAACTTGCAATCACCCCCTCCTTTGAAAGAATCCTGGATCCACCCATTCTTAATCTAGAAAACATGTATATATCATGATACCCAAGGTAAACTCTTTTTTACTAATAGGATTTGTGGCTACTGTGTTCCAAGGTCAGACCATCACTGTGTCTGGTAAGTAAAAGTAAGATAAGGTTAAGGTAAAGTCACACACAAACCACAGGATACCCCCTCGGCCAGAGCTTAACCTGGTTTCTGTAGCATGAAGCAACTGAGAGTATTGCTATTCCCCCCTGGATGGGATGCTAGTCCATCGCAGGATTACCCCCAGCAGAATGTCAATGGTACCCATTCATACACCTGAGCAGAGAGAGAAAGTGGAGCTTTAAAGTAAAGTGTAAAGAAGTAAAAAAAAAAGTTAAGTCCAGGCCAAACAAGAACAAGAACCGACGAAAGTTCAAATTGTTTGAGTGGACAAGAGTCACTGAGAGTTAATGAGAGTTAGAGGCCAAAATTAATGAGCAGTTCTTATTAAAAATATGGGCAGATTCAGGCTCTTCAAGAGATCACTGGAGTTTCCAAATGCATGCAAGGGTTTCAGGCTAAGCAGAAATAAGTGTTTGAACCATAGTCAAACCTCACTCTTGTTTGACCATGCAGGCTTAATTATTGTAAATTTGACATAACTGTCTGTTGTCCACTTTAGGACAGAATCCTCTTTCCACATTTAATCCTTTAAGCCGCAATATCGACCTGCATGTTCTCCTCACGTTTCTCCATACATTTCTTCTACTGCTTGTTTGGAGAACTTGATTAAACATCAACACATTTCATGTTTGTGATCCTTTCCTTCATTCTAGTGACCTGTATGTTTGATCAACTAGTGATATTGTAAGGAGAAAGGCGTAAGGACGTTCGCACTCATTGTTGCTGGTTCTCTGCATTTTGTCCAAAAACAAAATATTCTGAACATGAGAAGTTCTTATTTTATTGCCATTTCTACTCAAATATGATCGAATTTTTCTACGAATGCAGGTACATATGACTTACAATTATCCTTCGGTGAGGCTAATTTTACCTGAAGAAACGATATCACAAGCAAAAAACTGAATAGGCCTATTTGCGATGAAATAAGTAAATCAGCATTGTCTAGAGTCCTCCATGTAACTTATTTTATTCCTTATAGCGAGAAAGCCAATTTCACTTTCCATAACCAAAGCTTCTAAAAACACAACATTTCCAATACTCTTTATCGCCGAAACGAGCACGGTGACCCCTCAATTTTTTTGCTTTTCTGACATGAGTTGGTCATTATCTAAGTACAGCAAAAGTTTGGAAAAAATCTGAATGATGGAAGATTTGGGCATGAATGTCATTAAAGGCTTAATATGCCCTATCCTCAGCAACAAAAGTAATAGAAATTAACTTAATTATCAGAACATTTTGTGAACCACATTTTATATCAACAGAATGATTTTGATGGCAGTAAAACTTTTTAGTTTTCATGATTATGCGGGACACCACTTTTAGTCATCTCCAGCTTGCTAACTGTGGACTGCAGTTCCATTATGTAGCACCATTTATTTTTGTAGGACAAACTGTTGCATTGGCCAGCACAACCATCGCTCTTTCCTTGGTGCAATCATTGTGTTTGTAATCACAGGATTATGGGGAGTTTGCCTTTCTTTTTCTACTGTCTGTATATCTTGGGACAATGGGACTCTCCACCTGGATTGTTCAAATGTCTATTCAGATACCAGGTAGGCTACAACATTTGTAATGTAAGATAAGATAAGATAAAATACAAGGTTGTTGTGTAATACACTTAGCGGTATGGTGAGCTGTGGCAGTCAGGACCTGCAGGGTCGAAGACTGCGAACTGCTCACCAGCTAGTTTACAGGTATTCCACATGATTTCACTAAAAAAAAATTTTAAAATAACGTAATGTGACAGTTATTTTCAGTACAATTGACTTGCATGTTTTAAAGGCTAGATGTGAGGGCAATTTTTGCACTGTAGAGATATAGTACCTGTTCCAAATCCAAGTTTGTTCAGAATCCAAGAGCCACAGTTTTGACAGGTGTGACAATTGTAGGCCATTTCAGCGGAATGTTATGTTTCCTATCACCTGACCAACCCAACTGTGTAGAAGAACTTCTTAAAAAATGCAGACTCCAACCCTGTTTTCTTTTCCATGATGTTGCTACCTCTTAAGACACTTTATACATCTTTTTAAAAGACACTCTGGGATCTAAATCAACTTCTTAACAACATTTTCAAAGACCTTTTGAAGTGAAATGGACTCCTTACAAGTTCCAGTTTTGTTGAGGATATAATACCAAGTCTTGTATACTTGTTTACTTGCATACTAAATTACTTGTTTGTGTTTGTTTGTTGATATTCCCAGTTATAATTATTTGCCCAAACAGCCAACCAACAAACTTCCCCACAGAGCATGTCCACTAGAGGCAATTGTGAGATGTTTTTAAAATAAAAGAGAATAAAGTTCTTATTAATGACAATATCATTCTTTATGCTTCTTTATTATTTCAGATCTTCTGTTGTGTTTGTAGCCTCATGGTACACAGCTCTCTTCATTTTTGGAATGAGCTCACTTCTTTTACAGCAGATGCTTTTCATCAGTTTCAACTTGACCGGCGATGAGTGGAGAAGATCCTCCAGAAACAAGCCATTTTGGGAAATTTTGTGGAAAAACAGATATAACATGGGGTTCATTAGAAACTGGATAGAGTTTCTCTTCATGCAAGATGTTGGATCTGTTACTGAAGAAGTAGTTTAGAAAGTATTTTTCGCAAGCCTGCATACTTATTCTGCATGAAGACTCCAATGAAAGATGTTAGCAGCAAGTTCTACGAGAGGGACTCAGTCCCTCAATGAACACTCCGCCCCTATATTGTTAGAAGAAAATCATGAACAAACAAAGTGATGTATTTAATTCCACAACAGTGGCTCCTCTGCTGTGAGTGAATAAAGTTGCCGTAAGTAATATTGTTGCCTAAAATGTAACAAAACATTCAAGACTTGTTGGATGAGTACTGAGAAGAAATATACAACATTCGCGTATTATAAATTTGCGTTTCCTGTTAAATAAACCTGACTACATGTATTTAATTTTTTGATCTCGCGAACTAACTTACCGAAAGCTGACACTCCTGTTAAAGGCTACTTTTAAAAAAAAAATCCTTTGCCTTTAGATTGAACAAGTTTTAATGTCTTAACTCAGCAAAGTTTACCTGGTGTAGACTCTACCGCTTTCGTTCCCACTTCATATGAGCGAGGTTTAAATGCTGATTTAGCGTATTATATTATGGCCGAACTCAATAACAGACATCTTGTAGAACTTGAAACGTCTGCAAACGTTTTTCAAATAAAAACAGTGAAAGTGGACATGTGTGGACGGGGCGTAAGAAAAATGACTAAGACGATGGGAAAGCTCAACCCCCCCCCCCCCCCCACCCCTTCCCCCGCTCCAATTTTCCTTTTAGCTTAAATTCATGAGATCCGCTGTCGAATCAGAATTCGGTTATGACTCCCAGAACACCATACCCTGCAAGCAGTTGGTTTCGCTTAGAGGAAACCAACTGCTCGCAGGGTAACAAAACCAACCCATTGGATCTTACAAAAGTATGCAAATTAATCAGAAGTGGTCACACTTCTGCACACCGCAACAGCCGCTGCGCTGTAATGAAGAACAGGATTTCTGAGAACGGCTCCGCCCGGAGGTTCAAAACCTTACCCTTTAATATACTAATTTTTACGAAAATGGTACCCCTCTCATATACCTAGGGCAAATTGTAACCCTTTCTTATACCTCAAGTATAAGCCAAAACAATAGAATTTCCTATAATCGCCACGTTTTCCCCGGGTTTTCATTCGTCCTGATTTAGTTGCGTAGCCATTGCTGCCAAAATGTGGCATCCTTTGATATACTTCGCTTTAGCCACCATTCCTTCCACTTTGCAGCCCTTTCGGGCGGAGCCTCCCCGTATTGCCCACTATAGGAAGTTCCCCCCGGGGGGGGTGGGACAACAAATCACAGTCTTTTTACCACAAAAAAGAAAGAAAAAATGGTAGATTTAAGCTCGGTCGGCATGAAATAAGAAACCTGAAGTATTAAGGTGCAAGGAAAAAAAATGAGAGTCTCCGACGACAATCGAACCCATGAACTTCCGCCGTAGGCAATTTTTCTTGCAACTTGTCCCGCAATTTTGTTGCGCCGTTGCGAGACAAGTTACAGGCAACATTGCCTAGTGTAACACCTCTGCGCAACGCTGGAAAAATTCGCTGCAGCGTTGCGAGAATCGTTGCGAAAAGTAGAACCGACTTCTACTTCTCACAACGATTGCGGCAACAAACATGTTGCGAGACATGTTCATTTCAGGGTATGTTATACTGAGCAATTTTTCCTGTAACTTGTATCGCAACAAAATTGTGAGACGAGGTGCAAAAAAGATTGCCCAGTGTAACAGCGCCTTAAGCACCAAGCTGCTGCAAGACTCATGGCGAGCTTAGGTCACTGCTCAATTTGACAGGCGTCCTGCATACTGCGTAGATCAGTAATGTCAAAAGTGTTCCCCACGACCTAGCTCACGACAAGTTTTCAAGTAGCAGAAGTAGTTCAGTGATTGGGGCGTCCGACGAATGAACGGAAGGACATGTTTGATACCCGTCGAGGACTCAGATTTTTTACTTGCCGTTGCCGCTAAGAGAGGTATCCGCTTATTAGAGGTTGCAAAAACTTAAAACACCAAAGTGAGTAGGATGTGTTGTGCCTTTTAATGTAATATTGTCGGCTTTTGAGGCAATTTACAAAGTTTAAGATGCCTAAATAGTGCTTTAAAGTGGCTATGTCACGCTATTTTAGTGTCTTTTTAAAAAGCCAAAAAGGGTCTTGGCATCAATTGAACTCCAAAAATAAGGGTCTAGCTTTGTTATTAAAGACTATCTTACGCCACTGAAACTGCTTCCTGCCGTCGGTTGCCACCGATGGCAAGGATGAAAATGGATTGAAACTTGAAAAAATTGGGCCAATTTTTTCAAGTTTTGATGCTATGTTCTCAAAAATCACCCAAAAAAATATTATGGTTAGCTATCCCTGATAAAATTCATTTGATATCTTCCTCATAGTTTTATAGGAGCATTTTGTGCATGAGTAAAGGCAATAGGTTATGATTTTAGCACAGAATTGACCTAAAATAGCAAAATCCTCGTGACATAACCCCTTTAAAATCATACAAATGAGCCTGCACAAGGAAGGATTCGAACCCATGAGGTTAATTTATGGGGACTTGTTCAGGTTCAAAAGGGGTTTAGGGCTGCAGCTCCATGGGTTCTGCGGGGCTAAAAAAAGTAGGGTTCCAACAGTACAAGGTGTAAAAATAAATTAGGGCCTTAGGGCCTCATTGCTTCAAACCAGGGCTCCATTAGGCAGAGATAAGCTTTTTTTCTGGGCTCCACAACAAAACTTTTGGCGCTCCAGGTCTCCAAAGACCTCCCCTTTGGCATTCTTGTGACGACCTATTAACTCTATCTAGCTCGCCACAGGTCTCCCAGTATTTCAGTGGTTAGAGTACGGAAGGCCGTGAGCTCCCCGTGAGCTCGATTCCCGTTGGGGACTTAGGTTAGATTATTTCTTTGTCCAACGCTTATGACAGCTTATGACATATAGAATAGCACTTTTCCTTAATATAAACGTGATGTGATATATTCGTGATGTGATGTATTCCTCTTTATGAAGCGCAGTAAAACCCTGAAATCGACGGCGGTCGACGCCATTTCCCCGCCATCTTGAACGTCGGGAATACCCTGGGAACGAGGCGGAATGTCAACAACACAGTTGAAGATATTTTGGCCGTCCTTTTGCCCGACTTTGAAAACAGTTTCTGCTTAAGAAATTCGTAGACTTCGAATGGATTAGTTGCAGCAATTTTTAGCATTTGCGTGTTTGCAGGAAATAATTTTGTGATTTGTATTGCTGTCCCTCCCCCACTGGCGCCATTTGCCAACATGAGGTCGAGGTTACACTTCGGCGGGAATCCTCCATATGCAATCTTCACACGCCGGAACAACAAATGCTTGTGCTGTTGAAAGGATGTGATAGAAATACAAACTGTTTTGAGACTCGTCGTTTTTTACGCCATGGGAAAGACTTTGCAAGAGTGCTATGAGGTCCTGGGTGTGGATTCCAGCGCTACAGAAGGTATATTTTGAAGAAATGTGGCAATATTATTGTTGGAATTGTCGTCGTGTTTTCGGCAACTGTTGATTTTCACACCTTCTCTCTTGGTGGATTGCCGTTCACTAACTTGCCCTGACGAAGCACAGTCGTTTTAAACCCACTTAGTCGGCCAAAAAAAAAAGTTTTGGAAAACTACAAAGAAAATGGCCTTTCGCGACTTCTACAAGTGTTTCGTCTTGAAAAACATGAGACGTGCAACTTGTATGAAGCATGTTTGTCAAGATAACGATGATTTTGGCCAGGGCATCGCCAGATATTTTGTTCATTCTCCTGGCAGTCGCAGATCGTCTGATAATTCCTACTTCTCACGATGTTCATGAAGTGAATTGCGTGGTGAATAGTGTTACATCAAGGGTGGCCGTCAAAATGACTTGACCAGGTCATGTAGCTTGTCTGAGAACTCTTTATATGCATGAGTTCACACTTAAAGTTATGAGTTTTGTGTTACAAAACACGAACTGTCCATTTTAGAAATGGCCCTTCAGAAAACTGATAAAAAATTTCCTGGAAGTAACAAGACTAGAAAATAAAGGAGGCCTATTGTGATTTTCATTGCCTTACAGAGTAAAGTGATACTACAATGTGTTGTTCAAGAAAATATCCATGCTCCCTCCACGGAGGTTTTTTTTGGTTTGAACCCCCCACCCCTCTGGAAATTCCAGTTTAGACTGACACCTTCCTTTAAAAATTTTGGCCTTTAGATCCTCCTTCCCCCCCCCCCCTCCCCCCCCCCCCCGGAATTTCCAATGACCCTCTGAGGTTGGGGTCTGGATATTTTCTGGAACCACACAATTTTTCTTTAAGTTTTGCCTCAGTTCTTTGTAATGCTTGTTTAATTATGTTTGATCACCTAGAGTAAATCAAAACAAATCAGATATTTTACCCCATAAAATTTATTATGTATGCATGCATGCATGTCGTTCATGTAAAAGTGTGAAATGTCACCTGTTTCTTCAGATGAAATCAAGAGTGCATACAGACAGAGGGCTCTCAAGTGTCATCCTGATAAGGTGCCTATATTACTATTTAGCCCCACGTAATAGTGATCCAGTACAATATTGCAGAAGCTCTGATTGGCCGTTGAAGAGCGTCTGGTATACTTTCTGCAAATTGGTATAGAAACCATAGGTCTCAACAGCATCATTCACTCCCCGTTTAAATGACAAATGCTAGGGATTATCATTCCTCTACCTATTTCATCGCTAGTGAAACTGGTTTAAGCTTTGGCTGTGTAGGTTGCCTGTGGTGCTGATTTTAATTTATCCTTCTTCATATTTAACTGCAGTGAAAAGGTCTATTGTGTTGAATAGTATTTTTAGTGGTCAACCAAACTGGAAAATAAAGTATGGTATAGTGATTTCAGTTAACTTGTAATACAAAGTGCAATATTCAGTGGCTATTACTAATTGGACCCAGTAGACAAAAGAAAACAAAAAATGGGGCTGGAAATAATTCAGGTCAAATATTTTTTTAATAAAGTAACTAAGAAAGGTTTTCTTCTGATCATCATCATCAACAGAATCCAGATGATCCCTTATCAACACAAAAATTCCAGGAACTCGGACATGCATACAGAAGAGTAATGGGTAAGTCCAGTTTCTGTCAAAGTGATGGTTTGATTAAAGGCCTTTACATGGTGTAGCTTTGCACATCATATCGTATGCAATTTCCAAATTACAACATATTTCTATGTCAAGCTCTTATAGCCATACATTGAGAAGTTGGAATCCTGTTAGCATGAGCAAATGTTCACTATTATTGAAAGTGGGATTATATAGTTCCAGAAAAAATCCATACCCACCCCATGGAAGGTCATTGGAAATTCCTAGGGGGGAGGGGAGTCTTAAAAGCAAAAATTTTAGAACCATAGTATGAAGCTAAACTGGAATTTCTTGGAGGGAGGGAGGGAGGGTACAAAACAAAAAAACCTTCTGTGGGGGGAGTATGGATATTTTCTGGAACTACACATTCCTTTTCTGGCTAAGAAAAACAAGGTCCTTCCTCAAACTTGTTGTGGACGAAAAATTATGTCTCATGCAACAATTCAGCGGTAGAATATGATTTCAGGGGTGGACATTGCACAAGTTATTCAACAAAAGTTGCAAGAATTAAGTGGCATATCAAGATAGTCTTCTGATCTGGAAACATGAAAGATGTACACAGTAGACAATGAATAAGTCCTCTAGGATGCATGTGTTGTAAATGTCATAAGTTTTTGTTTGGGTCATTGTTAGGTGATGAAGATAGTGATGATGATGAGGAGGATTATGGTGATGAGGATGACATGGACCTCTGGAGAGACGTATGTGCAATTCAGAAACACTGACCTGTTTTCTTAAATTATTTTATTTTTTATAGAATACTCCATGCTTTTTGGTTTGCCTTAACAAGAAATATACGGTTATCTTGGTGACACAACTTCTGATTAATTAACCCAGGAGACGACTTTACATTGTGGACCTAAATTATACCAAAACCTTAAAAAGTTCAACATCAGTATTGATTTTGGAAGTTGCAACTAGAAAGACGCTAACCAGTCAGATGCAGCCTGCAGCTTGTAGGTGAACTCTGAACTCCTGTGTTACATACTGGTAAATTATCCATCTTGTGGTACATTTGTAGAAAAAGAAGACGTGTACCTGGGATGTCTGGATTAGAATTCCAGCACACTGACCACTCGGCCCATCTGAATGAAGGAGGGCAGAATAGAAATATTTGAATTTTCAAGTGCAAAGCAGTACTACAGCACAATTAGAGTGATCATTCCACCTATAAAATGAACAGTCACTTTCACTGTACTCCTCTGATGACTGGAACCGTTGTTGCTTTTCTTCTTCCAGTTTTTCTTCTTTTTGTTCAGGGATGAGATCCTGGCCAGAGGTGAGCAATTTTATAAACAATTTTTTGTGTATAAATGTTTCATTTTATATTAAACAATTTTTCAGGTTATGAAGAGTATAGTTGCACTGCTTATATGAGACTGTTACTGCATGTTTCAACTTGTAATGTGTGGTTCCAGAAAATATCCATACCCCCACCACAGAGATTCATTGGTAATTCCGAGGAGGAGGGGACTCTTAAAGGCCAAGATTTTTAAAGGAAAGTATGAGCCTAAACTGGAATTTCCAGAGGAGTGGGGGATGCAAACCAAAAAAAAAACCTCTGTGGAGGGAGTATGGATATTTTCTGGAACAACGCAATGTGTATATTAAGTGTTGAAAAATAATACTTTCTGTCATCAGGCTTTGTGAGGAAGTTACTACAGTTGTGTAACTAAAAATGTCATAATTTACATGTACATGCAGGCATAAATGTAAAACAGACACATACACTGTATAGTGTACTCTGTGGCATCTGACGTTATTAATTTCTGGTTTTTTTTTTCATTTTATTGTAGTTCGATGTAAATGTGACAGATGTGGAAGGTACTTCACGCATTCTTTAATTTTTGTATTTAATATTGTAATTTAGACTGGAAGCTTTGTGCACATGCTTTATCAGAGTAAAAATGTACAGAAGCAGGTATTACTGTTTTCAGGTGAATTAATTCTACAAGAAAAAACTAAACCATTAATAATAATTATTGAAAGAACACAGGGTTTTCAATAAGGGCCGGCAGCCAGCGAAACTCGCCGGCTATTTCACACGAACTCGCCACCTATTTGATTGAGAAATTTAAAAATTAAACAAGACTTACCAAGTCGATGTTTGATTGGAATTCTTCCTCATCATCAGTCAGGAACGAAGGAGTTACATGAGAAGCATGCGCATGCTTATCTGGTCAGTCTTTAAAGAGGCAGTGTTTCCAGGAGAAAAAACAGGAACGAAGGATAGGGAGGGAAGAAAACCAACTTACGGGTCGGGCATGTAACTCCTTTGTTCCTGACTGATGACGAGGAAGAATTCCAATAAAACATCAACTTGGTAAGTCTCGTTTAATTTTTAAATTCTACCTCGTCATCAGTCACTACGGAGTTACATGAGATTTGAAAGTCCTGGAAACGCACCCAAACAAGGTAGCAATGTAGGGCAGACGAAAAGAACACAATGATCCGTAAAAAGGGTATGATATATTTCCCTAACAAAGGCTGCAGACTGCCACTCGGGTGGCCAAAAAGTATAATATTACGTGAAATAAAAAATGTAAGATAAAAAAGAATATACAATATGACCTGCACACAGTCAGCGTGAATTGCTTTGAAAATGTTCAAGCACACTCGTGCCAAAGTTCCTTACAATTGGCTTATTGTAATGTTTAGCGAAAGTCTGAGCGTTTGACCAGCCGCCAGCTTTGAGGATTTCTTTCAAAGTGAGGCTGGTTCGAGCGGCATAAGAAGTCAAGGCGGATCGTCCACTATGGCTGGTGAACTTTGTGACATCAATCCCTGCATCTTTGAGCACAGACTTGGACCACTTGCCTATGGTAGTATTTGAGATAGCTTTGTGCGGCTTGACATAACTGATAAGTAGCTGTGAGGTAGAGCCTCTGAGGCTTTCAGTTTTGGCGAGGTACTGATCGAGGTGTGTGACGATACAGAGGTTGATATCGGACTCAAAAGCTGTCAACTCAATTGGTTCCAGGTGTTTCCCAGGCTTAGTTGTCTTAAGCTTTTCGCCAATAGTGAAAACATATTTTCCGGGTAGTTTCTGCATCAGTTTTATGTCTAATTTAGATAAAGGTTGGCACCTTTGGCCAGTAAGAAGACACAGTAACATGGTCAACTTACGTGTAAGAACTTTTAGGTCCAAGCTAGCTACAGGTTTTAGGGTCTTAAGATGTTCTAAGACTACGCTAACATCCCAAATGTGGTTGTATCTAGGTAGGGAGGGTTTTAACTCGAAGACGCCTTTTATAAATCGAGATACGAGAGGGTGATTCCCAAACGTAATGTTTTCCGGGAGTGTAAGTACAGAGGACAATGCCGACCTAGCGGTATTAATGGCGCTATAACCCAGGCCTTCCTCGTAAAGGGATGCTAAGAAATCTATCCCATGTTCAACACTCGCGTCTTCCTCTGGAATTGCGTTCTGAGCACAGAATTTCTCCCACCTTCCTAGATAAGAGTGATGTTGTTTTCTGGTACCTGACCGCCAAGAGGCCATAATAATGTCCTTAGCTACTGTGGACAAATTTTTATTGTTCAGCTTTTTGCGGATAAGAGGCATATTAGGAGATTCAGCCTTTTGTGTAAAGGGTGAATCTGTTCCGGTTGGTTTGGAAGGGACATCAGTGTCTCGCATGCTTTTAACTTGACAGGCGAGCGTGTGATCATTTGCATTGCTTTTGGAAACCACGGTTGCGTTGGCCAGTTTGGCAGCACACATACTCCTTCGGCTTTGTCCTCCTGGATCTTCTAAAGGGAGGAAAAGCATAAAATTTTAGCCCAGTCCAAGTTATGGAAAATGCATCGATGGCCATTGCCCCGGGGTCAGGTCTGTACGCCACATATTGCGGGAATTGACAGTTAAGTTGAGAGGCAATCAAATCGATTTCCGGTGTGAATTGCAAACTCTTGAGAGCTTGCGACAGTAATGCTTTATTTAGCATCCATTCAGTTGCAGTTTGATGTTGTCTGGATTCGTGGTCAGCCTCAACATTAGATTTCCCTGCAATATGTGCTGCGCTGATCCAAAGGTTGCGTGAGATGCACCAGGCCCAAATTTCATTGTTTAATGTGTTCAGTTGTTCGGAATGGCTAGTTCCCATGTGGTTAATTACCGCAACTGCTGTAGTGTTATCGATCTTAAGTCTAATATGCGTATCGCGGTGCGATCTGCAGAAAACTTTAAGTCCTAGAAAAACGGCTAGAAGTTCAAGGTAATTAATGTGATGACTCTTTTCATCTGAGGACCAGAGGCCTCCTGTGGACTGATTACCGTATACCGCTCCCCAGCCTTCGTTAGAGGCGTCTGTGGTAAGCGTACACGTCGGTCCATCGCGAGTCAAGACATTCTTAGCTGTCATCACATTTTCTACCCACCACTCAAGCTCGGATTTCGCCCCTGGTGACAGAGACATGTGCCTGTCGAAATTCCATTGATTGTTGCGCAAGGCGCGAATTTTGTCTTGCTCGGTGTGGCGGTAGTGTAGGGGCCCATACATAACCCCGGAAAAGAGGAAACTATCTTCCCGAGAACACAGGCAACTTCTCTTATGGTTGGAGAAGCGGTGTTTAGAAGCGCTTTACAAGCGAGTTGGAGTGCCAAAGCCTTTTCCCCAGTTAACATGATCGTCATAGTGACCGAATTAAGTACAAAAGCCAAGATTACGAGCTGTTGGGAAGGGTCAAAGACCAACTTGTCTGGGTGTGTTATGAGGCCAAGGGAATCAATCTGAATAACTGTGTCTATAACGTTGTGTACACAGTCCTTGTACGTTTTCCCTTGCAAGTACAAGTCGTCAATATAACCACTAGATATATGGCCCCATAAATGCAGGTGGGATAATGCTGGTTTCAAAAGTTTAGTGAATTTCCTAGGCCCACACGAAAGACCATTTGGCAAACATGTAAACTGATATAGTTTTCCCTTCCAAGAGAATTTTAAGTATTTCCTATCCGATGTGGCTATCGGTATGGAATAATATGCATCTTTCAGATCAATGGATGCCATAAAACAATCCTGTTCTACAAGTTTAGTGATGGTGTTGAGGGTGTCCATCTTAAAGTGGATTTTGTTTGCATATTGGTTGAGGTTTTTAAGGTTAAGAATCATTCTGTGGCTGCCATCTTTCTTCCCCCTTACGAATACAGTGGAAATAATTTCCTTGTGACAATGCCTGGTGGGCTCAATCACATGTTTTGACAGGAGTTTTTGGATCTCGAGATCGATAATGGTCGTTTCAGTGACGGACCTTGTGCAAGTGGGAAGAAATTTTTGGCAGGGTGTGGCATTAAAATCAATTTTCATCCCCATAACAGTAGAAAGAATTTCAGTATCTGATGTAATGTTACGCCAGGCCGGTAAAGAATGTGCGATGCAGCCGGCCGCAAAGGTATCACAATGATATTGTAGATAATCTCTTAGAGATGAATTAGTGAACTGCGGAAAATCACTTACCGCCAATTTCAGTTGTTCCAGTGAGGACATTATTTCTTCTCGGTCTCATTCTTCGTGCCGTTGTACGGTTTTTTCCGCCCAGTTGAGCGGTAGCCTTTCCCCAAAAAAGGCTGTCGTGAACCGCCCTTGCTGCTTTTATCATGCCAGCTAGATTGATAAGAGCCATGGCACCGGTAGTGTCTGCTGTGGTCGTGCTTCGTGACGCCAACTGTACGGCCGATGCGACTAGTCTCCTTTGCGTCGCGAATTTGCTTGGCAAGATCGTCACCAAACAACAGTTTTGATGACGTTGGGACGTTGTTTGAACAAATAGTGTGATATTCTTGCTTTAACGATGGCCTAAGCTGTTCGCGCCTGAGCGAGGAAAGCTTGGAAGCCACATGTCCCACCAAAGCGATAGCATCAATGCTATCGGTTAGCATTTCTTTTGTGTCAATTTTGGCTTTTGCCGCCAAAAGCTTATCGCAAGTTGTAATAATTGCGAAGGTAGCCTTTTGCAAAGCCTGCTGCATGTTGGCCAAACGTAAATCTGACTTTCTCTTAGCGGCATTCAAAGGCGTCCAGATTTCGGGGTTTACCCGTGCAATGGCCGTGTCTCCACAGTTTTCAGGCTGCGGGTGTTTCCCCAGAATGCTAGTTATTTTTTCTGAGGTCAGCTTATTTCCCCATCGCTTCATAGCGATGTCGGCCAGTTGTTCTTGGACTTTTGGGCCTTTTTTATCCTCGTCTTGCAGAGCGGCTACGAGTTCTTTTAGTACCTTGTCCTCGCTCGCTTTATCACTCGATTTGTCGGTGGCTTTGTCTTGAACCGATGGTTCTGCCAGCAGTTGTGCCACGTCATCATCTGTGGCATGCACACTAAGTGAGTCGTCCTCTTTGCTCGATTTGTGTCTGGGCTCATAGGCATCATTCTCAGAAGAGTCCTCTGAGGAGGCAGAAGTAGAACGCCGTTTTCGGCGTTGGCCATCCGCACCCGGTGGGCTTCGGCTCGAGGATCGCTCCTCGTGACGCGCATCAGTAGTGGGAAGACGTGCGCACACGTCAGACAAGAGTTTAGTCATTGTGTCCATGGTCGTATTAATTTAGTGCGGGGCGGACTCAATGTTTTCTTCGCGACCCGGTGGGTCATGATTTACGCCCGTTGGGCCCTCAGGAGCAGGCACTATATCAACGTTTTCGCTCGTCATTGAGAGGTGTTGATTCTGGCGGGAAAGAGGGTTAGGCAAAACGGCAAGCAAAATCGTTCAAAATTCTACTCACGTACGACGATCCCTGCCAAATTGGTATCACGAGGCCTGCTAATAGTTACACCTTCAAAAGAGGCTAAAGTAGATATCGGTAATCATAGCAAGAACTAATTTCGTTCAGTGCAGAAAACACGCGTGTCGACTGACCCGATAGCAAGCACTGCAATGACCAGATAAGCATGCGCATGCTTCTCATGTAACTCCGTAGTGACTTGGACTGATGACGAGGTAGAATTACCTCATTCTTTACGACTAACAAGAGAAACATTCGCCACAAAACACGAGCCTTGGATCAGCCAATATTTATTCATGAAAAACAAAAGAATCTTGCCTGAATTCTGAGTAATTTCAGTGGCAATTTGGGTTTCCTTGTTTTTTGATCATTGGTGCTTAAAGCCAGACATTTTTGCTGAGCAAACTTGCATTTACTCAAAACCTTGGGGTCTGAGTGCGAAAGCAGCACAACGCGTGTGCGAATTTCCATGTGCTCGAGTCGTACTCGATATAAACTCAGTCTTGTATGGACGGCAAGTAGACTAGGCTCTTGAATACATTACACGCATGTCTGCGGGAAAGAAAACACAGGGAACACTGTTCTCTGTTCAGATGTTTTTGATATTCTTGATTTTTCAATGCAAAGGGGTAGCTTGGGTACCTTGGATTTGTGCCCTAAATGTATCGATAAATGCAAAAAGAGTTTTGATAAAGGGCCAAAATCTGAATTGTCACGCACATACACAGAAGCTATGTGGGTTTCTTTGGGATCTCAAAAGTGCATTTCCGGTAAATTCTAAACCAGAAATCAGGAGCCATCAATGTGAATTGTTGCTTATATGGAGTCTATAGATGTTATTGCAGTAGAAAATAAAAGAAAAATTTTGACATGCAGTTTATTTGTAGTCTGTGATATCTTTTATTTGAACATAACAGTGAACTTGATTCAGACTATAAAAAAATAAGGCCCCATGAAATAAAACAATAGCTTATCATCCTTTTAATGCAGGCGGGCGGGCGGATTTTACTATATTTTCTTTTGTACCATATAATTCACAGAAGCTTGTTCCTCTGGATTTAAATAACTCAACAAAGCCATTATAATAACAATCTCGTTCACAGATTTCTGACCTCCCTGCTTAAATTTAACAATTTTTGCTCGTCGGCGACAAATTTTGTGCTCTTTACGACGCCACAAATTGGAAAGTGATAATATGCCCTTCGCTCCTGATGTTTAAATTATGAAAAGATTATATATTAAAACATTTTAATATGGCCACAAATTCCAGTGCGGGTGGAGACAATAAACTAATGTTTTATTTTATGGAGCCTAATTCATATGACTAGGAGAGGCATCAGCGACAACAGACGCTGTTCGCTTTAACCCTGAAGCTGCCGTTGATTCTGAATGTTCCACTGGATCTAGATCTGCAGCTACCACTTGTTCTGCTGAAGCTGTCGAAGAAGTTGAAACACCCCAGCCCAAGGCCGTTCCGCAGCCACCAAAGCAACCAGGATGTACCCGGCCAGAAGAAGCGAAGAAGCTGCTTGAAGAACTGTTCTTCGAGGAAACTGAAACTTCACATCTCCACCATCAGTTAACATGCCCTGCAGTCTTGTGCCAAAAGATTTCCGCGGACGACCAGAAGGCTCAAAAGTCCTTGAAAGACAAGTTTAAGCACGAGTGGCTTACAGACAAGTCTCTGGCATACTGTTCTGCAACAGGAATATGGTGGCTTGTATATGTGGAGGGAAAAGGAATGTGCTGCCTTTTGTGTCGTAAAGACAACACAAAGAACGAACAGAACAATTCCAAAGTGTTCAGTAGTGATCCAGCAGTTAGGTACAGAAAGCCAACACTCACTTCACATGCTGATTCAAGGCAACATCTTGCCGCCATAGAAGCGGAGCATTTGCAGAGGGTTTCAACATTCCACAAGGAGTCAGTAAACAAAGAAAATGTTGCCGACGATGTGCTGTATAAAGCTTTAATGTCCGTTTACTGGATCGCCAAACATGAAATCCCCATACGCAAACTTGTTTCTCTCCTTCAGCTTCTGGAGAAAGTGGGTGTGACTGAGATGAAGTATTTCATCCATAGATCAGCTGGCAGTGTAAGAGAACTCTTTCTCACACTTGGGCAAGTCATTCGCAAACAACTGCTTGAGAAAGTGCACATTTTTGATGTCATGGCTATACCCTCTGCCAGAAGCCCGGGCTTTAAGGAGTACGGAGAGGATCACATTAAGTTGCTAGCAGAGCAGTTCTTTACTGAAAGTGAAACTGAAGAGAGTGGCGAGGCTAATGTGAACACTGAAAAGCTCAAGGCAGAATGGGGGAAGTTTAAGTTCGATCTGATTGACTGGAAAGCCGACCTTCCAAGAGATACCAAGGAGGGAAAGGCTGCAACCACTTCCACCACCTGAACTCTTCACCGAATGACAAGGCAGCCCTCATACCATCACTTCTTTCCCTTGCTTTCCTCCCTAGCTGAGCGTTGTCTCTCCATACCTGTCTCCAATGCTTGGCCAGAAAGGGGTGCGAGTGCCCTTAAGCATATCAAACCTAGGTTGTGCAACAGGCTGAAAAATGACATGTTGCAAGCCCTTCTTCAGGTTTCTATCAACGGCCCTCGAGTTGAGAGTGACGCATGTGCCAAGATCGTTCGCTCAACCATGGACGCTTGGAACAGAGCAAAGGAAACGAGGAACCTACATGTACCACAGACAAGAGGGAATGCAGCTTCAATTCCTGAAGCAGTTGCAGCACTTGTAGCACAAGTTCAAGTTGCTGATGCAGCAGTGCAGGCTGATGATGATGAGTACCGAGAGCAGCTGATCCAGCAGATGAAAACCATCGAGGCAGAGGCTGAGGAAGCCACAGCAGCCCTGAAGCTTACTGAGGATGGGTTTGAAGCTGAGGATGATTTAACTGATTCTGATTATGACTCTGATTATGATTGTGAATACTAACTGTTTAACTGTGGTGAATCCAGATGTCTTTTGCACATTTGTACATCTTCTAAGCTCAGTTAAGCGTGGCTTTGCAATATAAATTGTCTGTAAATGTTCACATTTTGTTGTATGGTAATTAAGGAAAAGTGCTGTGCAGCTGCACACTTCCATTGTACACAAGTTTGAGAGTGTTTTGCACAACAGTATTTCATGATTGACAGCAAATTGTACACAAGTCACTCGATTGAAAATGAGTCATATTGTAGTAATTTATTAAGTTTGTTGCAGAAATGATTCAGAGAAATAACCGGAACAGGAGAAACTGTCTGCGAGTGAACTAAAACAGATAAAGTTTAAGTAAAAATTAATGATGTCTTTGTTCTGTTCAAATCCCCTAATTCTTGCTCCAGAATGCAGGAAATGCATTCTAAGAGGCCCAAATTTTCAAAATTTTCCTGGGGAGCATGCCCCTGGACCCCCTAGAATCTCCCCCCTCCAGCACGAGTATTTCATTCTCCACCCACTCCTAAAATTTTGCCACCTACTCTGATTCTCGTTGAAAACCCTGAGAACATAATTATACTGATGTATAATTCTGGAAAGAAATTTTCAGTAGAATATAAATGAATCTCAGAATGTAGATGGCCAAGTCTTATTCCTTAAGAGAAAAGAAAACAGTGATTTAAGAAATAAGGCTTTTAGAACTTGTTTCATTCTATATTTTGTTGATTGAATGTTACATTATGAATGTTGCAAAGGCATGTATCACACATTGAATTGTCATTAAACACTCGTGGTATTCGAGAACACTTGAGAAACGTGGAAGTACTTGCCTCCAACTCATGCTTTACAGTTCTCTCATGTTTTCAAGAAAATGCCTGTTGTGTTCTATGACAATAGGATACATAGTTTTCCTCCTTTATTTTATTAAATAAAACTATTACAAGTATCATAAAAACAAATCTGTATAGTAAACTAGAACCAGACAAACCACATCTTTTGTCTACCTTGTTGTTTCTTCTCCTTTGTAGGCGGGGTGATGAGGATGATGAGTTTCTGGCCTCCCTAGCAAAGGTATGTCACTAAATTAAAAAGTCTGTTTTTCCCTTCATTAAAGCCATTGATCTACTGTTCTGCTGAAGCCATGTGTTTTCTAAGTCAGTCTATTCTATAAACCTTAAATTGTTGATTCATTGCATCAGAAACCCATAACCCCTCATAACTCCTTATGATTTTCTGATTGTGTATTGATACATTATTGCATTATTGTTACAATTTTGTGATGTTGCAAATGTACTTTGTAGGAACAGGAAGAAAGGCAGCAGTTCACAGAAGAAGAGGTATCTAAATTCCTTCCTGCAGCTTAATTGAACTGGTTTGTGTGGCCTGAAGCAACTACAAAATTTGTAGTTGCTTCATTTGGGGGGGGGGGCAGTAATACTTCTAAACATATTTAATATGTGTAGCAGTTTTACTGTCCCCCCCCCCCAAATGGGATGTTGTCCCCCCAAAACCACCACCACCACCACCAGTATTTTGTTAGGCTTTCCTAAAGTTTCCTGTTAAGTTTATTTTTTTTAATTTTTTTTTTTTTTGCTGGGGGCCATTTCTACTCCTGGCAGTGGGTGGAGGGAGACAATGTGGAGTCTAAGAAACCAACACAACACAAAGCAGACATCAGTCTCTGCTTGAACTGTAATGAAAATAGATACATAGCGAGATGAACAGGCATGATGCCCAACTACAGGTTTTCCTAATTTACATCTGTTTTTATTTTATTGCAAACATCAGCTCATTCTGTAAATCTTTTAGAATACAAAAACAGCTGTGTGATCAGTGCCTTCCTTAGGCTTGCTGTAAGTTCTTACATCACTGACTCTTCTTTTCAAGTCCTGACAAACATTTTGGTGTTTATTTTAAATTACACCTTTTCAGATGGCCCAGTTTACAAAATTTGCAAACCTCAAGGAACAGCGAGAAGCAAACAAGCAGAAATTTTGTAATGTAAGTAACAGCACATTCATAGTTTATCCTATAACAGCGTAAATGGTACGTTTATTACAACGGGTAAGACTTGTTTTGTATTCAAGGTGGCATTGAAAACCAAAGAAGTAAATAATTGAAGAAAATAACTGTACATGAGATAAGACTTATTTCAATCAAAAACGTTTTTAGAAACAACAGAAAAACCTGTCAAGCAGCAAACCAGAGGAGAAAGCTAACAAGGGACACAAGGTAAAATGATTTTCCTTGATGATCACTTCTTGTATTCTACCCACTACTGTGCTTGAAATAAGACTTCTGTATTTCAATTGCAATGAACTCTAGGTATCATAAACACCTTCAGGACACACTTGGTGAAAATTATGTTTAGCAATTAATTGGCACTGATAGCTGTTCTTCCGTGTTAAACTTTGGTTGGCACATCAATTCTGGATGGTGATAGCAGAGTGCCTGTTAGGGTGATTTAGATGGGAGTGCCAGACATCTTTGTCAGAGGTGACACCCTTACGATAACCCTATGATCAAGATAAACTGTTTCTTGCAAATCAGTCTAATGGGGCCTTTGATTGTCTCCTTTCAGACGAAGTTGAAGAGCAACAAACAGCTTAAACATGAACAGTGGAAACGAGAGAAGGTGAGAATGAGACAAAATAGATTGCTTTTAATTTCCTTTTGCTGAAGTTAAGACTGTATTCTCGAGTATTGTTGTTGTTGTTAATTTGTTGAATTATTTTTATTTGTAAATTTAATAGGAAATCTCTGAAATAGCAGCTCAAATTCAACAAAATCCACAAGTGCTAGAAAAGAAGGTTTGTAGTTTTAATGTTTTCTGACTATCATGTACGACTGGTACCCCAAAGATGATATTCACATGATATTTCTTTTAAAAGTTGGTTAGCTTTCCTTGTTGAACAGACACATTTAATCCTGTGCTAAGGAAACCTGTCGTGTACAGTATACCTCTCCTCAGTGTTAACTATTGTGGATCGGCCGCTCAACACTTCTCAACAACTGTTGTTGATGATAATTCTGGGTCCATAGGGTTTCTTAAGTGAGCTGTTAAAATAAGATTTAAACTTACAGTAAGATGTGCCATTAGTATGATCAAGAAGTGATTTCATTTGTGTGAGAAAAGTAATTTAAGTAATTACAGAAGACTACGTTCACATGGCTTTCAGGATGGAAAACCGTAACTGGATCTGTGGCAACCTTTCTTATGCACTGTTTTATTTCAGGCATCTTCAAGGGCTCCCAAGAAGGAAGACCTTCAGCAAGAGAAAAGGTACAAGGAATTCCTGTTAACGCACAGTAACTATTCTGTAACATTTTATCATATTGTTAACACTTATTTTATTTCACAGCTCTGATCAACCTGCTGTTGTGAATCCAAAGCACATTGCTAAAGAACAGACAGAACATGGTGCCTCCAATAAGAGAAACATGAGGAAAAAGAGGAACAGAAATGTAAGTATTACATGTAAGTATTAAATGTTTAAAAAAAGTACAGTAACTTTTTGTTTGTTTGGTTTAAATCTTTCTTATGCTGCTGCCATCATGTTGAGTCCAGTTGTAAAGAAGCCCTTTGATATTAAGCTTGTGTTGTGCACCTAGGTTTAAAGGGGCATAGTCACGCTATTTTAGTTCACTTTAAAAATAAAAAATATGTTCTCACATCAACGAACGTCTACAAATAATGGTCTAGTTTTGTTACCAAAGACTATATTACTTCACTAAAACTATTTTCTGTCGTCTGTTGCTACGGATGGCACAGATGGAAATGGATTGCAATTTGAAAAAATTAGGCTAAACTTTTCAAATTCTTTCAGCATGTTGACATAAAATCGATATTAAAAGGTCATGATTTGTTTTCTGTTAATGGAATTACGTTAAAATGGTTCTTAAAATGTTCAAACACAATTTTGGGCATGGATAAAAATTGCTACCGATAATTTTAGCACAGTTTTGACCAGAAATCTTCTAAATCCTCGTGACTATGCCCCTTTAAAATATCGTACTCATAGTCATCTCTTGTACTTGTATTTGTACTTTAGGTCCATTTCTAGTTCTTCCTATTCTGTATACGTCTTCTTAGGTCTGTAACTGTTCTTGCTAAATTTCACCTTTTTTTTTTCAGAAATCAACAAAGCTGGCTGACCAAGAAAAAGTCTTGCATCAGAATGATAACCACAGAGACACCACTCTAGCTGGACATAAAGTGGCTTCAAGTTTTGTTTCCCAGGATGCTATGAGAAATGTTACAATCAAACCAGAAACCACAAGACGGCAAGATGATGTGACAGGAAGGTTGCCACGTCATACTGGTCACAGCAGTCCAATAATGAAACAGTCTTGGGTGAAGAATTCAGCTTACAGTAGTCATAAGAGTGCTTTCCCAAAGGTATATAACAACATTATTCTTACCATTTCTTCATGTATGACTGGATGTTGTTGGACTTTAAAGTATTTGAACATGAATCGAGGTTAACCCTCAGACGTACAAGCAGTCACCACCACCGTGGAACAAGGGGGGGTGATGGACCCCCCCCCCACCTTGGGTTTTTGTTATGTTACTATTTTTTGTAAAGATGTCGCTGTAATAGAAAGCCTGTGATGTGCTCTACAAGGTGAGGTATATATTATGGGTTGCCACGCTGCTGGGGGCTGTGACGTCATTCAAGATGGCCGCCATGTTGGGCGCCATCTTGGATTTTCCCGAAAACTAGCAATTGTGAAAAAACATTTAAAATTGGAAATTTTTGATGCTGGACATGTTGGATATGACATAATTAAACATTTTGCTGCTTTTTGTTCACATTTTTTTTGCATTTTTCTCTTAAAAAAGTAAAAAAAAACCAGTTTTGTTCAAAAATGGCTAGACCACTAGCTACTTATGACGTCATATCTCGTAACCATAGCAACCGGTTCTCACCAAACTTGTGTCAAAATGTGTCTTAGGGATATGCACACAGCTACTGAAAATGGCAGGTCTAGATAGTAATTCGTCTTGGAAAAATTCAAGGAAAACCTTATGGGGGGATCCACCCCTCCCCCCTCGTCCCCACCTTGTACACCCAAGGGTTAATAGCAAAGCAATCAAAATAGCATCCCTTCAGTTATCACTAAAGCCTGAACATGAAAATGAGGGGCGAAGAGGTAAAACAGATGGGTAAGAACTGTTATCGTATCAATTGGCTTGCCGAAGAACACGTTGACTGTGATATTTTGTTGATGGCCTAAGCTGTAGTGAAAACTACTGTAAGTGGGAAAGAACACAGGTAAAATTAAATTGAAATGGAAGATTATTAACCAGCAAGCAGTTTCTTGCTCCATTTGACATGCCTTTCACTAATGTTTAATGTTTATTTTTGTGTGTGTGCAGCAAACTGAAAAACAGTGGTTTGAGACTACCAAACCAGAGGCTGGGTCAAGACCAACTCACAGTGCAAACATCTGGGAAAAAAGACAGAAGAAACAACAGTTTCTGGCAGAAATTCAACCATGTGATCAAACAGATGAGGAGCTGCAGCTACAGATGGCTTTGGAGCTGAGTAAAAAACAGGCCGAAATCGATGCACAAAAAAGGTGAAGGATTATAATAATAATGGACCCAGTAGGTTATCATCAAGACATACCCTAGGCATAACCATCGAGAAAAACCTAAGGGATTGCTTCCAAAATACATACTAGTGATTGCTAACTGGGCAAAAATTACAGGAACTTCTATCAAGGCTTCCAGCAAGACAAGACAGGGATTACTATGAAGACAGATCCTAGCGATAAGCGGCAAAACAACCCTAGGGATTACTAGGAAGAGAAATCCTAGGGATTATAACCAAGACAAACCCTAGTGATCACATTATGGCAAACCTTAGAGATCTCTGTCATGACAAACCTTAGGGGATTCCCATAAACCCTAGGGATTTGCCTTTGGGCTGATCTTAAAAGGGAGGGCAAATCTTTCCACTGGCTACATTATATGTGGTACACATCATTGGACATTTAAAAAAATATATATTCCTTCATTGACTGGCCAACCCTGGCATAGAGCTTACATGTTTCATACACTGTTATTTGATAGAGAAATCAGCATCTTGGAAAAGCAAATGGAAGAAACGCTTCAGATTGAAAAGGATCTTCAGATCAAGACTTTCAAGCAAAAGCCTGAGAGCAAGACAGTTTCAACAACAGAAACAACAAACATAGCTGTCTCCTTGGATCCTGACAGTTTTCCACCTCTGGGGGACCTTCTGGTGTATCACAAAGGATCTGATGCGGAAGAAGAATGGGTAGTAGCGTCAGAAAGTGAAGAGGAATGGGGCACCTGTGACTGTGATAATGAGAGTGATGACGATGATGAGTCCAGGGGGTGTCTGGCCAAGCATAGTGACCCTGAGGATGAGCGTGCAAGTGGGGAATCAGCCGTTAGTAGTGGAGTTGGGAAAAGGGGTGATATGGTGACGCCCAAGCCAAATGTGCAATTACATCAGCAGTCCAGGCGTGAAGATTCACAAGTATCGGATTGTCCTTATGGAAAGAACTGTTGCTTGGGAAAACGATGCAAGTATTCTCATCCCCCATCTATTGACAACAGAAAGAGAAAGAAATCAACTGACAGCAACTGTGGTTCTCAAGTTCAGGGTGATGTGAAAAGAAGTGAGAGAAGTGTTGAAGGGAGTGTTGTGCATGACCGTCTCGGAAAACAATCCGACATCTCTCCTGTTTCGTCTTGTGGAGAGTTACCCAAATCTGATACTTCTGATGTCAGTTATCTTGTGGACGGTGGTGGTTGCTCAAAGAACACTTCACCATGTGATTTCGACAGATCAATGGAGAACCGCTCCTTACAAGCTTCAGAAACACAAACATCTAAAACCCATCTCAGTAAAAATTCCATTCAGAGTAATTCAGCTAGTGGCAAACATGAGAATGTAAACCAACCTTTGAGGAACAGTACAGCTGGCTTAGAATCCCAGTCATTTACAGGAGACAGTTATTCATCAACTCAAGAAAAGCACGAAACCTACAGCAATGAAGCTTTAAGTGTGGATGATTCAGTGGAAGGCTTTAAAATGAGATCAAATGTCTCATGTAAAACTTCCCCGCCAAAGGATGAAAAGGATTTAACTGAAGAAAGTGCTCCCATTCCATCTTTCCCTGCAGATTCACCAGCTTCAAGTGACTTGATTCAGTCATCTACCAACATTCCACAGCTTACCAGTCAGTCAGTTCCTGCCAGCTCTGTAAGTCAGTCAGCTGAAACTGTACCACAGCTTACCAATCTGTCTCTGGCTGCTAGTGTCCAAAGTCAGTCAGCCAATGCTGTGCCTCAGCTTACCAACCTGTCATCCACTCCCAGTGCCCTAAATCAGTCAGCTGCCACCATACCACAGCTTACCAATATGTCACCAGATGTCAGTCACCTAAATCAGTCAGCCAAAACTGTACCAAAGTTTACCAATCTGTCATCAGATAACAGTGCCGGGAGTCAGTCAGCCACTGCTCCGTCACAGCTTACCGATCTTTCAACTGATGAAAGACCACAGAATTCATCGCAAAATTCTCAACCAGCTGCAACGCCCGCTAATGTGATTCCACCGACCTCAGCGCCAGGTCCTCAAAGTCCTAGACATGCTGTGACAATATCTGAAACTGGCACATCTCAAAACTCTACAAGACTGTCATCTGGTAATACACAACAAACTTCAGCAACCAGTCAGCAACCAACCACTCTTGACTCGAGCATTCCAGCTCAGTCTGTGGCCACAAATAATTTTCCAGCAATCCCAGGGTTCTCATTTCTTCCATTTGGTAATTTGTTTCCATTTGTCAACCCAGCAAATGCTGACATGTTTAATCCAAATGTTAACGCAAACCTGATGGCAGCAGCGTCTTTAGGCGGAGTACCCTTTCCAGTCATGCCAGGTGTACAAAATGCACAGGGTGTAGGGGCTGTGATGAATCAGGCAGTGCCGCCACCATACTGTACAAGCAGTGGCATATCACCTCCAGGTCACTTTCTACCTGTGGCTCCACTTAATGGGTTTTCAGGAGTGCCCGTGGGAGCAAGCAAGCCAGGAGTGGGACCACAGCCATCTCAGCCCTCGCATGCAGGGCTCTCCACTGACCCTCACTCTACAGAACCAGGCAGGCCACAGATGTACAGGGTCTCAGGAAAACCAGTAGGAGCAAACATAGCAGGAATAGGTGCAGGGCAGTTGTCCAAAGCAGGTCTTGCTACCGACCCTCAATCTTTAGCAGTTTCTGTGCCAGAAATGGCAACCAGAGCAGGCATGTCAACGGGAGGCACAATGCAGCTTTCACAAGCAGGACTTGCCACCAATCCTCATTCCAAATTACCAGCCATGCAGCAGCTGAATGTTGTGTCAGGAGTACCAGCCGGAGCAAACATGCTAAGGGAAGGTGTGGTGCAACCATCAAATACAGGGCTTACCACTTATCCTCAAACTTCAGCTTCATCCATGCCCCAGCTTCCCTTAAATGGATTCTCAGGAATGCCATTTGGAACAAGCATGTCAGGGTCAGCGGCAGCACAGTCAACAATTGGAGGTCTTACCGCTGACCCTCAATCTGCAACACTGAACGTGCCACAACTATTGAGATTTCCATTCCCGCTGGTCAACCCCCAAGCAATTGTTAATATGAACGTGAACATGGCTGCGATGAGGATGCCATGCTTGACATCTAAGCAGGGCCGGCAAACTACAGTCAGTGGAGAATCAACTTCCTCGCAAGTTGAAGTTAATGGCAAACCAAACAAGAGGGAGAAACCAGTGGAGGCAAAGCTTGATGTTGGGGATGGAAGAGAAGCCTCTGGTGGTGTTGGTACTAAGGCTCCATCATTGAGAAGGCCGGCTACAAGTGAGTGTTGTATTAAACTCATTCAAGAATTGCCGCGTAGAATATGTAATTTCACATTATGAACCAGAGAGTCATTTCTTGAAAATGCAACTTCCTCCTGAAATTAACGACAAAAGAAGGTATTAAACCTGAAAATCATTGTACAGTAGGTCATTATTCATGATAAACTAAGCTAACGCAAGTTAAAGAACTCTTACCCTTTGAAAAATGAATGCCTTTCAGAGGAAATAGGAAATTTTCTCATCAGAGATATTTTGGAGATATTTTGCACCTTCTTTTCCGTCTGTTCCAATTATCGGTTTCCTAGTCACCCTAATGACTGCAAGAAAGTATTTGTTACCACCCACAAACAAGCACACAGATAAGCACTTGAAGTTATTTTATGCACACATTTCAACACTCATGGTCATATTCATCAAGACGTTTTTATAATTTGTTAACGAATGCAGAAGTACCTTCGAGAGAGGAACTTCTCTTAGCCTACTGTATTGAACTATGTTTGCTTGTCTTTGCAGTGCCGAAAGTCATCCAGCATCAAGCATCAATTCAAAGTGAACTGCAAACGTAAACCCTGCTCTTGCTAAGAAGTTGTAGGATGTGTTGAGCGGTGCCCTGTGAGAACTAAAGAAACTGCTTTACGTAGTTTCAGTTGTTGAGATTTGGCATACTCGTCTGTAAAACTGGCAGTGCTGTTGGAAACGTGTAGAAAATAAGTATAGTCAGTGTAAATGCACAGTCTGCTGCGAGACTGACCAGGGTAAGCCTCCGTTTGAATTTAAACGGAAAGAGGTTGTTTTGTTGCTTCTAGCGAGTGACTGCGGGACAGGTTTTCCACAATGATATATATTCACTCTTTCACTTCCAGTATTGTATCAGTATATAACAACATTTTTAAAAAAAAGTCCAAAAATATTTTTGCAAAGTATTTCCGTTTAACAATGAACAGTCCTACAAGAAAGATTTCCATTTAAAAATGAACAGTCCTTCAAGAAGAAACTGCTTACGTTTGAATTTTCACTTTCGGATTTCATTCAAGGCTTAAAACTCGTCTTTCATACACAAACTCAGAAGTTTGAATCACGTGTAATGATTTGAGGATTGGCACCGGAAACACAAAAGTTAAATTTCATGAAAAAAAAAAAAGAAAAAAAAACTCGCCAAAAAACGTATAGATTTTATATTTCACATAGTGTCTAAGATTATTTATTGTTCATGTTCTATAACAAAGCTCATTGATCCCTTTTGTAAAAGAAGCAAAGTTATTTATACAGGAAGTTAAAGTTATTTCCGTTATGAACTATGAAAATTTAATATGAAGAGTTAACCTTTGAATGACGCGATATTTTTGCCTGTTTTGTTCAGTTTTTTCAGTGACTAAAATGTTAAATGATAAATCCATAGATTATCTTTAAATTGAGTTTCTAAACAATATTATTAATGCAGATTATGTAGCTAGGTTTGGAGAAGGTCTTTACTCTTTGAAAGAGGAAATAAAAAATATTCCATTTAGCAGTGGTATCGTGATTTATTTTATTTAAGGCCGCTGTTCATATTATCAGTCAGGAGTTTCCAAGCCCAAAAGCGGCCCCCTTTTGGAGTCAACAGCTAGAGCAACGTTGTACAACAACATATCAAACCAAAATAATAATAATAACCACAGGAAAGTACTGCTCAGTAGCATTCATTTGAATGGTAGCACTTGAGGAATTCATCCACAGACTCAAAACTTAGACCCAGCCAGTGTACAGCTTGATCAAAAGAACCACAGGAAAGCACTGTCAAATGGTGGCATCTTTGTTCTTTCGTCCACCCTCTGTAGAGTGAGCTGTTCGGATGAAAAAGATAATTTGCTTGCCCACTTCTAATATGTTTGCCCCTTGTTTGAGCATAAGGTTCGTTCGAATTTCTTTTTAACCACTTCATGGAAAGTTTGTTTAATTTGTAGTATTTAAAATGGGTGAAGTAGCTAGACCTACTAAGAACTGATAGGTGAAGCAGGGTCTGGAAGGGGGGTCCTGGTCCCGCATTCCCGCAATTTTTCATCACTATCCCAAAGCCATAAATGCAAGATGTAGATTGGCCCTTTCGATTGATATTTTGCACTCGCCTGGTTGATTCGCCTTTGCCGCTAGAACGTTTATTTGGGTCGTGACGATTTCCCGACTTCCCGACAGACAGGCAAAGAATACCCGCATCCCGTGCGCAAATTTTGGCGAATCTCGCTTCCCGGGTAGCAGTCAAATCCCGTATCCCGTCAAGATATTTTGCGTTTTCCCGAATCCCGCACCGTTTTTGGTCAAATCCCGGATCCCGAGAACACCCTTCCAGACCCTGGTGAAGGGCCGACAGCCGTTCATTATGTGGGGAGTTGTGTCTCTGGAAAATACCGTCCAAACGTTTTAATGTTTGGAGATGCTATTTGTTTTTGAAATTGTACTAAAACGTCCGATTTAATAACAGTTTTGAGCACTCTCTTTTACCGTACGGGCACATTGATAGTTCACCGTAAGTCTCTGCCAGTCTTGCTATTCATGGGGGTGGGGTGGGTAACTTCATGGAAATTCAATGACTTACCGCGGACTACTGGGCTAAAGGTGACGATGTTTGTAAACTGAAACTGAAGATGTGAAAAAAGATGGCCGGTCCTGTAATGGACGCTGCCTGTGCTACATACGAAGGGATTTCTTTTGAACTAGATCTATTTCCAAGAACCAGAGAACCGGTGTGGATCCTCGGAAAGGAATACATCACTGACAGAGGTAATAACGTTTCATTTTACTTCTGATCTCGCGAAATCGTTGGACAATTCTAAAGAATAAGCTGCTTATTTATAGTGGAAATTTTTTTCCACAAGCTTATTTTTGAAGCATTATTCCCGAAATCTTTTGTGAATACATTGATTCTATTAGTTACATTGTTTAAGGTTTATTTAAACAGAATGTTGCGTATCCTGCAATGATAGGTTTGGTATTTTCGTGTAATCAATTTTTTCTAAAAACAAAGATTTCTGGTTGTGACGCACTGATATTTTCGTCACGAGAAAGGATTTTTTTGAGGGGTTGTCTAGCTCGTGGTTCTTCACCGATTTGCCGTTGATGTAGTAGTATGATTATTGTCATTTCACAGCAACTTATCATGTGGCATTTCTCAGAAACAAAGATAGCAATGCCAATCAATTCTAAAACTGAAAATTATAAGCTTACGTGTTTGCTTTCGTTCTGGTATCAAGTAGGAAATGCAAGACCAGCTATTCTAAGGAAACAAAAATCTTTCCAAGTTAAGTTTTACGCGGAAAAATTGTAACATTCCAGGCTCAGGTTTTTGTTTTCTGGCTTCTGTGGATAAGTGCAAAGCACTGTAATGTTGTTTGGGCCTTTGGGGGGCAAATAAACACTGGTATGATTTTAATTTGATTTGGATGCAGAAAATGCTGCAAATTTACAGGATGACTGACATTCCTCTCTGTTCATTATCTCCCCAGCCCAGTAGAATATTTTAAATTGTGGTAGGTAGACCTGCTTTCTAGAAGGGTTGCAGCTAAAGGCCTAGATTCAGACAACATTTTTGTGCAACTTGTCGTGCAGCAATGCTGTGGTGCAAGTTGCATATGCATTACCACCTCTGCACTCAACTAATTTTTTTGTTGCAAAAAGTAGAAGCAGCATCTATGGTCTGCAACATAAAAATTTGTTGTGTAAGGAGGGGGTAACACACAACTAAAATTTCAACTTGCAATGCAAAATAATTTTGCAGCAAGTTTCAATGTCAAGAATGTTGCCTGTATTACTTGGCATTAAATCCTGAACAAAAATCTGGTTGATACTGAGTTGACAGTAGTTTGACCTGCCGAGGTTCCATGGATTACAAACAGTTGGGATCCATTTTTCTAAAGGTTAAGGAGAAGTTTTTTTCAATCTTTTTATGCCTAATAGTTTGTTATGCTACATTTCAGGGGATGATAACACCGATATTATTAGGGATATCAGATCTAGATTTTGGTTTACATACAGAAAGAATTTCCCAGCAATAGGTAAGTAGGTATGTTAATACCTACTATATGCAAGTCAAAAGCCGTGAACGTTTTAATTTGATTTTATTTCCGAAATTAACACAAAACATCACAAAAGGACTCATAATAGCTTGACATGCAGGCTACTCTTCCTTGATCAATTCATTAATTACTAGAAAGCCAATACACTTCATTCCAAAAAGATCCATTTCTATCAGCCTGCGCTGGTCAAATCATGCAGTCTCGTAAAAATTAAAATACCGTATCCTGCTACTTTCCCCTTGCGGTTCTCGCATCCCGACCCCTTAAAAACACAAAATCCCGCTCCCGCTCTCAATTGAAATTCCCGCTTCCCGCTCCTGTTTTCAGCTCCCATCCTGAATATCGCCACAAAAATAAGCCAAATCCTGTTTCCCGCCAAACATATTGTGGACCCTCTAAATTAACGTGCGTACTGGTAGCTATTAAAGTGCTAATTGTTAAGGTAGGTAAAGTTGCACACAAGCCAAAGAGGCCACACGGCCAGAGCTTAACCCACTGACGCCCAATGCGCCCCTATGCGCCCTAGAATGAGCGGGCATCTTGTTCCACTTGTGACGTCATCAGTTTAAGTGACGCTAAAAACCTCTGATAGTCAGTTGATGCAACGCAAAAAGAGCTTGTAAATGATGCCTGAACGACAATGATGGGATCAAGTAAACCTGAATAACGGACAGAAAACCACGGAACTTTTACCTCAAAAACACAAGAAAATCATGGCCTTCCCACCGACTGCTACTTCTGGCCAACTCTTTCCTTTTCAAACGAGCTTGAAGGCCAAACTTTTCTCATCGCCAAAAACCGTGGTCGTTTGGCTAACTCGACAGCAAAAAGCGAAAACCGAAATGAGAACAAAAGCAACGGGCTTGTGCGCTAAATCTCGAAGAGCCGTAGACGGTGGAGTTTTTCGCGTAAAAAAACTATCTCAAAATTTTGAATTGTGCGCATGCCCGAACTCAAAATGCTAGAAAACGTCCTCAAACCGAAAGAAACGGCAACTGTCCACGCTAGAAAGCACTTTTCATGAGGATTGGGACGAAATCGGATCAAACAGGGCCAAAAAAGGCCATTTGCTGCTTAAAAGTACCATTTTTTCGAAGCTTGCCGGGTGTCAATGGGTTAATCAGGTTTCTGTAGCATGAAGCAACTGAGAGTATTGCTGCTCCCCCCTGGATCAAATGCTAGTCCATCGCAGGGTTACCCCCAACAGTGAGTTGCTGGTACTCATTTATACACCTGGGGCCCGTTTCTCGAAACTCCTGATAACTTTCCAGGCCCGGTAAGTATTTTTTCAAGCTCATTTATTTGTCAGCTAATCGTAATTATTGGTGCAAACTTAGCAATATACTTCACAAAATTATAAGGACTAAAATTTAGCTTTCAAAATCAATAAAAATTGTATAGCTATTGGAGAATGTTGTGCACCTAAAATAGTTTTTGGGTCCGGAAAGTTATCAGGACTTTCGAGAAACAGGCCCCTGGGTAGAGACAGACGATGTAGGGTAAAGTTTCTTGTCTAAGGAAACAACATGATGGCAGGGACTTGCCCTTGAACCACCGACCTCCAGATCTGAAGTCTAATGCATTAACCACTACACCACCGCGCCCACCACACAGTGTTCTCCTTATCAGGCGGTAACCGGTAAAATTTACCGCTGGTAGCACCGCTTGTTACCGGTTAGAACCACATGCTAAGGCCTGGATTACAAATTTCCAAAATATTTGATATAGATATACTATTGGATTGAATTGTGAAAGGATTTCTCGACATTTCTCCGTACGTTTCTACGTTTATAAGATGTTAATCCTATCTTTTCATTGTTTCTCCGTATTTTAGTACGTTCCTAAGGTATTAGTCTTCTGGGTGTTTCCGTACGTTAGTACGTTCATCAGATGTTAGCCTTTTCTTCTCGACGTTTCTCTGTACGTTAAAATCAGTTCCAAAAATGTTGTGTTATCTTTTCGCCGTTTGTCGGAAGGTGTTGTTAGTTTTATCTCCTTGACATTTCTCTGTAAGTTAGCACGTTCGTACGGTATTAGTGTTATCTTCTCGACTTTTATCCGTAAGTTGGTATGTTCGTAAGTGCTGATATAGCATTATCTCCTCCCCGGAGATCTTCGTTGGTGCCTTTCGTGAGATGTTTACTTTTCTTCTTGGCGTTTCTGTGCACGTTAGTACATTCATAAGTTGTTCAGTGTTAAGCGTTTTCTTCTCGACGTTTATCTGTACGGTTTTTGAAACCTGTTTGAGCGGCTAGTTTCACGGGTAACATTCTGGCTCTTATGACGGCACTTCGACTTCGGTGTGGAATAGAATTTTCAAACGGGCTGCTTTACCGGTCTGGAAAACTGATTTACCTGTTGCCCTGAAAATTGGGGAGAACACTGCCACACCTATTAAATTGCTAATTGGACACACCTTAAAGAGAAGAAAGTAGCGATATAAACAGAAAATAAACATTTAAAACATTCCAGCTGGTACAAGGCTGACATGTACAGCTGGCAATATTCATAGCAAGTGTAGGACAGGGCTGCTGTCAGTGCTACAAATCCATCTACCAGTAATGGTCAGGAAGGAAGACTTATAGGACCTCTGGATTACAAGTCCAGCACCATGACCACCAGGCCATGCTTTCTTCTCATCTTTTTTTTTTCTGCAGGGGGTACAGGGCCAACTGGTGATACTGGCTGGGGATGTATGCTTCGATGTGGACAGATGATATTTGCACAAGCTTTGACTTGTAGGCATCTAGGAAGAGGTCAGACCAAAACATTCACACTGGCCCACTTTATAATTGCACTGCAGATCAAGTGTGCTAAAAGTAGTCCATATAAATTCATTCATTGCTGGAGGGCTAACCCTCTGAAGATTTTGCCACAGCAAATGGCTGATACAAAAGCAAACCCATTGTAATTGCAATATTGTTTTTAATTTTGCCCTCAGGTGAAAAAAGTCATTGATCATTCACATTGAAAACAGTAACACTGGTTTTCTTTTTTTACAGATTGGCAGTGGGATTCTGATACAACCCATCCTGTTTACATGCAGGTTAGTGAAATTGTTATCTTATACATAGAACTCTTTTTTAGTCACAACAAAAACGTGGCAATAGAAAGCTTGCAGGAACAAGTAGTTTGTACAGAGTCTTGACATTATGGTTAGTGATTGTTTGTGACTCACATTTTTTATAAATTTAGATTTTACAGAATTTTTTGGATAAAAAGGACAGTTTATATTCTATCCACCAAATAGGTGAGTAGCATAACCACCTTTTAACCCTTTTACCCCTGACATAAAAATGCATATTCTCATTACTGATCTCCACATATTTCTTATTGAACTAGGAAGGAGAATTTGCCTAAATATCAAGACATCTTATCCCCTGATATAAATAAAGCTTTACAGCAATCTGTAAAACGCAGTTAATGGAGCGAGACGAACTACAGCTTGTGTTGTTACATTGTAACTAGATTAACTCGCGTAAGATGTACGTGACATGAATGTACCATTATTCCCTTTCTCTTCATGAATGTACAATGGAGTACAATGAGGATTCACTGATCAATGTTGCAATACTGTCTAGTAGTTTTACATCAAATGCTCTGTATGGTTAAAAACATAAATATCGCCATTCATGTCTCGTTTGAGCACTGCCTGAGTTTACTTTATGCACGGTACCTTTTTCACTATTGGTCTAGTTTGCAAGGTCTGTCTAGGTATTAAAGGCCTAGTTTAGGTCCAAAGTCACATTCACTAGCTGTCTTGCTAACTGTAAGGTTTTCTAAAGTTCTCTAAAAATTGCGGAGAGGTGTTCCCCCCTTTTAACGCCAAATATTGTGTGGTTATTTTTGTGTACTACGTTCGCATCTCTGTGCTCTATATTATTAAAAGGAACTCGGACATTAAAATGCATATTCTCATTACTGATCTCCACATATTTCTTATGGAACTAGTAAGGAGAATTTGCTAAATAGCAAGACATCTTATCCTCAGTGATCACTTCCTTTATTCTTTTCACTTAAACGTTCAAACAAGTGGTGATCATGTAAAGAGAAATTTCATTTTCATCAGGGCTTAGGGCTTAAAGGGTTAAACTTATTGTTAAAATACGTGAAATGCACATGTGGTATTTCCATAATATATATAATTTGACATAAACAGAAATGATAAAAGAAATAGTATTTTATTTGAGAGTGTGGGAGATCCTAGCACTCAGTGATTTTAGTAACTTTCAGAAACAGCTCAATGCAGAGAAAGCTTGAAAAAATTCAGGCTTGAACAGGATTGGAACCCACGAGCTTATGATGTGGTTTCAAACAAGACTTGTCTAATAAAATTATTTCTTAATCATATACAGTGGAACCCTTCCTTATGGCCTCCTTGTTAACCAGTTAAGCCCCAATATCAGCATACATTTTCTCCTCACTGTTCTCCATATATTTCTCTTGATACTAGTTGGGAGAATTTGCATAAGATTCAAGACATCTTTGGTGATGATTTTCTTCATTCTCATTACCTGTATGTTTGATCAAGTAGTGATATGGGGAGGAGAAATTACATGCTTGTCACTACTGGGGCTAATTAAAGTGTTAACATGGCCACTTTATTTTAGGTCATACAAAACCTTAATCAGTAAGTCTCATGTCAAGAAATCCTTTAATTGGTTGCCCTGTAAACACAGCCAGGTGGTTTTGGCCCTTCAGTGGCCTGTTGAACGTGGTTCCATTGTATTCACCACCAGTATATATATCTTATAATTTCCTCATCTACTGGCAACTGATACAACCTCACAATCTACCAGTAACTCATCATCATCATCATCATCATCATCATCATAGTCATAAACTTTAAAGTTGTATCATTGCATAAAATGATCTTCCTAGGAGTCCTGTTTGATCTTCCTAGTCGCAGTGTGTGAGCCTTGATAACTCAACTGAAAATATGTATAGGCTTAAACAGTAGCTCCAAGCTAAGTAAGAGTGACGTAGTGAATATATATAAGATAACAAATGAATGACAAGGGTGAGAATGATAAGTAAGAGTGTTGCACAGCATTGGAAGTTAATGCATTTGATTCTTATTCATTCCTGAATTCTTGTGCTCTCTCTGTAAGTACTTTAAGTCCCTGCAAAGTTCTCATTCACTGATATTCATCTGCAGTTTATGCAGATCATTGAAAATAAATCCCTTCTGATATTCATTTTATTTTGCTGCAGTTATCTTTCCAATGCATTACCAAATCTGTTTCTAAGTTATAGAGTCTTTGAGTTTTCCTTAGTTTACAGATTTATGTATTTTATCTTCATGACTGTATCTGTAGCTCAGATGGGTGTATCTGAAGGCAAGCCTGTCGGCAGTTGGTTTGGACCCAACACCATAGCTCAAGTACTCAAGTAAGTTCAGTGTATTGTGGAGGCAGTAACTATGATCATTCTTCTGTACTTTTTACTAACATGCTTGGTATTATTATTATTATTATTATTATTATTATTATTATTATTTACTTATTTTAAATGTTTTAATATACCAAAATAGCATTTCAAGAGAGAGGTTTCAGCATTTGTTGATTGACTATGTGGTTCCAGAATCAAAATGTCAAAACCACCCCCATGGAAGGTCACTGGAAATTCCAAGGGGGAGGAAGGTCTCAAATAAACTGTTTTCCGTCCCCTATTTTCCTGTGAGATTGCCAAGTTGAAATAATTTCTTTCCTGTGGCCACCAACTTAAAACAATCAGTGCACAAAATCTGGGGAGATTACAAAACTGTTCTTTGTGCTCTCATCGAAGTTTTTTCACCCCGCAAGTTTCAACGTGGCTGCGAGACAAATGAAGCAGTTTCAACTCGGCAAACTCACGGGAAAATAGGAGACTGTGATCAGTCAAGGTCTCAAATGCCAAAGTTTTCAAATGAAAGTGTGAAGTTAAATTGAATAGGAATTTCCAGAGGGATGGTGGGAGGGGAGGGGGTCCAAGTCAAAACCTTCATAGGGAGGGTGTGGATGTTTTCTGGAACCACACATTAGAGTGGTGTAACAATGAGAGGCTACACATACAAATCACTCAATCAATCAGGGGCACCTAATGAGAATTTTTAGCATAATATTGAAAATATCATTTTCAGCTTTCTTAGATCGTTTCAGTGCTTTTTAAAGGCATATTTATGTAAGCTAATATGGATTGATCTCCTCGTCGTTCCCAGCTGAAAATTGAGGCTGCAGAAAATTTTAGGAAACAGAATCCTATCCGCCAAATTACCGAGCTGCTGATGGCTCTCCAAAAATGTTAGCTGACCTTATTTTGCACTCTTAACGACATATTTGTACCTATGAAAACAATAGGAACTAATGAGTCCTCTTGTTTCGAAAGTCCGAGATGATGTTTCGCCAAAGAAATCTCTAGCTTTCACTGCAACTGAATCCGAATATCTCAGGCGATTTTGGCCCTTCTGAACAGATATTCCCCAAAATGAACCATAAGGTGCCCCTGATCAATCAACGTTGTTTAGCAAGGGTATGTTTCGTTCATACAGATGATATGTAGAAAGTCGTCAGAATGTGACTAAGTGGAAGGAACAAGTAAGATCTTCACCTGGCTAACTTTCTGCATTGTTTTTCTCCAGAAAACTAACTTCTTTTGATGACTGGAGTTCACTTTGTGTTCATATAGCAATGGATAACACAGTCATAATGAATGATATCAGTAAGTTGAGAACATATCAAATAAATAAATCACTTTATTTAGGTTTCAGCAGAGTTAAGCACAGAATGCTAATTGGGGATGCCACTAAGATAGAATTGGAATTTGGAAATGTTGATTTTTGAGGAGAGGAGAAAACCAGAGTCAGGGTCTTGAGGGGGGTGTTGAGGAGAGGGTCCTTGAAGCCCTGGAGTCCAGAAATTTTTCCCATAGAGCAAAAACCCAAAGCCTTTTACTGCTTGGAACCCAGACAAAAAAGCGGATTCTTGGTAAATTTAGCCCTAGGACAAAAAAGTCCTAAAATACTTACCCTGTGTAAGGACAACACCCTCTATTTTATTACCTTGTTTGCAACAAAAGGCAGAATACACACTCTTGTTTTAAGCAATTTCAAAGTGTTTTAAAGATCAGCAAATGTCTCCGACCTAGGAGTGTAAAATACCGTAATTGTGCAGCCAGTGTCAAACCCTGTTTACGACAGACTCGCATAAAAGTAAGTACCCTGTTCAGGACAGAGAGGCCACAAACCAAACCCTGTCCAGTGGGATGTCCCCATATAGGCCTTATAAGGGGGTACCCCCTTCCCAGGGTGCACTATCCCTGAGTGAAAAAAGGGACTGCTTGCAGTCCATTATAGAGTAGGAATAAACCTTTCTTCTCTTGTCTGTAGAAATTCTTTGCAAAAGAGATTGGTCTTCAAGGATGCCTGGAGAGACAACATACTATAGCCACACATCAACAGGAAGTGACAGACGAAGATCAGGCTCAAAAGATGGAACAAAACATAGAAAGCAACACTGGAGACCTCTTCTGCTCTTTATACCACTGAGACTAGGACTATCAGAAATGAATTCTGTTTATAATGAGCCATTTAAGGTTAGATTACATTTCATAATCTGGGTTGGACAAAAACTTGTTAAACTTGAATTTTAGCAAGCAATTCTCAAAATTTGATTGCTCAAGCCAATTCCCACCGGCCCAGATTACAAAAGGTTCCAGAAGATATTAACAGTTCATAAGGAAAAGTCAGGGGAAGTCATGCCTTTTGACGTGTTGTAATGCGTAATAATGTTCTTGGTGTTTGACATGTGATCCCTCTCTCTCTGGAATCGTTGATATAAAATGTGGTAAATTAGTTCCATTCTGTAGCTTTGTACTGTACGTTGACAGACTGTTTGTATGGGCCACGTTTGGGAGAGATATGTTTGGGACATGCTGAACAAACTTGCGGGAAAACCATTGTGTGTACAAACAGGTTACCGCTACAATAGCAAAGTGGTCTGCATTTAACCCTTCAAGCCCCAGTATTAACATATATGTTCTCCTCAGCGATCTCCATAGTTTTCTTATAATGTACTATTGGAAGAATTTGCATACACTTTGTCTTTGGTGATCATTTGCTTAATTCTCATGACCTATGTGTCTGATCAGGTAGTGATACTGTAAGGAGAAATCAGATGTTTTCACTATTGTGGATTAAAGATTAATGTATTTCTCCTTTGGATTTTTGCAGGCTTGTTTCAAGTTTAGGCAGTCTGTAGGAGTTATTGGAGGAAAACCCAATCACGCATATTACTTCATAGGATATTATGGTAATTGCAATAGATCAGTGTTGGGAGGGGGAGGGGGGAGGGGGTGAGGGGGGAGGGGGGAGGGGGTGACCTGGAAGACCTTTCTAAGGGGGGGAGGGGGTGACCTTTCATTTATCACAATTCATGATGACATCGACATTGCTGATCCTAGTAGTATGCAGGACGCATGTCACATAAGAACTCAGTAAAATGGCCTCGCTCTCCATGAGTTCTCGTAGCTCAGTGGATAGAGCGCCCGCCCGGTGTTCGGGAGGTCATGGGTTCGATTCCTGTCGGGGACTCAGATTTTTTCTTTGTCCGACGCTCGTGTCATTGTTGATTATTTCATCTTTCACGTTTAATTTACCGAGCTGAAAATTTACCATCACTTTCATTTATCATAGAGTGAGAAGTTGGACAAAAACAACATCTGTGAGTCGGCAAAAGCGAGATATTGCAAAAAAAAATTTCGGAGAAAGAGGCGCTTTCCGTTCGACCACAAATTCCGGTTTGAATTTCAAAAACTTTCATGCGAGGGATGGAACAACATTTGCAAATAGACTTTACCTATTCGGTTAAAAAAAAAGTGTTTTATACACAAGTTTTCAAGTTGAAAAAAAACATAAAGGAACAGCACCACAGGAAGGAACTTCTCAGTAGCATTGATTTGAATGGTCACACGTTAAAATTTCATCCCCAGACTCAAAAGCTAAGACCATCTTGTACAACATAATAAACAATACCACAGGAAAGTACTGCTCAGTAGCTTTCATTTGAATGGTCATACTTTGGATTTCATCCACAAACTCAAAACTTAGAACAACCTTGACGTTCGTAATAAACACTGACACAGGAAAGAAATTCTCAATTCTCAAGACGCCTAGTGCGGCCAAAGCGTGCAAATCGAAATTCAGGACCCTCCTGAGAACAATACCCTCAAAAAAAGCCCGTGGAACGCACTGTAAAACGGAAAACACGCCCTTGAACCGGGGGACGGTGTCGTGGCCAGAGATTTCGAATTCACGAACCAAAAGAAAAAGGAAAGGCAATCAAAACGGGCTTGCGTGAGGAGAGCGTGGAAGTCGAAGTTCAGAAATCATCTGGACAAATTGCCCTCGAACAAGTTCGTTTAACGCACTGCAAAAAGAAAAACGCGCCCTGTATCGGAAGATCGGCATCCTTGCCTGATATTTTGAATTCACAACAGTCGGGATTCAGAACTGGCTTGGACAAATTGCCCTCGAACATGCTTGTGTAACCCTATTAAAAAAAACACGCTTTTAATTAGACGGACGGCGTTGTATCTAATTTTTTAAAATCTACGACGGTCAGTAAATGAAATAAAAATGAAGTAAACGAACCGAGTCAAACCCGCCTTTATTTGTGCGTTTACTGAAAGCGTGTGAGACAATTCAGGACGATGTCAGACAAATTGCCCCCGAACAAGCTTGTTAATGCACTGTAAAAAGAAGAACGTGACTACCAAACTTGACTCAAGGAAATATTTATAAATAACATATTACTATAGTAAAAGACTTTTTAGGCAAAATAAATCCGAAATGTCACTTTTTTTCCTTTTCGCCTATTCTCAATGTCTATTAGAATCTACTCTTAAGGACAGTGCATTTTTTCAGAGGTTATGACTATGGGGAAATGACTGAAAATATAGATCTTAGCAAGGGTTGTTGGAATCCAACAAGAAACATAGGCACGCAATGCGCGCAGAGCCAATGACTATTCTTTTTCACAATATGGTGAAATTTATTCTGACAACCTATGGGTTTTTACACCTCCGGTAAATCCCACCATAATCCCTCAGCCCTCCCCCCGCCCCCCCCCCCCCCCCCCGACCAAAAACATATTTTTTAATACTAGTTTCATTCAAGTTTTTCAGTTTTAAGAATAGCTAGCAACAAGCCGCGCAATTTCCGATTTTAGTATTAAATGGTTTCATGTTTATAACACGCACGCAAAAATGACACTAAAGTTCGGCTCATTCGACAGTTTCAAGGGGTATTTTTCTTTTCGCAAGTCTCAACAACAACAGGAAGTCGTTTCGTATAAAATGTCAGCTAGTCGCTTTGATCACGTGTATAAAATGTCAGCTCGGCGCTTTGATCACATTTCAAGCGACGCGACCACGGAGCTGCTGCGAGCAGTGGACGAAACATTTATTCAGATTTCTTGGTCACGAGCTTTTGTTCCCACGGTTCATCTAGATATGGACGCTTTGGCAAGTGCATAGAAATTCGCGAATTAAGTCGAGTTGGTTCATTGCGGTCATGACGTTCATACTTTTAAGTATGAAATCTGAAATTGACGAGTCCGTACGCGTCTTGTGTATAATTTCTGATGTTTTTTTGCTGTGAAAGTTTGTACCTCGGCTAAGTAAACCCAGGACTACAGTGCGAATAAAATCCTGCCAGACCTCAAGTATACAAAACAGCGCATTCGAAGGAAAATTAAATAGTTCCTGTTGATCGAGACTCGCCAATGCAAAACACTTCAAAGCCCGGGGTTACTCCCACAGTATAAGCTGTAAGGGTATGTGCCGCTGATAAGGTATGGGTTTCATTGTCCTGGTGCAGAGCCCCACCCATCGTCTCACAGAATATGCCCCCAGCCTTACAGACCGTAAGCTAAGACAGACGTATATCGTTGATTTTTAGGCTCTGACAGTAGCCATATGACGTCACGTTAGTGACGTCATTGGCCAAATATGTGGGTAACCACGCATTTTTCAAAGATAATTAAGCAACCATAATTCTAAAAAAGCGTTAAAATACAAAGAGTGTATGACAATTTCTGTCCAAATTTAAGCTCAATTATCTCTGAAAAATGCGTGGTTACCCCCAATTTTCTTTTTGGATTCTGAAAGCCCTTGCTAAGATCTGCTTTTTCCACGTAGTCTTAAACCGCGCAAAATTTTGTTGTATTAGTGGCTAAATTCTTTAAGAAACCTGAATATCCCGAGATGCGCAGTAACAAAAGGAGGCACCGTCCTTAAATTTTATTTGGTCGGGCAAAAATTTGCGAATATTGAAAATAACCGTACGACTTTTAAAGGTGTTGTTCTATAACAGTTAATACAACACTTACAAAAGACACCCCTTATTGCGTGAAATTTGTTTTTCACACGCACAAATTGTCTTCGGTTTTTGCTTATTTATTCGATAAAAAAGGAATAAACTTGAAACTCTCCAAAATCGAAAATGCGAAATTAATATGGGACGTGATACGCTACAAAATGACTTGCTTGAAAATGTTCCTCTATGGTAGAAAACGCAACACCTAATATGCAGGATGTGTGCAAACCATGAATTGTTTTCAATTTTCGCTTCTGAGTTAGAAGCGGAAAGTATTGTATATCAGTCGATTGTTTACTAAGAGATAATATCCGAAATCGTTTGTTTACTAAAAAGATAATCTCCGAATCGTTTATTTACTAAGAGATAATCTCCGAAATCGTAAAATAATCGGTCTTTATAGTCACTTTTTGTCAAAGTAGTTGAATAGAAATATCGCCTTAAAAATGTCGAATATTTTTCACTGTGTTGTTGCATTGATAAATTGCAAGTAATAGAAGCCCCTCTCTATTAAACGTTGAAGTTTGTGAATCACTTAGGTTACTGCAAAACGAACAATTTTTGATACACCTCGAGCCTTAACGTTTGCCAAACATTTCAATAGAATAAAACCCACTGACAATTATTCAACAAAACTTTACCGGTCGAATTTTGAAAACAGGGTCTAAATGTTAAGCCAACGGTCATTATTTGTCCAAAGATGTTTGAAGCAGTGATTAGAAGTTTCGTTTTTGGATTGGAGGTAAAAAAAAAAAAACGACGCTAAACTTTGAAGTTTGTGAATCACTTACTAGGTTATTACAAAACGAACAATTTTTTATTACACTTCGAGTCTTAACGTTTGCCAAACATTTGAATGGAATAAAACCCACTGACAATTATTCAACAAAACCTTACCGGCCGATTTTTTAAAACAACGTCTAAATGTGAAGCCAACGGTCATTATTTGTCCAAAGATGTTTGAAGCAGTAGTTAGAAGTTTCGTTTTTGGATTGCAGTTTTAAAAAAGACGCTAAACCTAATTTCGGATTCTTAAAGAATCGGAAATTGGATTTTCCTAAAACAACGCACCGGTACTTTGCTTTTCGCTCAACTTGTCTTCGTCAGTTTGATCATAATTGTTCACTGTCCATTGTACCCGCCTGAAAAACGTTTGTAGTTCCGTTGATCATTTTGAGGTGGCGATTAATCTTTTTCAGAAACCCTGATTAGTACATTTTCAAAGAAGATAATAAACTCATGAAAAACAAAATTAATGGACAAGATCAAAAGCGCACGAGATTCTAAAGGTAGTTGGCTTAATCTAAGGACTTATTAAATTGTATTGAAATACTAGGAGAACGTTTATCAGTATATTTCTGTCTTTTGCCAAGATGTCGGACATGCACCATTTTCCAAAGTTAATAAACACGTATTTTTTTTAGGGGTGGGGGCTCGTATTTGTAATGTTATTATTTGCCTTCCTGCTTGTATCACAAAGCAACAGCAACTAATAAAAGGTTTTCATGAAACATTAATCCCACCCTCACCTACGCGGAAATGAAATTGTCGAAATTTGGCTTTTTAAAGCGCAATTTAGATGGCTCGCTTATTTACCTGGCCCATACGGTACTTGACACCCGACAACCATTAGTAAAGACCATAAATGATCAAAACATGGCGGAAAACTTGAGCAGCAACTACACAAAGGTCAGACGTGGTAGAAGTGATTTCAAGGTGGTTATCCAGTCTAGTATCCTGGCCATTGTCGCGGCCGCAGCCATCATTGGAAACGGTTCGTTGATGTTCTTGTTTTGCCTTCACAAAACGCTTCGGAAATTGCCCCATTTTCTGAACATCGATTTGTCTATCGTCGATTTACTCAACAGCGTCATCAATATTCCCGTTTTCATTTGCTACTCGGTCCTCGATATTCCCAGTTGTCGAGGTAAAACATTTGCCTGGTTTGTGTCTTTTTCCCACTCGTCCTTTATTCTTCTTTCTCTCTCCACCGTGGCACTGCAGATGATGGACACATATTTGGCGGTATGTAGGCCTAACTTCTACAAGGCAAACAAGACAAAAACAAAACTGTTGGTAATGATCCTTTTCAAGTGGATTCTGGATATTCTTACAATCGGACTCGTTCACATTCCGCTCTACAAGATAGACATCGGCAAGAAACCAGTTTACAACTACAGATATTTGTATGATCAAGAAAATATTTTACTTGTGTTCAGGCTTGTTCTTTGTGGCTGCCTTTTGGCAATCATCATATTTGGATGATTAACTTTGAGGTCCATTCGAGAGCATTCTCAAGCAATGGTGGTAGCTGGGCAGAATGAGAACTCGCCAACGGCAAGACTGCGGCGAAAAGCCTTTTACACCGTAGTTTTTGTGACAATGCTTTTTATCGCTTCTTCCCTACCAAGTACAATTAATGCAGCAGTAAGAGCTGCCTCCGGGATGGAAGTCGCTCAACAGAGACAGATAGGCTTTGTCGTAGTGACTGCTCTTATGACTCCTGGTGCAATCCATCCATTCCTGTTTTTATGGCGAGTCGAGGATTTCAAAGCAAAGGTAAAGGATCTCAAAGACGCCTTGTGCGGCCAAAGCGTGCAAATCGAAATTCAGAACCCTCCTGAGAACATTACCCCCAAAAAGGCCCGTAAAACGCACTGTAAAACGGAAAACACGCCCTTGAACCGGAGGACGGCGTCGTGGCCAGAGATTTCGAATTCACGATGGTCAGCAAAAACCAAAGGGGGCTTGTGTGACGAGAGCGTGGAAGTCGAAATTGCCCTCGAACAAGTTCGTTTAACGCACTGCAAAAAGGAAAACGCGCCCTGTATCGGAAGGTTGTCATCCTTGCCTGATATTTTGAATTCTCAACAGTCGGAATTCAAAACTGGCTTGGACAAATTGCCCTCGAACATGCTTGTGTAACGCTATACAAAAAAACACGTTTTTGATTAGACGGACGGTGTTCAGTAAACGAAATAAAAATGAAGTAAATTTGTGCGGACTGAAAGCGTGTGAGACAAGCCAGGACGGTGTCAGACAAATTGTCCTCGAACAAGCTTGTTAACACACTGTAAAAAGAAAAACTCGACTTTCACTGGAATGTCGGTATCCTTTTGCCTGAGATTTCTGATTCACAGCGCTTTGCAAGGACCAGATAACATAGTTTTTAAAATTGAACAGCGTTTGCACACGCATGCCAATTTTTTGTTTTTGGTTTATAATTTTGCACCGCGCAAAGACATTTCTGAGCGGCAGAGTAATCGACCGATCTTTGCATTAATATATGTCATGTAACAGTATTTTCTTTTAAAATGTTAAGCTGTTCGTGGTTAGTAAAGTAAAGAAACAAAATTGTTTTCACTGTCGTTTTCTTTTCCCGGAAAGAATTTTGGAACTAAAAGGTAGACGGGTTTTTTCGTCCATTTTTGTCGCCACTTTGGCAAATTGGAAAAACCCGTTTTGATAGCAGGATTATTTCCGGGTGGAAGGGTGGAAGGCGGGAAGGCGGGCTGGAATTTTATTTCACGAATTGGAAAATTTTAGTGCTATGTAACGTTTTTAATTTGAGGGTTGTTAATCCGCTTGTTTTTGTGTGGCTGCAAGCCCACAACATCGGCAGGTTTAATTTTAATGGTGATTAGCAGTTTTAGACCTCGTCTGCGGCGTTTTCGCTGTTCGGACGTCTAAAGATCGAAGACGATCAAAAACACTACTTTGAAGCGGCTTGTTCCGATGTTGTTACGTCATCGTTTGTCAAAAACACTCCGGTTTCTATTTCTGTATTTTTTGGACCTTTTGTATACTTCGTACAATAATACAACACAACGCTATTTGCTATTCGCTCCTTGACAATGCTTACAGTGCAACACAAAACAAATTTGCAAAACTTCGATCACTTTTCTCTGGACTTAGGGCTAAATGAAAATTCCCTGTTTTCGTCCATTTTTGCCGCCCACACGTAAACGACAAATCTCCGTTTTTCAACATCTCTACATCAGGCTTCGCGTAAAAAAAAAAGGTTTTTGGCCCGTTTTCGATTGCTTACGTACCGATGTAAGGCCTAGCCCTATAGCCTTATCCCTATTGCCCTGCAGCCCTAGACTGAAAACGTGTATGTATTGGCGTGACCTGGAGCGGTTTTCAATGAAGCGTCCAAAAACCAAAACCTGGGTAATTACATTACACCGACCAATCCCAAGACATGCAAACAACAAAATGAACCAATCAGAACTTGAAGCAAATATACGAATGCGTCAAGCACGGGAACACGCCTGCGATCAGGTCACGATTGGGCTTAGTTTTGGTTCTGATTGTTTGAGAGAAAGGTGCGAGTTTTTTTAACCAATTAGAGAGCGAAATAAAGCAAAACCAAAGCAGGCCGACATTACTATCGACGCTCAACTGAAAAACCTCTCTAAGAAAATTCCATTTTTTTTCCTAATTCAAGGTAATAATTTGTTGTATCTCGACCCTCACACTACGCAGCAAGCTGTCAACCCCGAGAAAATGAGTCAAATCCCTGATGAGGTATTTTTTATCATTACTCTTCAATGCCCTTCTCAATAATTTGCAACGTCGTTCCCAGGGTTCTCTCTCTTTTTTACTTTCTCGAGGGAGAAAGAGAGAGAACCCTGGGGACGAGGTTGGATAATTTGTGAACCCTAAAGTTCAAGAATCAACCAACCGTTACGTTTTTAACTGCCGTCAATCATTGTAGCGAAAGATTAGAAAAGCAAAGAAGTTTATTTCAAATGTGTTTTTTTTTCGCTCTGATTGGTGATTTTCGATCCACTTCTCCTTTCACGCCGTCCGTTGGGGTCCGTTGGTTGTGAACGTATTTATGATTGACGACACTAAAAAACGTAATTGTTCGTAATTGCGTTAAGGATGCGGTCGGATTAACGACAACTCTGGACAAAACTGTTGAGACAGTTTCTGATTCGCAATCAATCGATCGGATACTTCCACATCACCGAGTCAACCACCTAATCAGTGTTGCTCAGCTATGAAAAGAGAACCTATTAAAAAACGACATTGAAAATGGGGGGGGAGGGGGTCAGCAAGGTTTTAGCCAGAAGGGCGTCCAGGCGTCCTATGGACGCCCACTTTTTGGAAAAATTTGAATAAAATTCACTAAATCTTTCAAATAATTTACAAGAAACATGCTCCTTGGACGGCTAACTTTCAATTCCTGGCTAAAAGCCTGGGGGTCAGCATTATTTCAATAGTGCAGTTTATTTAATGCAGGGAAACTGTGAAATGTGACCTTATTTTCGTTCGCCTCAATCAGTTTTGTCCCTCCCCCCCCCCCCCTCGTTTACGCCTGATATGCAGGCTTTAAGATTAGAAAATCAATGAGTTGATTCTTTTTAACGAGTTAGTCGGTGCAGTGAGGCGGGATTCCGCTGTACCAGACTATGGCTTATCTACTGGGGAGGCCCCATAAGGGGGCGGGAGGGGTATCCCGTATCCCTTTAAATTTTTCTTGAAATATCCCATATCCCCTTAATTGTGCGGTCTCGTATCCCCAAAGTTCGCGTTGAATATCCCCATATTTCTTTTTCAAATATCCCGTATCCCTATAATTTTTCCTTCGGTATCCCGTATCCCTATAATTTTTTCCTCAAATATCCCGTATCCCCATAATCCTAATGGGGCCTTACTGGGGAGCTAGCCTCATACGCAGACGTTCTTTTGGCTCGTCACGCACTCCTGCGTGACGAGCCAAACGAACGTCTGCGTAGGAGGCTACTGGAGAGCATTTTACTCAGATATGTCCGCATCCGTTTACCCGAGGTGCGCAAAACGAAATGGTACGCTTATAAAGAAATGACCGGGCCCGTAAATGAGTGCAAAGTGTCTGAAGTGAGTGTCCTTCAGCGAAGTCTCGGCTTTCTCAAATATCGTTTCTGTTTGCTCCTTAGAGTTATCACTGTGTCTATCCAAGTCGCATGAACATCTCAGATTTGGACCCATCGATAGCCTTGGTAAGGACTGGTAGCTACTGTAAAATAAATGATGCGGTTGACGAGTCAATTGAAGCAATACAACCACTTGCGTTCGGCGTTTGATCTACCAACTTTTCGTGCCCTGTAGTTTATTGCTATGTTTTCTTGTAGAAATGCGTGGTCTTTAAGGGTTATCGGTCGCTCTGCCGCAAAGTCGTTCCCGTTTCACTTCATGTCGAAATTAATTCTAGCCCAACCCTAACCCCAACTTAACCCTTACCACGTAAACAGCGTCTAAAGTCAACCCTATAACCAAACCCAGCCCTGATTCCTGGGCCTGAAATACTAGTTAGTCCCTAATTAATGCCGATCTTGTCCATGCCCTGAGAGTAGATGGATTTTAGCGAACTAATTCCCAGCAAAATGAATTGTAAAGGAAACGACCCCGAAGTGGTTTCTAGTTTGTCATTCTAGTGTTTTCAGTCCGAAAGCAATGACCCCGAAGCGGTTTCTAATTTGATGCTAGTTTTAAAGTCATAAATGTTCTTTTCTTATTTCAGGGTTTCTTCTGTAACACGGAAGACGAGTTCGACGATCTGTGTGCACAGATTCATGAGGTATAGCTTCCTTAATGTGCAACGTATGCGACCAACCTCGTTCCCAGGGTCTCTCCAGGGGACGGGAAGAGGAGAGACCCTGGGAACGAAGTTGACATGCGGCCTTCTCGTTGGGGCTAAATGGGTTGCTGTTTTTACTAATTCTTTTTGCAGCTGATTACAATGCCAAGAAAGCTTATCTTGCCATTTCTTTTTCTAGCACGTCCTGTCCGGACAAAGGAGACCCATGTTTGAGCTGGCAAATGAAAGACCGCCACACTGGCCCTCATTAGAAATACCACAGAGACCAGGTGACGAATTAAACTGCAGCCAGCAATCAGGTAAAATATATTCTCTCGTATTATGTGGTTTATTGTGTAGTATAGGGCTGTTTTCCATATGCATGAAAAATCAGGAAATTTTATTGGAAATTGCAAAATTTCAGGAAAAGTTCGGAAAGAGGTAGTCCTTTTTTCTTGGTTGGAACTAGGCATTTGCCGATTGTGCTAGTAAAAGTGGCATATTATGCTAGTGGCAGTGCTCGTTTTTTGCCCAAATTATGCTCAAATTATGCTCGCTTTTCAAAATTATGCTACTTTTTTAAAAAATTATTCTGTGCACAAACTTCACAATGATGATGCTAAAATGCTCTTTTTGGATGATACAATTTCTCTGCAGGCATTGCAAAAGATCGTTGTGCCTCTGACACTCAGGTGCTGATCAGGGAACTGATTAATACGATCTTGCAAAGGGACATTTTTCACATTAGTGACATTACTCGTCCCCCTCCTCTTGTATTTTCCAGTGGTGGATTCGAGGCGTCTATCCCGGGCAAGTTGTGCAGGCTTTGGTCTATCCTCTCTGTTCTCGCTTCCTTGTAAACTATCTGGATGTAAGTTCACTGCACTTGACTCGTTTGGCGTGGCGGCCGCCATTTTGAAACGAGCACTGGGAGAAAGACTAAGGAGTCTGGGACCGAGACACAGACTTCCGGTTCCGTTTCATCGAATTCCCGCGGTATCTCAACACAACTAAAAAGCAATCGCAAAATAGGAGTGGAACCAACTGTTAATAGTAATCTATCGTTTTTAGTAGCTGAGATCTTCGTTTTCTTGAATTATTCTAAAATTGTGCTATTAAGACAAGAAAATATACGGATTATGCTAGCAGTGCTACTTTTGGAAAAAGGGCAAAAATTATGCTCAATTCCTCAGATTATGCCAAAAATTATGCTAGCACAATCGGCAAGAGCCTAGTTGGAAGCCTAGTTTCAAACGAAGAAAAGAAATGCAAGAGTCAATGCAAGATGTGATTGCCGCGGAATCAGAATTTCATCGCTGTAATTCGGAGAATCACAGGCTCGTAAATTAAAATTTTAGTCAGAATAGGCCAGAAATACAAGGAAAAATTCGAATTTCCCAACTAACCTTTAATCCAGTGAAAACTGTTCACAAAATAATCCGCTAAAACATGGTTCAGCTTTTAAAATTTCATCGTCAACACAAATTCCCGCTCACCGCCGATTTTCAGGTCTAAATCCTCAACAAACATCCTCATCTGTTCGCTCTTAGGTTGCAATGGTTTCTTCAGTTTTAACCCCTAAATTTTAGATGATTTCCTCACTACTAGATTTGTCGTACAATTCTCGCCTTATCAAGAATGCAGCGCTGAAAAGTTTGACGAAATTTTTGCTGATTGCGTCACTTAGCTTTACGAGTTTCATCCGTCTTTACTGTTATTGACAATAAATATTGGCCAATCAGCGCGCAAGAATTCGCTCAGTTGGTGTTAAAAATTGCTTTGCGAGTTGAAGATAAGGTTGTTTAGTCTTTTTTTCCAATTTTCGCAACGTTGCAAGATAAGTTGCAGCGTGTAACATGTATGTGTTGTAGCTTGTCTCGCAATACCCTCGTCACCGTTGCGTTGCAAGTTACAGGAAAAATTGCCTCTTGTAACAGCGACTTTAACAACATAAACTTTCTTAGAAAGGAACAAAAACTTTAAAGAAAGGAGCTTTATCAAGAAAGTGTGCCAGGTTTAGTGCGCGTGCGGTGGCAAACCAGTTTTCTACTGTGCAACTAATCATCAAACGGGGTTTCCTGTACACATAATTAAACAATAGAGTTCTTCTGTCGAGGGCACTATCGTGTGATAGGTTGCACGAGGAAATCTGATGTTCATAGCAAATATTAGGCTGAGAACGTAGTTCGAGGGCTTATATGATCAAGTTTGAACATCAAAGTTCCGAGGGAACTTATCACACATAGGGCCTGAGACAGGAGAACTCTATTGTTTTTATTGTACAAGGTTAAATTTTGAGCGAAAATTGTTAAAACGGGCACTATGCGCTGATAGGCGGCCGCTGAGGAGAGACACTATCGCGTCACGTGATCGATTTCGACCAATGGGAGCACGCCCAAATTTAGTGTTCTACTATAACTAACTATAGGAACATGGTGGCATATTTCTTTTCGTTTCACGCGTAACGCTAATCCAGTGAGTTGGATAATAAAACAATTATAGAACAATGGTCTTTATGATTTGTAATTCAGTGTCTTCTCATTTTAACGCTGTTTATTTTTAGACTTCACAGAGCTTAATTACGAGTCAGACGAGGGGAAAGAATATGACACCGATGGAGAATACGAAATTCTGTAGCCGAGTTTTTCAGACTCTCCATGGAAAAGGACGTTGGACATTTTCTCTCTCGATAGGGCCAAGTTCAAGACTATAAAAACTCAATTTTCATACTTCAAAATTAAAGTGGAATAAAAGAAACGACCTGCGCACATCACAACAAAGTATTGCTCAACAACGCATACACAGATTTAAATTTCTTTACCACGTGATAGCACATAACGACAGCAAAGTAGTGCTCGCTACCTTTCATTTGAGTGGTCGCCAATCCCATGCAATACGTTGTCATCTACAAAGTCAAAAGGTAAAATTACATTACATAATTCAAATATTGGCTTTAAAACTCTACAAAAGCGTCTAACAAAGTTTCTTTTTTCTTTACGTAAAAGTCGTGAGACCAAAATTAACGTAATCACATTTGTCCAACGAACGAAGTAACGAACTCTACATTAGTGAAAGAAAAAGAAACTTACAGTCGGTTAGGCTTGGATAAATTCTGCCGCCAGAATTTCGAGCAGAATAAGCGATTTTTGAGGCGAGCCTTCTGCCGGCAGAATAAAGTATTTTCGAGCAGAATTTAAGCAGAATAACGGAGCATCAGTGACACTATAATGATATGCGTAACAGTTGCAAGAAAAATTGAAAACTAAATACAAAACAAATGGAAAATACCTTGTGATTAATGTGACTATTAGCTAAAACGCACTCACATGATTCACTGTTTCGTCTAACGTTAGTGATATAAAGTAAGATGAATTACAATTCTGCTTTACGCATAATAAATATCTAATTAGTATTTAGGGGTTAGGCCCAGGTTCCCTCTCATATTTGCGAAAATACAAAGGCCCCGAAGGGCCGGAAATTTTTCGGATACCGCGCAGAATTCGGGCAGAGTAAGAGTTTCCGAGCAGAATAAGCGACTTTTACGAGCACTGCCGGCAGGCAAAATAAGCCATTTTACGAGCAGAATTTATCCAAGCCTACAGTCGGTACAGAAAAGCATGCAACCGCCAACGGGTGTCAAGCGCGGAAAACATGCAATGGGTGCCAAGCGCGGGAAAACATACATAAGCCAAGTCTGATTGGTGTTGGTTTTGCCCCTGATTGGTTAAGAAAGCAGCATGTCAGCTGCGATTGGTTATATAGAGCACGTTGCACGTGTTTCTTTAAACCATGTATGAACCTTGTAGTAGTTTGAAACCTGAAAAACCAGAATAACATAATCTAGCACTGAATTACTTTTCACTTTCACATACACAGGTTAACACTATTTGTTGTTTCAATTTTGTTTCAGTCTTAAATTATTTGTTAAGTTTTTGAATTTCTGGGTGAAATTTTTGGTTGTAAGTTATTGAATGTGACAAGTCGAAGATGATTTTTTCGGATAAACAACAGCAAAAGGAACGGAAATATTAAGTGTAGAAGAAGGATCAGATGTTATTTGATATATATTTTAAGATGACAGTGCTTTCTTCGGAATAAGGGCTGTAGATATAAACCTGAAGAAATATTTTTAATGTATACTGAATATCAAAATGTAAAGAAACGTAACTAAATTTGACGTATTTTTAAGGCAGCATTACTAATCAACAGCGCGCGGACTATGTTTCACGCATGCGCGGTGAGGATTTTAAAAATCTCGTCAAAAAAGGACTTGCAACATGTTGCTCGAGATTGTTAGACCATTTTAGGCCTCTGCAAAAGATTAAACATTGTTGCTCATATATAAGTTGCTTGCATGGACATGCAAGTTTTGTTCGGGAAGTGCTTCTGCATTAAATGTTACGTGTGCGCAAGCGGAACCCATTTTAAGAGATACGGAAATTCTCGAGTGTTTCTAGCACAGTGTTTCCACGTCTGTGGAGGCCTTTACGCTCTTGGGGTTACGAGGGAAATCTGATTTGTGGCAGAAGGAAGGGTTGCTTCCTTTTCCACCTCCCTGGTTGTTCAAAAAGCGGATGATTTTTTGAATAGATAAATTCCTTATCCGGCGAATGAAATGTAACAGGCCGCAGTTTCCGCAGATGAGGGTTTTCTTGAGAGAGGGGTTCCAGTTCAGGGCTTCTGTCTGGGTTTAAAAGTGACGGAGATTCGCGATGTAATTTTTAATGTTTTCTTTTTTTGAGGGCGGGGGGGGAGAAGCTTTTCAAAGTGCAATGAACTATGCCTTTGACCACATCAAAGTACAATCATGCGACCCCTTGCTTAGTACTCATGCATTCATTTTCTTACCTACCCTGGGTGCCAGAGGCTTTTCTTGCGCGGTTTCGGGTAGGCTCGATTACCAGCCGCTGTTCGGGAAATGAGCCCGCGCTCCTCCCCCCGGGGAGGAACAAAGACCGCACTCGAGAGAGCGGCGGAAATCCAGCCTAGGTTTCGGGTTGCAGCACGAAAAGCTTTTCTCGCGTCACGCCGCTCGTTGCGTCGGCCTCCGACCGATTTCGCCTGACGCTAGCGAGAAAAAACCTTTGGTACCCAGGGTAGAAGCCCCCGAAGTCATATTCCACACACTTTCCCCCCCCCCCCCTTCCTACACCCCCTTTCCTGACTCTTAGTAGTGGTTAGCATAGTCCTGTTTTGAATTCACCAAGACCGCTGGATAAGATGACAAAAGGCGCATTTTTACAGGGCTAGTCTCAATCGTCGCCTCAATCAATCTCGTACCCAGAGTCCTCAGGCTTCTTCGTCAGCGGGCGGCGCCAGGAGAGACTCTGGGATAATGGCATTTGTTACAGTGAACAGCCCAGAACAGCCAATCAAAAAAATCACATTTATTTCCATTACCCCAGAGTCTCTCCTGGCGCCGCCCGCTGACCAAGAAGCCTAAGGACTCTGGGTACGAGATTGAGTCTCAATCTGAAGTTAAATGTCCACTTATACCCGGCCAGTGAGAAGATGAACTATGCACAAGTCGTGTATTATCTTCTTTTAGAATTCAGCACTTTCCTGCTGGTATTTATACCACTTTGCCTCAGATTGAGACTACCACTGTCTTTAATCAGGAGCCTGCTTTAATACTTTTATCCAGCGGTTTTTATGTAGTGAACACGAAACCCTTTGAGCCCCAATAGTGACAGGCATCTAATTTCTCCAACAATGATCAAATGTCTTGATTTTTGATCAAATTCTCCCAACTAGTAACATAAGAAATATGAGAAGAATAGTGAGGAGAATGTGGATGTTAATATTGGGGTTTAAAGGGTTAAAATACTGCGTGACGTGTATGCAAACTCGCAAAAGGAACATCGCAAGGCAGTAAGTAGAAGAGGTTCCCCAGTAGGTTTTTCGGGATCCGGGATTTCGCTTATTTGAAGACCGGGATTCGGGATTTTAGAGGAAAGGGGGAGCGAGATTCGGGATTGCAATTATACGGGAATTAGCGGTTTTACGATGCGAGATTCGGGAGATGTTGTTGTAAAGAACCGGTATCCGGTAACGAAAAGTGAAAAATCCTTTCATTTTGACAACACAAATTGCCCACATTTTCCTCGACCCTGTCACGTGCCTATTTTGACCGTAACGCTTTTCTAATCCCACTATCTTCCACTGGTTCACCGAAAATGAGCAAATCTGGAACCTCTGTAAGGCACTTTTTAAAACGCATGTTTGGGATCGGGATAAGCCGATAAAAACCGTCGGGATTACGGGAATGAGGGAGAATTTTGGTCGGGATGACGGGATTGAAGAACCCTATTGGGGACCCTCTAGAAAGGCGAAAGAAAAATAGGTAGTCAGAACTCAAAATCTGATTTTCCTTGGCAAAATGTAAATCAAGTTTCGGTCACCTTCACAGATCTTTTAAAACTTACTATCGGACGCAGTCCCAGCGCTCTCTCGAGGAAATGGGAACGAATGACCTCGGTCGTTAGTTCAAGACGGATCGCTCAGTTAGTAGGGTATAAACGACGTTGTTTTTGTAAAACTCCAGGACTGGTGATACACAACCAAATAATTCTTGCTTTGCTTTAGTGGTGTGATAAAAATGTCAAAAATTTACTTAAGTTTTCGAGGCAGTATTAAAATAATACTCTTAACCCCCTATCAGTTACTGAGACTTGAAATTGAGTAAGCCCCCAGGCTGAGGCATAATAGTTTTCACAGTATGTTCAATTCGTGATCATTTAAAGTTGTGGTTGTTTAAGAAAACCGCATAATTCCTATATAAATGTTTTTGGCTTATCTTAGAAACCACAAAGCAGCGTGTGTGTTCCTGCACGAAACAAACCACAGCATAACTATGACATGTCAAGAGTGTCATTTCTAAGGACTTTATCATGATAAATCCTGGTGAAAGAATGAAACACACTTCCCACGATGATTGCAATAGACAGCACAAAAGTATTCCTTACAGAGGGTAACTTTTCAAAATCTGAAAGCAATATTGGCGTCAATTTTTCTTGTCGTTTAGACTAAACTCAGATGGGAGAACGTGTTATGTTACTTGTGCACGTGTGCGCCAGAGCTAAAACATTTTGATAGGAATGCAATTTCTTGAAATTGTTTCGGAAGAAAACGGAAAACTGATAACAAACAGGTTTTACGCGCATCGTCAGTATTGTCCGGGGCTGCTGTGATCAGGGACCTTGCGTATTGCAAAACGCTGGTTGGTCGAAAAATCTACACCCTATTTCACTGCAGTAGGCAAAACATAAACGTTGAGACTTCTATAAGATGTGACCACAATCAAAATCCTGCTGTTTGTAAAGTTACTAAAATAAACTATAATGAAAAAACAGCAAAGAAAAAACGACGAGCGAGTTGGTTTTCCCGATATTTTGGACAGTCAAGCCGTCCTTCTTCGGGGGATTTAATGAAAATACGGATAGTCGTTACAATATGTAGTAAAACGGTTACAATAGATATATGATACGATTGTTTGGAATTTAAAATTTAAACAAGCCAATGAGGACGACAAAAAAATTACCATGAATAAACAAAGAGAAGTGTAAAAAAATAAAAATAAAAATAAATAAAAACAATAATAAAGAAAGAAAAAAAAGATTAATAGTCATCTTCTCTGTTTATACCATGTGGTGGTATAGTTTTGGCCTTATCTATATAAAATGATTCGAGAGCTCTACGTATGGATTCTCTTTTAGAATTAATAAGTTCGAGTGGAAAAAGTTCGATGTCCGTGAGTTTGTGTCCTTTTGTTTGTCCTCCAAACAAATTCCAAACAATCGTATCATATATCTATTGTAACCGTTTTACTACATACTGTAACGACTATCCGTATTTTCATTAAATCCCCCGAAGAAGGACGGCTTGACTGTCCGAAATATCGGGAAAACCAACTCGCTCGTCATGCAAAACATACCCCATGTCACACCAAAATGGTAAAAGTCTTTTACCCTCTGTAGAGCAAAACTTCTGTGAGAGCCATTTCTAGGCCCAACACACCTATGTAGCTTATGCAGGGGATTAACCCCCCTTTCCCGCCCCAATCCAGAGCGTCTAAACGTCCAGTGCCTGCACTCCTAGTTTCATTTATACATCTGCGCATGCGCCATGCCGGTTCTCGCTAAATGTTTTCACAACATAAGTACTAAGTACGGGTTATGTCGTTGCGTTTTTTCGGACAACCTGCGAAACAGGTTGTACATCACATCACATCACGCACGTGAAGTCCTCAAATGTGTTCGTTTTGTTTTTATGTAAGTTTCCTGCCTCTCTAAAGTGGGACTTGCTTCATTTCATTTCAAGAGCACTGGGATAAATAAAATGGATTAGTGATAATCTTCCAGATAAGGTCTTAAACTACCGAAAAGGTCAAAAGGTGACACGGTATAAGTTAAGACCTCAATTACTCAAGGCCTGGAGAAATTAGCGTGCGTTAATTGTTTAAGACTGCAAAACTGACTTGATTTTCTCTCTGTAACTTTTGTAACGGAGAAGAACCGGAAGACATAAAGAAAAGAGAAAGATCGCGAGGGTAACTCGCGCGGGCGTTCTAACGGACGAAGTAGGTCACGTAGTCTCCCTTGCTCCCCGTACATTCTTTCAGCTCGTTTGTATACCAAGAAGGCAGGTAAAAGTAAAGTCGCACACGACCTAAGGAGGCCCACACGGCCGAAGCTCATCCCGGTTTCTGTAGCATGAAGCAACTGATAGTATTGCTACCCCCCCCCCCCCCACCCCTCGGATGGGATGCTACAATCTCGGTCGGAATAACAGGGAACAGAATTAGAAACCCCCTACCCCCCAAAATCAATGATAAAGTCGCACGAAGGGAAAAACGCGCCATTTTCCAATCCTTGATTTGGGGGGAGGGGTGGTCTAGGTGTTCCATTTAAATTGTCCGAGATTGTAGTCCATCGCAGGGCTACCCCCAGCAGTATGTCACCGATGCCCATTTTAAAAACCTGGGTGGGGAGAGACAATGTGGGGTAAAGTTTCTTGTCTAAGGAAACAACATAATGGCAGGCCGGGCCTCGAACCACCGACCTCGCTAATCACTACACTACCTCGCCCCTACTGTACACCAAGTAAGCTCAACTAATTTACGCAAAACTAGGATATTTTGGTCTAATAACGTCCCCACTGATTGCACAGTGTGTGGTTGTTCCTCCCCTAGTTGATTCAAATCTAGTGTTCTACAGTTTAACCAGTTTTCAGTTTGCTGAGCGTGTCCATTTAAACGAAAGCTACTGAGCAGTACTTTCTTGTGGTGCTGTTTATTATGCTGTACAAGGTGGTTCTAACTTTTGAGTCTGTGGGTGAAATCCTAAAGTGTGACCATTCAAATGAAAGCTACTGAGCAGTGCTTTCCTGTGGTGCTGTTTATTATGCTGTACAAGGTGGTTTTAACATTTGAGTCTGTGGATGAAATCCTAAAGTGTGACCATTCAAATGAAAGCTACTGAGCAGTACTTTCTTGTGGTGCTGTTTATTGTACTGTACCAGGTGATTCTAGCTATTGAGGCTGTGAATGAAATCTTATTTAAAGTATAAGCAATCCAATTAAAGCTACTGAGCGGTATTTTCCTGTGGTGCTGTTTATTATGCTGTATAAGGTGATTCTAATCTTTGAGTGTGTGGATGAAATCCTGTTTTCAGTGTGTTCAATCCAGTGAGAGCTATTGAGCAGGACACCCTCATGGTAACGTTTGTTATGCTGTACGAGATGGGTCGAACTTTTCAGTCTGTGAATGAAATCCTAATTAAACTGTCCAGTTCAAATGAAAGCTATTGAGCAGAGCTTTGTTGTGGAGCTGTTTGCTATGCTATGCAGAGTGGTTCTGACTTGTCTCAGTAAAGGCTATGGAGCTACAGTAAAACACGGTAGTTTCCAATAGTGCTGTTTGTAAAGCGCAAGTGATGGCTCTAACTACTGCGATTGTAAAGTTTAACCAATGAAACAGACAGAGTGCAGTAGAATGCTCTTGATTAAAATAAAAAAAATTGTCGAAATCTTCTTTTGCGCTCTTTTGGGGTAAAGCGTCAAAATGACATGAAATGCGATTTATAATTGTTAGGCTGGTCCTCCGGTGGCCTGTTTGAAAAGCGATTTAGAATGCTAGTCAAAACATGCGGAAGAGCGGAACAAACTAATCTATGACCCTCAGTTGGGGGGACGAAAATCGATCAAGAAGAGCAATATTATTTTTAGACAAAGCGAAACTTACGCAATACGTCGATCGACAATTAGTTTAACAGCGTCAAAATTTAGGACTTCCCCAAAAGGAATATGGATACAGGCTAAGATGAGACAACATCGTCAATTTTGTTTAGAAAGCGACGAAAGACCGTTCCCTCTGCGGTTCTAGTTTTCCCGTTCAGTTTGTGAAGAAGGAAGGGCGGCGTGGGTTGAAATATCATGAAATTTTGCGCACGTATCCCAGTGCTCATTTATTTTCAGTTTTTCTAAAATGCGGAAGGGAAAATCTTTTCACCAATTTCGTTTCCAGTTGAAGATCCACGAGGAAAAAGCGTGATTTCTCTTAGTGTAATATGCTAAAACAAGACTGCAAACGATATTGAACATTATTAAAGGAAGATGTTCTGGAATGTTCAAAGATGAGAGACAGCATTTTGCCGCATCGTAATAACACTGTCATTACTTGCACGTGAATGACAATTAATTTTCCGTTTAAAATCAAAACCATGTTTATCTAAGCCGTTTGTACCTGGCGCAGTAGATAATAAAAGTAATGATTACGGAGAAAAGTTGAGCAAATCGCGTTCAGGTGTAAGTCTGTTTTCTTGTACCTAAATCCCGGGTCTTTAAAACCCCCCGAAGAGCAATAAACCCTTCACATAACAGCAGATATATGTACAAGAGTGTCGACATGTGTTGATGACCTCGCCATGGGCTGCCCATATACTGTTCCCGAAAGACAAATAAACGCAGTAAATGCACAGGGAGTCATCAACATCTTTATTTGTACGACAATTTACAAGCTTGGAGTCCAGCCTGAAAAAATAGATTTGTAAAATAAATTACTTTGTGTCTTCGAGAATGATCCGATTTGCCGATTTGATATTTATTGAACGCGAACGATATGATACTTCAAAAATACTTTCCTAGTAAATATGATTCTGTACAGATTATCCACAAGAATTTATCGAATGTGTTCTTGATTAAAGGATATCACAAGTCCACACTTATCAACTTATTCGCAACATCTGTGTGAGAAATTGTGAAGGAAAATACACTCGAAGTGCGCAAATTGTAACAAAAATTATTAAAAATCTCGGATTTCCATCTGGGTTTTAAATAATAGTTTAGAAACAATCTTTCAAGCGTTGGGTAAAAATGAATTAAAAAAAGAAAATATTTGGTAGCTAAAATGACGCTTACAACTGTACAGCAATTCTGACAGTAAACTTCGAAACGTTTGGAGTTTTTGCTTACGCACAAATTACAGTGAAACATAGCAAAGTTTTCAAGTTAGCTTGAAGGTTCGCCTTTCACTGAAAGAACACTAGATGCCTCTTGGATTGCAATTTTCGGTGATTGCTGAGCGAGAGCAAACCAAGGCTGCATGTTTCTAGAAGCCGCGTTAGCGCTGTTAAGTTGCAGTTCGGCTTGCGCAGATATTAACGCCATGCTCTCATTATTGTCCAAAGTCAGGCCTCCATTTGCAGCTTTCAAATGCATCTTTAAATGCTTTCTTAGAGAGCTGGGGTGCGTGTAGCTTTTGCCGCAGGTTGGAACTCTACACAGATACGGCTTGTCAGCTGTGTGGACGTGAGAATGTTTCTTGCGGTCGCTGGAATTGGCGAAACGGCGATTACAGCCAGGATATTCGCAGACGAATGGCTTCTCGCCCGTGTGGGTGCGTTTGTGAATCTTGAGATTTTCTGAGCGCGCAAACGTTTTGCCGCAGTTTGGAAACGGGCAAGGGAAGGGCTTCTCGCCCGTGTGAACGCGAATGTGGTTAATAAGCTTGTACTTGGCTTTGAATGGTTTTCCTCCTCTGTTACATTCGTGCCACAGACAAACGTGCGATACACCACCCTCGGTTCCTCCCACGTGCTCCAAAGAAATATGTTTCACCAAATCTTGCATGGTAGAGTAATTTTTATCGCACGGCAAGGATAGTTTGTTTCTGAGAAGGCTCCATTTGCACACAAACTCTTGCTTCCCCTGTGGCCTTATATAACGGAGAAAAGCACCGTTAGCAGACAACTCTACCGATGGGACAGCGCCTGTGGGCGAGGGAACGAAACTGGGTTTAACTGCGTTGAGCGGACTTGGACGAGGCAAAGCATTGCTGACTTGGGATTCACTAATACTCACAGAGACGCGAGAGGCTTCTGTTTGAGAATCGCTGCTGCTATTGCTGGTTTCTGATGTTGGTGACACTTGAACGCTCGCGAGACTTGAGAACGTATCGCTGGCGTGTTGCACAGCGTCTTGTTGTGGTCCGACCGTTTGAGGCGGTGCTAGCGGAGCCGTGGCGCTGGAGAAGCTCGGCAGGCTGATAGCATGGAGAGCAACGTTACTTGTTGTAAAGATCGTTGGTTGAAACGCAGAAGGGGCCGGCGGTGGGATAACCAGATTCGCCGACGAAGCTGTCACGTCCACAGAGATGGTGTGAACTGGTAACGATACCGAAGGAAGCGTTACTGTGTGTTCACGGCGTAGCAGGAAATCTCTTCCGCGGGCAGCCAGCGTCGAGTACGCAGCTGGGACAGGATAATTGGCCTGTAGGTTAAAAGCTCCTTGTGTGTTGCCCCCGGAGAGAGAATGGATGTAATCATGTGCGCTTGTCCTCAAACCGGGCAGAGTCATGGGTGATTCCGCGTAAGCATAACCGTGGCTCGAGTCTTGAGTCACATCAACGTTTTCAGGCAAAACAGTTCTCTGGAGACCAAACGCAGGGATAGAAGGATTGTGAGTCGTCAGACATTCGAAAATGTTGGGGTAATTTCGCGTCATCGGACTGGCCTCCATTTTTTTCTTCGGCGCGTTATCAGAACGCTTGTGACGTAAAAGATTTCAAATCTGCTCTCTTCTTTGCCAAGTCTATTGACTTCTCTCTAGCATTCGACCTTGCTTTGAAACTAAACTTACAACGCACAGGAAACCATTGGGGGTAAATTGATGTTTATCTCTCATTGGCTGACATTTTATACATTGACAGCGCTACAACCCTCCCCGCCAATCAGCGACTGTGTTGCGTTATACAATGGGACATATCTAGAGCCTTTACAAGTGAAGGCGTGGGTAATGACAAGGGCGACAAGCTCATAGCTTTCACACGTTTGATGGATTTAAGATCTGATACCGGTGCAAGGAATCAAAACAGCTTTAGAATGGAGCGGACCGACCCTCCATATCTGGGTCTTTAAGTTATGACTCATTCAAGAAAATTGTAATTGTTTGTTTAGGATATCCCTGGGGGGCTAATGTTATAACTTCCGAAGCAACTTGTTGAAATATCCGACCGTGTCAACCACATGATAACCAGACCGGACAGCCAGTGAAAAAAATGAAGACAACATGGCAGACCTTGTCAAGGACGCACGCGCTATCAGGAAGATCAGATCAAAAACAAAGCAATCCATAATACATCCAATATCTTCTCTCAGGTAAAGCGATCGCTTTAATTATGAAATCGTCACAAACTCGACCTTTGTGCTTAAGCAGTGATGCAATAAAACAGCTCAATAGAATTATAAAACGTCAAACAAAGACTAGGTGTGAATTTTCCAGGCATTATTGATGGTAATTGCTTTAAACTAACTTCCGGCGAGTTGAAAGTTTCCGGTCTTTGTTTTTGCTTTGTTTACAGTGACAGTAAAATTGTTTCTTTCACAGTTGGTTTACACGGGTTTTTGAATGGGGGTTTCTTTCACTTTGACCTTATTTTGATCTCCATTAAAATTAAATACGCATTACTGAAAAAACAAATCCTCTTTGTAATCGCCATAAATAGAAGCCCTACGAGCCCAGAAAGCACCCCGACCTTTGAAGACATGTTTTCTTTCAAATTGATGGCCTGTCAGTCGACTTAAAAATCACAGATGTAAAGATATTACAGTAATTTCCGCAGAGCTCAGATTCTTCACAAAACAGATAAAAGATCCACTTGTATTTTCCGAGCCATCGCAACTGTTTGGATAGGTTTAAAATCAAAACAAAGATTTTATTTTAACCCACCGATAATGTTTGTGTCTTTAGAAGACTAACACAGATTAAAGCGTTTGCCCTGAAATCGACCTTTTCCTCTTGAAAATGATATCATCCCTCGATAAAGGGATAATCAACTTGATATCCCACAGCGGTGTCTGCTAATTTGTCCTGTCTGGACTTGTCATGCAGAAAAATAACCGCGAGAGAGGAAAGCAAGGAAGGAAGTTTTTCTTCCCTTATCACTGTAGGAACTGAAAGAATTTTTAGCCTGAAATGTAAACGTTAACAAAGGTGTTCTAATTATTCAATGAAATAGCACAAGCTTAAAAATCGAGCGGATTTCCGTGTAAAAGAAATAACTCATCATGTCCCTACGAGTAGCTTTTGTGTCGCGCGCGGGCCTCTCGCTTCACGCCCACCCGCGTTTCCCTTTTCCCGTCTGCTTTACGCCAGTAAACCCAGGGGGGACCCAAGTTTGGGTGCAGGGGTGCCGATGAGGGTCTAAAACCCTGGCCCTGTTTACGACAAAAAAAACCTTAAATTCCAACCCTGTTTAGGACAACACCCGCCACTTTAGGTCCCTGTTCAGGACAAATGACAAAATACACTCTCTTGTTTTACACAATTTTAAGGTGTTTTAAAAAACGGGAAACGTTTCCGATCTAGGACTGCTGAATACAGGATAAGTCATATTTAACGACGACAGTCTTGCACCACACCTGGTTTAGGATAAGTTCATACCCTGTTAAACACGAAATTATCATTTTCGTCGAACAAGCGGTTTTGTATCTAAGGCCTTCACAACAATAAAATGTTGTCAAAAGAGCAGTTTTCAGTCTAGCGTCATAAAACCCAAACCAGAGCCAATCACAACAATCCCAAATAACACAAATAGCCAAACAGAACTCGAAACAAATGCAAGTAACCCATGCCAAGTGGTTAGCGGCGTGAGTTCTTTTAAACCGCCAATCATAACAATGCAGCAAACTAAAACCAAGCCACACTAGAGACGAATTAATTTCTGCACTCAATTGAAAACGGCTCGAATTTTTCTTGGGTGTGAGCAAAGTCGCCTTGTCGTTCGTGCGACTCCTACTAAATAGCACACAAAAAGCCGGTTAGGGTTTCCACACCAGAACAATCAAAAACGCTTATGAAAACGGAAACTTTTAAATTCAGCGTGGACAGGTGAAAAAGCTGAAAACGGAGGCTTGTGAAAACCCCGTTGCGTGTGAAAGGAGACTTCGAAAACGCTGACATTAGTTTTAATGTAAACAATAAACAAAAACGAATAAAAAATATCCGTCTTCAAACGCAAGACGCCTTTGTGTGGACAGGTGAAAATGATTAGAAAACGCAAGTGAAGACAAAAATATTTCTCTACGTTTTTGGATATTTGAAAAAGAATTCTGAAAAAGCATTTCTGTGGAGGGGGCCTCAGTCAGTCAACCAGTCAGTCGGTCAGTCTGTTAGCCAGTAGGTCGGTTAGTCAGTCAGTCAGTCTGTCAGTCAGTCAATCAGTCTGTCTGTCAGTCAGTCAATCACTCAGTCAGTCTGTCTGTCAGTCAGTCAATCAGTCAGCCAGTCATTCAGTCTGTCTGTCAGTCAGTCGGTCAATCTGTCAGTCAGTCAGTCAGTCTGTCAGTTATAGCATTGTTCGCTATTGGTGGAAACCTGAACTCCAGACTATTTGTTCATTTCTTTCGACCTTCCTTATTCGTTATACGTCTACATGTTATGAAACTATTGGTTCATCGCAGTTCGTTATAAGAAACTTGAACTATAATCAATCTGTTTAAATGGCTGATGTCACACAGTTTGCTTATAATATCGGCGTTTGTTATTGTAGTAAAATCCGGTCGAGTCTTTGTCTTTTGCAAATGTCCACTATTTAATGGCTGATTCAACGGGATCAGCGTCTTAACTGGCAGCAACACTTCCTTTACGACCACAGCTGACACAACAGCTTTCAGAGAGTTCGTGCTGTTTTATGATTGGGCAGTGAGAATCGGAAACTCTTCGGCAAGGGATCTTCAGATACTTTGGTACCCGACGTGAACCGATGTTAACAAATTGCTATTAGAACGATCTGCAGTCTGAAAACTCGATAAAAGGGCTGATTTTTGCCGCATAAAAACAAGGAGTAGCAGTAAAAAGTAAGAGAATAAAGCATAACAAAGTATAGCATGCTTACAAGCGCTACTAAGGGAAAAGGAAAAGATAAGCTATCAGTCAAGAGACTAACTTTGAAACACACCTGATATTTTATATAACTGACAGTAAAGTTTATAACATTTTGTACACATTTAAATTAATAGTACAGTTGTATAGACAAATCCTTGCTAGGAATTCAATTATCATTAAAATGAATTTCAATTCATTGTCCATTTAGTTGAAACCTACTAAACAGTATTTTTCAGTTGTGATGTCTGTCTTTCAAATTCTCCAAAGTGCAAATTTCACTATTTCTGTCCCTGATACAACTCTCCCCTTCCCTCCCCTGACAACTGGAATGGTTTTTCTTTCCTCTTTTCAGTATCTAACTTCAGTTACTATTGGTCCAAAGATCTTTCAAGGGAGTGTCTTTGAATGTTTCCTCCATTTCAAGGACAGTATTTCGTATCTCCAAATGAATTTCATTCATATCTTTCATGGCATCTACAACCTACACAAAAAGAAAGGAAACTGTCCCGATTAAAGAGGTGTTATCATAGGACTTAATGTCTCTCAAATATTGGTGAACTCTTTTATTGTAAATCACACAATCAACTTTCTGAAAACTGGTTGAAAAAAAAAATTGTTCTAAAAACCAACATGTCACTGTCAAGGAGAGCACTTTAACCCTTAACCCCTAAGAGTGACCCCCAAGGGTGACCATCATCTAAATTCTCCTTAAACTAGTAGGGCTGCAACAATACACCGATAAATAGTTGAACCACGATATTATTTCCAACAATATGAATGTTGGTATTTAAATAAGATATCGGGATATTATGATACAATAAGATATGCTACATCAACAAATTTGGGAAATCACTGTCTTCAATATTCCTTACCCAAGCTCTACATTTTAGCCCTTGTAAGGTGATTTGATGTTGTAGTTTTATTATGGAAAAAAATTATTTAAAAGTATTGTAAGATGTTGGTAACTAGTTTTGTTGCACACAGTAATGTATCATAAATTATCATGTATTGTATCGTAGCCCTTGTATCGAGATATGTATCGTATTGTGGGAAAAATGTGCCGTTGCAGCCCCATAAACTAGCACTGCTTAATCAAACATTAAAGTGCACCTAACCCTAAAATATTTTTTTACGCTAATATAAATCTTTGCACCTATTTTAAAAACATTTCGCCATTATTTGCAGTTTTTGACTTTTTTATGGGCTTCAAAACTTATGACAAACTAAGCACCATTTGTTGCACGACTGAGTTAGAAGGGGCATGGGTCTATTCTTGATTTGACGTCACAAACTGCTTTGCATGCATGTTTACAAAGACTTAAGGAGATGCAAATCAGTTTGTGATGTCAAATCCAGAATAGACCCATGCCCTCACTAGCTCGGTTGTGTACCAGATGATGGCTAGATTTCGTAAATTTTACAGCCTATAAAAAGTCAAGACTGAGGGGGATTTCATAAAAAAAGGCGTAACGCTTTTCGAACAGGTGCAAAGAGTTATTTTAGCGAAAAAAATATTTTGGGGTTAGGTGCACTTAAAGGTCACGAGAATAGAGGAAATGATCACCAAGTAGAAAAGGTATTGATTGTTAAACAAATTCTCCAAATCAGTACCACAGGAGGTGTATGGAGAACAGTGTGGAGAATATGCAAGCTGATATCAGGGTTTCGAAGGGTTGAGGAGGTCACATAAGTAGCCTTCATTTTATGACTTTCATTTCGGAAAACAATTAGGGGGTAATTTTCTGAATAAAACAAGTTAAGACGGAATCCATTAGGAAATTGAGTAATTTTAATTTTCAGTGGACAAAAATCTTGTACCAGAATAATTTAAAGCATATCGCATTCTTTTTTACATTTTTTGAGAGCTTTGAATGTAATTTGTTATCTGTAATAACCCCAAAGACAATTTCTTATTGGAGCCCGAGAAAATAAATTTCAAATTTCACAAATGAAATCTTACGCATAAAAATTTACCTATTTTACCCGTGTTTACACAATTCCTGTGAAATTTGAAATTTAATTTCACGGGCTCCCATAAGAAATTGTCTTTGGTGTTATTACAGATAACTAATTACGTCTATAGCTCTTAAAAAGTGTAAAAAAGAATGCGATAAACTTTAAATTATTCTGGTACAAGGTTTTTGTCCACTGATTACTCAATTTCCTGATGGATTCCGTCTTAAAAACGTTCATTAATTTGGAAATGAGGGTAATTTTGTATCTGGTCAAGTGACTACAACAAAATTTTAAATCTGCAAATGACATCTTTTCAAAACCAAATTTGCAAATTTACATTAAGGACACATTAAAGTGACCTTGTAACGTTGTCCCCACTTAATTTGAGTACAATTGAGAAATACTGACCCAGATACCTGTCAGTTGTCTACCATGTTGAGGGCAAAAATCATACCGTCCAGTAGGGCACCCATACAAATCCTTCAAATTTGTTAAAAACTCAAACTCAAACTCAAACTACAAAATCTTTCCCTCAGGTGATATTGAATTAAAATTAGGCATCCACAACAATTTTGATGAGCTCATTCTAATTATAGAACCATTACAATTCCAACTTGGTGTGATGGGTCGTGACTTTGTAACCGAAGAGGCCCATTGGCCAATTACCTTACAATTTTTTTCTGTTTCTCACCAGCAGCCTTATCATTCAATGTGATTTTATTTCACTCACCCTGCTGTCTCAGTGCAGTGTTTTTGTTGGAAGTTTTGCTAAAAGGGCTTCATTACGTACAATGAAATATGAGATGTGAGATGTGAGATGTGAGACTGGTGGGATGTGGATGTGGGATGTGGGATCCCTGAGCCCAAGTATTAGCTATGCCATGCTGATAAGGCTTAACAAGGTCAAAACAGCTGTCCATGGCTGTTAATGCTTGGGCTCATTATTTTTTCTGGTAGATTTAGGGGTGATGCCCAATACCAATGTGACCATAGTGCCCAGTTTAGTGGCTATAGTTTGCCTGAGCACATTTGTGCGGTATTCTGACTTCCTCGTTAAATACAAGTTTTTCTGTCTCCCACTGCTACTGAAACAAGACAGTGGCCGTAACAAAAAACTATCATTGTTAAATTTACCTTCCAGTTATCACTTTTGAGTTGTTTATAGACCTCTGCGACTCGTGCTTGGAACTCCGCCTTTTCGTACCTTTCATTACCAAAGGAGGCTCTTGACATTGCATCTGTGGTTGAGATGTCTAAATAGAAGACCACATCAGGACTCGGCAAACCTCTGTCTGGATTCTTACACCACGTCACATCAAAACCCTACAAGAATTACAAGAAGGCAGATGAACAGTCTAAAATTCTTAAATTGTTCACCTAGTTATCATGGCTATTTCATTTTGAGATCAAATGATAAGTTGCTTATTTAAGCATTTCACAAGAAATATCAGTATCCAGTCTTGATAACGATGTTAGCTACATAAAAATGTCAACTTACGTTAATACTGATATTTCTTATTTTATTTTGGCTTCAAAAAAGTGTCCAGTTTTATCATTCTTGAAATATTGCAGAAAATTGCAGGAATGACCATAATCAGCCTGTAAAAAATGATTCATGTTTTATTTGAAAAAGGTCTTACAGATTTTTCTCTAATTTCACATGCAAGTTGTGTACGGTAAGTTGAGAAATCCAAAAACTTCCAGTTTCGTCATAAAGTGTCTCACTAGATTTCGAGATAGTCAACATTATTTGAAATGTGGGGCTGTCCATTACCATTGCTATGGTGACAGCTGTTGCTAGGAAACCAATGAGAAATAAACTTTGGTCATATGTCGAAAAGATGGTGCAGTATCAAGGAAATCGAAGTTTGTCTTCTGTGTAAAATTTTGATTTTAAAAGATACACTCCAAGGCCAAAAAACACTTTTCTCAATATTGTGTAAAACTACGTAACACATATAGCTATAGCATTAAGATTGCATTTCAATAGCAACCTCTCTCTAGGAACTGACCCTCTCAGACTATGTTTTAGTAATTAAGACGATTTCCGCTCAACGTTCGATCAGTAAGTGCAAAACTTAAGTTACCAAAAAAATACTTGCAGCACTTTCACATTTTGAGAACAGATAAGAAGAACTTATAGTTACTTTTGCTCCCAAGCTGACCCCGCGAGAGAAAACTGGATTTGAAGTTATCCACATTTCAATTAAAAAGACGCTTCATGTCAGTTCAAAACAAAATGGCGCCCGTTTTAGCATACTTTTACGAGATTTGAAATTAATTTTCTTGAGAATGCTTGAGAATTTCACCTCGGGGTCACTTGGGCAAGTGAACTAGAGTGAGATGTTTCAAATAGCATTTAAAATGTTACCGTGCTATGAGTAGTTTTTTAGTAAATATTTTTTGCACTTATTGCTTGAACATTGAGCGGAATCCGTCTTAATACAGATAAGTGTCTCTTCTCCAACGTATTTGTAAGCACCCCCTCAGCAGCAAGTTTAACCCTTTCAGCCCCAATAGTGAGTGACAAGCATCTATTTTCTCCTTACAGTGTCCCTGCTTGATCAAGCATACAGGTCACGAGAATAAAGGAAATGATCACCAAACATTAAATGTCTCAATGTTTGTGTAAATTGTCTCAACTAGTACCATAAGAAATGTACGGAGAACACTTAGGAGAATATACATATTAATATTAGGGCTTAAAGGGTTAAAATGTCATTAGAGCAAGAACAAACCTATTTCCAGAAACATTACAAACCTTCTTAGCAGCAGTGAAGGCAACTCCAGAAAAAGCATAACGATCCATTACCACACAAGTTCCATTGTTTAACAGCTGCTTTATTTTTGGTCTAAAAGATAAGAATATTACAAGCTCAAGATCTCTGAGATGAAAGTCCATGAAATAACCTAATATTGTTCTTATAGATGAGAAAACTGGTGACAGTTGGAAACTAACTACTTTTGGCAATTAGAAGATAATTTATTCCACAAGTGAAAGTCAACATTTTGAGTTCAAGTGACGTTTCAAAATGTTGGATCTGTTTCTCAACTTAAACTTGACAATATTAAGGAGCTGTCTACATGTGCCAGGATGGCCCAGTTAATCGGGCTGGCTTGGTTTTCTACGATCTTAGCACATCTATTAAACACACTACATTACATGGAAAAATCTCAGCCCAGTTAGCTGGGATCTTAGTAATGGTAGGATGAAACTTACTGAGCAGTACTTTCCTGTGGCGCTCTTTGCTGCAAAATGTTTTTCAAAACAAAATTTTACCACTTATGTGCACTTGGGAGTTAAAGAGTTTTAACTCATCCTTGAATTAAAATGATGTCACAAGGTCAAGGACTTCCCCATGGGCATGTCACCTTATTGCGGTGATAATCCCGAGAAAAATGCCAGCAAGGGCCTTGGTATGTGGTAGGTTCAACCATGCTGGATAAGTCAAAGAGGAGAGATGTGACAAAGGACTTCACCTGGTCATCTTAAGGGCTGCAGAGTTAATGTTCCCATAAGCTATGCCAGTGGGGGCTTTGGTTTATCGTCGGTACAGCCACGACAGATTGGTTGAAGGGGAGAGACTCGACAAAGGACTTTCTCTGGCCCTCCAGGTGGGGCATTGGGCATGGGAACAATCCTCCCATCCTGAAGAAACCTCTTTTTTTTTTTTTTAGAGTTTTTTTTTTTTTTTTTTTTTTTTTTTAATATACTCAACTTAACAAAAGAGCTAGTTTACAAGACTAATACAAAGCATAAACATAGGAGCTAATTTACAGAACTAATACAAACACTTACAAAAGAAGGACTTAATTACAACTGAAACAATATAACACCTTACTTTGACAACAGGGCAAGTAGGAATATACAGTCAAAGTAAAATGACAAAGATAAATATACCTTTACAGTAGGCTCAAATGAAAAGGAAAAATAAAACAGACAAAAAAGTGTTGGGAAAAAAAAAAGCACCTTAACCTGGTTCCTTTATTTTGATAGTGGTGCAAAAGCTACCGCATCGCCTATGCAGAGAGTGGTCCACTTTGCTTCATATTTTTTAAAACTAGAGTTTTTAAAAGCCATTTGTCTTTCACATTTGACTCTACTTTCCAGTAAGGCAAGAAAGACCTTTATGCTAGGAGTCTCTGACAGATTTCTTGCGAGGTATACATGATATTTAGCAATAAGAAGATAGTGATTAAAAGCGTGAAGGCTGGTGTTCTCAGGTCTGTATCCATAAAGGATTTCCGACCAAGTAGGATTGAAATTTTCAGAGCGATTTGTATTCCACCATTCTATGACGTCTTCCCAAAAAAGTTTAACTTCGGGGCATTCGCAAAACCTATGAAGAAGTGTTTCATTTTGACAGCGGCAGTGTTCGCAGCGTGGTGACTCTTTTATTTTCATTTTATACAGTGAAAGGTTGGTAGGTATGATGTTGTGCACGAGTTTATACTGAAAGCTTCTTAATTTATTTTCAACGGTGACTCTAAAAGGAAGTTCGTAGACATCCTTTACGTTTGACACTAGATTTCTTAGTGTGATTTCGACAATAGGGGGACAGAAGGACCTTTCCGTAAGCATCAAACGGGCTTTTTTTGTGGAAACCATGTCATCGCTATTAGAAACAGCCTTTGAGAGTTCGCTAACACCACAGACAATGTTGCTCGTGATTTCATTTTTCCACGCTTTAGGGATAGCAGCAAGAACGCCTGCGTAGTTGAGGAAAGTGCATCGAACGCTGAATTTGCGTTTAAAACTTTCGAAAGAAAGGAATTGGTCGTGATTGTCGAGGAGATCACTTATTTTTAAAATGTCTTTATTGACCCATGTTTTGTAATATATCGTCTTACCATTTGTTTTTATAAACCGGTTGTTCCATAAAAATTCTTGTTTGAATTCGTTTGCATTTAGCGGTTCCTTGAAATTCAGTTCTTGCCACACCTTTAGAATATTTATATAGAAAGGTGGTAAATTATTGAGGTTCAAAAATTTTAGGTCGAAATTACATTGAAATAGGAAAGCTCCTCCGACTTTGCTTAATAAGGAATCAAGGCGGGCACACCAATGACTGCCGGCCGATTCGCAATAACGATTTACCCAGGTAAACTTGAGAGATTTTACGACATCCTCGAAGTTAATCATATTTAAACCGCCTTCTTGATTTCAGAAACCCCTGGGGTGTGCCACACGACACAATGACGCCTAAGTAAGTAAGTACAAGCTCAAGGTAAATGCTACTTACACAGCCTCCCATCTGTTGGCAGAAAACAGCAAATGAATGGCATGATCTTCTAATTCAGCTGTTCCCTGTAGGTATGAGTTGATGGATTGTCCTATGGCTGTTGTTCTGTCTAAAAAATGAATACAGAGCCAAGGGTTTTTCAATTTCTCATGCCTATGTGAACTGGAACTGAAACTTAATACCAAAATGAGTTTTTGCCTAACTTTTCACTTTCCTTTGCTAATTTTTTCACCTGTTTTGCTTCTCCTTCACTGCAAAAATATCTGCCCCTAGGTCTCCCAGGATGCAGCAGGGATTATGCTATTGGTTTAGTGTCCCCAACTAGTAAACTGCATCAGGGTTTGTATAGAGGAGTGCGAATGGCTGCAAAACCACTGACTTGTGACAGTTGCAGCAAATGGGTTTCTTTTCTTGTACTGTTGTGTCATCATCGACAATGTCATCGACAGTGTCCCCAAAATTTTGCAACTGACTGTAGCCATCATTTTCCTCAAGGAGAGCACTGTCAAGCTGAGATTTTATACCAAATCAAGCCCTGTACAACTGGAGAATTTAACTGAGAATTTAATGGATCAGTTAGAGGGGGAACAGTGGTGTAGTGGTGAACCCTTTTACTCCCAAGAGTGCCTAGAATCAAAATTCAAGACAAATCCCAAATTTCATTTTGTAAAATACTTAAATATAAGTAGTACCACATTAAAGTACTGCTGAAGAGGTTTCATTTAAATGGTGACACCATAGGATTTCATCCACAGACTCAAAAGTTAGAACCAAATTAAATGTCTCTGTAACTGACTCTGGGAGTGAAAGGGTTAACATGTTGGAGTTCAGGCCCCAGTTGTTCAAAAGTTGGATAGCACTACCCACCAGATAAACCTCTATCCAGTGGATAACACAATTGGTTTTCCTAACACTTATCCACTGGATAGTGATTTATTCAGTGGATAGCACTGGCCAACTTTTGAACAACTGGGGCCAGATCTGAAGGTCAGTGATTCGAGGCCCAGTGCCTGCCATTATGTTGTTCCCTTGGACAAGAAACTTTACCCCACATTGTCTTTCTCCACCCAGGTGTATAAATAGGTACTGGCGACATACTGCTGGAGGTAACCCTACAATGGACTAGCATCCCATCCAGGGGGGAGTAGCAATACTCTCAGTTGCTTTATGCTACAAAAACCGGGATAAGCACCTGCCGTGTAGGCTCCCTTGGCTCGTGTGCGACTTTACCTTTCCCAACCACAGGCTATTTAACAATGCTGAATAGCGGGGTAACTGTAAGGTAAGGAATTACTATCGATTTGTTGGGTTTTACTATCACTTTTGAAAACGAATAAGACTCTGGTCCATTATATTAAAAGTGATATTAATTAAAACATATGAGACAAGCTTGAGCTTAAGTTACCTGGGAAACGCAGATGTGCCACATCTCGACCAGTTGACTTCAAATAGTCTACAAGCAATTTACATTGTGTTGATTTCCCGCTTCGATCACAGCCTTCGAATGCCACTAAAATACCACGACCTCTACGAGTTATGCAGTTCATTGTGGTGTACAACGATTAACTAGTTGACAACAAACTCTAAGGAAACGAATAACAGGCAAAGATTTCAGCAAACCTGTGGAAAAGTACCGCAACTACCGCAATTAAATTTTGGCGGGGAAATCATTCTCGCAATATGGCCGCCGAGCTTTGATTGAGCCCCAGTCTTCTCTCAGCTTCTGGGTTTGTCACGCGTGGGTGACGCGCATTTTTATCGCGCGTGGCGAGTTAACGCGTAGTTATAAATGTGTTTACAAAATTTATGGTTCACTTCCCTTTCAGTTCAAATTTTAATAATTTTGCAATCGATAAGAACCCAAGACGCTAAAATCGAAATAACGAAACATGGGTTTTCCTGAAGTATAGTGCGATATTTTGATATTACCCCCATGAACAGGCTCTTTTATATCTAGGAAACGTCTTTGTCATGTTGCTATGAAAAGACATCTTGATATTGATAAGAAATATAACAAATCTCTTGATTACGACAAACTGACAAGAGATGAGTTACGTGTTGAGGGGTACCATTATTTTTAGCACCAAAGAGACGACTCTCCATGCAATATCTCAGTCCTTTTTCAAATATATTTCTCTGTTTAAAAATACCATAAATACATTCCACACTACGCCTCTTGTTAACAAGCTTTTGTTAAAATAAATCGAGCAATGGAAATAAAATGGACAGCTTTTCCAGATGTTTCAATACGAACACCGAGATTTACTTAACAACAATATCTTGCAACTCATGAAATATGGATAATTTATCAATCTGTCTTTAAATAGCTCCACAAAAGTGAAATTCCTTGAAGAAAATCTCTTACGCTGGTAATTATCACGAGATATTTCATTTGCCAGTATTACAGACAGAGACAAAAGAAAGTTTAGAGTCTTGGAAGACAGAAGAATTATGTTGATTTCATAGTTCGTGGCATCAGACTGTTCTTCGATGTCGAACACTTGATCGTGGAAGGTACTGAAGCCATATAGTACTTTGTCAGTTTCAGCTTAACCACGAAAGTCTTTATGAAACAGTGTTACTGAAATTTTAACATTGTGATTCTCAGCTACATCCATATTTCATTCGTGAATTAAAGTCTGTGATTCCAACAGTATTCCGTTCAATCAGTGCTTGCTCGTTGTGGTGTAAACATACGCGACCAACAAAGCGAACAAACCAAGAAGAACAGGCAACGCAATGGTTAAAATCCTCTGATGTCCTTCAGCGTTCCCCTTCTTTCTCTCTCTTTTCATTTTCCTTGTTTCTTTGGCCGCTTTTCCTGGTAGCTGTCTCATGTTGGATGAAAAGTACGCTTAGAAAATGGTTTAGATCTCTTTAGATCACCGATACAGTCGTAGAGTCCGTTTCTTTTGAATGACCTATGTCACGGTTTAGTGACTGGCTTTATGCCGACACGTCATTGGTTCACAACCGGCTAATATTGTTTTCAGAACCAGCGTTCTTTACGACCAGCGGTTAGACTTTTTCCTTTTCTCCCCCACTCCATACTCTCTTTGATTTCTGATTCAGAGATTTGAAATGATACGATTCTGGGGTCGTTTGTTATTCTTTTAACAATTTTATTTTTCTTTTAACTTTGATTTATTATTTAATATCATGTCCCTAATCTTATTGAGCTGCGGATGTGCTACGTTGCAGAGGTCTCCCCCCCCCCCCCCCCATATAACCCATAATTTAAACCAACAGAGAATGAAGGGGTAAGAGAGCTACTCCCCCATATAGGCCCTCTCCCCATCCTAATCCCTCTTAAGTTATTTTTAGTAACAAATCGTGGGGAATTCAAATTTCAAATAACTTATTTAGTTTTAAAGCAATTACCCTGAATTTTCGCAGCAATATAGAACTCGTCATTTTGTACAATTTCATGATTTTAATTTTTCCGATTTTGGCATTTTTTGGCGGCAAAATCATGTCACAAGGTTGGCGCCAAATTTTGATTTTAGTATTATGGGATATCTTATGTCTGTTTCTGAATGACCTTGTTACAAAGATCTCAAAACTGAAAAAATGAATGAAATATGTTTATCCACTCAGAAGATATAACGTATTGAAATTTGAATTTTGTTACTAAAAATAACTTTAGAGGGATTAGGATGGGGAGAGGGCCTATATGGGGGATGAACTCTCTTACCCCTTCATCCTCTCTTGCTTAAACTAGTCTTTATGGCTAATCTTTTACTTTTATTTTTTTTATTACAACAATCACCCTCCCACACACCAAAGCTCCCCTCACCCGTTGATTATAATCAATGGCGAATTGGGAACCCATTTTTTGGGATTCCATAGATTGTAGTTACAGCAAGCATTGCAATCAATGCGAATTGGAGAGGAAAATAATCTACAATAACGGAAATTAATAAGAAAGAGAGAGTAAAATTTTCAAATGAAGGATATTAAGGTCATTCGCGCCCAAATCTTCCCACCTTCAGATTTCTTCAAAGCTTTTGCTGCAGTTAGATAATGACCAACTCATGTCAGAAAAGCAAAAAAAAAAAAATGGGGGTCACATGCTCGTTGCGGAGAAAAAGCGTATTGAAAACGTAGTGTTTTTAGAAGCTTTGGCCGTAAAAGGCGAAATCAGCTTCATTCCTACCAGCAAATAAAATACCGGTTACGTGGAGAACTCCAGGTAATGCCAATTTATTGATTTGCCTACAACTAGGCCTATTTAGTCAGTTTTTGCCTTTAATATCGCTGTTTCAGGAAACATTAGCCTCACAGAAGGATAATTGTAAGTCATCACCCGCATTTGCAGAAAAATTCCATCGCATTTGAATAGAAATAGCAAAAAAATTAAAACTTCTCACGTTCAGAATTCTTTTTTTTTTGATAAAATAGAGAGAATCAGTAAGGGAAGTGATCTATCGAAAAAAAATTGGGGGTCACCATGCATTTAAGAGAGTTAGGCACCTTTATAGATATTACAATCCCCACCACCGCTGCATTTGTCTATATTCCTTTCTCAGCGCGCATGCTCGATGCATGACGTGGCGTAATTCCAAAAGCGGTCCATCTCTTACACACAGAACCGTTTGTTGAGACACTTCTATAGTCTAAAGACAACAATAAACTTGTATTTAGAGATCGTAGTCAATATATCAAAAGATCGCAATATGCTAGGAAAAGAAATCTGCTGTTTCAGTAAGCGCGACCAGAGGAGAGGATTCAGAATTCATCGACGACAAAATGATAAGACAACAGGACCAGTCAAGACGACATGAAAGTACTGTCCCATAACTTCACACTTAAGAATTTCATCCACGGACTCAAAAGTACGAACCACCTTGTGCAACATAAACAGCACCACAGGAAAGTACCGCTCAGTAGCTTTCATTTGAGTAGTCACACTTGAGGATTTCATCCACAGACTCAAAAAGTTAGAACCACCTTGTACAGCATAATAAACAGCACCAGAGGAAAGTACTGCTCAGTAGCTTTCATTTGAATAGTCATACTTGAGGATTTCATCCACAGACTCAAAAAGTTAGAACCACCTGGTACAGCATAATAAACAGCACCACAGGAAAGCACTGCTCAGTAGCTTTCATTTGAATGGTTACACTTCAGGATTTCATCCACAGACTCAAAACTTAGAACCACCTTGTACAGCAAAATCAACAGCACCACAGGAAAGCACTGCTCAGTAGCTTTCATTTGAATGGTCACACTTTAGGATTTCATCCACAGACTCAAAACTTAGAACCACCTTGTACAGCATAATCAACAGCACCACAGGAAAGTACTGCTCAGCAGCTTTCATTTGAATGGTCACACTTCAGGATTTCATTCACAGGATCAAAAGTGAGAACCATCTTGTGTAATTCACAGGAAAGTAGCGAGCAGTAGCTTTCATTTGAATAGTTGCACTCATCCACAGAAAAGTTAGAACTGCTTACCGGTGAGAAATTAAAAGCAACGTTTGAACAAGATGTTATGCATCATTGTCGCTTGATCTCTGAAAAAAACATTGGAATCGACCAATTACATTATTATCAAGCAATCAAGTATATTAAAGAAAAATAATAAAATGAAAGATCAGATGTTTCTTGGTAAAACTTTCTCTATTCACCTAGTTGAAACAAATATCACAAAAATCGATAAAATTACACTGCGTCAGTTTGACTGAGTGAATACACCAGTCTGAAGTAAATTACTCTAGCAAATTGCTTGTGACACGACTGTGACAGACATAATTTACTTTACCACCAGATTCGAGACTAAAATAATGCTTTACCTGCTATGTTAACTTAACCCTTATGATTAGATCCATAATTTATTACCAGCGCCTTATCGCGTCATTGAACTTGGGTCAGGGCAGATCTTCGAGAGAACAACAATTTCTAAAATCCTCTCTCTAAAGCGCCTGGACTTCCGGAAAATGTCGCTATTTTTCAAGTGGAAAAGTGTTTTCTTCTATGGTGGTTTAAGCCGTTGACGATGAATTTATGGATTTTGCATTCGCTGTTTTTCCTACTGTGGGGTCAGACCTGTTATTGCACCAGCCAGCAAAATGTCACAAAAACCGCTTTCAAGAACTACACGGCTATGGCAATGGAATTTCTGAACAACTATGAACTTAAAGCGACGCAGATTTCCTCCAGAGAGAGCGAAGCTGCTTGGCAGTATGAAACGAACTTGACCGAAGCCAACCGAGAGTTTTCGGTTTTTAACTCGACATTCGCCAAAGCGTTTTATCTGAAGGCAAGCGAGAACGCGTCGCAAATCAAAGATGTGGATCTGTCGAACGACATGGCGCGGCAAATAAGGATAATTCGTCGAAATGTCCTTCCTAAGTCTCCTAAGGATATAAAGCTCATAGATGATCTTGTTTCAAATATGACAAAAATTTACAGTAGCGGAAAAGTTTGCAAACAAAACAACTCCACAAATGAAACACATTGTATGGAACTCGACCCAGATCTCTATTCGTTGATGGGGAAATCACGTAACTACGATGAGCTATTATGGGGTTGGAAAGGCTGGCGAGACGCTGTTGGCCCTCCCATGAGGCCGCTGTACGAAAAGCTCGTGAACCTTCTTAATTCTGGGGCAAGAACACATGGGTGGGGGGACTACGGGAATTTTCTGCGCAGCGAATATGAAATGGGGAATGATTTCCAATCAGCAATAAAGAAAATATGGAATGATTTGAAACCGCTCTACCAGGAACTTCACGCTTACGTTAGGTACAAGTTACGTAAGAAGTACCCTCAAATACCAGAAAATGGATCCATCCAGGCACATCTTTTGGGAAATATGTGGGCCCAAGACTGGAGCTTGGTTAACGACCTTGTTGTGCCCTTCCCCAAAGTTCCGTCTCTTGACGTCACAGCAAACCTACGGAAGCAGCAGTATACCCCTACGAAGATGTTCAAACTTGCGCAGTCGTTTTTCGTTTCGCTCGGTCTCGATCACATGCCTCACTCGTTTTGGAATAAATCCGTCATAAAGAAACCAAAGGATACGAAAATGGTTTGCCATCCGTCGGCATGGGATTTTAACCATGGAGATGTCAGGTACAAGAAAAAAGCTATGATTGATTGATTCTTGATACGATTACTATTTCATGATTGTTTGACAGACGATTGCCTGTTTGATTGATTGATTGATTGATTGATTGATTGATTGATTGATCGATTGACGGACTGACTGACTGATTGATTGATTGATTGATTGATTGATTGATTGATTGATTGATTGATTGATTGATTGATTGATTGATTGATTGATTGATTGATTGATTGATTGATTGATTGATTGATTGATTGATTGATTGATTGATTGATTGATTGATTGACTGACTGACTGGTTGGTTGGTTGGTTGGTTGACTGACAGGCTGAGTAAACAGTTTTTGTAATGTTCGATTGGCTAAATAAATCAAATAAGTCAACATTGATCGATTGATCGATCATGGTACCTGTGACTTGAACAGAGCCTGGGAGTAAATCTTGCGACAGACAAGCATTCTTTCCAAAAAAAATAGCAATACAGCAGGTTTTCTATATTTCCATTGGGGAAATTTATTCTCACAGTTTTTTGGTGCATTTTGCTTAGGATAAAGATGTGCACTGGCGTGAACCAAGAAAACTTGATAACGATTCATCACGAGATGGGTCACTGTGCGTACGACCTCGCATATAAGGACCTCCCTTATGCCTACAGAAGTGGTGCGAACCCAGGCTTTCATGAAGCCATAGGAGATACCATTGCATTGTCTGTTGAGAATCCGAAACATCTCAAATCGATGGGACTGCTATATACGATTGGAAACAATACTGGTAAGTCGCATGACCATTCTATTGTCTACAATATAGCGACTATCTTATAAAAGTGGTAAAATCAAAAGATATCATACCAGAGAACTGCTATAGGGCCAATCGGTACTTAGTAAATGAAGTAGTTCAAGGGACGACAAACGCTTCTGGGGCATGTTTCTGATAGAGCATTAAGACTTGTCTATCCCACAAACAACAAAAGCGTTTGAACGGTGTTTTTCGGCAACTAACCAATAGAAGTGTTTCTTGCAAATAATTCAGCCATAGCCTAAGGACGTAAAACAAGACTGTGCACGTTTGTAGTTCTTCCAATCTAAATTGTCCCCAGTCACCAACGCCCTTAAAATTTGCAATGTTTATGACCAGACTCAGACCCTCAACCATGGCGCAATTACGACAAACGCAAACAATGCAACAACTCAATCAGAAATCGAATAAAGAACATTTTTCACTAGTCCCTTTACTTAACAGCAGTCGATGGGCTTACCGATCGTTATAAGGAGATTACCTCCAAACAATTAGTAATCATAAGGAAAACCCAGCGATCATCTTCGCCACATATGCATTTTGCGGACCTAATAACTCGTTTACTTCATTACTTAGAGGCAGACATTAACTTCTTAATGGAGCAAGCCCTGCAAAAAGTCGCCAGCCTCCCCTTCACGTTTCTTGTTGACCAGTGGAGGTGGAAGGTGTTCTCTGGGAGAATCAACCCGGCGAATTATAACTCAGAGTGGTGGAGACTGCGCATGCGTTACCAAGGTGTCATGGCGCCTGTCTCTCGGACGGAGCTGGACTTTGATCCTGGGGCCAAGTTCCACATTGGCGCTAATTATCCTTATATAAGGTAACATTGAATGGAGTTTTACTTTCTTACAGACAAAAAAATAGTTTTAAAACAAACATAAAAACATTGCTCAACAGTTTTTATTTTTTCCTGCAGTCACAAGTTGATTATATATCTTTTTATACAGCAAAACAAAGAGAAGCACCGGAAAGTAATATTCATTAGGTTTCATTTGAGTGGTCACACTTCAGGATTTCGTCCACATGCAGACTCAAAAGCTAGAACAACCTTGTACAGCGTAATAAACAGCACCACAGAAAGCACTGCTCAGTAGCTTTCATTTGAATGGTCACACTTTAGAATTTCATCCACAGACTCAAAAGTTAGAATCACCTTGTACAGCATAATAAACAGCACCACAGGAAAGTACTGCTCAGTAGCTTTCATTTGAATGGACACACTTTAGGATTTCATCCACAGACTCAAAAGTTAGAACCACCTTGTACAGCATAATAAACAGCACCACAGGAAAGTACTGCTCAGTAGCTTTCATTTGAATGGTCACACTTTAGGACCTCATCCACATGCAGACTCAAAAGTTAGAACCATCTTGTACAGCGTAATAAACAGCACCACAGGAAAGTACTGCTCAGTAGCTTTCATTTGAATGGTCACACTTTAGGACCTCATCCACATGCAGACTCAAAAGTTAGAACCATCTTGTACAGCGTAATAAACGGCACTACAGGAAAGCACTGCTCAGTAACTTTCTTTTAACTGGTCACACTTTAGGATTTCATCCACAGACTCTGAAGTTAAAACCACGTTATATAGCATAGTAATAGTACAACAAGAAAATACTGCTCAATAGCTTTCATTTGCATGGTCATATCGTAATGGCTATCTACAGAAGCAGTAGAAAAACTACATCAAAAGAATTAAGGTTTCATTTCAAGAGAAAACGTTTATGGAAGTTTGATGTGAATTCGCCATTTGTACAGTCGATACCATTGAGGCACTGGAAAAGACGTCCGTGTTACAGACTTCTACTGCGCGTCAGGACTTACTAAAGTGTAAATTAAACAACATGTTAGAGGTGTCTGATAATAAGTAAGCCTCCAGGACTCTCTGGATGTCAATAGAAGCTATATCACCAGTCGAGGTTTTCAATATTTCCCAAACCAGGAAGCATAAGTACCTATTGCGTACCTATAAATATCCTGATAGGGTACTGCAGTGTGGCGGCGACATGTGACTATAGGCATTTTTCCAGATACGAGTTCTGATTTGTTTCCTTCTATTTTTCAGTGCTAATTCACCTTTTTTCTTTTGTTCTGCAGTTATTTCGTCTCCCTGATTCTTCAGTTCCAGTTTCACCGTGCACTTTGTAATATCGCAGGACACAAAGGCCCGCTGTATGAATGTTCGATCTACAAATCAAAAGAGGCGGGCAAAAAATTCAGGTAAACAGGCGCATGACATAGTTTTTATCATAGAAACTGGAGACCAGAACGAAACAGTTTAGAAACGGTTGGTTTTGTGGAGGGAGAAAAAATGTAAACCTCGGAGAAGAACCTTAGACCAAGAGGGGAACCAACAAAAAACGTGATCAACCCAGGCTGTTGATGGAGCAAATCATATAATTCTTTGTCGTGATCCTAAACAACGTTGCATATCCGTGCGTTATCTACCTGTTTTACTCATTTATTTTTCTTCTTCTGTTTTTTTCTTATGGTAATAAGGGAAATGTTGGCCGCTGGTCGAAGCCGCCCTTGGCCCCAGACCCTTTACCATTTGACAGGTGAACGTGAGATGACAGCAAGCGCCATATTGGAATACTTCGCACCTTTGCAAAACTGGCTCGTAAAATATCGCCTCAAAAAAGGATACAACATCGGTTGGAGAAGGAGAAAAGCGTTAACTTCGAACCCAGTGGCAAATGGAGCGAGGAAAACATCGACTCCTAGTTCACCCAATGAAAAAATTCAGCTACCCGCTGATAAATCGAAAGACATGAACTTGACTTCCGGTGGCAAGAAGGGCGAAGCTGGCGTAACGTTCCCGGAAGTAAAGAAGAACGACGACGATATTAATTTAGGCAAACCAGATCTAAAAGCTGCCTTGGCGGCCATGGGGCCTTCACTGAAAGTGTCAGAAGAAAATTCAGGCAAAACCAGAGACAATTCTCTTCTTGACCCCAAGTCCGCCATCTTGGGAGCGAGACCAATGTTTGTTCCTAATAAAATTAAGGATCAGTTGGACCTGGGTTAAACCTTCCTCTATCAAAAAAGCAATTTAACGTGGAAAGAAATTCGAAATTTCATTTTGCAAGATACCGAGATCAGAACAGTACCACAGGAAAGTATTGCTCAATAGCTACGATTTCATCCATGATATAAACAGTTGAGAACAGATTGTCGACTGAACTATCGCGCGTGGCGTGCGCGATTCACACGCGCGTTCATCCTAGTCAGAAGCCATAATCGGGACCTTTCGTGTCTTAATTCTGTGAGACATTTGTCCAACGTAGATAAGAATCAACGCTTATCAACCGCATGCCACGACGTTTATTACATAAACATATAAAATAAATTTTAAAATGTAACGTTAATTTTTTAATATTATTTCTGATAATGAAGTGCATACATTGTGTTGTGTTCTACGTAAACTCTTGCAAAAAAGGAGTTGGAAACATCGAGCATACACAGTTAGTTGTTTAGTTTTTCTCACCCCAGATTCATGAAAGTCAGGAAAGGAGGTGCTCTAGGGAAGACATTGTTCCCTGGGTCTTTACGTTGACTGCCTTTTGCGTTTCAACTTGCAACAATTTTCCATACAACGTGTCTCCCAAAAAAACTATCGCAAGTTGCATGCACACAGGCAATAGTTGCAACTTTTTTGCGAAAACTTTTACACGTAACAGGGTCTTTCACGAACTTGTCTTTGAGATTAAGCTGACTTCTCGACCTCAGTTGCTTCCTTCCCAGTCCCTGCCGGTCACCAAAGAGTAACCGAAAGTTATGGGGGCGAGAATGACATACACACTGCTTGTTAATCTAGTCACGCTGTTTCATATCGTAACGACCCTCCTGGCGTTGCGTGACTGAGGGTTGTCGTCAAGGAGACACTTTCCCTTAGTGCTGTTGTCTTACTGCCTTGATTTTTTGCGTTTATGCACGGTTTTTAGAAGGATAACTGGGACTATTTCCCAGTGACATGACTGTATGTTTAAAAAAAGAATATTGCTTTTCAGCGTAAATATAAGCTTAAAAACTTGCTAGCTTAAAAACTTATTTCTATTTGAATTTGATTGAATTTATGACTTAAATTGTAAGGAAATTTGTGACTAAAGGAGAATAATTTCTCCTTGTAATAAAATAAGCCATTATAAGCAAAAACTAGATTTCGGATCCTACAACCATATTCGGAGGATCCATATTTCTGAATAATATTAGCTATTAGCCATTTCACTGATCATATTATAAAACGTAATTTCTGGTTGTGGTTTTACCCTACATTTCTAAATTTTACAAACTGCCGCTTTTTTCCCTAGCTTAATGCAAACACCCAAGTGAGATGGGAAGAACTCAAATATACCAAACACTATGTTTTGTTTGCAGAAGCTATGTAAAAACGCGTGCACGTTTCCTATACCTATGTTAATCCCGGGTAAAAGTAGTCCCGCGTTGCGTGACGACACTGAAAACGGCTACGAGGGAGACTAGGGTAAAATAAGAACGAGATTCTCTGAGAGTTGACGAGAATTCAAACTCACGTTCCCACGTAACCTGAAACTTTCCTGCGATCACCACGATTCTAAATGCGCTCAAATTTTCACTACAATGGTATATGGAAGTTCAACTGTCTTGACGCCTCTCGTTTGGCCTCTTAACTCTCATGACCTCTCATTGTCCCTTTGCGCTCTCGTTCTCGTTTGGCTTTTACACGCGCTTGCGTGTTCTTGATTCCCGATATAATATCCCTGAAAGAGGGACTCCTTAAAGTTTAGTCTGACCCGCGCAAGACAGTCCCTTCCACCCAGTCTAATTCAGTTCACCTACAGGTAAGTTCCACTGGCATAATGACTTGTTATAGCAGATGGCCGGATTTGTCGACCGTCATCTCCGTTTAGCTGGCCGTACTGGTCAGTGTAACCGTGTCTATAATCTGTATCATTCTGTCTATCGTATTTTCTTTTAACGAAGCCTCGGTTGTCAGGCTCTTCTTTGTACCAGCGTTCTTCGGTTGCATTTCCATTTCTATCGTACGGATACCTGAAGTCATCTTCTACACGCTGTCTTGTCTCATTAGGGTAAGGAACATCCTCCGTGGGATATTTTTCAGTTTCATAAGGTTCCGCCATTCCCCTGTATTCGTATGGATCCGGGTACGGCACTACTCCTCCGTTCAATTCGTCCGGGTAATCGTCGGTTTTTTCTTCATAGACCTCTTGATAGCCAATGAGGTTGCCGTCATTATCGTAAACACCAATTATTCGCCTTGTGTACGAACTCTCGGGTTTCTTTGGGGGCATTTTGTATGGATCCGTGTATCCATCGTAGTCGCCTGGAAGCTCGCCACCGGGAGCACTCTCGTAGGAATAGGCCTCTTCAGTCGGCTGCAAGGGTGGTTCTTCCTCTCGTCCCCAGCCATAAGTAGGCGGCTCGGGCCATTCGTCGCGATCTTGACCATTTGGTTCCCTCGGATAATCCGGGGGATATTCCACATCTCTGGGGTAATCTTCCATTTGGCCATTTGGTTCCCTGGGGTAATCCTCTTCCCCGTAGCCCAGCCCGTTCTCGGGTGGTGGATCATGATGATGTGCGTGAGCGTGCAACAGTCCGTCCAGTTTAAACAGCTCCTCCCGACTCATCGCTCGAAATCGTCTTGGAAGGACAGGTTCTTCAACTTCTTCAGTGTCCTCCCCAGGCTGGTCGTCCTCGACATCTCGGCTTGGGACTGGTTGGAAGGCGCCTGCATTGAGCTGCACACCAGAGCTCTTGAGGAACGGGAACCGTTCAGCGTCAATGCTCTTGGGTTTCTCGGGCTTGGGTAGAGCTTGCGCGCTGATAAGGATCCGCTCCGGGTCGGCACGAGGTGGTGAATAAGATGCGGGTGGGGGAGCGCTGTAGACCTCCGGCTCCCTGAAAACTACTGGTGGGACATCTTCTACTTGTTCTTCTTCACTTTCTTGAGACAAACTTGCTTCTTCATTGTCTTCTGGTTCAGACGCGGTCAGCTCGACTGGATGACTCACCACAGGACTGCCATGCCTGTTGTAATCCACGGTAAGCGACACAGGCTCTCCAATGACGACAGTCCCTGGTAACTGACTGACGGGAACTTCTATCTCAGAGACGCTGCGGCCATGACCAGGAGTCACAACCCGACTCGAGCTCCGAACGCGCTCTTGCACAAAAACACCCAGCTGCACTTCCGGTTTCCCTTCGACGTCAATTGTTAGAGACGTCGTTTCCGCCTTGTCTGGTACCACAGGTCGACCAGCCTGGAGTTCGGCTAGTTGCGCACGGCTCTCCTCGTAACGCCGGTAAAGAGACTGGATCTCTTTGGACAGCTCAACCACGCGGAGGTTTAGTTCCTCGTTTTTCTTTTCGCATTCGTCTAGCTGAGCAGTCTTTCCCTGAAGCTTTTCTTTTACCTCTTTCACGTTGTCTTCCAAGAGACGGATCTGGTTATGAAGGACTGATTCGTCCTTCTCCGAGGCTGGTATCCTGCTCTGTAGAAGTTGTATCTCCCTAGAGAAAAACCGAAGACAATAATTGATATCACGCCGGTATCAATTGTGGTTAGAGGCGCTGTTTGCCTGACAACTACTGTACATACGCACTGCGTACTGCGAGAAGAATGTGTTCCACACGCCATGTGGAGTCTGGTGTAAAAGAAATCACATGAAAATGTGACTTTTTCGCTTGTCACGGAAACTCCTTTTCATATGGAAGACTGAACCAGATCTCACCTTGAAAAAGAGGCTGAAGGCAACTTAGCCTGCAAAGCAGGCACTTGAGTAATTTTTAGGTGCATGGATATAAATTTGAATAGGAAACGCGCGACAAGTTCTTCATGCGTGACCAAATAATATCTCCTCACTCGCGCGCGTTTTATGTTCTTCAAATTATTCAAGCGCCTACGACACAGGCTAAAGGCGATTCGGAAACTCGTTTTCTTGAAAGCATGATAATAAACACTGCAACTTGCTTCGTTCTTTAGTTAGTAGGTTTACATGCTTCCATGCTCCTTCCATGCTTCCAAAATGCTTCCTTTAAACTTTGATTACCTTCAGACATTTAAATTTCGGACAATCCCCATAGAGTATCCGAGCGATGAAGACATGTTTTCATTGGATGTAAAGAGATATAATCTAAAATGGAGTATAATTTTAGTTTTTTTATTTTTACGCCTCGGTGGCATTAGGCCACCGAATAAATAAATCCATTGATTTACTTAATCAGTGGATGAAATAGCCCTTTTTACGGTTACCTTTTCTCATTTGCATTACAATGTTGTTGAACGTGGATGTGAGACAATTTAGGGCAATTTTGCACTTTTTGCCCAAAATTGCCTCACTTTCACGTTCAAATATATTGTAATGCAAATGAGAAAAGTTAAATGTGAAAAGGCCTACTTGGTAGTAAGACTTTTCCAATTATAATTCGATTATAACTCAATTCGATCTTTGCCTGTTAAGGTATAAAATATAAAAGGCACTGAACGATGTCATAACAAAACACCAACAAAATGTCTGTGTATACATACCTCTCTAGCATGAGGATCTCGTTATCTTTGTCTTTGTCCACGTTCTCTATGGCTCTATTCCTTTCGTTCAGTTCTTTTCCAAGCTTACTAATCGTCTCCTCCCTGGTCAAGAGTTCCTTCTTGATCCACTTTGCTTGCTCCTCGGCCTGCTGTTTCTGCTTGGAAGCTCGCTGAAGCTCGATCTCCAAATGCGTGATTCTTGTGTGTGATTTGTGGAAGTCTTTACTCAAGCCCTCTATCTCCATATTGGCCTGGCTCAGTTTTATCTCAACCTCTGCGAGTTTTTCTGAATCTTTTCGAAGCTGGTTCTGGAGATTGTTCTTCTCTTTCTGCAGCGAATCCTTCTCGTCCTCGACCTCGTCTAGTTTGAGCTTCAGAGACTCAAATTTTTCTTGCCAGCCATCGTCGTTTGTCTGACGATACAATGATCTCTTTAGCTCCTCAAGCTCTTCTAGATGACGTTTGCATTCTTCTTCCTTCTTCGTCAAAGTCTCTTTCACCTCTGCCAGCTCGTTTTCGGTATCTCTTTTATTTTCCAACTCTTCTAGGTATCGCTTGCATTCCTCCTCTTTCTTCCTCAAAGTCTCCTTTACTTTTCTCAGCTCCTTCTCAATATCTGCGACATCCTTGGCGAGTTTGAGCTCCGAAACCTGACGGCGTAAGGTTGCAGCTTCTCCTTGTGCATCGTTAAGTTCACGTCGAGCCTTGCCATACTTGGATTTAGTGTCTTCATGCTCGTCTTCAATTCTTTCCAAGCTTCGTTCCAGGCGTTTCTTTTCGCTTTGAAGTGTATTCATCTCTCGTTTCAGGTCATCGTGTTTCTTTTTCCAGTTTTCTCCCTCTTCTTTTCCCTTCATCTTCGCTTTCAAATCAGCTATCTCCGCCTCAAGCCGTTTGATCTTCTCTTTCAAATCTTTGTTCTCGCCTTCAAGCTTGTCTCTCTCACTGATGTGTAAGTCTTCTTCTTCCTTTAGTTCCTCACCCAGAAATTTCACTTCATCCTCCAACTTTTTAATTTCTTTCTTCAGATCATCGTTGTCATCACAAACTTCAGCATACATCTTTTTTCCTTTTTCTAACGTTTCATCCATTTTCTCCAGTTTATCTTCGAGTTCTGCCTTCTCGTTTGCAATCTCTTCGTTTTCTTCTTCCACTTTTTTCTTATCTTCAAGCGCCTTGTCGTATTTCTCCGTCAATTCTTCATATTGCTCCTTGTAGTCATCTTTGGCAGGCAGTGACTTTACATCGCGCAGTTCTTGTCTCGCCTTTTCAAGCTCTTCCTCGATGTACTCTTGCTCTCGTAGTTTCTCTTCGAGGTCTTGGATGCTGTTCTTATCTTGCGCTTGGTCTTTCCTCAACTTGTCAATGACCATTTCTTTCTCTATCAGCTCCTTGCGCATCTGCTCGCATCGTTCGTCTAGACGTTCAATCGTCTTTGACAGCTCCTCTGTAGTTTTCTTAGCTCTATCTTCGGATTCCTCAAGGCAGTCTTCGAGTTTCTGCTTCTCTGTTTTCGTTCGTTCCAATAATTCTTCGAGTTCTTGTATCTGCGACTTGTCGTAGTCTTGACTAGACCATGAATCTGTAGGTTCCTCTGGAGCCGCCGCTAGATTTGGGGTTTCACCCACAGCTACAACACGCTCCTCGTCAAGTTCGTCGAAGTCGCTCAAATCTTCCTCAATCCGGGCCAACGGAGCTGCGCTTTGTACCTCAAGGCGTTGAACCACAACTTGCTCTGGGACTTTCTCTTTTGGGCTTTTAGCTTTTTCTGCTTCTTGGACAAAGCTAGCGAGCTCGCTCTGTAATGAAATCACCTCGTCTCTAAGTTGTTCCACTTCTTGCCTCAGCTCCTCGTTTTCTTGCTCCAATCTGTTCAGGTGTCCGCCATCTTCGTCTGAAGAGAGGTCTTCATTGGTACCTGCAGATTCAGCTTTGTCTCCATCGGGTTCATCGTCAGCTAGCTCATCTGCAAATCGCGCTAATTCCCGATCGTGAGCGTCTTTAAGTTGTCTTTGCAGTGAAGCAATATCGTCTTGTAATCCTTTAAGCTCTTCGTTTTCCGCCTTCAATGCTGAAAGCTGCTTTTCCTTGTCAGAAACCTCTTTTTTGAAGATTTCAGCGCGGACATGAGCCTCGTTCAACTGCTTGGTTAACTGCTTTATGTCCATCTCTGCTTTGTTTTTGCTGTCCACAAACTGGAGGTTCAAAAGCTCCTTTTCCTTACAGACGTCTTTGAGAGTCATTTCCAGCTGAGATATCTTTTTGTTTTGCAATTCAAGCTGCTTTTTTCCTTCACGGATCAAATCTTCTCTGTTTTCTTTCTCATCTTCTAATTTATTCTCCAACTCAGCCATCAGGCCGCGAAGAACGGACATCTCCTTTTCGAGCTCGATGTTTCTCGATCGACTATTGTCGCAGCTATCTTCGGTTTCCGCAACCTGTGCATGGTAATCCAAAATTTGCTGTTTCATCTCCTCAATAATTTCATCATCAGCAGACAATTTTATCTGCAAGTCCTTCAGCTTCTTTTCGAGATCATCGACTTCACTGCGTAGCTCTTCTTTTTCTTTCTGCAATTTTTCTTTCTCCGTTTCAATCGCATCGAACTTGACTTTCAATGACTCCAGTTCCTGTATCAGATCTCTGTCATCTTGATTCCCACCGCGACCGCAATATTTACATTTTTTCTTGTCATCCCTTGTGTCATGCGGAGCCATTGTGTCACGCAAATTTTTGGAATTCATGGCTTTCAATTCTTCGAGCTCTCTTTCCAATTCTTCATTTTCTTTTGTCGCCGCATCAAGCTGATCTTTAAGATGCTCGTTTATAGTTCTCTTAATTTCATCTGACTTTTCTTTGTCCTGCTTATTCTTGCGAATTGTGGTCCGGAGCTTTTCGACGGTAATTTTCAATTCCTTGTTTTCCTCCAAAACTGTCTTGAATGTTATTTCGTGTTCTGAAAATGACCTGTGATAAGAAAACGCCGCGTTCTTCAGTACCCCAATTTTTTCCTCCGTATTTTCGCACGCGTTCTCCAGGTTCCGAAGTCTCTCACGCGTATTTTTCAACTCCGCTTCAAGCTCACCGAGTCTGTCTTGCGCTTCGAAGAAGCGTTCTTTGAAATCTTCATCGACCGGATGTTCCTCGACATTAAATTTAATGGTTTCTTCCGTAGTCGTGGAGTCAGATGTGCTTGAAGCATAATCTGTTGTCTCTCTTTCGACATCAATGTCGTAGAAGACTTCTTCACCGTCGCTGCCATCGTCCCTCGATGTCACTCTATCGCTAGAATCCGACATGTTGAATACTCGAAGGTTGTTTAACGTTGACAAGACAAAATGTCACTGTTAGAAGGAGACAAAACACAGAAAGTAACGTAAACTATTTCGCTGACAAATAACTCGCGTTCCAAGGTTGTGTATGTACACGCGCGATAAGTGATAAAACGGACACGAACAACCAAAGGTTCCATGTGCTGCGACTACTGCGCGCTAAACAGCACGGCTGGTCGTTTGTTCGATCAATTGATCGCTAATTCGAAAGGCAAACGAACCAAACAGTCCACGACTCAATACAAATTAAACCACAGAGTACACACGCAGTACATGCGAGTGACAACCTCGTAAACACAAACAATTCTCGCCAATTTTCGCTGACTCTTACTTACGTCAATCGAAGGAATAGGCAACAACTTCACAATACCAGAAGCATGGTAATGCTAATTAACATTATTGCCTAGGGCAGAAGACGAATTTCGAGCGTTAATAAACGAGTAACCCTTTGTCAATCGTTTAGGTGTTACAGTACCTGCTAATGACGATGTCGCCCTTTGCCAGGTTACAATCACATTTCGCTGTATAGTCCTTGCACAAGCAACACCTTCCAGCGAAACAAAACTATTTGATGAGGCTTTCCGCGGTCTCTATTGTGGCATCTACGTGGGTTGGTCCCTAGAGAACAGCAAGATTGACCGCGTAACAATAATCGCGAAGCCAATCTAGGAATTGTTTGGGAGGAATTTGCATTCCAATAACAACTCAGTCACGCTCTGAATGCTAGATAACGGTCACAGTCACGCTTGAAAACGCTAATACGCTGCTGGATCATTTTCACACGCAGCAAAGCGCAGCGTGATGCTCGAACGCTCAGAGGTCGTATGATATGTCATTCTTTGTAAATGATCATATATCAAGTAGTATCTTATAAGGAAGTTTACTTATCCTGTTTCTTTATGTATTCGTTACTTATCATGCACTCTTTGGCGTTAATTCCTTTAATCCTAAAGACAATCAAACAATTGGCGTCGCAGTTATATGTTTGCTACAAAGAATATTTTTGTTTTTAAACATAAATGATGCCTGCTAATGATGTTAATCATTTGTGTAATCTGGAACATGCTGAAGTCAGTGTTAAAATCTTCAAAGAATGGCAACAATGTTTTCTTAAATTCTTTTCAGTATTTTTTGTACTTTTTAATAGATCCGAGAATGGCCAATCGATATACAGAAGAAAATGCTTTGTATGCAAATCGAGAAAATTCTGCATTGAACGCCTTTGGTCTATAGCCACAACAAACTAAAAATTTACATATTTTACGTGCATATTTTATAAATACACAGACGGTTATTATCCTTTAATTCGAACCGTGATAAAATAAATGAAACATAATATTGCAACACTAATTCATAAATCCACGAACAATTTTTCACCAAAAGTATTCTTTTTTTTGTCACTGAATTTGGTTTTGTTTTAGAACTTTCCTGAAAACAAAATAACAATTGAAAAACATTCGATTTTCATTACAGTCATGATGAATGAAGATAACCTCCGACAAACACGCCAATTTGCGTTTGCGGTAAACCACCAGATATTTAGAACTCTTGAAAGTTACAGAAATAGATCAAGGATCAAATTGCGAAGAGGGGGCAAACTGAGCGCAGGGGAGGGCTGTAACGAGCGGTTAAGTCTAGGGGAATTTTTTCATTGCCCTTTAATTCAGAAATTTGAGATAATGTATATTGTAAAGTAAGGCATCTCCTGCGTTTTTAACACAAAATAGGGAAGCGGGTTGCAAAGATATGAAATCTTGGGAAATCAGGAGCCCGTATACACCAGCGAAATACAGTTACTTAGCTGAAGCTGATATTTGATTTTGAGAGGCATGTTTTGGTACCTCGTCGATGGAGCTGTGTACTTAAAAAAAGGAAAAAAGAACAGAAAAGAAAGAGGAACCCTGTCCTTCAATAGAGGCAGGAGCATGTTAAAAAAATGGGTCTCTTTATTACCTTATATCCACACTTTGCATCCTTTACTTTTGAAACATACAAAAAAAATTAGATGTGAGCTTTTCTACGGAGATTCCCCATATTTACAGGACTATAGTAAGTTAACAGTAGGAGGCAAAAATAACACTAAGCTATGGATGTTGATCCAGAAAAGTTAATTTGCAACATTAATTGTCCAAGGTTGCTAAATATATTATTTTTCCAGTACTTAGTCAATATAATTATTTTGTATATATGCGGTTGAATAATGCTCTGTAAGATTTGGATTTCTTTATATCAGATGATGTTAGAGGACAAACTTTCCCAGTTCACTTCACTGTAAGCTTTTAATTGTTTTAGTCTTGAAAGAATTAAAGACAAACCAAGAAGTATGAGATTCAGCGGACTGAAAATTAGTTTGTTGTTCGGAACAAATTTACGCGCACCAACAACTTACTCGCGTGTCGTAGCGCACGAAAGCTTTACGTCGCGCGTGTTATCTTTATTGACTGGAATGGGGTCTGACGTGTGAAAGCCGCTTAACAAGGGAAGCTAGCCAAGGCTTGATTGTTTTCTCTCTCTAATCCGGTTGTTATCAAGTCTCACGCGTAATCAGTATTTACGTATGCAGCCAAAGCAGTCAGGCGTAACTTAACCGCGCAGAGACTGGATCGGGCATTCACGAGGCATCCAAGATGGTGGTAAGTTTGATTCGAGAATACCTTTCAGCGTTAACAAGGTTTTCACGCCTTTCTGTTTTTGTTTCTCGACAGGCCAAGGAGATGACATTTCTTAGTCAAATCTGAGTGTTTCCTTGGAAGCATGATGAAGAATAAGAGAAACCGACTAGCGATATTATTAAATGTATGGTAAATGTTGTGTCGTGCGTTATTAAGCTTATAAAATTTCTCGTTTCTTTGTTTTGTTTTGTAGTCATGTGTAGTTTGTGTGAAAAATATTGTCATTTTGTGTCTGTGTAATCGTTGATGTGGTGTGCAGTTTGTAGAGTGGTTAATTTTTTTTTGTTTGATTTTGTTAATCTACAGAGCAATGATTAAACGCGAGACATGAGTTGCAAACTTTGTTTGCACCGTGATCGTTTTACACTTGATTTCTGAGCTCTGTAGGTTTAAAGTTGTTTTAAAACGTCTGTGTGGCTGGAGTAATAATTTCTTTCCCTTTGGGAAGAGATAGTAGATGTTATCCTGTGGCAGAACTAAAGGGAGGGATCTGGGGGAACCCTCCCCCCCCCCCCCCTTGTTTAAGGAGAATTATATGCAAAGAATGAATAACGCTCTCAAGTCGAATACTCAGAAAAAAGTTCTGAGTCCTCCCAACGGGAGTTGAACCCATGACCTTCCAGGTGCCGGTTGGATGCTCGAACCACTGAGCTATGAGGGACACGTGGTGAGCAAGGCCATACAACTAGGTTCATATGCAACACATGTCCTACCATTCTGCAGGCTCAAATATGTCCACAAATTATAAAGTGAGAAATGAATATATGAGAAGTGAAATGGCGACATGTTTGGGCCTGCAGAATGGCAGGACATGTGTCGCATATGAACCTAGTTGTATGGCCTCACTCACCATGAGTCCCCCATAGCTCAGTGGTTAGAGCCCAGGGGGGTACTCTGGATTTCAAGTGACGGGGATGATCGAAGGATTTTTTTGGGTTTGAAATTTTCGATTCCGGGATTTTTTGGGGTAGGAGAGTTTGGTAAGTATTTTGTGCGTGTGTGTGTGGTTCGATTTAAGTAGGGATTTTTTGGGGTATTCAAAACAACAATCTCAAGATTCTTGGTAATGCTGACTGCGTAGTTCATGTTATATCATGTAATTCTTTCTGGAAATTGTTAAGGCTTGGAAATTTGCCATGGGGGTTAATTTTTGGTCCAGGGATTTTTTGGGGTTTTGTTGGAAGCCCTAGGGATTTTTTCTGGCTTTTGAAGGAGTTAACTTGATAACATATAGACAGTTTAAACATTTTAATAGCGCAAATTTCTATGCGGATATTTTAGCCCAACCCTGGGATGATATAAAGAAATTGTATGATCCTAATGATATGTGGAGGAGGTGGAAAGAATTATTCCTGAATGTTTGTGAAAAGCACGCACCGATGAAGACCAAACGGATACGAGATTCTAAATCACCATGGATAACCACTATTTTAAAAAAGCGGATGAATTTCAGAAACCGCCTCAAAAGAAAGGCTATTAAGACAAAGGATCCATTTATTTGGAACCAATTTCGAATGGTTAAAAATCAAGTGAATTGGGAAATTAACAGCGCTAAAAAAGCGTATTATGAAAATGCCTTCAACAATTGTTGTGGGGATCAAAGGAAAACATGGAAAACAATCAATGAACTGACCTCACGAAAATCCAATAAAACTGTTATTAATGAAATGGAGTATAGTGGGGTAAATTCTGAAGATCAAACAGATATAGCAGAAATGCTAAACTCCTTTTTCACAGAAGTTGGGCCAAGCCTTAGTGGAGACGTAACAGAAGCTGATAAATCCTTCGACGAATTTCTTACCGCAACTGATAAAAAAAAAAAAATTTTGTTTTTGAAAAAACAACACCTACACGTGTTTTTGCACTACTATCAAAGCTTTGTAGGTCAAAGGCAACAGGATTAGATAATATTTCAGCGAAACTTCTAAGGGAATGTCCTGACTTACTGGCGGAATCTCTCACTCATATGTTTAATCAATCCCTAATGACGGGTATCTTTCCCGATGAGTGGAAATCTGCCAGAGTTACTCCATTGTATAAAAATTCTGGGAAGCGTTCTGATCCGACGAATTATCGGCCAATATCAGTAATTCCAGTTGTGGCCAAAGTCTTTGAACGGATAATTTACGATCAACTTTATCATTATTTAACAAAAAACAACTTTCTCTCGTGCCATCAATCTGGTTTTCGGTCTCTGCATTCCACGCTCACCGCACTTATCGAAGCTACAGATAGCTGGGCCTTGGATATAGACCGTGGTCTTGTTAATGCCGTAGTCTTTTTAGATCTCAAAAAGGCATTTGATACAGTAGATCACGATATTTTGTTGCGAAAATTGCAATACTATGGGATTTGTTGGACCAGTCATCAATGGTTTGCTTCTTATTTAGATAATCGAACACAGATTTGTCATATTAATTCTTGTAAGTCAACTCCGAAATGTCTAAGATGTGGTGTTCCCCAGGGAACAATTTTGGGACCTCTTCTGTTTTTGATATATATTAATGACTTACCACACTGTCTGACATATTCGGAACCCAGAATGTACGCAGATGATACTAGCCTAACACTTGCTAGCACTGACATTGAGCATATAAATTATCGCCTTAATCACGACCTGAGAAATGTGTACGAATGGCTGTCTGCTAACAAGCTTACTCTAAATATGACGAAAACTGAGTTTATGCTTATTGCATCAAGGCAGAAGTTATCACAATTTACGGAAAGTCCCTTTCTTACTATAAATGAGAACGCAATTGAACAAGTAACCTCCGCTAAATCCCTCGGAGTTTATGTTGATCAAAATATAAACTGGGAGTGTCATATTGAAAACATTTCTAAGAAGATAGCTTGTGCCATTGGTGCAATTAAACGAATTCGGCATCTCACTCCATTTAATATTTAAATCAAAGTTTATAATAGCCTTATTCAACCACAATTTGATTATTGCAACGTAGTGTGGGGAAGCTGTAACAAGGGCCTTGCTGAAAAACTGCAAAGGCTTCAAAACCGCGCAGCTCGTACCCTAATGTCTGCGAGCTATGATAGTAATTTAGATGATTTGTTCCGGACACTGGGGTGGCGAAGACTCTATTATCAAAGATTGGAACAGAAGTCTATCCTAATGTATAAAACATTACATGGTATGACTCCTGATTATCTGAGATCAAGATTCGTATATCGTGACGATGTTAGTGCTTATCGTTTAAGGAATACCGAAAACAAATTAGTTCTTCCACAACCTCGAACTGATTATCTCAAAAAAAGTTTTTCGTACAGCGGAGCTCAGTTGTGGAACAACTTACCTGTAGACCTAAGACAAGCATCTTCACTGGCCGATTTCAAATCTAAATTAAGTCGGCACAGTTTAAAGTAATATCTAAATTTTACATGTAAGTGAATTTTAGACACGGCCTCCATGAAAAGCAGACTTTTCTTTTGTTATTTTGAATTTGTTGTTATTAAATTTTTGTAGTTAGTTAGATAGGTAGATAGTCCAGTAATTTAATTGACTGATGGAAAAACCGTGTATAAATAAAGTTATCTTATCTTATCTTATCTTATCTTATTTTTGCCCCTATTCGATCATCCCGGTCACTAGAAATCCAGATTCCCCTTCTCCCCCAGTGGGGGGGGGGGGGGGGGGGGGGGGGTGGGTTAGAGCATCCAACCGGCACCTGGAAGGTCCTGAGTTTGACTCCCGTTGGGAGGTCTCAGAACTTTTTTCTGAGAATTCGACTGAGAACGTTACTTCATTCTTTGAAAATTGTACAGCTCAAAGTACACCACCTCTGCTGTCGACAGGTATACAGTCTCAAGTTGTCAGGGACATTAAGTATGTATTGTGATGATCTCATCAAGTTGCAATGTAATGATGATGATGAATAAGGAGGTGGTAATGTTGAAGTCTGGTTGAATTGTCTCTGAACACTGAATCCTTTAATTACCAAGTAATATCAAACAAACTGTCAATCAACTGATCTGTCAATTGTGATGTTATCTCATGGAGGGGGAAGAGAGAGAAAACGAGCCTGGTAATAAGTTAAACCTTTCCCCTCCCCCAGCCTCACAACTTTGCCCAACATTACATCAAACTAACAGAAAAAAAAAACATTTCATTTCACTTATGGTTAGTACTTTTGAAAGTCCAACTGGTACAAAGTAGCAAAAGAGCAATAGGATGCAATAAAAAAGAGTTAATAACAATTTACCTACCTCATTATAGAAAATTAACGCTGCATGAAATTATCACGAATTGTAAACATTCCATGACCTAAATTTCCATCATTTTAATTCCAAATTCTGATACAGTCCAGACATTCTTGACACCCTTAAAACAATAACTTTCCTGCATTTAGGCAGAATTTAATGCACATTGTCTGTAAAGAAACTGCCTCACACAACTGTAGACCTGTTTTGTTCATGATTTTTATATTCAGTTAGGAATAAATTTGTTCCAGTTGTGACCACAAAGTGTTTCTTGCATTAATTTCCCTCATTTTGAAATTTTACCCTCTCTTTCTTGTTAATTTTCTTTATTGGAGAGTAATTATTGTCCCTTCAATTTGCTTTAATTCAAGTCGTGTTAATTAAAACTTCAAATACCTTAATTAACATAAGCTTTAATTTCCTATAATACTTGGTAGTTATAAAGGTCTTTGACATCACCATGTGACCAAGTGTTAGGGGATCTCACAATCTGATTGGTTATACAAGGAGCCTTTGGAGTCCAGAGGGGAGGTACTCCAGATTTCAAGTGACGGGGATGATCGAGGGATTTTTTAGGGTTTGAAATTTTCAATTCCTGGATTTTTTGGGTAGGAGAATTTGGCAAGTATTTTTTGTGTGTGGCTCTATTTGGGAAGGGATTTTTTTGGGTATTCAAAACAATCTCAAGATTCTTGGTAGTGCTGACTAAGTAGTTCGTGTTATATCATGTAATCCTTTAAGGCTTGGAAATTGGGCATGGGATTTTTGGGGGGTTAATTTTTGGTCTAGGGATTTTCTGGGGTTTTGTTGAAAGCCCTAGGGATTTTTTTGGGTTGTGATTTTTTTGCCCCCATTCGATCATCCCCGTCACTAGAAATCCAGAATACCCCTCCCCCCCCCCCCCCCCTGGGCTTTGGAGTATGCACATGCAGAAAATTATGGAAAGTACAACCCAAGTAATGTTTCTCATCTTTAATGCAATTAACTGCAAAGTAAATTGGTTAAGATAGTGAAGATACAAGTAGATCAAAGCAATATCAAAATCACCAGAGACCTCTACAATAGCCTTTTTCACCAGCAATGCAAAGGTTTTTTTGACATTCAGGTGTTTCCTCAACATCCTTGGGGCCAAAGGGTTCACTTTCCATCTTCTTTCTTGTGTAATAACGTATGGGGATTTGAAATGAAGTTATTGCTTAGCCTCCGAAATGTTAAGTCTCACGCATTTCCTCAGCGAAAGGACCCTGATGACTTTCTCTTCATTGAAAGTAGCTGCCATCCTTGAGTCACTCAGAAAGGTCCCCTTTTGGGATCTCAGATGTTGATTTCTTATACGGCTATTTTACGTAATTATGTCTTTTGATTTGATGGTTTTTGTGACATGCATCATGCCTCTCTTTTTACTTATGTGATGCACCCACTTCAGATTATTAATATTAAACAGGTTCACAGCAACTAACATAACTTTATTTCTGGTGGTGACAATGTAACTTTTCTGAGGCTGTAGATACATGTTAATTGACGTGCCCCTCTGCAACGTGTGGGTCCTGCAGCTATTCCTGGTGGCATTTGTCTGTCAGGCAAAAGTTTGAGCTCACTGCTTTATTCTGGTGATGACAACATATGTTTTTGAGGCTGTAGATACATGGTAATTGATGTGCCCCTCTGCTATTTGTGGGTTCTGCAGCTCTTCCTGGTGACACAAACCTTTAAGCTCACTGCCCAACTTTAAGGATGTGGTTAATACTTAAGAGTGGAAGCTTTGTCTGATGTTCTGAGAAGGATTTCCTTATAGCCTTCTGTGAGGGGTATCTTGCTATGGAATTTTTTCTTTGCCAGATGACATTTTTGGTACCCTGAAAAGGATTACCACCGAGACAGTCAACTCAGTTTGTTTTGATATTTGATCTGCAGACAACTATATACTTTTCCAGTGGAGAAACTCCCTGGAAGTTTTGGCGGGGCTGTGCCACCCAGTTGTCCAAACACTGTCCATATTTCAGAGCAAAATATTTAATTTTCTGATACCTGTTTTCAGACTTTGCCTCTAACACCCATTCTCAGACCTGGGGCCCGTTTCTCGAAAGTTCCGGTAACTTTTCGGGCACGGAGCTATATTTTAAAATCAAAATCTATAGAATGGTGGTGTAGCTTTGAGCCCCCAAACCAGCTCGACTTGTTTCATCAACTTACTATTTTATACCGCTTAGCTATAAAACCAACAAAATTTGAATCTTTAAGGTAAACCTTGCACTCAAAAAGTTATCGGGACTTTCGAAAAACGGGCCCCTGGTCTGTACAATCCATACCCATATCAGATTTTCAGACCAAAATCGGTAAAATCTACACCCATTTTGATTTTTCAGACCAAAACAGCTCAGAAATCATACCCCTTGGGGCAGCATATACCTATATAACTTATACAAGGGTTAACCCCCCCCCCCCCAGGCATACTTTGAAGACTTGGTTTGTTGCTTTTAACTCTTTCACTTCTGCATGTGTGTGGTATGTAGTTATTTCATTTAACGTTGTTGAATTGAGGCTTCAAGCCTATGTGACGAGACCACAAAAAAAGGTAAAGGTGATATGGGCTTTTTTGTGAGTACATTTCAAAAACAGCAATGTCTTGCTCCGATAGAAACGAAAAATGGAGGCAATTGTTTATCATGTTGATTTCTGTCATTTTCTTCTATCCTACCACACTGATAATCGCTAAATTTAGATGAATTCATAGCTACCCAAATCACCTTTTGGTACTGACTCATAAGCAAATGAGGCTTTAAAATCCAACAATGTTAATTTGTTAGGCTGTCTAGAGCATGGTGTGAGAAGGGCTGCTTATTTTAGAACCCATAAGGGGTCTGACTATATGGGGAGGGGGTGCATATCAAATCTGACATTTTCTAGAAAACTCTAAGAAGAAATGGGATGTGTATCACCATTTTACAAGTACAGCGTCAGTTATAGCCTTATTTTATTGCCAAGTTTAATGGTTTTTCTCTATTATTTTCTTATACTTTTTGTGTGTTTGAACACTAAAACAAGCATGATTTTAATTTTTGGCACTAAATTGGGGGAGAGGGGTTTTTATAAAGAGTGGGCCTTATAAAGGGACTCAAAGGGTGGTTGGGAACCTACAAGAGAGGGGCTTAGTAAGGATCTGATAATTTACAAGTGACAGGGATCACATGCACATGCAGAAATAAGGTGAGGTCATAGATGTTTAGTTTTACCCCACCCCATCTTTTATCTTAAATTTAATCAACAAGTGGTCTTGAGCTTGGTTTTTAATTTACCTTCAATCTTCTATCGATATTGTTTGTTTTTTCTTTCAGGGGTGGCAGAGCCAGGTGGCTGAAAGCTAAAAGATTCAACACTTGACACCTTTTCTGCCCCCCCCCTCCCCCATGCACATTTCACATACAAAATAGTACATAACCCCCCCCCCCTCCCCCATCCCTGCTTAAAATTATGCTCTTTCCTCCTCATTGGGGGTTTATTTTTTGACTCACCGGTAACTGCAGAGGTTCTTGGATGTTTTCATCCTCCCTGATTAGATCCCCCCGTTTCTTCTCTGTCACCTGCTTTACTGGATGATGATCAACAACTCCTTGTATTTGTAATCCCTGGGGTAATGTTGGTAATGCAACTGAGCGTGCCATCAAAGGGGAGTAAAAATCCTGAGACATTGCTTTGGGAATACCTTGATAAATGGCTTGACTCTGTTTAGTATATATTTGGTTGTTATTTCGGCTGAAAGAGAAAAAACACTAATGGCAGTTAAAAATGAGGTCATTTGACTCAGTTTACACTGACTATCTACACACTGAACTACCTGCTGGGAACTATCTACAAGGTACTATCCTCTAGGGACTGTGTACAGGGGTACTATTTGATATAAAAATGCATATTCTCCTTACTGTTAGAAACTATATAGGAACTAGCTGCAGTTGTACAATGGCAGAAGTGAATATTAGAGGCTATACACCTACGATCTATGAGGTGAACTGACTACAAGGGACTATCTACAGTGATAAATAAGGTGAACTGATTACAAGGGACTATCTACATTGGCGCCTTTCTCAAAGGGAACTATCTATTGGGGACTCGTAGTATAGGGGAATTTACGTGGGAGTCTATGGAGATGTCTGCCAGGAGAAGTTTGACTGTATCCACTTTTCTTTCGACAAAACATAGTAACATGGACAAAATTGGCAATTTAAGATGTTAGCTTGCATCCAGGGGTGGGGGGGTGCTACCCAGGTATATTAGTGTCAAGGAGGTGTGAAGGCCTTTTGGGGGTTTGAAATGGGCGATGTTGCCCTTTGGGGGGGGGGGGGGGGTAGAAATTTTCAGGTGGACTTTGAGTGGAAAGATTATGGCAGGACTTCTTTTAGGGTTGATAAAAAGCCTGCTCACATCAGAGTTCTCAAGTTTATATCAAACAACTGCACCAGTTTCATTTACAAACTTAATTAATCTCCTTTTTCATGTAAATAAAAAGGACTTTTTTAGGCTAAGTTCTGGGCCCTTGGGCTTTTTCTGGGTATTAAAATTTGGCCTCATTCACACCCCCCCCTACTGAGTAACCCCCCACCCCACCCCAACTTGGGACTAGCATATCACTTGCCTTGTAACCCCGCTTGCACCAGTCACGTGTTGTCCGCCCATTCCATTGTATGCGGTCTGTAAATCTTCAACCCTGGCCTTCACATGCAACATATTGTCCACGAGAGCCTTCTGCTTGAGTAGCAGCTGTTTTCTTGAGTAATTCTTCACCTTGCCTCGCTTCTTCACCTTGTTCTGTGACGTTGATGGTGGGATGGCCTCTGTGGGCTTGGGCCCCGCTCCCTGGATCATCATCATCCCCCCATGGGACATCCCCGCCGTAGCAATGGACGTGCGCCCTCCCGATCCTGGCTGAAAGGCTGACATTTGGGGAGTGATTGGCGGGAAAAGCGCGGATTCCTTAACGAGAACAATCTTATTTAGTCTCTCAATTAGTGAACAGGTGGACCCACTGTTCGTGCAGTGGCGGTTCGAAATATTGGACAGTTCTATACTGATATTTTATATCACATCCAACTTTTCTTGTTACCATCCTTTTACTACCGTAAGGACCCAGCGGGGTTACTCAATAAAGTTTTATACGGGGAGGCTCCATTCGGAGATTCAAACCCTTACCCTTTAATATACTATTTTTTACTAAAATGGTACCCCTTTAATATAACCAGAGCAAAATTGCACCCCTTTCTTACGCGTTAAGGATAAGCCAAAACAATAGAATTTCCCCTAATCCCCACATTTTTCCCGGGCTTTGAGTCGTTCTGGTTCAGTTGTCCAAAGGGTGTAAGCTTTCATGTGTTCCGCCTTGTTATTTCTGCCAACATTTGGCACCCTTTCAGAAAACTTCGCTTTAGCCGCCATCTCTTCCACTTTTCAGCCGATTTTGTGACATTTTGATATACTATAATGACGTACCCTTTCGTATACTGTGAGCTTAAAAAAGGCAGCCCTTTGGGGCGGAGCCCCCCGTATAGCCCACTATAGGGAGCGCCATACCTGGGCGTAAGGATCAGTTTGCCATTTATGTTTTTGTCTCTCAAGTACTCTACTGGCCCAGGTCTGCAAAAGATTTGCTTTCCCTCGACCCTTTTTTTTTAATTTGCTGCTGTGGTCTTGCTTGTCTTACAAAAGGTAGCCTGCGTAATACTTGTTTCCTTTCCTGGCAGGACAGGGGCGCATACAGGGACGGGGAGCGCAAAATGGAGCTCCTTTTTGCCCTTGCCCCAATTTTTGCGCAGCCGTAAAGCAAAATATGCTTAGGACGTGCGGAAATCCTAAGGAAACGAATGCTTCTGGAACGTGCTGAAACTGTTGGGGAAACGCTTGCTACGCAGGCTCTACAGAAGGTGTATGGCCTCTGGGTATGTAAGCGTTTTACCGAAGAGCCCTTTTCTCTACCGAGAGCCCTTTTCGCGACCTTAATTAAAAAGTTAAACCGTGGTTGGTCGTCCCGTTGGCAAATGGATTGAATTTAAACCTACCTCAGTTTTAATGACCTCAGAGTCCCTGAAATGGAATTTACACTGACAGTAAGTATCTACCCCATCATGTAACTCTCTAGGGGCGTTTCTAGGCAGTTTTGCATCGTAGGCCTGGAAATGTTCTGCATTTCAGGGAGGAGGAGGGGGCTTGTAAATCCGATTTCAACTTGTTTGCGAGCTTATGCAAAACGTACTTAGCTTACATTTTCTTCCTTTCTTAATTCTAAACCAAGGATCAAGGACTATTCTAAACCATTTGAAACTAGCAGTTTTCTAAATCAATATCATTTGTTTCTTCTCTAGTTCAACGTGCCTGCACTGGCTGGCACCTCTAATCTTCATGTAGGCTATCTTATCCACTGTACGGAAAATCACCTGTCAGGTGCAAATAGCTTTTCTTTTTCGCTTCCCTGTCGCTTTTACTAAATGAAAACGTGAAGCAAACGGCGATAAACATTTACTTCTCGCTCTACTACCAGGCTTTGGCTATGTTTACACGGGACCGGACCGGAACCGTTGCGAACCGAACCGGATCTGCTTCTGTTTACATGGAACTGTTTGGAACCGATCCAAGTGTTCACACGGGACCTTTCTGTAACCGGTCCTGAACTGATCCAAAACTGGTCCAGTTCTGGATCCGTTCAGGACCGGTTCCAGAAAGGTCCCGTGTAAACAGAAGGCCTATCCTTTCCGATTTTCGGACAGGATCCGTTTGATTCCGTTTGGAACCGGTCCCGTGTAAACATACCCTTAGTGTAGAACAGCTTGTAAGCCCCGGTCCGGGTGTACCAGCTTAAAAGCAGGAGCACCACTCATCTCTTTATATTCTAACAAATGAGCCATGTCGTTTCGCTCATCTTGTGGTTAAAGCTGTTTTAGATTGGCTGTTGCACTTAAGAAGTTGAAACATCATATACTCGCTACGTGCTCTCAATTGTCCAGTGATGCTGTTTTTTTCAATCGGTTGCGTGTTTTTTCTTTCATTTTGACTGTTTCTTAGCGATATTTGACGTTTCTTATAATTAATGTCCTGGTTTGATTAAGGTTTGGGCTCAAATGTGGGTAACTGATCTTTCCATTTTTATGCTTAAGATTCAAAATTATCCTTAAACTGTAATCAACGGTGATGTTAGTTGAAATAAACTTGTAGTTACCTTTCGTCAACCCTGGTTAAAATCTGGCAAAAGAAACAAATATAGAAATGATTTAATTCTCCTGTTATGCGGGTTGAAAAGCAAACTTGAAGTAGAAGTTGAGGTATGAAATAGTTTGACTTTTGGGATAAAACCTTTCCACGTGTATCTTACTTTCTTCCCAACTACTGGTACGTCGTCTTTTCTGTCCGGATCATGAATATGGAGAGTTGGTCCTTGTTTCTAAAAGAAAATCACAACAATTTTTGTGTGACATAATAATGTGAACAAAATTCTGCTGTATTATACACCTCTGGTTCAAGGCCCAAAAGTTTGTCACCGTTGACTATTGTCACCGTCGCGTGTAAGTCACATTCAAGTTTCACCCGACAAAACAGTAGATATTGTAACTAGAAATAGCACATAAAATGTATAGTTCTGTTAACATAAGAAGTTTGAAAGAAAAAGGATGAAGACTGGCTTCAAACGATGCAGTTGAAAGTTGCAACGTTTGCAGGCTGGATAACAAGTCTTGACACATCCATTCAATTTGGCGGGAAAATGAAACAGTCCATTGTTAAGAAGTGGTCGCACTTTTTCGCGCGGCACAATGTAAGGGGTCTCGATACCTCTCTAGTACACAGCTTGTAGAATCTTCCGTATACAGAAAGCTGCAAGGTAAAAGGTAACATCGCTTTAAAAAAAGGAGCAGCGACTGGCATTCTGAGATAATAAGTCAGTGTATGTACGAGGTACACCTACTATTGTAGCAATTTTGTTCCTTGTGAGTTGTATATAGGCCCGGGGGGTACACCCCAAAAATTGGGGTGGAGTGTGCGGCCCGCTCCTTGAAACCCTTACCCTATTTCAGGCCAAAATATGCGATTTTCCCTGAGTAGCCCCGCAGCTCTTAACAACCTCTAATTTCATTGGACCTTGGTATCACGAAGCTCTATTGTTTTCGGGGCTAGGGTCCATTCTTTTGTTGTTTGGTGTATTGTTTTCTCAGCAAATCAGAGAAGACCTTGTAAGAGCTGCGACATCGCCCTTTTCCCTACCCTATTTCAGTCCTGAGCCATAATTCGATACTCTATTTCAGACCTACCCAGGAACTGCTTCAGTTTGCGTAGACATTTGAGAAGGGCTCAAATTTCCCATATTGATCAAAACACACTTCTCAAGAGAAGGTAATAATAAAAAGGTACAAACCATACCCAATTCCAGACCAGATCACACAAACCTTACCTTATTCAGACCAAAATGGTCAAAATCTATACCCTATTTCAGACTAAAACGGCTCGAAAACCATACCCTTTGGCGCCGCACCTACCCATGTAGCTTATATAAGGGAGTAGCCCCTTGGTATATAAGCACCCGCCTTACAATCACCTCGTCAGTAGCTTTCTTGCCTGAAGTTCCCGTTTATCGGGCCTCCCCGTTAAGGACGGTGCTTACTAATACAGATGCATTTTTGCAAAGGTTGTGACTATGGGGAAAAAGTAGATCTTAGCAAGGGTTATTGGAATCCAAAAAGAAAAATGTGGGTAGCCACGCATTTTTCAGAGATAATCTAGCAACCATAATTCTAAAAAAGCGTTGAAACACAAAGAATGTATGTCAATTTCTTTCCAAATTTAAGCTCAATTACCTCTGAAAAATGCGTTGTTACCCCCAATTTTCTTTTTGGATTCTGATAGCTCTTGCTAAGATCAGCTTTTTCAACATAGTCATAAACTGTGCAAAAATATTGTTGTATTAGTGGGCAAATTCCTTAAGAAAACCGAATATCCCGAGATGCGCAGAACGTATGCGCAGTGACAAAAGGAGGCTTCGTCCTTAATACGGACAAATGTTTATGGCCCCTGTCTGTGATCGTATTCACGAGATTCCACTGTATTTGATAAAGAGCTGTCCACGTTAACGTGGATCATGTTTTAGGAAGGGCATAAAGCAAGAGTAACTGTTCATTGTGTACCTAATAACCTCTTTGCCCCGAAGGGCTCCAAGCAGAAGAGTCTCAGTCCTTTATAGTGCAGGTCTATTTTAATTTTTTCGCCGGAGAGAAAGCCATGCAGCTAATTGGGCGGTCCATGTATAGTGTAAAGATTTGCCTTTGAGTTCACAATTTTACACAATGTAACCGCCTCAACAGTCTACGTATTACATTGGGATGTTTTCAAGTTAACTCAACAATGTGATCAGAATTGTAGCAACAATAGCCAGTAAAACCTTACCTCCTCTCGCAGCTGATGGCGTAACATTTGAGCTGTGGATTGGATGGCTGCATGGAGGGCGAAAAAAAAAATGCCATGACTTTCATTGTTAGACCATTTACCCGATACCTATAAGCGGACGCCATCGTGAAATTCTGTTAGAATCTGATACTTTGATTTTAAAAAAATTCAGCTGTTCAAATTTCGAACTAGAGTAAACGCCTGAAAATTTGTTTAAACGCGAGAACAGTAGAAGCATCCCAACAGTGAAATACCGCAAACATTTGAAACGGAGGCTTTTCACATTAAAATTTATTAAACGAGGAACACAGCATCAACAAAACAAATGAAAGAACGGATCGCTATCATACTTGTCACCAAAAAGAACTGGTCAGCCATAATTGTTTTACCCAAACTGGAAACGTTTTTGCTTGAATAGCTATACCTGGCAGGATCCCATTACACGGAAAGTACAGCCTCCAAAATGCGTCTATGAAACGGCGTTTTCTCAAGTTGGGCTATTTTCAAATGGCCCGAAGTCTCCCGAACGAATTCCGAAGACGATCCGGAGGCTTTCGAAGGTTTGACCTTAAGGTAGTAGTAGTAGTAGTAAAACTTTATTTATACAGGGTGGCCCATTCAGCATAGTGGCTGGTCTCCAGAGGGGCCCTGCTAAATACAATTTCTAAAAATGTAAAATATCTAATTGTTTAAAATAGTTATAAAAATAGAGTTAAAAGCTAATGTTTAGTAATTAAAATAGTTATATAAAAAGAGTTTAAAAACTAAAACGAATTACAAGCATGAACGGTATATAGAAAAGATAAGGCTTCCAAAGATAACCGAAGATTTCCAAAGATAACCGAAGATTACAAGAAGTTTCCCAAGGATAACTGACGAAAATCAGAAGCTAAAATCGTGAGAAAGGCTTATTTAAAAATTAGAGTTTCACGAGCATATGGGAACTGGACGCTCCGGGTAGTAGGCTCCTGTTGAATGATTCAGTTGGGTGTTCTGTGGTGTATGTTACACAATTGTCAGACAGAGTTACAATCAATAAATCTGTCATTTGCTAGTGCCGTAATGATAACTGTTTTACCCTCTGTGAAGTAGCTTTAATGATTGAGAAAACTGCTCGGAATCCGAGTGATACGGAGAAAACATCTGGAAGTTTAACTGTTTTTAGACCGAAGTCTTATGTCCAAAAATAATGTCCGAAAATTTTCGAAATTAAAGAATAAATCTACTGCTATATTTCATAAGAATCTCTCGATGAGCGACCATGCTGTCCTTTTCTGGAAATTTTTTTTTTTTTTTGAGTACAGAATGTGGTCCTTGGTCTGCGAGGTCCTTGGTCCGCGACTTTTCCGAACCCGTGTAATATTTGCTCGTTAAATAAAACACGGCAAAAACGAGTGTATCCGTCCGATGATTTATTGATTAGTCTTCTTCCATATGACGAAGTTTCGGCTTTCCTGCTGTTGGTGAAGGTGCGGAATTCAAGTTTGTTGACAGGTAGGCCAATTAGTCTTTCTTGAAGTGTCCACTTTTGCGGCTCCCTAAATTACATGATCATGTTTATTTAGCTTGTGCATAGATAAAACGCAACGGGAGGAAGTGTTTTTTTTTAAAAAACAAGTTTACAGATAAACTAATTTCTGCGGTTGCGAACGAATTTGCTGCAGAGTTTAAACCTTTTGTTTTAACGACTCTGAAGAAATATCAACAATTTTCGCGTGTGCGAGCTATGACCTTGGAGAACTTACATTTCGCAAAGCGGATAAAGGAAACCTTAGTTAAATGGAAACGGCCGTTGCTTTTGTTGAATATTTTCAAAATCTTCTTTATACATGTGTTGTGGCTATTCGTTTTTTCTTTTGTTCTTTGTTACATATGTTAATGTTTTTCTCGCTTTTACATGCTTTTATTTTAATTTGCTATGTAATTTTCGTTCTGTTCATTTCACATTAAGTTTTCCACATTCTGATCTACTTCAGTGTAACTTCTAGGGTCGTTCGTAACGTATGTAATTTTTTGGTTCCCTGAACTCCTTCCTATCTCCAGCATTTGGTAAGCCGTCTTTGTTCGTTGTTTGCTCTTGTATTTCGTTCATTTCTTTCTGTTCTTTTCGGTTCATTGCTATATTGTTATTCCTTTTAATTTATCCTAGGAATTTACTTTGTTTCTTCAATAAAAGTGAGTTCATTTGCTGGAAGGGTTTATGTACTTATGAAAAGCCGTGCGGTACACTTATCCGAGCGGCCCTTCGCCTCTTCAACATATTTATGAACGGGGTAACTTCTCTTGTATGCCTTATAGAGTACATATAAGATTGTAGTCTTGTAATTATTTTCGACTGCGCTTGGGGCTTGTGTGGGAGACTGTTGTCTGAAAAGTAATTTTCTTACATTTCAGTTTGGAATTTGCCACTTTAAAATTAATGCGAGAAACATAAAAGCTATCTTCAGGGAAAACTTCAGCTCTAGACGTTTTGATTCAGATAAGATATTCAAGATTATAATTCTTACTCACGGACCAAGGATCACATACTGTAGAAAACGGTTTAAGAAAATTTAGCCAAACTTTTACTCAGAGGCCTACTGAGGGGATAAATAGTTTAAAGATAAAGACATGTCGTACATCCACAAAGAGTGAAAGAGGGCGATATAATTCACTTACTATCAATGGCATGTTGGCCCACAACTGTCACTAGTTCTTTGATTTGGTCCTGGGGTGATATTGGCCCAGTCTCCTCAGCGATGGTCTTGACCTCGTTTACCACGTGCGAGCAGCCCCCGCCCTTGAGGAGCTGGAGCGAGAGGCCAAAGTTTCTCAGTGTAGACCAATGGGTTTTCTTTATGAAGGCCGGATTAAAAATATTGGTGGCCTCAGCAGGGACTTGGCTTAATAAGGACAAGCTTTGGCTGCTAAGATCCGCCTCTGTTCCCGGTACCTCTTCAACCTCCTTTTGAGCCTGTGTTACTTGCGAGTCACGGTCATCATCGGCAGTTTGCTGATCTGGGAAAAGAGAGTTAACCCGCGCTGTTGGTGGACCTTGTTCCGTCGTGACGGCAGTGTCATGCTGGTCTGTAACGCCAGTGCCTTCATCTTTCGTTTCTGTCGCGCTCTCCGCTTCTAATTCCTTACCAATGCTGTCCAGGAGGGGTACTTTGGAATCCCTTCGTATAATTCCTCTCCGCTCTAAATGTATCGACGGACGGCGCTTTTTGCTTGCAGTTATACTCTGTCTGCGGTGATCACCTGACATGAGGGCTTTGACAATATTAGCCCTGTCCAACTGGATGAGAAAAACATATAAGAAAGACGTTGTAATCCTTCAAAGCAATTGATGGAGCTCTAACGTTAAGTCTGTTGATTAAATGACATAGCCTATCACTTGCTCGGACCGGGTGCTCGGAGGAGCACGTAGAAATGGCGGTCCTGTCTCTAGGTTTAGGGGGGTGAAAAGTTAACGGAGAAAGTAACCTATCCTGGCTGTGATCTTTTATGTGTTAGGCAATCTCGTCCCCAGAGTCCGCGCGCATTTAGGGCCAGCGGGATCGAAATGTCATCCTTGGTGCTGACCAAAAGGAATGCAGCCTCTGAGAACGAGATTGTGTGTTAGGTGGATGAGACGGTAGATCGACTCTTTTACTGAACGAGCTCAACAAAACTTCGTTGGAGTTTTAAAACCCGGTGGGTACAAACGGGAAAGCTCATATAAGGGGAGAAGGAGGAGTTATAATCTGATTTTAAAAAACGGTCTAAAATGGCTTAAAAGAAAGCTAACCAGTGCTGTTGCCGCCTCTTGTTCTGTCATGTCAGCAGAGTTTTGCTGATCTGTCACGAAAGCGTCATCAGCTTTCTGTTCTGTCACGCTCTCCGCTTCTAGTTCCTTGTTAATGCTGCCCAGGAGCGGTAGTTTGGAATCCCTTCGTATCGATCCTCGCCGCTCTAAGTATACTGACGGACGTCGCTTTTTGCTTGCAGTTATACTCTGTCTGCGGTGATCACCTGACATGAGGGCTTTGAGAGCTTTAGCGCTGTCCATCTGGATGCGACGAAAAACATGTGATAACATAACATAACATAACATAACATAACATAACATAACAGAGCATAACATAACATAGCATGACATGACATGACATAACATAGCATAGCATAGCATAGCATAGCATAGCATAGCATAGCATAACATAACATACCATAACACAACATTTTATTTAACGTGGTTAACGTGGTCAAACCCTTCGAATTCAGAATTATAAAAAAATTTACGTGTGGTTACCTGTGAGGAGTGGTCTTCTGACTCCAGCATCTCCATCGCGTTCTCACCAAGATGCGCTTCAGTCAATAATCGAGTGGTTTTTGCTTTGAAACAAAATAGACAAGAACATTCTTTACACTTTTTGTTAAGGCACTAAAAACCTGGAAACAACGTAATTTAATCCTAAGTTGAAACTGTTGTATATATACAACAAAACTACAAACACATAATGCGCCCAATATGCCTGTACAATGTTGCACAGTAGCTAATCAAAAGGATTTCTGGAGTGTCATTAAAGGATCAAAAACTATCACGAAAACTCCAACTTGCGTTAAATCCAAATGTTGCCATCAGATAAGAATCTGAGAAACGCACAGGTATATGATTCTTATAGCCCCTGTAGGTTTGTTTCCAAATTGAGATATCGGGCAATTCCGTATACATGTATGCTCTGCACTTTACATCCAAGTTCTGTTTTTTGTTTGCTTCTGACTTTCTTCTACAGCCATAAGGATCAGTTTGCTACTTTATGCGTAAATGGCTATCGGGGAATTCTTGAGGCGACCTGAAAAATGCTACACAGTCAAGTGTGATGAATAATTTAAAAAGTGTAAAGTGTCCTCTCTAAGTATTACCTTTGGATATTTAGATTGGTACGTCTCGACTGCTTACTTTAAGCGTTCTAAACAATTATTCTGGCGTTGACAATTGTATAATTTACCTCCTTGCTGAACAATATCAAATCCGTATTCCACAAAACCAGAGATTGCGTCGCACAGTCGGTCCGCCTACACAGAGAGAGCGAAAAGACAACTGGATTAACCCCTTAAGCCCTAAGAGTGACAAACATCTAATTTCTCCTTACAATATAACTAGTTGATCAAATATACAGGACATGAGAATAAAGTAAATGATCACCAGACATGAAATGTGTTGATGTTTGATCAAATTCTCTCAACTAGTGACAAGAAATATGTGGAGAACAGTGAGGAGAATATGCATATGGATATTGGGGCTATAAAGGGTTAAAAATTAACAAAGCAATAAGGAAGGTTCTACTCCAGCACTGTTGGCTTGGATCAAGATGACGACAACGACATTTGTTAAAATGGATTATCTCTGATGTTGAATTGGTCACAGCGTTTTCTCAGTTTATTTGTTGGATAAAACACGTACAATGTTCTCTAACCAGTCAAAGCAAACAAGCTTTTTTTTAAAGGATTTATTAACTGAGTTGAAACAGTCAAAAGCAAAACCGACAGTGTTTCATCTTACGTGCTTGACACCGGTTCATGTTTTCCCGCGCTTGGTATCAGTTTTATGTTTTCCCGCCCTTGACACCGGTTGCGTGATTTCCCGCGCTTGACACCGGTGACAAGTTTTCCCGCGACTGACACCGGTTACGTGCGGGGCGGGTTGCATGTTTTCCCGCAACTGGTTTCGAGTTCTTACTGGTTCGCTGCGTTGCTTGCATTTGTTAAGATAACTACAGGTAGTTACTTAGGAATTGATCTTTGACAATGTTAAATTTGCCATTGCTATCGTTAACTCTCACCTCCTCTTTTATAAACATCATGGCCGCGTTTGTTTCTTGTTCCACAATACTGGGTTCTGCTCCCGTCATGATGAATTCAGCCAGTGATCTGCCCCTGCGCTGTGGTTGCCGTCCAATGGCATCCCGTTGAGTGATGCCTTCAGTTGCCTTGCGATCATAATGACTGGTCTGGGTTCCCTTTCGTAGACAACAGAACATTCAAACCATTTAAGGTCGGCACACGAGTGGAGAAAAGAAAAGGTCCCTTTTAGTGTTTGGTTTTGGTGTATACCCGGGAAGATTGGTTGGAGAGACTTGTTTTAAGACTGATTTGCAGGGGCGAATCCCTTGAGCGAATCCCTCGAGAGACCGTTTTCAGGGACAGTCCGATTGGTCTTTGTTTGGTCTCAAGTACTTGTCACACGAACAAACTGGGGAATATTTTGGGGAAACATACGCGTTAGAAAGAGAAATATACATTTTATTTTTGCTTTTAAAGATGGCAGCTTTGGAATAAATTAGTTTCTTCGTACTGCGTACCAGGCCGCGAGAACGCAGAAGCTGCTCAAAATGCACGGTATTTTGCAGTTAAGCCACCGTCTAAACGTGTTTACACTTAACATATTTTGGTGTAGTATGAACGCAGCTTCAGAGAGGCGGGAGTTAATTTCAGTTATTACAATTACCCGATCTCAAGAGTTAACACTCGGCTCAGTGGCTCGCAATATACCAATTTCCTTTGCGGCTTCAGACTAAGGTGCAAAGCCTTACGATCACTTACTTTGTCAGCTAGCGTGACCATCCTTGCCTCTCTCACTGTCACGTAAGGTGCTTTCTCCTCCCTGCATTCACCCACCACCAGGTCACGCGTTTTGCGTTTGAACCCAGTTCCTTTGTCTTCTTTTTTCTTAGACGTTTTTGTTTTGGTTTTATCTTCCTCCTCGACAACTTTGTCTTCTTTCATTTCTTCTTCTTCTTCCTCCTCTTGCTTGTCTTCCTCTTTGGCTTTGAAGGCCTTTTTGCGTTTTCTTGGTGATTTAATAGCTCTCTGTTTCGGTTTCTTTGTTGGTACTGTCAGCTTCGATGCTTTCTCTGCTTTCTCTTCGACTTCTTCCTCCCCAGACACCGTCTCTTCTTCTGAAGACTCCTGCGTGGGTGGAGTTGGGGCAGTCTCCGCAGTAACTGTAATAACACGTAAAACCATTAACTTCCAATGTTTGAGAAATGCAACTCCTGGCAGAAAACACGTACACAAGCGCGCGGGCACACACACGTCCATTGATTGAAACCAAGACCACTCGTGCCAGTCTTATCGCAATCGTTTTTTTTCTGCGCTTGGCGCCCGTTACAAGTATTGCTACGAGTTTTTGTTGGTTCATTAGGTTGTTTGTGCTTTTTTGTTTGTTTTCCTCTCAGTTGAAACCAGTTTAAGTCAGTCCTACCTTTTATCGCTGAAGCTGTTTCAGCCTCCAGCCTCTCCTTCTTTACTTCTGCTTCCGCCAGAGCTAACTCAGATTTAACATACGAAATTTCCTAAAAAATAAAATAAGCTAACTTATTAACCATTAGAAGTTTTCGTACGGGAAAATCGAAATAGACGAGAAAAACATAGAAAGATCTTGAGCCGTTACCATATATGTTTCTTTATCAGTCAATTGGTTGCTAGAATCAAGGTCCAGAATTTTTATATTACTATTCTTATATCGTCAACTCAGGGAAAATAAAATAGTATAGTTTTACAATCATCTGCTGAATCCCCTTTGGTGGTGAACACCGCTTGATACTGACACCAGCCGAGGACAACCACTTGTAGAGAGGTTACCTTTCTTTTATGGCATCCATTTCTAGTCTTTTCTCTTTTTGTCTCAATAGGCGGATAATAACCAAAATACCTTCTTTGATATGTGCAGCTGTGCCCTCAGTTTGTTCATTTCTTCTTTTAACCTCTCAATATATGCCTCCCTCTTTTTTAGTTCCTCCGAGATGTTAGCAACTTGTGATTTGTACGATGAACACTCAGGACATTCTTTGACAATAATCTCCACTTTACGATCTTCCACTACACTCGATTGTTCAGTGCTTGCACTTGGTGCAGCTTCAGTCTGCTTTTCAAAGAAAGTAGGTTATCACACATCTGTGTACTACTTGAAAGATGTCATTCGAAAATACAGTATTACATGTAATACCACTTATCACGTACTAAGTGCGATCATTTGGAATGGTAAAGTTGACTAGGGTCAATGATGTTCTGTACCTTTATGAACTGAAAAATAATGGGGCTGATGGATAAACGGGCAATAGATGGACGATACGGTCTACAAAGTGGCGACAAAAGGATGGCAAAAGATCTCAAAAACGAAACGGAGAGAAGAAATGACTAGTTAAATCCCTTATCAGCCATTTTTCCCTATCAAGCGGGGCTAATGAAAAGTGACCGAAGAGATGTTATTTGTCAGTGGTTGATGCTTAAGCTCTTTGACTGTGAGAATGGCAAAGCAAAGGCTTGCTTGTACCGAAACCGACTCCTAGTAATCTTATGATTACAAACCTCTTTACTTCCCTGAAGTGAAGCCAGCTTTTTCTGTAGTTCCTTGTTCTCCTGTAAAGTATTAAAAGGACACAAAAATTCAGGAACGTATTTCTCGCTCTCCTATTAAGTACTTAAAAGGTTGCGAGAAATCTAGAAACGTTATTTCTTAAAACAATCATTGCAACAAGATTCCTTTTCGCTTGTAAGGTGTTTTATAAGAAGCCTATTTTGCGGTTTAACGCTTTCCGTTCGGGCAGAACGAGAAACACTCTTCCACAGGAGTTGTTACATCTTTGCGGTAAAAAAAAGTTTATTTCTTTTATGAAAAAAACAAAAACACTCAAAAGAATAGTCTGTGTTTCCATGTATTTTACGATAAATATCTTTTATAAAATCAAAACGCTCGTGATATCCTGATTACTTCATGAACCATTTCGGCCACTCACCTCCTCTAGTCTGAACACCACCTTTCGCGCATCTCGGACTTGAGCCTGCAGTATGCTAGTGGTAGCCATGTCCTCACCCGGAACACCCAGTTTTCCCTGTCAAGCAAGTCAAACTGGAGTGAAATAACCTGACTAAAAATTAATTGTTTGGTAAATAGCCCTTCTTTGAAAACTTTTGTTAATAGGGGACACTTTAAGATTAGGCAGGATATCCCCAAAATAGTGGGAAGTTTTCATTATGTTATAAATTGCCAGGTAAAATTGTGTATACAATTATGCAGGAAGTCACATGAACTCCCAAGTCAGCTTTTGTCTTGCAATGAAAGTACAACCAAGTCCAAGCAGTCTTCTAAGTATCACGAAAATATAACACATTTCTTTGGCTATTGCACATCAACCTTATTTATATGATAAAACTCGGTAGCTTGTTTCTGGACTGGCGTTTGCATTCAAGCTTGTCTGTTGAAACGTAAATGAAGTTATAGATTTCATAGAAGATCACAGACTCCATTTAGCCGTGCGTTTGTACTCTGATAACGCACAGATGACGTCAAACCGTGGTAGGAACAAAGACGTGACTGATGTTCTTAGCAACGTTTATGAGAGTACACACGCACGGCTAAATGGAATCCATTTGTTTTGTAAACTGTTTTGATATCGGTTATAAATTTGAAATGTTTTTTTTTTTTAATCTTCGCAGTGATGATTTGAGCGCCCAGAATTTTGCAGCTCATTTCGTCATTCGTTCATCTGTGCTTTTTAAAGTAGGGACGAACTCTTGACCAACACCTCTAGACCAACCAAAACACTTATTGTGGAATAAGTAAGTTAATTCGACCGCATGCAAGTCCTAACTAAATGGAGTCATAAATAGGCGCATGTAAACTTGTGATTCCCCTTGGACAGGGCTTTATTGTTGAACACGTTTTCAACCCTCTTACCTCATCTGGTAATTCAGTCAGATCTATCTCTCCTCCGTCAATTTTGATTTTATCTACAAGGTCTTTCTTCTCACTCATCACCTTCCTTAGATACTGGAACATAACGAGAAAACTTCAATTCAATTTCGAAGTGCTGTATCATGCTAATTGAAATTTTTCTAAGATTTCATTTTTCCCGTCTAGGCTCAGATGTTTTCTTTGTCCCACGTTCATGGGAAATAGAATAATTCATACTTCTTATATCTTACCGACCTAAAAATGTTCCATGTTATTTCGTTATTATCACACTCGGTGCTTTGGAGCTACTTCGCAATTATTCCAGCTTGTTGAACTTGTACAATGTGTAAAATTATTCAGGAACTGAATTGTAGAAATGGCGTTCAAGTTAACAAAGGAAAAGCAAAACACTGCCGTGTGTTCACTTTTTTCATAAAAACCAAAATTTCACGTCGTTGTTTTGGAGAGGACGTCAAAACAAAATCTCTTATTTCGAACCTGTTTACATTGTTTAAGCTCGTGCTGTTTCGCTTTCAGTTCGTCTTCCACCAATAGTTTGTCGTTGTTCAAACGACTTTTATCCCTTTCGAGGTTCTTGACGCTCTGCAAAGAAATAGCAGAAGAAGCAAAACAATCAGGAAGAGGGCTACTTCAAAATACAATATGACAAACGATTTGTGTTTGTCTTCCAAACATGAAGTAGACATTCACCCTGGTCAACGCTCAAACGAGTAATTATCAAGTTCACTTACTTTGTCTTGTTTGCTTAACTCTCTTTTCAAGCTGGAATAAAAATGTTGACAGTTAATAGTAAATGGAGAAAAATGTCACTTGTGGCATTGACTTTGGTGATGAATTGTAGACTTACTTGTCAATATACTCAGTTTGAGTATTAAGTGTCATTAAAATCCTGTTGAGTTCTTTCTCCAGAAGGTCCTTGTCTGAAAAAGAAACAAACTGACGCTTCAGCATTAATGGAGATGGGAAGGGGAAGTTGTGGGTGGTCTGGGCTGGAGGTGATTTACATCTCCTACCCCACCCCTCCCAATTGAAATTACTTCCCACCCCCCCCCCCAACCCCGTCCCTTCATTCAGACTCAGTAAATGTAAAGAGGATTCATGCTGTCAAAAAACAAGATGCAACTTAGGTCGATAAACCGTGATGAAGTCCCCTTCGACAGGAATTGTCCGCTTCTGGGAGCCGAGACAGGCAAAATTTCCAACTGGAAACTTTTCACATCCATCTTTTCCCAGTCATTATCATCATCATCATCATCATCATCATCATCATCATCATCATCATCATCACCATCATCATCATCATCATCATCATCATCACCATCATCATCATCATCATCATCATCATCATCATCATCATCATCATCATCATCACCATCATCATCATCATCATCATCACCACCATCATCATCATCATCATCATCATTTCTTGCCGTCCCTTTTTAGACATAAGGCCTCCAAAAGTGCGTTGTGTTTATCAGAGGAGGTTTGACTGTGTTAAAACAGATGTACCAAAACGATATTGATTCAGGAGCGTATCAATTAGACAGTGCTGAAAAACGATCAAATTGGTTAGCGGAGCTGCTGTCAAAATTTGTCTGTGTTTGAAAGTTAAGATTTTTCTTTAAATTCTTTGCCTGCGTAATATTTTATTTTATTTTTTTGTTAGATTTAGTTGGGAACAATTTTTGCTTGCGCGAAAACAGAGAAAAAATGCTTCAAACTCAAGTGCGGTGAAGCGCATTGCGTTATTCAGCGCTGACCTATTGAATGCCGAGAGCGTTACCGTCTTATGCCGAATTTTAGGCTGTTTTATTATTTCGCTCCAAACTGCCTGAAGGCTTGTATAGGATAGGCGGCGCGACGTCTCAAACGTCGCTGCCGTCTCTAAAATGCAAGGCACATTCCTGAATTGTCGGAAGTCAGTAGACTTAGTCTTCGCACGGGCTCTAAACAATCAGGTTCGTTATAATGACGTGGATTTTAGGAGACTGAAAGCTAATGTTTCAAATACCGCACAATTTGTTTGTGACACGGATTTTTATAAACAGAAGTGTGAAGCGTAATTTTGTTGTTTTGAGTTTCGCGGAATACTGAAGTTGAGTAAAGGTAAGCGTTGAAATGTTTATTTCGCTGTTTTTGAGGACATTTCGTTTTTAAGGGGCAGTGTTTACAAAGGCTAGCGAGAACTTGGGAGTTGTGTGCGTCCAATGCCCATCCGCGCTCACGTGCGTTCTCTCAGTGCATAAGACGGAAAGCAATCTATACCTGCCACTGTAAACCCGGCCCTTACAGAATCAAAGCTGGAACTAACTTCTATAGTTTAATAAATAGCGTCCCAAAAAACTATAACACTAAAAAAAAGGAAAACAGTAAACAAAAAATTCGGTGGTGATGAAATCTCAATCAAATAACAAACGAGGCCTGAGTGACCTGAGTATCACCAATCTAAATTGATTCCATCACACCAGGTCAGAAATACATTTCTACTTTTTGGTTCTGTCCAATTTTTAGAATTTTGCCGGGTTGTCTAAACTTGTCTAACACCTCTCAGTCTTTCGTTTATGTCTTTCCACGGTTTCAAACTAATTTAATAAAGTTTCATTCATTTTAGTCTGTATTAGCGCACGGGTTAACACGCAAAAATATACTGAAACGTCACGAGTCGGTTAGCTATCTCAGCATTGACGTGAATATGTCTTCCAGATGTCTCTAGAAACACAGCTTTCTGGCGATAAAAAATTGGTCTGAACCCCTACGTGAAATCAAGAATACTAGATAAAATGAAGTTTGAGCTCAAAAGAGGAGAAGTCAAGCTTTTTGAGCAAAAAGCGTTTCCGCCTGCTGTAGCTTAAAGTGCACCTAACCCCTAATTTTGTTTTCGGCTAAATAAATTCTGTTATCATCTGGAACATTTCTTCGCAAAAATTTTTTGTTTTGGTTAAATTCTCGATTTTCTGTGCCCTGTTAAATTCAACAAAAATTTGGTTTAAGTCCGAGTAGGAGGAACCTGGGGCAAGCCGTAGTTGTGACGTCAGAACAAGAACCAAGAATTCCACGCCGCTTAGTTTTTAGCTGAGTTTCTCTGACTTTTTTTGTTAATCGAAGCCTTCTGACCTTCTAGCTAATTCGAACAAAGTCATAGTGTAACTAAAATTCCAATGTTGTAATCCAAAGCGGATACTGGGACGAACTACGCGGATTCTGCTGATTTGTAGATGAGTTTTAGCTCTGAATACGAGATAGATGCGGAACACGGAGTCGACAGTACACCGACAAATGATGAAGAAAGTGCCGTCCTGGCCATATCTGCTAATAACCCGCTAACCAACGAAGAATGAATCGCTCAATGCAAAAAGGAAATAAAGGCAAACTAAGAACTGGAACAGCAAATAAAGCAACGATTGGCCTTGGAGGGCCGTGAAGAAGCCGGAATGATGAGCTTCGCCCGTGAGTGTTTACATTTTATTTCGCACGTTCGGTCTTCACGTTTGGTCTTGGTTTTCCTGCTCTCCGCTTCTCACATTTGAGATTTATATTCAAGCTGAGGGAATCTCTTACAGAAGTGAAGATTTTAATAAAGCATTCCTTTTTTCATTTATTTATTTATTTTACTTAGAAGTAAATGTGGAAACTGCGATATTACTTACGTCTTGTCCATTTCTGTAACCAGCATTAACAATAACAACAATTTATAACACTAGTGAATCAGGAAGGCAATTGACGAGAATTATAAGCACGAGAGTTTGTTAGTATCGGTTCAACTGAGATTATCTTACCAATAGTTTTTCTTGCTTCAACGTGCGAGCAGTTTCCTGAGATCCTACGCACGAGCGGAAATGTACAAATTATGTAAATCAACCGGCCCTCGCTTCTTGACTCGCGACTCGAGGCTTCGCCGCTCATCGCTCGCACTTCGATCTTCTTGCGGCTTTTTTTCGCACAAAGAAGTATTAATAAAAGAAGAAAGAGACTGCTTGCAGTCTACTTCAACGAAGGATATGAACAAGGGATCTCTGCACAGTAATGTTTTGTTATACTCAAGTGATTTAAAATGACTCAAGATAAAATTCTTATGGCGAGGGATAGCGAGGCACGTTCATAGACTAGAATAAGGAATAATGGCAATGGTTTGTTATTGTGGAGAAAGCGCGTTCGGTTGCGTTGAAGGAGGACTTTCTCTAAATACAGTATTTAATTTCAAACCCTAGGCTGTTTTGGCCACCGCTTACATGTAATTATTTAGCGCTTACCGTGTAGCCAACTTGAAGAATTCGCAAAGGTAATAATTTTCTGCGTACCGCGTATCGCCTAGAGGGCTCCACAAAAAATAGTTCATGTGGCAGGGTATTCTGTGGTTAATTGGCCGTCGAATCATTGGAAATACACAAAAAGCTATCTTTTGATCGGATACCTTTTTCTGCGACAACAAACCAGACAAACCTTTGCTTAAAATGCATCGAGCGTAAGGGGTATAGAATGGTAAAATCCGAGACTCGCCGAGACGCCGAGACCCATGTTTTAAAATGCGAGCCCGAGACTTCCGTCTGTTTGTAAAATCCGAGCCCGAGACTGGGTCCTCCGAAAATACGAGCCCGAGACGCACTGAATCAAAAATCCGAGCTCGATAATCTGATAGAAAGCAATAAAAGCGGCTATCACGCGCTTTCAAGCTTTCGGAACTCACAGAAGCTCGAACCTGGTGTTTTATTAAATTTATTAACTTATAGTAAAGCGAAGTACCCAACCGGTCGCTACTTATTAGCAGCTAGTTACTAATAAACTAATGATTTGATTGTCTTGTCTGGTCTGTCTGGTCTGTTTCTTATAACTCCGGTGGGAAACATAAAGAAAGCTTAGGAAGTTTGGCGTTCTGCTTTTGTGGTTTTTTTGTGAAAGAGACGGTGAGCTTCGGTCCAAGGAACACGCGAGGGGGTTACAATGGAAGAAGAAAGCGGTGCTTAGTCAAAGCGGCGAAAACGCAAATACGGTGAGTAAATCTATTGTAGCTTATTACTGCAGTGTAATTATAGCCGCTAGCTTTTCTGTTTTATTATTTAATTATTGATGGTTATTTTAGGTATTGCAATATTGGTCACATCGTTTTCTTGTTTGTATCTTGAAATGATCGATAAATTGGAAGGTTGGAAAGCTATGAACAAAACTAAGGTCAACTAAAGAGAATATCTGGCCTAACACTCAACAGGAAATCTGGCGACAAGCCACAGGAATAGCGAGGAATGTTACACATTGATGTTTGTTTAGCGTTTGTACTAAAAAAGTTCCAAGTTGACTCTGTTTGTAAGCATCATGTACTCGAAGATTGTGATTGCATGAGTCTTATAACTGAAAAAATAAACGGCTACCTATACAGTTATACCTTTATGAACTTTTATAGCTTTATACTGTGCGGCTCAATGATCTGTGAAAAGAGCAACATGCACACGTGGAACTGTGCGAGTGAAGCTGTAAATAAATGACATCTCCGGAAATGATCCTGCGCCGCAAATGATGCCATTGAAAATCAGGAATCACGTGGGGTCTTATCATTCAAAGAGAACAAAAAGAATAATTGTGTAATTATATGAAGTGTTTAGAGGACCTACAACGCTGACAAAGTTCAGGATCTGAATTAGATGATTTGGCGTATTCTTGGGAGTATAGTAATTTTGGCACTAGCATATAAGGTTATAAGCTCTAGCCTACAAAGCAGGCGTTTATTTAAGACCTGTTATACAGGCTAATACGGTAATCTCTTAGAACTTACGTAAAGCTAAATATAAGCGGGAGGGGGTGGTATAAGGGTTGGCAAATATCATGCGAAACAAAATTGGCGGGAAAATGACTTACTAGACGTGAGGGAAAGGTGCATAACCTCAAAAAGCTAGACAGCAGTAAAGAATAATTTGACTATGTTCTATTTCACGGAAAGAGCAGCGTGCAGAGGGTAAGTTTAATTGCGCGTGAATGTAGACGTAATCATTCTACCCCGCATAGAAAGCTTTATTAATAAAAGAATATGAATACTTTTTGCTGCTTTAAAATGGCACGGTGGAACCCACTAAAGCGCGTTGCTTTAGTGCCCGTATCATTCGTTCTTAACTAAGGAGAAGCTCAACTCTCGGTCAACACATCCAATTACTTGCTCTAAACCATATGTTCATTTTGAAACGTGCACAACTCGGCTCAATAGTCTCCATGTAATCAATTTTAAAAAAATAAAAACGTACCGTGTGAAGATAACCAGTGTGCATAAGGCTACTTAACTTTGTATATGAGCGTGTCACTTGAGTCAGAGAGAAGTGTGTGTATTAACCGGCAAATACTGTATTTTAAGTTAAGCCACTCAATATTTTGCACAAAGGCCTTACAAATTCTGTCTCAAAAGCGTGTATTAAAAAGAAATGAATTCGTTGGCTACAGGAAAGAGAAAAAGAAAGACCAAAAGAAATGGAAAAAAAAGACAGTAAAACATGTCGGAGTCAGCGAGAGTAGCGAGACGTCTCAGGACGTCTCATGGCCTGCGTGGCCTGGTTAGGAAAGAGAAAATTGTACAGGAGGTAGCCATGAGAAGTGACATGTGGTCTCATTTGAATGATGATTTTCACGTTGAAGCGATGAATTATATCATCATTGCCAGGCTCCTGTTTGCGACAAAGGTGCTGCAAACACCGAAAAGTTTGCCTGGTTCCCACAAGGAAAACTGATAAAGGCCGCACTCTTCCACTCCCTCACAGATTCCGGGAGTAAAACAATGAACATTTGCTACTTTTTACCCGTTCTAGTGACATAAGACTATTTAATCAAGAGGGATAACGCTCTGGTAATGAATTTGAAATACCTTCAACGCACATAACCTGCGGTCAGCGTCGGTACTACAGCAGACGTATGAAGAAATAGGTCCTAACAGTAAAAAGATTCCGCAATGGCAACCAGGTAACGTGCTATATGTGGTCACACATTTATAAACAGTCGACTAGCTATACAGACTAAGCAGTCACCTTCGTGACTACATCTCGTGAGACAAACGATATACAGCCAAAGTGGAACAAAGTGTGTCATCTAAGGCTGTACAACAAAAGGGGGGACTTATGACTTACTAAGTACGTACTATGCCATCGTGCTTTCACATAAATGTTTCCATGACATGAAGCAGCTGTAGGTGCCTGTACTGTTACTAGAAGGATGGCAGTCGAGGCTATCCGTGATTAAAACTTTCTCTAAAAATTCGTTGGTACAAAATGTACACTTGGTACAATATAAATTAGTACAATATACAATATAAATACAAAAATATACAATATACAATATACAATATAAATTACCAATATAAATTGGTACCAATATAAATTGGTACAATATAAATTAATATTTTCAATATTAATTTATCTTAGTAGCTTCTGCATTATAGTAATAGTAATGTATACATTATAATTATTTAGATATTTATGTAACATAGAAGAGCCAATTAATTTTTGGAGTGTTATTAAACCATTATTATTATTATTATTATTATTATTATTATTACTTGGGTGGAGAGACAACAAGGAGCATGGTTTCTCAGCTAAGGTCAAGAGGCAGCGCCAGGGGAGGGATAGGTGATCACCAATCAAAACTCAATGAAAAAGGGCAGAGGTGGTGGAATTTACTTACAAAAGTGAGAACGGTATGTAACTATTTTGTTGGTCTTTAACAGCGTGAGATAGCTTGGTTTGTGCAAACGTCGGTAGAGCTCAAAGATTCAAAGCAGCTGAGCCCGGAGAAAATTGTTTGTGGATAAAAGTTCAGCTAAATTTCCCAACTTGCGTCTAATTTATCTATTAGCAGTTATCTTGTATTTAATTGTACAAAAATACACCAAAGGAAACGTCAGTTCTTTAAAAGGCAGTATATGAATCGCTCAGTTAGAAGCATGTTTAGCTCGATGTTTAAAACAAATGGGACACACCAGTGCTTAGCGCCGAAGGTCTGAACGATAATGAGTAGTCTGCAACGTTGTCAGCAAAGCCTTGAACTAAGTAAATCATGTGTAATAAAAAGGGCAATGTAGTTCTTCCTAATAGCTGATTTAGCTTAAATATGTACGGATGTTCTCATTCATTATGGGTTGGTTATGTGTCGCTGCAAACAGAAATAGACTTAGCACTTGCTTTGCTTGCTCCTTGAACTGTGAACTCCGTGCTAATATAGCTTAATATCGGGTGCAATTTTCGAGATTCTGAGATCCAAATTATAAAAATTCGAGACTTCGAGACGGTTCAAGGTGCAGCGAGCCCGAGATTCCGAGACTCTTATTTTGAATGCCGAGATTTCGAGACTCGGCTGATATTTTCCGAGACGTATCATTTTGGATAGACCATTCTATACCCCTAGCGTAGTATCGAGTCTGTCGAGTGCCTGGAAGGCTGCCGCTTTGCTCGCTATTGTTTTACGAAATCCATTCACTTCGTCTCTTCACCTCCGGTCGCTCGGCGGCAAAAAATGCTGTATTATGTAGTGATACGTCTTGTGATTCGTTTCTTTGGTTACTACGTCTCGGAGCAATACGAACGGTCGACAGTTTTCTCTACATCTTCGAGAGCTCAAGAGAAATATAGCTCAGATGGAGATAGCAGGAGACTGCGAGTTCTTGATTTGACGTCATAAGGTGACTAGTCCCATGCCCTCACTGCTCGACCCTGAATCAAAATGGTGTCTATTTTCGGCCGATTTTCCGTACTTCAACCGTGCATAGAAAATCAGGGATTAAACCAGATCAAAAACTTTTTGTGACGAAATGCTCCAAATGATAACAGAATTTATTTGACGGGGAACAAAATTTTGGGGTTAGGTGCACTTTAAGGATATCACGGTTTAAGAACGATTTGAAAGAGTCGTACAGAGGTCACTGGTTACAAACAAACAAAGTTCTCAAGTTGCATACATACATTTAATTCCTTACATACCGGAAGTGCAAATTGTCCATAACAGGTCACCGGAAACCACGAGCTACTAAAGTTAAACCTTTTTTCCTTAAGAAAAGGGGAGGGGGGGGGATGGGGGTGAGAGACTATGCGCCGCCTGTAAATTCTTCAGAATTTCTTGTTCAAATAAAATCGCCCAAAGTGTCTTTCTCTGATTTGTGCCATGTAGAGTGAGGGGGTAAGGGAGTGGCAGACAGCTGCACATCCGTCATCCGTCACGGGCTGCAAGAGTTCCGCGTTCGAATGAGGCGCAGATCGGAGGAAAAACTTTGAACGGCAATATTCTTTGAACGCACTGAAGGTCTCATGCAAAAATTCATGCAGTTTGGAGCAAAAAAAATTGAACGGGCTAAAATTCGACATAAGTTGCCGAGGGTTACGCTCTCAATTGATGTCATTCAGGTCATTGTTTGATTGCCTTACCCAAGTTTCCTTCATTCCGCACCATTTTCAACATATCCACCATCTCACCGGCCACTAGTTTCCACTGCTGGACTTCATCCTTTCGAATACTTGATCGCCCTGCAGAAATGAACACAGTCACCGCCAAAATAAACTCACACACTAAGTAGGTAGGTAGGTGAACTTTGCGTTTAGACACGCTTGCCTCGTCTACTAAAATATAATACTAAAAGCTGATTTCCACAAGGGGCGTGTGGTTACAATAAAAAGATTACAACTGTTAGATTACTCAATATATACAACTAGTTACTAATACTATTTACTAAGTATTTTTGTAAAATCATGTGATTAATTCACCTTACACCCTGAGGAAACAGTAGGTAAAAAGAGCCGGACACACGCTACAGACGAAGTACACGGCCAGCTCATACATCCGGTTTCTGTAGTGCGAAGTATTACTTCTCCCGCCCCTGCGCCCCCCCCCCCCCCCCCCCCCCTTCCCCCGCTTCCTGGATGGGATACTAGTCCATTGCAGGGCCAGCCCTACCATTTGATTTAAGGAAAAAGGCATTTCACGACACAGTAACCAGCCTGGAGCCACCGACTGATCGAAGTCTGGACGCGCTCAGTAGCTATCCTATCCACTGAGAAAACGGAAGGATCATAGACTGCGAGTAGTCTCTAATTTTGGCGATGGCGATTGTCGGGCGGGCGAAATACACGCGCACGCGCGAAATTTCGAGGAGACGCTCCCTTTGCTTCGCGTCTCCTCTAAATTTCACGCGCGCGGGTGTATTTTGCCCGCCCCACAATCAACATCGCCAAAGTTAGAGTCTACTCGCAGTCTAAAAGATCATGATGATGTCTTACTGTTGAAAATGTCCTTCCTTTGCTGCACCGCCATTTTCTTGTACATTTGCAGTTCTCTCTCCAGCTGCCGCTTTTCTCTGGAAAAGAAAGGAATGTATTAACAAAAAGCACAATATCTTTCAGTGATAAATATCAATGGACAGAGTCGGCTTTTCTCTCTCACATCTCATCACGTTGGGGTGGAACTCAACAGCGCACCCCTAACAGCAACCTGGGAAAATGTTAACCATCCCTTACACTCCAAAAACACAAACCTTGAATCAGTTAATGAGCATCCTGCTCCTCTGTCTGTGCACGACATCCTAAGGTGTGACCATTTAAATGAAAGCTGCTGAGCAGTACTTTCCTATGGTCCTGTTTATTATGCTGTACAAGGTGGTTCTAACTTTTTATTCTGTGCATGAAATCCTAAAGTGTGACCATTCAATTGAAAGCTACTGAGCCGTACTTTCCTATGGTACTGTTTATTATGCTGTACAAGGTGGTTCTAACTTTTGATTCTGTGCATGAAATCCTAAAGTGTGACCATTCAAATGAAAGCTGCTGAGCAGTACTTTCCTATGGTACTGTTTATTATGCTGTACAAGGTGGTTCTAACTTTTGATTCTGTGCATGAAATCCTAAAGTGTGACCATTCAATTGAAAGCTACTGAGCCGTACTTTCCTGTGGTGCTGTTTATTATGCTGTACAAGGTGATTCTACCTTTTGAGCCTTTGGATGAAATCCTAAGTGTGAACATTTCAATGAAAGCTACTGCGCATTATTCCTGCAGTGATGCGTATTAGGTTGTACAATGTGGTTCTATCCTCTGAGACTGTGGATAACATGCATCCCAAGTTTGACTGCTCAAATAAAGCAATTGAGCATTACTTTACTAGGGTGCTGTCAGTATTTAAGTGTATTTTATATTATGTCTGTGACTTGAAATAATTTCCTTGTTTTGAGTTGGAGCCCTTTCGGGAGTGAAACAGCCATTAACTTGAAAAACTAACTGAACATACGATTCTAACTCCTCGGTAGCTTCTCCCTTTTTTAATAACTCAATCATCTTCTTGTTCATCGCCTTGAGTTTATCCTTGGTGTCGTTGACATTTTGGAATGTTTCCCTGAAAAAAGAATGCAAACATTAAAAACATAAGAATCCGAAAAGTTCATTGGTTCTCAACGCTCGTCGAAGTGCAAATCGAAATTTTGCATCCATATAACCTAAAATTGTTGATTAATTTGTTCTCAAGGTTTAATTATTTTTATCAAAAGTTAACCAAAACTTGTGTTTGGTTTAAGTTTGTCAATTAAACAACAGCGTTTTGTGTCGAAGGCACTATCGTGTGATAGGTTGCCCGAGGAAATCTGATGTTCGCAACAAATATTAGCCCGAGAACGTAGTTTGAGGGCTTATATGAAGTTTGAACATCAAATTTCGGAGGGAACCTATCACACATTGGGCCTGAGACAAAACAACTCTATTGTTTTTATTGTACAACACTAAATTTTGGGCGAAAATTACCCAGACGGGCACTATTCGCTGATAGGCGCCCGCTAAGGAGAGACATAATCGTACCACGTGATCGATTTCGACCAAAAGGGAGCACGCCAAAATTTAGCGTTGTACTATAATAGTTGTTAGTATAAATCTACTAGCGTTCTATCACTAATGCTGTTCTCTGATTGGCTACGCTACTCACTATCTATTCTGTTGTGATAGTGAGTAGAGTGTTTTCCGCGCGCGGTGTGACCTATTTATATCATTTTTCAATAAAAACATGTGGTGTCTGCTGTTAAGTTTTGAACGTCTAGTAGATTTATACTAAAACAATTAGATTATTCGCTCTCGATTTCTATGCGTGATAGTTGATTGGGCCTTCGGCCTCATCAACTATCACGCGATAGAAATCTCGAAACTAATTGTTAATTAGTGTAACTATGCGATTACTAAGTTAATAATATACATGAAAAAATTACTCGATTCTGATTGGCTGAGAGCAGTGCAGTTCAGTTGTAACACCAGTGCAAAAAGTGTAACACCAGTGCAAATTACACATCGATATTCTGGATTATGATTATTAAACGAACCGCTTTGAGTTCGTAGCATTATCAGCTGATCTTCATCAGCCAATCAGTAAATAAAGTGTCAAATCCGCGTCAAATGCTCACTTCCTGTCTGCAGTAAGATCTTCCGGCACTTCCTCCACGCGAATTTTTTCATGTTTATATTATTAATAAGTAATCATACGGTTTTTCTCGTTGAAGCGGCTCGTGCAATTTCAGCTTTTTGAAAAACTCACTCGTGCAAATTAATTCCAAATTGAACTCGAAACCGTATGATTACCTATACAAATTCTACGCCGAAGTGAAAAACAAAAACGGCCAAGATTATGAGCCAGACAGCCTAAGAGTCATGATTGCTGCCCTCGACAGACATTTGAAAGATAAACAGTATCCATTGTCAATCGTAAAAGACCGGGAATTCCACTCGTCGAAGCAGGTCTTGGAGGGAAAAGCGAAATTACTGCGGCAGGCCGGTCGTGGTAAGCGCCCCAACAAAGCAACAAATTTGACGAAAGAAGAAGAAGAAGTGCTATGGAAGGAGAGCAAGTTCGGAAGTACAACCCCAGAGGCATTAGTAAACACAATGTGGTGGTTACTTAGCCAGCATTTTGGGCTCCGCGGCCGGCAAGAACATCACGACATGGAAGTAGACGACTTCCAGCTTTGCAAAGACGACAATGGCGTGGAGTTTGTACAGTTCACTGAAGGGCTGACCAAAACCCGACAAGGAGGCTTGCACACAAAGCACCGCGATTTTCAGCCACGAATCTTTGCCGTTGGTGGTGAAAGATGTCCAGTGGCTCTTTTTAAGCAGTTTGTGAGTCGCCGACCACAAAACCTGAAGACGACTGGTCCATTTTACCTCTCCATCAAAACAAACAGAAAGCCAGATGACAACTTGTGGTTTAAATTACAACCAATGGGGGAAAATAAAATAAACGATATGATGAAGAGCATTGTTGCAAATACTATTCTTCAGAGCAGCGACAAAAAGTTTACCAACCACAGCGCTTGCAAAACGGTTGTGAGCAAATTGAAGAAAGCGAACGTCGAGCGGTCGGGGATTGTAAAGGTCACCGGACACAAACCATTCAGTCATTAGACGACTACGACGAGGCAAATGAAGAAGAACAGCGACAGCTTTCGTATGCCATTTCAGGGAGGAATAACTTCAATCCACAACCGACAGTATCCAGAGAAGTTCATGGCCAACAAGAGCCGCCGGCTTGCGTCTTCAGCTCAATTTCTTCAACCGCCGAGAGCGCGAATGCCATTGCAACCGATTTCGATGCCCAATTCATCAACGTTTGGATTAAAAAAAAGTTCCACATCGCTCAATCCGACAATGATGAGAGCTCAAGAGCAAAATCTGTTGAACACTTTCAACTACTGCCAGGTTTCATTCAACTTCAAGAGTTGCAAGTCTTCAAGACCAGCCATTCCAAGTGTGAAGCCTATTAAGCGTCGTCGCGTTCATATAATCGAGAGCGATTCAGACTCCGATTAAACGATGAGTTTTGAAATACTTTTTGCCTTATTTTGGCTTGAGATTCCTTTCAAATTTCGACGATTCCATTTGCAAATATTATTAAACGAACCGCTTTTATCAAAAAATGTATTTCACGCCCTCGGATTGGCTATTCAAGGTGAATAACATTTTGCTATTTGGTTGCAGCGTCTAACATTTATCAGTCTGCAACTTGGCTCGCAATGCTGTTGTCATGACCGCGTTGCAAGTTACAGGAAAAGAAAATGCCTCGTGCATATTTTGTTACAGCGCCTTTACTTGTGATTGTTCTCATTGTTTTGATGTGATAACATTGGTTTTGGCCTTATGACGATGATGGGACACCGGTCTAATTTCACTGCCCCTTGTTTATTTTTAGTTGTGAGCACTAACCGGATTGCTTTCTGTGCTCCCTCCGAGTCCACCGACTGATGTTCTTTTCTAGTCAAATTTTCCATCTGAAATAGAGAAAACAGGATAAACAAATAATGAAAGCGTATAATTGTGCAGTTTTGTTTTCTCTTTCTGCAAAAACTTATCCGAAACGAATTCCGTTACACACAATCACTGTACCCCAGTAGTGTAGTTCTATTGTTTAGCGGACCAATCGTGGAAGACCTTACGACAGCTGCTACACTACTGCAATCACAACTGGAAAAATACTTTTTAATAAATTTGAGTTGGTAAGTTGTTTTTTAAAAAAGAGCAATGTATGATAGGAAGAACTGACGAGTAGCTTGGAAAGATGTAGTGTTTCACTAATGATGCTCTGAAACTCTTCCGCTCTTCCAAAATTTATACATTCAATTTAGATAACGTACCTCATTCAATATCTCCTCTTCATCCACTTCAAGTGACTGTAAAAGAAAAAAATTACGAAGAGGGTTTTAAAACGTAACGAGCGTTTGAATAAAAATATCCAACTGTCACCAAGTGCTGGAAAACGTGTGTAAGCCATGCTTAGCTGGCATTTGGATTTACTTTTTCTGAATTGTTTCCGGATGGTACGCAAAAATTACAAAAAAAAAGCAGTGCAGCTGCAGCTACGATGTAATTTTACGCGTTAAAGGGCTTTAACTACGGTGTGCGCAACTACGGCTTATCGCTACTCTCACCAATTTACAAATGTGAAACCATGAGACGCATTTAATTACTTTCAACAGTTATCTGCTCCTATGACCTTTCAACTGCTTTTATGACTTTTCCTTTCGAAAGCGTTAGTAAATAACGAAGAATACTTACATCTTGAAGGGAATTCAACAGCTGAAAATAAACGACGAAAGCGGAATGTAAGTAATTGGTGTAAATACGGAAACATGCAGAAGTAAATTTGAGGCTTTTTTAACTTTTGCTTGATTTGGATTAACTTCGAACGTAATTTGTCGAGGAAAAGGCGCGATTTTTAACCAGGCAACAAGAATATTAACGCAAAACCAAAACAAACGTGAATTAATTTCGACATTTGAAAAAAGCTCTATTATTCGTAATTATTCTACTCTGTGCGATTGGAACAGAAATTAAAGGGCAGAAACATGGGGAATTCGATATTAAACACACACTGTTTACTAGTTTATAGTATTGAGTGTAACGGTATAATATCAGGGGCGTAGCCAGCCTAGTACCCAGGCGTTCTCCTTCCGTTCACTCGACTCGACTTGGTGCGAAATGTCGTGACGTCACCGGTGACGTCACGAAGTTTCGCGCCAAGTCGTGTGAGCGAGAAGAGAACGCCTGGGTACTAGCTTCTACTGTATACGAAAATCAAATACTGACATACCTCTTCTCTTTCACGGCACAAAAATTTATAATCAGTTAACAAACTGTCCATGGCCACCTGTCAAAAAAAAAAGACAAAGCAGGGATGATATTAGCTTGCCCCAATATAACCCACTAACCTATTTTTAGTCTCCATAGAGTTATAGTCTGCGTACCAAGCGTTTGTCTGGATTTTCCTGTGCATTGGAAACGTTTTCGCTTTTATCCGGCCGAGCGAAATTAAAGTCCTAACTTTCGCGCGGCCAAAAAGCGACCAACGCGCAAAGAAAAAAATAATAATAATAAAATTAAATAAAATAAACAACATAAGCGGAAACGCTTGCTAATCGAGGTTAACTGGGCTCTTTTACCAGATTGATTTCTTATGAACATAATTACCCCGCCGTCACGACGGGGACTAGTAATACTCTGTTTTTTTCTTTCGTTTTTTTTTATCGGTCAGTAGCCCCAGACTGCCAGTTTTCGCTTGACCAAACAAATATTCGTCGCATACAAACTTCCGGTACGCCACTTGGGTTCATATCTTGAGTGACCATAATATATTTTACACCCTGAGGGGAGGGTGAACAAAGGCGGGGTCTAATGCCCCTGGGGCTTTTCTTGTTGGCATACACTTTAAGCCCTGTGCAACGAAGTTGGGATGCTAGGTCGACTTGCGGCTTCCTTTCATCCCTCTTGTATTGATTTGCGCCTAGTTTGATCAAACCCCAATTCGCTCATAAGTCGACCAAGTTTTTCAGAATAAGTAATAATGCATTTTTGTACCTGCCCACTGAGATGTTCCTGCATTGCGGCAAAGCCCTGAAACATGACAAAAGATACACCTTATATTATCAGCATTAGCACTGGGTTGATTTTTAGATTTTTGTCAAAATGAACGTTTTTTCAATACATGACATTTTTTGGGTGGGGAGCAACAGCTGCTTAATTCTGCATTCTAACACTGAAAAATAGTGAAAAAGAAATGACTGCATTGATTACAAGTCACGTGGCTCATGCCAATTCCATGGATTGAAAGAGCCAAATGGCTATTTTCAGGCCAGCTCCAGTTTCTTTGTCTTGAAGCGATTGAAAGCAATAATACTCCTTCTGGATGGGATGCCAGTCCATTGCATTTTGTTGGGTTTTTTCCAACGTTTGCCAATTCTCGGTAACACTTGGCCCGCTAAGAGGAAGACAACATGGAGCAAAATAACTATTTTGTCGACGGAAACATGACGACAGATGCCTGGTCTGGAAACATCGACTTCAGATCGTAATTTGGATGAACTAACCACTAATTTGAGGTAATGTATTACCTCGGTAGAGTCGGCCTCGAAATGAAGAACTAGGAAATGGCGGAAGCTGCAAATAAACGCATCCAAAATATATGCGTAAGAGCGCGTTTTTGGGATATATTTCGAGTACTCCTAAAAGGAATACACGGAAAAACCTGTGTTGTTCCCAGTGGAAAGAACCGAAAGATATCCTCACAAAAAACGACTTCGTGGTTGGCTAAGTAAAAAGCATCACTACGACAACAAGAGGCACCAACACCTTTTTTCCAATTAAGTAATTTGCGTTTTGCTCTGGGTCTGCTTTACTTCGCTCTGTGATTGGTTAAGAAATCTTGCGCCTTTTTCTCGACCAATCAGAAGTAAAACTCAAACTAATCGCGAGTTGCTTGCACGCGTTTTCCCACGCTTAGTGCCGGTTACATGTATTTGCTTCGAGTTCTGATTAGTTCATTGGGTAATTTGTTTTTGCTGTGATTGGTTGGGGTAATTACTTTGATTTTGGTTTTACGACACTCATTTGAAAACCGCTCTAACTCTGACAGTCTTCTGACCAATCACAACAGACACAACACAATGAACCAATCAGAACTTGAAGCAAGTAGCGTCAAACGCGGGAAAATGCGTGTGAGCAAGTCGCAGTTGGTTTTGCTTTTAATTCTGTTTGGTTAAGGAAGTGGCTCGAATTTTTCTGACCAATCGTAGAGTGAAGTAAAACAAAAGTAATGCAAACACAATTTACGTTCATACTCAATTGAAAACCGCTCTAAGGTCTGCATGATACGTGTTTCCTTTACCTGTTGATCTTTGTCATCGTACAGTGATTCATAATCATGCAGCAACTGAAAGATACCAAACAATAAAAGCTAAGCTGCATTGCTAATTATTAAAGGCGTCAACTGTTATAGGAAGACGGTTTGGTTAAGACACAAACAACACGGTACGCAATTGTTAAAATACATCTTGTACCCACACCCCTGAAATTGTCGTTGCTTTGCAAGATTGGGCATAATGCTGCAACATATGGTCACATTATTGCGCAATATTGCAGGTAATGTTGCGTGGTGTATCCAAACTAATTTCAAATCTCAAAGTTAAAGGAACATTGTCGTCTCTTTTTAGCATCAGTGCAGAGATCTTTGTGTCCTGAGCTTGTCAGAAATTTGCTTATTACCTCGATCAAAACATGAATGGTCTTTAGTTCATATGGGCTCCTTTTTTAGCCCACCAAGGCGACAGTATTGTTTTTGCTTTCAAACTCTTTTTTAATCTCATTGTTTTCTTGAGATCATTAATGATGAGGCTAGGTCAGTTGTAGACTGTAAGTCTAATCAAACAACCCAAAGCCCATATCATCATCACTCTCTTCTTCTTCCTCCTCCTCCTTCTTCTCTTCTTTTGCCTCCTCTGCAGGGGCAGCAGCTGCTTCACTGGCGGGAGGAGCCACAGAAGCAAAAGCCTCCAGTTTCTCAAGGAAGGCCTTAAGCTGTTCAACTTGTGAGAAGGTTATGTTGGTTTCCACCGCAACTGCAGCCACATACTTGAAGCCATTGACAATGGAATGTGGCACTGGAGCCGCTGTTGTATAGCCAATCTCCAGTGATACTGAAGCAACGTTCACAATACTATCGACACCCCCGGGGGGGGGGGCACTCCTTCACTTGGCCTAAACGGGTATGTGCCGCCCAACAGGGTAGGGTTTTCAGGATCTTGCGTCTTAAACAGGATGTACAATTTTAATATTTAGCGTCTTGAACAGGGTGTATTTTGCGGACTGGAAACCCCTAACCCTACGTGTTGGTACCAGCATTTTTAAAAAAATCTACTTCTATGATGTCATTTCTTTTAGAAAAAATACTTTCTGTATGGGAAGCGAAAAACAAGGCGCACAAAAAACGCAGAACACAAGCAAAATATAAAGGTCTCTTGTCTTAGACAGGGTAGCGAAATGAACGGATTTTGTCTTAAACAGGGTCTGGGTTTGAAGGCCTTGGCGGCACAACCCCACCCAAACTTCCCTTAAGTGCCCCTCCCCCCAGGTATCCACAAAGCGTGACAAAGTATCCCCAGAGGTGATGACCAACACGTTGGGGGAAAAGCAGGACAGTATCAAGTGAATTTACAAGCAAAAAAGAAAGACCTGTTTTTTACAAACAACTTGATCTAAGACACAAGGCACGAACCTAAAAAAGGTCAGCCGACTTTTTCAAGTTGCAATCCATCCATACTTACATACATACTTAGCGAAACGCGTTTAGTAAGGCCGTGGCCAAACAGAGTCGCAAGTCCACGCAAGTTTAGAGATGTCAACTTGCGTACGCAGACTTGCGATGGGTGGCTAAACGGACCTGTAAGTAGATGCAAGTTCAACCCAATTTGCAAGAAAAACCTGAGCCATTTCAGTGCAGCCTTGCGCGCACGCCCGTACTAAGGAAAACAATACTCAGACCAACTTGCGTCGACTTGCAATGGGTGGCCAAACGGTGAAAAACTTGCGTTCACTTTCGCACAAATTTTGAGCTCGATCAAAGTGCACTCAAGTCATCGCAAGCCATTGCAAACTTGCAATAACTTGCGACTTCGTTTGGCCAGGGTCTTAAAAGTGGTCCAGTGCTTTTCCAAATATGAGCTATATTTGGGGAGTATATCTCAGGTATCAAACGCATGCACTAAATCTACCTTTGATATCCGATCAGTAATACCGCTGATCTCTTGACCGAAGTAGTTTGGATTCTGTTCTCCAATTCCCACGGCATGTACGGCTAATGGAAGGTCCTCTTCGACGGCAGAATATCCCCTTTCGTCTTCTTTCTCTCCCATATCATCTGGTGAAAATAGATCCTTTTTCCAGCTGGCTTCATATTCCGATTCCCTGGGATCTTTGAACAAAGACATCGGTTGAAGGTCAACCGACAGTCTGTTCTTCCGCTTTTTTCCTTTTCCGTGCCTTTGCATGGCGAAGTCGTATCTTCGTGACATGATGTTCTCCGCTTACTCAAAACTCATTAACTACCATAGTCTTGTTCCAGTCCTGTAATTCATGCCTTAAAATCCCTTCTTAATCAGAAGAGGGATTTTCTTGATACACACTACATATAAAGTTTACCGAGTTATCACACATTCTTTACCGTGCGCAAATTCCATCACATTGTTCGACGCGTTAATTCCAAAATATGTGAACTGCAATTAGAACATTACAATTAATGACGCACTTGCCTCGTGCGTGACGTGATAATTGATCTTACGGTTATCTCTCGTTTGCGAGAATTGGAGTGAAAATTTGTGCTTCTCCGTATGACTGTGTAAAGCAAGTTCTGCTTGTGTTAGTGTTCGATAATATTGCCTTTTGAAATAGGTACCTAATGCGTACATGAGTGAACTGCTGATGTGACTTTTGACATTGGTTACATGAAGCCTACAGAAATCGCAAGTCAACGCAAAAAAGCTAGATGCGCGCCATAGCGGTGTGCACGCTTTCGCTGGGTGCTAAGGTTTTTTCGCACACTTTCGTGGAAGGGAAGATTGATTTTGTAACCGGTGCGGGGAAAATAGATCCGTGCTCAAAACCCAGCTATGCGCAAAGCCCCAGGGAAAGAGAAGACAATGGCCGTGCAAGCGGCCCGTCTCGACCGCTGATGCAAAATAAGCCGGCAAAAATCGAAAAATGAGAGAAAGCGCGTGAGTCAAGCCTTCAGCAATCAGGCTAGGATGTTAACGCGACTGATTGCGCGGTTCTTCTTTATTCCTTGCAATAGAGAGCCAAATTACAAATCACAAATGAGCTTTCAACTGAGACAAATCACATGAGTCATGTAACCTCATCGTGCCTATCTTTCGTTTGTGTTTTGCCAGTGTTGATGAACTAAGTTGGAGAACTGACCAACAGAAATGCTTCCATTCTGCTATTCAGCCATAGCGTTTGAACGTGAAACGAACATCACAGTTGCTGTGCTGCTAACATTAACAGCGGTACCTCTGCTACCACCTTTGAAGTTTGCAAGGTGGTACCTTGACTGGCCTTGATGGTACTATGCAGGAAGTCCAGGCAGTAGCTTTCGTAAACCGCCCATGGCCACCCAAGCCAAATCCATTACCTTACGTTTATGTGAACTACCGTAAAAGACCTAATAAATGCCCAGGGCGTTTATTATATTTTCAGGATTTTTCTGGGGCGTTAAATAGAGGGAGGCGTTTATTATGCCCAAACAAGTATTAAAACGAAGGGTCAACTTTTCTTAAAAGGCTGCTACACAATGAAAGTGGAACTCTACATAACAGCGTAGTTCTCGATATCCATGGCACAAAATCATCGTTTAGTGCGTTTAATTTTACTGTCTTCGTCAATGTTAGGATGAATATTGGGATGATTTCATCGAAGTAGCTCGTCTGATTTAACCTGCCCTTCACAAAAAGCGTTTCATAAACAGGGGCGTTTATTAGATAAGAGGTGTCTATTGGAGAGGGGCGTTTACCTCAAAATGACTATTTCAGAGGGGCGTTTCTTGATACGAGGCATTTAAAAGATCACTTACGGTATTTGTGGCGGAGCAATGGCTGTTCTTAGACTGCAACCTTACTACATCCCCTGGACAGCAATAAAGTTCCTTTTGTCTCTCTGTTCACTCACAGGGTCAGCCCTGAGATTTCAAATCTGCTCAAGGGTCCTTTTTTTATTCACAAAAAATAGCACAGTTTTGGGGTAGGCTAATGACCTTCAGTAAGCGACTACTTCTCGTAAACAACCACGTAGGCTTGACACTTTGGCTGGTCACCTACCGGGGGTTTAGCTGTAGTTTATTCTGTCAAGAGAGTAAACTAATATAGAAAATAAATAAACAAACTGAATTGTTATCAAGAGGCCATTTTATTTTTATACAATGAGTGAAGCATAAGAATTCACATTAAATCCTTGAAGGGTACAGCATCTGCAAATAGATAATAAGAGATGATCAGATTAAATATACCTGACAAAAATGCACAACAAATCAAGTTTAGCACCACATTTACCCATTAGATTTCAAAACTATTCTGAGCTCTGCTCAAGTGTAGTTAGACAATCAACAATACTAAATATAGCATTTCATGAGCACAAATGCATTTCATCATAGCTCAGAACAGTTCAGTACTTCAACTTACATAACACAATAATTTTTTTAAATGAATTGAGCCTTTACATTCCTAGTGTCAACCTGACTTCACCTAATGTGGTCCTAACTTTTGACAGCTACTGAGCAGTACTTTCTCATGGTGCTCTTTATTATGCTGTACAATGTAGACGTTACTTTTGAGTCTGTGGATGAAATTCTTTAAGTGTGACCATTCAAATGAATGCTACTGAGCAGTACTTCCCTGTTGTGTTGTTTATTATGCTATATATACAAGGTGGTTCTAACTTTCGAGTCTGTGGATGAAATCCTAAAGTGTGACCATTCAAATGAAAGCTACTGAACAGTACTTTCCTGTGGTGTTGTTTATTATGCTGTACAAGGTAGTTCTTTCTTTTGAGTCTGTGGATGAAATCTTAAAGTGTGATCATTCAGATGAATGCTACTGAGCAGTACTTTCCTGTGGTGCTGTTTATTATGCTATATACACAAGGTGGTTCTAACTTTTGAGTCTGTGGATGAAATCCTAAAGTGTAACATCTAAATGAAAACCGCTGAACAGTACTTTCTTCTGGTGCTGTTATGCTGTACGTTTCGTCAAAACTTTGGTTAAAATTGTCATTATATGCCTTTGCTCACACACAAGATGCTCCTGGAATGCCAATAGGAAGATATCAAGTGAATTTCTCACAAGGAGAGCAAACAATACTAAGTTTTTGAATGATTTTTGCAAGATACAGGCACAGAACTTGGAAAAGGTTTGCCGTACATTTTCGAGTAGTAAGCCATTTCTACTCTGGCTTCTGTGACCAAAGACACTTAACCCTATTTAGCCTGGGGGGGGGGGGACACATCGTGCCCGCGCTGACTTTAACGAACTATAACTTTTAAACAGCTGGATGAATAATCACCAAATCTCATGACTTTTCCTAAAATTTATCAGAGAAAATTTTCCTGTGTCAATGAGGTGTCTACGATGATTGACGTTTCCATAGCAACCGTCTACTCAGAAGTGTATTTTGACTATTTTCTGTGTTTTTCAGTCTTTTTTTCAGTTTTTTCCCCTTCGTTTGTAAGAAGAAGAGAATCCTTTACTTTTGTGTGCTTGTTTTGATTAAATATGTTTCTTAGAACAAATTCACGTTTTTCGATGTCGTAATTGTCAGTTTTATGACTGCAGGTTTGGGATTCAAGATGGTGGCCCATTTTTCTAAATGGCTGGTTTGTGACGTCATTGTGACGTCATGACATGTCATAATTGACATGTCATAAGCCCAGTCTGTAAAGCTAATGGTGTGCTACAAACGTGCCAAGTTTCATCACAAGAGTGTTCATACTTTTCGAGATCTATAGGATCTATAGCAAGATCTAGAGGGCACTTTGTGCCCCCCCCCCCCCCTCAGGCTCATAAACTCAAAAAAAAGTCCAGGTGAAATAGGGTTAAAATAGTTTGACTGTGGGTATCTGAACAAGAAATGGACCATCGTTTTTAGGTTTTCATTTATGTATATGTGACTACTGGCTTTTCAAAGTGTTCCAAACACAAGCAAAATCCTGTGATACTGCCCCTCTATAGTGAAATCATTTGAGAATCCTTTAATGTGATGCTACAAGTATTCTAACCAAAATGTCCTACCCCACTCTTAAAAGGCCAAGGGTTAACCCTTCGAGCCCCAGTAGTGATTAGCCCCAAATTTCTCCTTATTATATCAGGGTATAATAACACGTATAGGTCACGCGAATTTGGCAAATGGTCGCCACACATGCATTGTCTTGAGTTTTAGACAGGTTCTCCCAATAAGTAATCAATAAAATCTATGGAGACCAGTAAGGAGAATTTGTATAATGAGGTTGATGGGTTAACAACAAACAAACATACCACTCTGACAGTAGCTCCCATGGCTTTTGGTGGAAGGTTGTGCCTGAATTTAGCTCGCACAACGCCACTGTTTCCATGGGGACGTGTAACCTTCCCCCACATCACTCGGATCTTGCTTGCTTTCTTGTCTCCTTTGGCCACAGTCTTTCTTTTGGCACGGTAGACGAATGCAACACGTTTGCCAAGGTAGAAGTCTGTTTCTTTCTTATCAGAGACTCCTTCAATCCTGATAAGGGAGGTGTTGGGTTGTTGATTCCGCAGACCTCTCTTGTAGCCGAGGACAATGCCTTTGGTGTACAGGCTAAACACACAAAAAATAGTTTGATCATCAACGAAGCATAATTTATTCTAAGCCCATTTTCTTTAGCAGTGTATTGGAAGAGTCCTGGATTAGAAATCCAAATGTTACCACTTCATAACCGCCACTCTAGCTGCAGGTTGCACAACATACTTTTACCACTTTCCAACAACTTTTGCAAAGATTTGAAAACTTTTTGACACTGCATGCTACCTGCCAGCCTGAAGGCCCAGTAATAAAGGCAACATTTTTGTGCAACTTGTCACGCAAAAATGTTGCGTTACAAGTTCAGATTGTTTGTTGCATGTATTACCACCTTCTTGTGCAACAAATTTTCATGTTACAAAATGTAGACGTTCCTTTAACTTTTTGCAACATGAAAATTTGTTGTGTGCAGAGGTGGTAATACAGGCAACAAACAAATGCAACTTGCAATGCAACATTGTTGTGTGACAAGTTGCACGAAAATGTTGCCTGTTTTACTGTGCCTTGAAGCCATAGTCTCACTACATCAGTACATGAAAAGGGAGAAAGGTTTTTCCTGATTGTATATGTGCATATATCCACTTACAAATATACTTTGGTAAAAAAGGGAAAACCCAGGTTATCTGCCTTGTTCTGTATGTGAGGAATTCTAGTAATATCTTGTTTTTAACTCTTTAAGCCCCAAAAGTGACAAGCATCTAATTTCTCCTTACAATATCACTACTTCATCAACATACAGGTCACGAGAATAAAGAAAATGATCACCAAAGATTAAATGTCTCGATTTTTAACGAAATTCTCCCAACTAGTATACCAGAAGGAATATACTAACAACTGTGAGGAGAATATTAATGCTGATACTGGGGCTCAAAGGCTTAGGCAGCCCTTTCTAGGTTATAGTCTCTAAGTCGCAGTGTATTCTGCAGTTACTCTGACAAACTGTTAATGATTTCCATTTCCACTGGCTCATCAGAATGCAAGAACTGTGGGACACAGAGTTGTCATGTGTCAGAAAGCAAATGTAAAATACAACAACTCTGCCTCAATGCAGTTCTTGAAATTTAGATTGGCTCGTTGAAGGGGACACCTTAAAGTTTTCAAAAATAGCTAAAATTATGGACAGAAATAAACAAGAAATTTGTAAAATACTGGTAGAGGTACAGAATCCTGAAAGAGCTGAACAGGATACTGGCTTTCTGTGTTAGTTGTGTGTATTTTCTTCAAGTTTTGACTGGTTTATTATGTTGTTTGCAATCATTGTGACTGGCCAGTTGTGATAACTCTGTTTTTGTGACAGCCCATCACAAAACAGTTTAAACAAGTCCACCTCACTATATCACCTAAACCAAAACACCCTCTCCATCCTATCCGCACTCCTATGTACTATGTGTATACACATGCAATTTTGGCACAACTTTTAAATAGCACAAGAATCTAAAACAAACTTGGATGTGATCTTGTGATAATTAAAGTACGGTTCAATCTCTTGTAAGTGACAACTCTACATATCAGGAATGGTGGTTGTTTATGAAAGTGGGTCGCTTTCCAGAGCGGTCTCTCGGAGATTCAACGGTAAAACCTTACAAGATCACAAAGCAAATGATACTTAGATTAGGACCCCTTAACTTATTCAGCCATAAAGCTGTATAATGGTTTCAGTTCTTAATTAACACTATTCTGAACTCACCGCGTAGGTTGAGACATTTTTATCTTCTAGTTACCTAACAATAAACAGAATGAAAATTGTTCAAAAACGTCTGTCTTTCTCGAAATTGGTCGCCATGTTGACGAAAGAACGACGAGACAAAATAGAAGGTAAAAACGAATATTTCCATAATGTATTGCAACAAGGAATAATGAATGTTATAAATTGTTCCCTAGCAGTGAAAATATCGCAAAAACCCAAAACCGTGGAAGGATGGAAAAGGATTTTATTTTATACTCACTCTTGTAGCCAGAAGCCGAGATGTCGAACCGAAGAGAAAGAATGAGCCTGCGTAACAATCGTTAGCCGGTCAGCGAGCCTCTAGTTCCAGGCCACTTCGGCTTTCGTTTATAGCAACCAGCTTCCAATGCAAGAAATATGGCGGCTTGAGAATTCTGTTGTCAATAATTTTATTTGTGAGACATTATGGATTCTGAAAGAAGAGCCTTATCTTCTCGATCACCCGCTACGCGGTATGAAGTCCTTCTTGTTGAGGACGCTTCGAAGAAAGGTCTTAGCGAAGAGCGAATGACCACATGCTTTCATGTTTTCGATGAAGTGATCCCAGCTGTGGGAGTTTATAAGAAAGTTTTTAAGATGTTGCGAGATGAGCTATACGACGCTGTCTACAGCAATGAATATACCACAGTACCACCTAAAAAAGGACGGAACAAGACGTCTTACATCCAGCGCATCCCGTACTTTGTTCTTGTTAATCGTGTTTTTGAAGAACGGGATAAAAATGCAGATCAGTTGCAAGCAAACATCACCGCTCTGGAAAACAAACTGAACGAGAAAGATAAACAGCTAGAAGAGTGTAATCTGAACATTGAGCAGCTTAAGAAGTCGCTCAAGGAAAGCAGTGATAAAATTTACAACATGGAAGTTAAAATGGAAAACAACAGCTTGGAGCAAAGAAAGCTTGAAGCAAACATTCAATACGAACAGATGATGCAACAGGCTGCGAAAGACAGGTATGGTCCACAGCATGAAATATAAAGAGGAAGTGGTGAAAAGCAACATCCAAACCTACCTACCAACCCATTTCCACTGGGGAGGGGTACTCTACCAACCCAACCCCCAGAAGGGAGGGGTGTAATCCTAGAACTTTTGGTGGGGTGTGTCTTTGGCAAGGGGGAGGGGGAGAATACTCAGACTTCAAAAGTCAAAATGTTATGTCAAAAGAAAAACTCTCCATGGGTGAAAACTAAACTGAAATACAATGTGAATGAAATGTGGCTAAATGCAATTTAGGCTAGGTTAAACGCAAAACAAGGCTCGCCAGCAGTATCCCTCAGGGTTTTGGTGCGGGGTGGCCGGGGGTTTTGTGCAGGGGCCCCAAATGGCTTACAGTGTAGCGTCAGATGTCAAGTCATTCCGCGTTTGTTATCACTTTCGGATAGTTCGCACAGTGCTTTATCCCCGGCCCATCCCTCCCTTTTGTCATGGTAAGTATGTGGTAAGTATCTGTGTTTCCACTGTTTTTTCAGTGTGATGGTGCTGGGTGGGTGGTTGCCGCTCACAGGGTTGTCATGGATACCCTACGCTTTCGGCTCAGCTGCACTTGTGGCTCCACCCTCCTTGTGGGCACCATTCCCCAAGCTCATCTATTGTTGATGAGTTTAAAATAGGAACAAAATGGTGTTGACACAATGTGATTTCTGCCCAGCACTTAGGTGAAGAAATTCAACAAACTGTCAAGTGGCCATTGTAAGGTGAAGAGCTAGTATCTAACAATGCCCCTTTAACAAAGAGCTAATGCTCAAAACATCAACCTCTTTACAGTAACCAATTTATGTTGCATTGTAAGACATGTTGCACTGTAAAGTTAAAACCAGTAAAACTTAAGTACCGTACACGTCTTTCATAAATTCATTATGTCACTGTCAAGCTAGTCACTCACATTGTAATTACTTTTAATAGGTATGAGAAGCGCATCTCCAGCCTTAAAGAGGAACTCACTCAAGCCAAGGAAAGAAATAAGTTTCTTGAAAAGTTTAAAGAGGGTTATGATGCACTGGAGGAGGCTTTTAATGGTTCACAAGTGTTTGATAAGAAACCCCAGAAACCTGCCGTGTTGACAAGAAGAGCTCAGATCATACAAGAAATTGCTTCAGCTAAGCTTTTAGAAGAGCAACTTCTTACCATGCAGAATGCAGTCATTGAGGAATTTGAGTCATTTCTGGAGGAGAACAAGGCTTCGCCGATGAATGAAGTGGATCTGACAAGTAGCGGATCAGGAAGTAACTTCCGCGTTACACCAGATGATGAGCATGAGGTCCGAGTTAAACTGGAAGAAAATCTACACAAAGTTAAAGAGAGATTCAAGCAAAGCATTGCTGATATTAAGAATGAATTCCAGCTAATTGAGATCCAGAGATGCACTCTAGAAGACCAATTGGCTCAGCTAGAGGAAGAAGCAAATGCAATGGAAAGAGAAACTACAGATAAGGCAGAAAGAAAGAAGAGCCTATTCCACATTGACAGAGAAAAAGACAAGAAGCCGAAAGAGCCAGAGGAGGATGAAGAGATTGATTTTGTGAAGATTATGAACAGTTCACATCATCAAGATCCCTTCATCCCACATGAGAAAATCCTCAGCAAGTATTCAGCAATGATGTTTTATTCCTGCAATCATGGAAAGAATTATCATGAATTTAAAGATGCAAAGTTTTGTGGTAGCTGTGGTGAAACAACATTATTGTGCCCACACAAGGTTACAGACCATAAAGTTGTTTCCTTGCCACATAATTGCACCCACATCAAAATCATAAGGCCAACAGTGCATATATCATGGGAAGACAAGCATCCCGAGCCTGTTCCTAAAACACCTGAGAGTGTTCGAGCTCTATCATCAAGACCCACTAGCACACTATCATATGGAGATGATTCTATCCTTAAAGCTCAGCAACATCTCACAACATCATACAAATTCCTCTGGGATGACTACTACGCTCGCACATCCATTCAAAGACAGATTCCAAGGTCACTCTCTGAGGATCGCGTGTTGTCGATCATTGAACAGTTCTACTCGTCTCTCATTTGGCAAGATGATTATGCAGTGGAAGATGAGCAGATTGTTTCTGTGATAGACACCCTGTACTCTTTCTTCCATGAGCGATATCTGGTGACCGATGTCATATATCTTGCAGTGTATGACTTCATTACAAGCATCATCAACTTTGCGCCACACAACAAGAGTATTCAGCTGTTTGCTCAAGCCATGTGTGGCAACCTAGACCCTGTGGTGATCCGTTATGTCCTGCTTGTCAATGATTTCATAGATCTGGTTGAGTGGGTTGCAGTCAGAGACATCAGGACCTTTGCACATGTTATGTATCCCTTCATGAACGAAGAAGACATTGAGCAATTTTCCATGGGGTACACTTCCTTCAGTGAGAATAAGATTTCCAAGGAACTGGTCGCGGAGTATTTTCTCTATATAATTCTGAAGTATAGGGAACCTAGTTTTCAAGAAATGGAAGTCAAGCTTTTACAGCAGCCTGGGCGAAGACCAGGTTTCATGACAGACATTGAATATGCTGAAGCTATTGACAACATCTGCCCTCTGGCATCTGAGCGCTTGAGGCGACGCCTATTTGTTGAGTCTACGGAGCACATGGGAAGCACTGATGATTCAGTTTCAGTGATGCGCCTGGCACAAATCACTGGCTACCTGACCCTGTTACAGTTGACACCAGTCATTAAAAACTCTGTTTCTCAAAAGATTGATGATGCTCGTCTTGTCAGTGAAGGAGGCCAGACTTCTCCTCCAGATGTTCCATTGAGTGGTGGTTCCAAGCCTGGGAACTTTCTGACAACCACAACTGCTCGTGCAGTGGCAGCAGAGAACGCCAAGCGCTCAAGAACAAGGCAGCTCAAAAGGATAGAAGAGTATGAGTATGATTAAAAGCAAGTTTCAATCATGTGGCACACAAAAGCACACTTACATGGCTTGAAATTATCGTTGACTAACATAGTTGCAATGAAAGAAGAAATGGTATCATTGCCATAAGTAATAATCCATTACCCTGTCTGGCCAGCTATGAACCTGGAATATCTAGTGTAAAGCAGGAGCCGTGTCCACGAGTACACAGGGACTTTTTACCTCAACTTACTTTTCTGCAAGGTTGCCATTTTTATTTTCAGCACGAGTGGTTGGGTTTGGGCAAGGTCTGGAATGGATACAACCAATTTAAATGGGAGGTCTGGAAGCAGGTAACCTTATTATCAGCATGCAAATATGAGAAGAATAAAAAGAATTCTGAACTTTATCTGTTGCCCCAGACCATCCCGGTCCTGCTGTTCCAGATCTTGTACTGTGGGTGTTAGCAGATATTATTGAGTGAACTACTGCCTTAAAGGCATGAGTAGTTAGAATGACACCCAATCATTCAAGGTTTGAACATCACATCATTGCTGGAACACGCTTTATTGTTAATTAAGCTAGATACAAAGATGCTGACACGATATTAAAAATTACAATGACAATGCAAAAGAAGTTGTTAAAAAAAGTTTAAAAAATTGGTTCTAGAATCTGAGGTAGAATTGCAAACAAAACATTGACGCATTATAACTCAACAAATTTTGTGTTTGTCATTGACATGAGGGATGGCTGTATACATCAGAAACAATATATGTCATCAACAACATGATTATACAGTTGATGCAGTTGCACGTTTCCAAGTTGTAGGTTAGATGTTTGTGTATACTTGTATAAACTTGCCTTGATGGATAAATAAAGATCTACCTTTAATTAGTTCCCACTTTCTTCCCACTCTTTTTAAAAGCAAAGCCATGACTCACAACTGCCGGAGTTAACCCTTTAAGCCCCAATAGTGACAAGCATCTAATTTCTCCTTACAGTATCACCACTTGATGAAACATACAGGTCATGAGAACGAAGGAAATGATCACCAATGATCAAATGTCTTGATTTTTAATCAAATTCTCCAACAAGAAACATCAGAAATATAAGGAGAATAGTGGGGAGAACATGGATGTTAATATTGGGTCTTAAAGGGTTAACCCAGTTTCTCTAGCATGGCATCACTACACCCTTCCCCACCCAGTGTTTTATTGGTTTTCCCTTGATGGTTACCTGATAACTAAAATACACCTGAGTGGGGAGAGAAAACATGTAGTTAAGTTCTTTGACTAAGAAAATAAGACTGACCAGAGACCAGCCAGGCTGGAACTCCCGGACGTCTCATCTGATCAAAAGTCCAGCCTGCCAAATGCTACACCATTGCCACACCTCCTTCCTTATATACACATACAGAGCCAACCCCTTGTTAGAACCAACCACATTTAATATTGGTTTCTTGCAGCAAGGTTAAGCCAATGGAATACCAATATAGTATGAATACCAAAATATGGCTTGTACCAATGATACCTAGAGTATTTTTACCAATGGGCATTTGCATTCAGAACCAGATCCTAATTTTTTTAGTCAGCATCAAAAGAAGTGGGACTTTCATGTTCAAGGAAATAAGCATATCATTTAAAAATGAATAGATGGCAGGTGCTATCCAGCAGATGTGCGATAAAATCCACAGAAGTTTTGGGACAAAGCAATTTGCAATTTGATAATTCAATTTAAGGGATAGAGCTTTAAGGAAAAAAAAGTTAACAAACCAAGATGTCTTGCCCTGATTTGACCTCTCTTTTTGGCCATGGGTCAGGAATTTGAAAAGATATCTGCGTCTGACCAGCGTGCCCCTTCTCCAGCTGAACACTGATGGGAGCGTAATTTTACCTGAAAGTATGTTACTGCATTTTGTAACTTGACCCTCTATGATATAACATGTAGTTGTCCTTGTATGCCTTTTTACCCATAGGTATGGACTATGATGTATTTACATATACATATGTACCATCTAAATCATCAACAATAATTATTATGAGTCATAATCATCATCTTCATCCTCGTGCTTTCGTTTGAGTGGAGTTATCAAGGGTTGCTGAGTGCTTGCTACTGTTTCATCCATGCTTGGAAGAGCCGACACTGTGAGCATGGAGGCTGGGATGACTGTTGCCTGAGATGCCGTGGCTTGTGTCCCTGTTTTGGAGGGTGTGCTTGCAGCAGCTCCAGCTTCACTTTTCACCTGCCACATAACATTTAATTTGTGATCAGTAAAGCTTAGTTTTCACAGACAGAAACACAGTGTTAATAATTTCTTTTTTCCTTGTGCTTGCATTTACGCTCACACTTGATTGCTGCCAGCCACTTAAGGCTCATGCATATTTGTGCAGCCTTGCAGTTGTTCTTAGAAAGGAAAAAGAACAACAGACTTTGGGTATGTTCTGGGGGAGTACTCCCATTATACATGAGCTATATGGATTTGTGATGCTCTAAAGGGTATGGTCTTCAACCAGTTTAGTCTGGGATAGGGTATAGAAATCAGCTAGTTTTGGTCTAGAATAGGATCACATTTATCAGGAAACTTGGGATTGACACTTGGCGAGTCTGGTATGGGGTAGAGATTTTTTGCATCTAGTTTAATGTAGAGTAGGGTTGCAAAATGTGTGATTCCAGAAAATATCCATTCCCCAACCACAGAGGGTCCTTGGACATTCCGAGGAGGAGGGGTGGTCTTAAAGGTCAAAATTTTTAAAGGAAAGTATGAGCCTAAACTGGAATTTCCAGAGGGGTGGGGGGTACAAACCAAAAAAACCCTCCTTGGGGGGGAGTATGGATATTTTCTGGAACAACACAATGCAGCTGAGCATGGTCTGAAATAGGGTAAGGATCTCAGAGTCCCAGTGACACATCCCCGCCCAAACATTTACAGAGTAACTGCAAGTTACATTGTAGGCACATTTTCTTGGTCTCTTTTGGAATGAGAATAGGCAGAATAGGAATGATCAGAATTATTGGGATATGAAAAAAGAAAAAAACAATCATTCCAAAAGGGGACTGAAAACTGAACGTGGCTTCTATTCCTTAGGCTTGGTGGGAGAATTTAAATTAGCCGCAGATGCACTGCTGTTTTGGTCAGCCATTTTGTTATCGCCAAGTGACTGAAAACCTTTTTTTATTATGCTCAATCTGTTCATTCTGCCACAAGTAGCAGAATACATGGAATGGCATAAACTACCATTCTAACGATTCCGAAATGAAAACAGGCATTATAAAAAAAACATGCCAAAAAGCCATTCCAAGTATTATTCCAGAATGGTTCCCCAAAACATGCACCCTGTGTCTTAGAGAGGGCAACACGGGGAAGAAACCCAGGAGTAAAGGGGGCAGGAACTTGAAGAGAACGGGATAAAATGGCATTTGTGAGGGGATAGGAAGCCAAGGACATAACAAAAAGATAGTAGTAGGGTGTAATGTTTGCCCATCGAGGGGTGGAAATTGGGAATAGAAAAAAGGAAAGGGAAGTTCACACCCTGCTGCCTTCATAAACGTGCTCTCCTTCCCCCATTTTTACCCTTTCAGTCCCAATGGTGATCAGCATCAAATTTCACCTTATCATATCAGTGCATTATAAAACATACAGGTCATGAGAATTAGGGAAATGATCACCAAAGATGAAATGTCTTGATGTATAAACAAAATTCTTGCAATGGGTACTCAACAAAATGTATGGGGACTAGTAACAAGAATTTGCATCCTGATATTGGGGCTGAAATGGTTAACAAGGGTGGAGATGAATGCTGACAAACTATTAGCATCACCAAAAAAAACAGGGGCTGGATTCACAAAGCCCTCCTTAGATAAGATGTTTCCCATGTATTGTTGGAAAACAAAACTCTATTGTTAAAAAACAATACTTAGGATTCATCTGGACTTAGGACAGCTTTGTGAATCCTACCCCAGATCAAAATACATTGGTACTAAATAACAGGGTACCCACCTTTGCTACTGGAGTGCCTGAGCTCACCAGCCCTGGTTTCTGTACTGTGTGGGTGCCTACTCTTCCAAGTGGCTCTTGCTTAACCTTTACATCACTGACTCCTACAGAAGCTGAACCACTGGGAGTTGTAACATTTGCTGGAGTTACTGCAGGTGCTGTGACAGGAGCAGTTGTCGGCATTTTAACAGTGATAGTAGGAGTTGGTTTAATAGGTGTTGATATTGATGACTGGGAAATTGTGCGAGCCACCACAGGGTTGGCACGAACTTGAGAATGCTACAACAAAAGAACAGTGTTTAAGAGATATTACGATGCCAAGGATTTTATCCCATATTTTAATTGAGATTTGACGACACTTTAATACAAAAAATTCTGATCCCTAATCCTCAAAGAGTAAAAAACTTTGATCCCTCATACCACGTACTGGTACCTAGTTAACACCCTGACTTTTACTTATTTTCCTCACATTTGATCATAATTTTGCACAGGCTACTGAAATTGGACTACATAAATTTGCTGCATTTCTATTAGTTTCCAGAGGTTTGTTCATATTCTTCCATAAACTGCCACCTGTGCTCACGCGTTAATTTGATTGTATGTTTTAGCCTGCGAGCAAGCTCTCTTGGGGGTGGGGGCGCGATAGAGGGAAAGATGGAAAGAGAACTTGTAACGACGTCTCAGGAATTTGAATTCCGCCCCCAGCGCAGCTGTGGCTCCCCGTTGTCTGAGCTGTCAGATGTTGGACAATCAGCGTAAACCAAAAAATGTAACAAACATGTTAAACACGTGAAAGAAGGTCAGATTTCATGCGTTATGCAAATTTAATGCGGTTTTGAACTGAAACTAACTTCAGACCGTATTCGTTATTTCTTACAAATTCTTTAACAGTTGTCATTGACTAAAAGTTTCAATATGAGCTTCAGCTACTATTTCAATTTTTAATCAAAGGATAAAGTGCACGAAAGAAAGGTTCAATTTGTTCCCACGTCGCTCGCGCAATCAATTTATTTTGAGACTCACAGTATGTAAATTCAGTGCACTGTGAAATAAAAATAAGAACAAACTATGTACATGTATGTTTCAAATCTGGTCACACCACTGCAAACATTACCTTCTTCTGTGCCTTGACCTTGTAGTTTGTGGAAGTGAGGCAGTAGCGATCGGGGGGAAGCCGTAAGCCACTCTTTGGTTGGATTTGAGGCAAAGGATGACGATTCTTCTGGCGAGCAATCTCAATGAGAAACTGCAAAACATATTCAAAGAAAACAAGAATGAGAGAATTTGGAAATTGTCAATTTTTTATAAAATTTTTATAGCAAATTTGTTCTTCAAAGGAAAATTGGTAGAGGTGTGATGGTTAGGTTGACGGTTCCAGCATGATTTCTGTTGCTACATTGTTTCCTTAGAGAGTCTATTCATCCCATGGATAGAACGTGTCTAACAGCTGCATACTGCAGAAACTAAGTTAAGGCCCAGGTTGTTAATAACTTCACCTTTTACCATAACAAAACAAACCTGGAAGAAGGGGCTTCTCGATAAAGTTTCATCTGGGCAGCTCTGCCCGAGATTCAAACCGTTACCCTTTTGTATCTTTTTTTTTTTTTGAAATTACGATAACCCTTCCACATCCTAGAACGACAAAATTGCAGGTGCCCCTATCTTATACCTCAAAGATAAGTCAAAACTGTACGTTGTCCTGTGTGCTGTAAGTAGACATGTGCTTTTTGAGGACTTTCAGTTGCTGAAAGGCTCTAGGCTTTCACACATCCGATATTTGTCAAAATTTTACAACTATGTCTGTTTTTAGTAATTACAACTAACTGCTATCTCTCTCATTTCATAGTTACTTTTGGCAAGCCTTCAGAAAACTAAAATAAAAATTATACTATTTCAGCTAACCTTTTGTAAAATGCAAGCTTAAAAGAGACATACCTTTCAGGCAGTCCCCCCAAACCCCACTTCTCCCGGGAGAAAATCATGACGTAGACAGACATACTACACAAGATAATTTACCTCTCTCGGTGGTGGGTTTGTATAGGAGTGGTCAAGTCTTGATTGAATTGCTAACTGTACATCATCTGCATCAAGCTCTTTCTTCCCAGCATGCTTAGAGTAAATAAGAGCATCCTCCAGAACAGTTGTGATATAACCTGCCAACAACAAACAGTTGACAACAAACATCTTTCAGTACACTCCTGGTGTAACTAATCAAACTGTTTGGCTGTGAAATTATTGTGAATGATTTTGTTTAAATATTATAGGGTTCAACAATGAGACCAAACCAAAAAATTTGTGTGATCAAACTTCGGCAAACCCAATCAACCACAAGAGAACAGACAATCAATTTTTATTATGCATCAGTCAATCCCAGCGGTGCCCATCCCCCCCCCCCCCCACCCCCCACCTCTGGGCATTATTCATGCATTTGCTCACGTTTTAATCCCTGGGGTGGGGCATTTGAAATTTTATCACTTGCCGGGGGTCAGGCATTTACCTACCCCCAGGACGACCCTGGGGCATTTGACACCCTTTCTTGCACGTAAAGCTATCCAAGTTGATCACTTTCATAAAAATCTTTTACGTTTTTGCCCCTTTGTTAAATACGGATCATGCATCTTCAGTTCTTCGATAACTTAATATATTTAAGCACTTCTTAGCTTATAAAATAAACACTTATGAATTGTACATGTTAAAATCAAATAAATGAAAGAATAATTGAATCAAATAGTAAACCAAAAGCAACTGTTATGTACACAATTTGGAGTGTTACTGATAAGTGGCATCAAACCACATAAACAATGGGAGGATAGCCACACGGGTGAACAACCAAACAGAATCCAAAATAATGATAAGTGATACTTTCTTGTTATGATTTATTAAATCTTAAGCAGTGTTGCTTTCTAGATCATTCCGGGAAGGGCCATTTGCCTTCTTTTTGGTCCCATCCCAGGGCATTTGGCAGACTTATTTGTTTCCACTCCCAGGAATTTGCCATTTAAAAAAATGCTAATGCCCAGGGGTTGGGTTGTGGGGTGGGGGGGGGGGGGGGGAATGGCCCCTGCTGGAATTGACTGATGCATTAGGAATAAGCATGTGAGTACATTACAAAGAAAAGGAATAAAACGCAAGAGTAAATCAAAACAAAACTCATGCCTGTCACAGCTTTTTCCAGAAGAAGTCAATCGAACATTGGTTATTTTTTGCTATTGCATGCATCATTGTGCACAAGAATCCTATAGTGACCAGAACGACGAAGTTGAATCAAGCTAAGGGAGGAAACAACTGCTGCCATTTTTATTGTGCACAATGTTCCACGCAATGTTGCACCTTAAGTAAGCAAAATCTTTGTTTAAAGCACGTGTCAATTGGTTTAGATATATGTAATCACTAATTGGGGCAACTTTTAATAGATGTAGAATCTGGGGCTTAGCATTTATATAGTAACTACAATATTTACAATTGTCTTGTAATAGATGTAGTCTTTTAATTAGGGAATGTCCTCGATGGGGTTAACCTCTGACGTTTCCTTTTATTTTATTTATTATTATTATTTTTGTACATAACAAACTATTTTTTGTTGTTGAAATCCAAACCCATATGCATGCCACAGACACTGTCAACTGACACGAACCTTGGCAAAGAATATCAAAACACCGAACTTACGGTAGGTGTATTCCAGCATTTGGTTGATAACTCTTGGCTCGTATTCACTTATTCCCATTTCTTTTAAGATAGCTCCCATGACCAAAGCATCTTTAGGCGTGCTTTTTGCCGGCAAAGTTCCTTCGCTCGTTTCATTCTCAGTTTTATCCGCCATTTTGTTTAACTGCAATGTAGGAGTCCGCTGACTTGTCATGAAAAAACAATCCCAAGATCCATTGCAGCACTGCACTAAACAAAATGGCGGCCGCTTTTCCACGAGAAAGAAGCACGAAAGAGGTGATAAATACAATTCTGGATGACTACGAAAAATTGACAAAGTACGTTATATTTTCTTACCCTTAATTTATTTGAAAGATCATGTTTTGTTATCGTTCTTTATTTAGGTTGGGACGTGTAATCGAGGCTATTAATGAAATCTCTTTTGTGAGCGTAATATCTTTCAAATGCAAAGGGAAAACTTGTTTACAAGCTTGGCAGATCATAGTTTCATGAGTTAAATTTTATTTATATATATTTTCTTTGCTTCCAGAGAATTATTTGAGAGTCTTTCTGCAACCTCACTGTACAGAACAACGCAGCAAGACGCAAGTAGTGGAGATACAGCAAAGGTAAGCGTAAGCGAGCTTAAGCTTTGTGTGTGCATGTATGTTCCCCAAGTCTTCTTTCTTTTGATTTCTTTTTTGTTACTTATGATTGAAATTTTTTAAGGCTGTTGATCAGCTGATCGCAAAGGACAAAGAACTGAAGGCAGCCATCAAGCTAGTGGAAGAGCAGCAAGCGAGACAGCAAGAGATACAGACGGTGAAGGAAGAAATCTCCAAAAAAGATCAAGAGATTCTTACTCTTGAATCCCAACTGAAGGAAGCTGAAAAAATACTAGTGAGTAGTAATTTTCAATGGAAGTATTGTGGTCTGTTGGTTTATTAAGTATCAAAGGCTGTCAGTTCCAACTCAGGTGGTGGTTATCTTGTTGTAGACAAACTCCCCATTATTATTTGTCCCTCTACCAATATGTATAAAATCGATATTAGAAGAAATGAGCAAAATGGTGGGAGTTAACTTCTGTGTGGAGTAGCATTGTATGCAGAGGAGGGTGGTGACATCATGTCACTGCGTGATGAGAAATCAGAGATAAGCACCAGCTAATAAGCCATTAGTTACCCTGCTGTTAGGACGGGGTCTAATAATATCCATTTTTGGGGGGGGGGGGGGTTCATCCTCTTTTTTTTTTTCGTGGTTACTTGCCCCAGACCTCCAGTTTTCGCTCAGTCAAACAAATACTCGTCGTGTCTTTCACTGCACAGGCTAGGGCTTGTATCTTGAGTGACCGGAATATACCGGTATTTTACACCCCAAGGGGAGAGAGAACAACAGCGGGGTCTAATCCCCCTGGGGCTTTTCCTGTTACGCTCTGAAATCTGCAGAATGAACTGTAAAAGTCAATCTCTCACCATAGACAACCAACACAAGCACTTTCTATAGCACAGGGCTGGGAGTATGACCATTCCTCCTTTCATTCCCTCTACCCTTTCCAAGTAGGATACTGGTTCATCGAAGGGTTGGTCTCAAATTTGTTTAGGATTGCCTAACATTTCACCTGTAAGCATGCTGCCTGTTTAGTTCAGTTGATACAGTGGCAGACTTCAGAGCAGGAGGTCATCGGTTTGAAGCCAAGCATGCCACAAACTAGGGACTTCAGTAAACTTGTTAGATTGTTCTAGCTGGGTTCAATGCCTTGTGTCTGTCCAGATTATCATGTCATTGGTCAAAGGTTATTGTTCACTGTCATACTTTTAATACTCATAATTATTAGTGTCACATTTTTTAGTCCCAGGCATTGTTCCAAGCAAAGAAAAAGTTGTCTGCTATAAATCAGGCTAATAGAGGTAAGAATATAACATGAATATAAGTAGGAATGTAATATTAAGAATTTTCGTCAAGGGTGCATGAGATGGCGTCATGTTTAATGTGCTCAGGAACTTGTAGGGGTCTTTACAACTGGTGAAACAGTTTTCAGAGCCAACCAAAATAGGTGGCTATCTGACTTATTTTTGAAAAACATGTAAGTGAAAATCAAACGGTAGACAAAGTAGTCATGCACCTCAGTTTAAACAGATGTCTGGGCTCTGTTATTCGCCATCTTCTAATGAAACATAACACAGCTACATGTCACATCAAGTCAAGTTCCATAACATAACACCGCACGAGGTAACAAAATATTACAAATCAAAATATAAATTTTAAAAATGTTGAAAAAGGGAAAGTCTTGAGGTTACTAAATTTTGTATTGAAAACAAAAATTTTCACAATTTCACAATTTTCACAATTTTCCACAGTAAGTTTAGTGATGAAGCATCAATCTCTAAAGCTTCGGAAATCAATGAACAGTTTAGTCAATGAAAGTTCTTATACACGGGCAATTTTTTTTTCCACTAGGAACAGTTTCATCGGAAGAACTTATCAAGTATGCTCATCGAATTAGCAGCAGTAATGCTGTTGAAGCACCAGTATCGTGGATGCCAGGTTGGTTATTAAATTCTCATAATAATATCTTTTCTTACATCCTTTCATGACAATCTTTGGGAGAATGTGGCTCTGTATAAACATATATATACAAAAAATCTAGAGAAAGGCCTTGAGTTGAACTCACACATGGTGGTTTGAAATTTTAAATGTGTGGATGAATTCTTCAAGTGTGGCCATTCACATAAAAGCTACTGAGTGACACATTTACTTTCCCATGATTATTATTGTCCTGAATGAGGTGCTTCTAACCTCTGAGTTCTTCGTTTAAAATAATAATGATAGAGTGTGGCCATTCAAATGGAAGCTACTGGGCATTACTTTCTTGCAATAGTGATACTGTTTATCATGCTGCACAAGGCTGTTCTAACTTTTGAGTCTGTGAATGAAATCCTCATGTGTGACCATTCATTTGAGAGCAGTTCTTTCATGTGGTAGTTTGTCTTTTTGGCTTTGAATTGAAAATAATCCTCACATCCTTATCTGCTGTTTTATTTAGGAGATCCTCGGAGACCATATCCTCAAGACATTGAGATGCGCTCAGGGTGGCTTGGCAGACTTATGGAAGGTGTTGCTATGGAAACAGACCAACCAGTCACTGATTCAAATCTCCAAGACATAATGCAAGCCTCCACCTCTTCTTCAAATGTACTACCCACCAGTGCACTTGGTAAGATTAAATGCAAATTAGTGGTTTATTGTTCCAGCGAAGTGAGAAATAGCAGTGTGAGAAATATTCAGAAACTGGAAATGACCCTTTCCTTCCAATTAGCCTGTAATCAGGCTCTCTCAGTTGGGTACTTGTGCACGACTTGGCTCTGCCACTGAGTAGTGCACACACATCTGCTTGCAGGCCACCTCTGAAAGTTACTAAGACCTTTTCATGTTATACCAGCCTCTTAGTACATGGATGAAATTCATAAGTGTGACCAGTCAAATGAAATCTTTGAAGCAGCTCTGAACTAGTATTTCTTGTGGTGCCGTTTATTATGCCCTGTGAGGTGGTTCTCAGTTTTGGGTTTTTGGATGAAATTCTGAAATGTGGCCATTCAGATGAAAGCTATTGAACAGTAATTTACTCTTGTGCTGCTCTTGTGCAGTACAACATGATTCTCACTTTCAAGCTTTAAAGTGAAATCCTGAAGTGTGACCATGGCCATTCAAATGAAAGCTGCTAACATTTTCTTTAAATAGGAGATTTACTGTTTTTTCAAAGTTTTTATATTTTAATTAAGTGCATCTAACCCCAAAATATTTTTTATGCTAATATAAATCTTTGCACCTATTTTAAAAACATTTCACCATTATTTGCGGTTTTTGACTTTTTTATGGGCTTCAAAACTTACGACAAACTAAGCACCATTTGTCGCATGACGGAGTTAGAAGGGGCATGGGTCTATTCTTGATTTGACGTCACAAACTGCTTTGCATGCATGTTTACAAAGACTTAAGGAGATGCAAATCAGTTTGTGATGTCAAATCCAGAATAGACCCATGCCCTCACTAGCTCGGTCGTGTACCAGATGATGGCTAGATTTCGTAACTTTTACAGCCTATAAAAAGTCAAGACTGAGGGGGATTTCATTAAAAAAGGCATAATGCTTTTCGAACAGGTGCAAAGAGTTATTTTAATAGTGAAAAAAATATTTTGGGGTTAGGTGCACTTTAATGTCTAGGAGTTTTTATCTAATATTTCTTAGTTAGGTATTTTATCAAATATTTGTATTTATCTAATTAATAATTTACTAATTTATCTAATTTATTTTGTACATTGGGTCTGAAAAGCCCTGATCAGGAGACTTAAAGTTTATTATTATTATTATAACCCCTTCACTCCCAAGAGTGCCTAAAATCAAAATTCATTAAGACAAATCCCAAGTTTCATTTTGTAAAATACTTAAACATAAATAGTACCATGTGAAAGTACTGCTGAAGAGGAGTCATTTGAATGGTCACACCGTAGGATTTCATCCACAGACTCAAAAGTTAGAACCACCTTTAATGTCTCCATAACTGATGCTGGGAGTGAAAGGATTAAACAGTACCATTCTGTGGAACTGACCATTTTGTTAACTCTGTAAAGTCTGGATCTGCAAGTGATAATGATATTATTTTTGTCGTTTCTTTCATCAAAAAGGTCATACAAATGGACAGGCATCATCCTTTTCCTGGCAGAGCAATCTCTCTGGGGGATCCATGTCATTACAGGTACAGTTTCCAGTTATTTGCATTCTTACTTTAAAATTAAGTCTCCCGTGAGCAGTGCTGGACATCACCAAGTTGGCACATCATAAGATGGAGCTGAGAAATTTTTTTTGTCATTTGAACCCCCAAATTATAAGGTTTCCATAAAAATTTTATTATATTTTTTACCGTTTTCTTCGTTGGCATTTCTACCAGTGAGGTTCAGTTGCAAACAACCAATCACATTGTGTGGTTGCTCATATCTTTATGTGCCAACAGAATAACATTTATTGTTATTTTTCAGCACGACACCTCTTCCAGCTTGGATTTGTTAGCCAGCAACCTCACCAAAGAAGTAACAAATGGCCGGCAAGACCAAGGTGTTGATGAAGTAGAGTTCATGTCATCATCGTCATCATCATCATCCAGTGATAGTCCTTGAAAAAACGACTTTAGAAATAACTGATGAATACAGGATCTCTGCAATCCTCATTCTCATCCTCATTGTCGTCCTCATTCTCATCCTCATTCTCATCCTCATTGTCGTCCTCATTCTCATCCTCATTCTCATCCTCATTGTCATCTCATCCTCATTCTCATCCTCATTCTCATCCTCATTCTCATCCTCATTCTCATCCTCATTCTCATCCTCATTCTCATCCTCATTGTCATCTCATCCTCATTCTCATCCTCATTGTCATCTCATCCTCATTCTCATCCTCATTCTCATCCTCATTGTCATCTCATCCTCATTGTCATCTCATCCTCATTGTCATCTCATCCTCATTGTCATCTCATCCTCATTGTCATCTCATCCTCATTGTCATCTCATCCTCATTGTCATCTCATCCTCACTGTCATCTCATCCTCATTGTCATCTCATCCTCATTGTCATCTCATCCTCATTGTCATCTCATCCTCATTGTCATCTCATCCTCATTCTCATCCTCATTGTCATCTCATCCTCATTGTCATCTCATCCTCATTGTCATCTCATCCTCACTGTCATCTCATCATCATCATCATCATCACATAGTAACAGACCTTAAACCTTTAAGCCCTGATATAAAAATTCATATTCTCCTTACTGTTCTCCATACATTTCTTATAGAACTAGGCAGGAGAATTTGACTAAAAATCAAAACATCTTATCCTTGGTGATCACTTCTTTTATTCTCATCACTTGAATGTTTGAACAAGTAGTGATAAGGTAAAGAGAAAATTCATTTGCATCACTGTTAGGGCTTAAAGGGTTAAAGATCGACTTTGAAGATAACTGTTTAGTACAGGATCTTTGCAATCATTAATGTGATTACCATCATCGTCATTATTGTCGTCATCATCATCATCATCATTATCATTGTCATCGTTACCATCTTCATCTTCATCTTCATTTTTATTGTAATATTCATCATAAAGATCGTCATCATTACCTGGTAATAGACTTAAAAGGCCGACTTTGAAAACAGCTGTTGAAAACAAAATACAGGGTCCCTGCAATCACCACCACCATCATTGTCACCGTCATCTTTATTGTTGTCATCATCGTTATCGTCCTTGTCACCACTGTCAGTGCTTTTGTTGTTTCATCATCATTAGTATCACCATGAACTTACTTATACTGAATTCAGCTGTAATATAAATATTAAAGTCACTGACATAACAGGCCTTTTGTCTCAGTGGCCATTCCATTTAATGTTTGTTAGTACAGGTTGGGATAATTTCTCACAAACATGATGTAACAGTGTAAAATAAAGGCGACCAATCAATTCCACGTCAAAGTTACGATTGGGGCTCAACACAAAACCAAACCAAAAGCATAACTTTATATTTTCTAATAATACTGGAAAAACCCTGTCGGAGGAACCTGCTTTTAAGGCCGTCCTCTATTGAGATAACCGCTTTGGGTTGGCTGAGTTGGCTGGGTTTTGTTTGTGAACTCCTTTGCAGTTGATTTAGTAGGTAAATCGTTTCAACCGGTACAAACTCAGTTTAAACGGTTGAGTAAATTTGTAATGATATTAAAAAGAACGCGTTATTTTGCATGGGACACATAAGCTCAATTAACCGAATTCATTTGTGGTTGAAACGGACGGTCATGGAAGAACATGATCTTAATTATTATGAAGCTTTCTTTAGTTCGAACCTCTCTCTACAGACACCTCTATACGGACATTTTGCTAAAAAATAACGAAAGGCAACCATACTTATACACAGTTAGGTTTAAAGCTAGCTTTTGGGACCGTGTGCATGAAACAGATTTTTCAAACAAACATAACATATTTTCACTGGCTGGAGGTTAGCCAGCTGGTTGTGTATAAAGCATTGAGGAGTTGAATTCTGATCCACCGAAGACAACAGCTAGTGGCAACGAGAAGGAATTGAACCCTAACCGCTAAGCCACGCTTGCCTCTTAAACAGACCAAACTTGACACAAACTCTACCTCTGTACAGTGGTAAGCCAATACAGCGGAGTGCCAAGGGACTGACAAGCTGTGTTCGTTATAACGGGGACTCGTTATATCGGGGTTATTTTCGATACATTTTACTATTACTGGGCTGAAGTAGATCGTTCGTTATACCGGGTTCTTTGTTAAATGGGGGTTCTTATAAAAAGAGGTTTGATTGTTGTTTGTATGAAGACATAACACAGTGAAAAATACGTCAAATTCTTTGTAACTTTTACACGTTGAAATAGCTCTAAATACTGCAGTGTGCCTAAATGTGAACGTGACAAAAAAAAATGTTTTTAAAGACGTCAAGTGAGACGGCCTTTATTTATCAAACAATTACACACCAGTGTCTGGGAACAAAACTATTCTGGTGTTCTTTACAATTCTTACTGAATGCTACCTTAGGAGGCAGTGGTTCTTATAAATCTTGTATATTAACCACAGGAGGTCGAGAGGCGAAAGTTCGGAACGTCACGAAAACTGAGAGAAGGGGAAAAATTTTTAAAAACACAACCAAAAAACTCCTTGAAAAGTTTGATATAAAATAAAACGAATTTTCAAAAAAAGTGGATAATTAACTGTATATTGTCTTCGCTTCGCTATCCAAGAAGGCTCGTTGATGTCGGACTTTTGTGCGGAAGGCCCGGTTGGTTTCCTCAGACTTTACCTTGTCTCTCTCTACCCAGGTGTGTTAATGGATACCGGCAGAAAAATGTCGGGGGCAATCCTGCGATAGACTATCTTCCCATCTAGCAAGCAGAAGCGGTAATCCTAGATGCTTCTTGCTACAAAAACCAGGTTAAGCAACGGCTGTCATCGAGGGCCTACTAGGACTGAAGAGCGATTTTTACACAAACAATAGGAAACAACACCGGTTTGAACCAAATACAATATTTTCTCGAACGAGGACCGAGGTGGCTTGTTTCAAATCTCGTATATGTGCCTTAATTTTAGCATCAACAAACTGGCTTGAATTTTGGACAAATTATTGTCCTGGGCCCGGTTATTCAAAGCAGGGATTTCAATTTTTAATTCACTTTTAACGCGTAACGACATGGGTCTCAGTAAATTACTCTCGCTTATTTACAGTTTAGCTGCTTTCAAATTGTCACGCAAAATTAGCAGCGGTAACGCTTTAAGTGATAAGGGAATCAGAAACCTTGGACTACATTTAACCTAGGGTTAGAGCTAACTGCCTTTCGAACAACCGGGCCCAGCCTCATGCACCCTTTCTAACCGGTTTTTTTCTTTTTTTTTTTACTGGCGAGTGGTTGTAGGTAAGTTCACATTCTGTGATACTAAACTGGCGTTTTATATGCAAGGGTGGGCGCATATAAATGGAGAAAATACGTTATGTTACAGACCAGACGTCATCACTTCAGGACTTACTGCCAAGAACCAACACGATGCATAAGCAGTTAACTGGGTTTCAGTAAATTATTCTCACTTAACAATTTAGCTTTGACTGCGTTCAAATTGTCACGCAAAATTAGCAGCGGTAACGCTTTAGAGAAGAGAATCAGAAACCTTGGACTAGATTTAACCTAGGGTTAGAGCTAACTGGCTTTCGAACAACCGGGCCCACGTCAGATTCAACCTTCTTTTACGTCATGCACTCTTTCTAACCGTTTTTTACTGGCGAGTGGTTGTAGGTAATTTCAGATTCTGTGATACTAAAGTGGCATACATTCGAGGGTGGGCGCAAATGAATGGAGAAAACACGTTATTTCACAGACGTCATTACTTCAGGACTTACTGCCAAGAACTGATCGAAACGATGCATATGCAGATGAACACATTAATTAACACTTTCTAAAGATAGTATTGTTTGAGGCTGCAAGTTATTCTTGTCTGTTTTATGTTAAATTTATTCCATTTTAGTAAGCGACCACATCGAACTCACGTGCGCGCGAAAGGTACCGTTACCAGTTACGGTTCGCGGGATCTTTCTCCCTAGTATTAGTCAGCCTAAGTTTATATTTTTTGTCGTTAGTTTTATTTTGGTATATTATCGCTTTTTTGGGTAACGTAACCTGTAAGGAAGTGCTGGTTAGTTCCTATTTTGGGAGTTTCTTCCCTCAGTATTTGTACTACGGTAAAAGTTCAAGTTCAAAGTAAGGATTGCGAAATAAGCCCAAAAAAAGGAATCGTCTGTGTCTTACGCAGGACGCTTACAAAAATAGTCCGTTAAGTGGGAAACCAATATACTTCACACCTGTTTCACATGAAAAATTGTATGGGCCTGTATGGCACACTGTAGTAGCATGCTCTCGGCAGCATGCAAGAAGACATGATCCTCTTATAGCAAGCTTTTAGGACTTTTGAGTGAGCTTTTCGTTTTCTTATCTTACTTAGTTTCTGGAAAACTTCAATTTTATCTCACTACGGAAGAAGCAGCAGCGAATTATAAAGTAGGAATTGCGATTTATAGACTGCTTTTGAAACACGACGACATTTCATTTGTGTTGTCAAGTGATCGTGCTATTCCTCCACGCGCGAGGACACGTCTCGCTCCACGAGAGAAAAAAGTAATCCTCGCACTACACATCACTGTGATCCTGAATAAGACGTCGCTGAAATCCATTGGAAGATGTAAAAAACAGCCCCTTTGACATATTTAAATTATTTACCGTAAAAAAAAAAGAATAGAGTTCAAAGAAAATGTGTGTGAAGGTACCACGCTGGTTCATCATGGGAGGCTTTAAGGACCTGTAATTCAGGTCACGATTTATTTCCGCTATGAACGCTACTGTAACTCCACTCCACTGGGAAAATACATTTCAGTATTACATCAACACGCCCACAGAGTACATTTAATGCGCGACGATAGTTGTTTAACTCCTTCTAAATGCATGCCAAGAAATTCGACGTCAAAGGATACATTTCGGCTGAAAGGTATGGGATGATTGGGTGGGATGGGGGGAGCGGTTTTCCTAAATAAGCTATTTAGATTGTAAGAATACGCGACACTGGCGTAGCCTCTAGTAGGGTATTTTTCGTGATCATTTTGGTCTGAAGTAGAGCATATCTTCCCCATTAGCTGTTTGGAGTGAAAAAGATTAAGGGAAAATTTTTAAGGGTGCTGCCTGAATGGATCTGGGATCCTGATCAGGATGGTCAAGGATAAAGTTAGGGATTGAGTGTAGCAGCCACCTATCCTATCCGCGAAGTTCTGAGGGGCATTCCCGGGGATCAGCCGGTTCTAGAGTGTGGTATCGCTGGGAATTTTCACTCGTCTCATGTATACACTGACTGAGTCGCCCGACTGGCATACCCAAAAACAGCACGACTCACATATGGTAAGATCTATGTCCTATCAGTATTAAAATTCACAGATGCTACGCTCATGCAATCAGTCATGGAATATTTCAGTCATTACAATTTTTGCGTTGACAGCTGAATTTGTCATCGGTGTTTCCCAGTCCCCTCTCCGCCTCCTCAACAGAGCTCGAAGTCCAATCGCGTTCGAACTTATTACAACCTCAAGTTTTATTTTAATGGGTTACGCATTTAATTGGCAAAAACATAGAAATACGCAAAATTATTCAGCGTGGGAAGCAATGATATTCTTATTTCACTGATGACTGGCAAGACAGAAAGGTAACACGTTGTCACTGAGCAAAGGACATTACGGGTCCCTGACGTGAAACCACCCACCCCACCCACGCAGTGGGCAGGTGATCAAAACTCGTTAAAATGTGTCTGTACTTGGCTTTTATATAGCGGCGAATCCAGGAAAGAAAAGATAAACTCGCTATCCTCATATCAAGACACAAGACAGAGTGCTTCGCAGGTTGAGCGGAGTAAATTCTAGTTTCCCCTTCAACGACTGCGCGATGACTCGGCGTACGTAATTGTGGTCGCACTGGATGGATCAACATGGCTTTCCAAGGTAGGGCAGCTCTTTCGATCATAATTGATTTCGGAAGAAGCTTTCTTGCTGCGTGTTGCCTATACACATCACATCGCTAAAAGCAAATCCGTAGGATGTAGATTTAACCGTGACTCGATCGAAAGATTTCCTCAGAAGTTCTACAGTGGATAAAAAAAGCTTTGCAACAAGGTAACTCAATATAAAAAAATTTTATTTTAAACAGAGGGTCCTCACGGAAGAAAAATGTTATTATTAATGCTTTATTTGCCATTCAAACTTCCTGTTTAGAAAATATTAATAACATGGGACTTATATTTAGAAGTTCCTCTTAGAGAATTCTATTACCGTCTTACAATAATTGATAGTCTCTGATAAGTTTCCGAAATTATCCATTTGAATTTATACTCTCTGTTATCGCCAACAAAATTCTCGTTTCGATTGTTTCTTTATCAGATATCAATTTGAGCCGGAAAGGCTTTCGCGTTCGCACGATAATGAACAAATTTTTAACCGTCTACTATTGCCATCTTACATCAGAATGACATGAGTTGGAAAGAGTTAAAATGTCCTGATTTCAGCGAGAAAAACTCCCACATGCAATTTCCAAATGTAATATTTTCGGCTCGTGTGCGGTTGGATGCACTTTTACTATAACGTCTTTTGGAACAAGAGAGCTATTTCACTCTTTGAAAACCTCAAAATTTTTATTTTTGACTGAATAGCAAAACCCACTCAATTTCCTTGTTTTCAAGATTAGGAAGAAAGCACTAAACAATTACTTGTATTAAAACACGATGATCAACTACTGAATAATTTTCTGAGATGCATCTTACGAAACAATTGTTTCTCTAGGTAATGACTTTTTCATAGTAGCATTATTTAACCTTTTTTGCAAAGAAACATTGTTTTATTGATTCCCGATAATTTACAACACCTACACAACCGCTTTACATTTAATGGTTTACTCTCAAAATTTACTGAGGTGAAAGAGCTCAAAGGAGATCAAATTTAAAAATATTAATGTGATTCTAAACATTTCTGCCAACCGTCTTTTTTTAGGTACATTTTATTGTATATAGTCAAATTTTATTATACTGATAGTCACGAATTAAACACATTTGGTGAAAACCACCTTGATGCATAACAAATTCTTGATTTGCAGCGTTTTGACAGCTTTAATCACAAAGGCCAAGGCGGAATAATCCGAGTTTTTCCTACGTTATTCCAGCATATCACTACGGATTTTGACAAGAATTAAGAGTTTTCAATTTATAAGTCCTTTTTTCGCAAGGCTTTAAGAATTCGAAGATTGGATATCACCTTTCGACGGAAAAAAATTATACGTGAAGAAGTTTACTTTGCCATTATTGAAACCTTTTCGCTGCGTTGGCGGAAGAAAATTGCTGCGTAGGCGAAAAAACATATAGTTCGGCAGCCGCAGACTAAACCGACTGACAATTCTATATGACGCCGCTTTCTCCGCTCTCTCGTTGTTTTACCAAAATGTCATTCATTTTTGCGAGGGATTAAATTTTGGTGAGTTTCGCTAGTCATTTAAGACGGTTGAAAAATCGAATAATGAATACACGGCGAAAAGGTACCACTTGAAACACCTAAACAGTTGTTATAGGTTTGTAATTTACGTGGCAGTTTGTTTAGAAAATTCAAAATTAATGGAACTGGTTTTGTAATATGCGAAGCCTTCATTTCAAACATGCAAATTTTACCTCTATTGAAGTAGCATTTACCATTGTTTTCCAGATAGTCTTTTACAGCTTAGTGGAGCTAAAAGTAGCATTAAATCTGTTAAATATGTTGTGAGCTGAGTAAATCTTCAGTTGAATTTTCAGCACTTATAGTTTATGCGAGAAAACATACTTTAGTTCGAGAGTTACTCGGTCAGAAGCACTGACTTGAAAAGTCGCGTATTTGTATTTTAATCAATGTAGCTACCTTAACTGTTTTTGAACCTGGTCTCCTCGTAATTTGATGTAGTCAGTTTGTATTTAGCGAAGGTCTTTGTAATATGTGTGTTCACCATTGAAAACGATAAACTGTAGTGCATGGTAAAAAAAATTAGCGACCACAGAAAGCGAACTCGGGAAGTCTGTGATTCATTGGGGAACAGATTAAGAACAAAGTGAATTAGCCTTCCTTCATTTTTTATAAGTCTGTGGGTGAAATCCGAAAGTGTGATATTCATGTGAAAGCTACTGAGTAGTACCTCTCCAGTGGTGCTGTTTGTTATGCTGAACAAGGTGGCTCTAACTTTTGAGTCTGTGGATGAAATCCTAAGGTGTGACTATTCAAATGAAAGCTACTGAGCAGTAATTTCTTGTGGTGCTGTTTATTATGCTATGGAAGGTGGTTGTAACTTTTGAGTCTGTGGATGAAATCCTAAAGAATGACCATTCAAATGAAAGCCACTGAACGGTACTTTCTTGTGGTACTGTTTATTCTGCTATGGAAGGTGGTTCTAACTTTTTAGTTTGTGGAGAAAATCATAAGGTGTGAGCATTTCATGAATGTAACTCAGCAGTACTTTCCTGTGGTGCTGTTTATTAAGCTGGACAAAGTGGATCTAACTTTTGAGTCTGTGAATGAAATCCTAAAGTGTAACCATTCAAATGAAAGCTACTGAGCAGTACTTTCTTGTGGTGCTGTTTACTGAGCTGAACAAAGTGGTTCTAACTTTTGAGTCTGTGGCTCATGAAAGCTTGAAGCATGACAGTTCAAATGAAAGCTATTAAACTTTTGGTGCTGAGTCAAGATCTACAGCTGAAAACCTCACCGTTAAAACGAACGCTATACATGCTGCTGTTTATTAAGCTGAAAAGGTGGTTCTGACTTCGAATAAAAACTATTGAGCAGTACTTTCCTGTGTTACTGTCCTAGAACATATTTAAAACGTCCCTGCAATGGCTCAGCCGGACTACATTTCCTGTCTTTTTACAAGTTGTTTCACAATTCTTAGTTTGCGGCTATAAGGAGGTTGCTTTAACCTCAGTAGCTCTTGACGAACAGCCCTTTGTAGTTTCATAGGTTTTGAAACAGTCTTCACAGTAGAGTTTGGTATAATGGTTCCTTCTAGTCCCGGGGCCCTGACTTCTAGTCCTCTCAAGAGCAATTAGATAATGAAATCTTCTGTGGTTCTAACTTTTGAGTCTGTGGAAGTCATCTTAAGGTATTTCTATTCCAATAAAAGCTATTGAGCAGTACTTTCCTGTGGTACCATTTGTTGTCTGTACAAGGTGGTTCTAACTTTTGAGTCTGTAGATGAAATCCTAAAGTGTTGCCCCTCAAGTGAAAGCTACTGAACAAAGCTTTCTTGTGGTGTTATTTCTTATAATGTAAAGGGTGAAGTGTGTGTCTTAAATAAGCTTTTCCATTTTCGTTGAAGGGTTTGTTTTTAAATTTCGAACTGTTCCCAAGTACTTCATGAACACTTGGTTAAAGGAGCATGTAGAAAAATTGGCGCTCCCCTCGTGTCGCGTCTCCTCGAAATTTCGCGCGCGCGCGTGTATTTCGCCCGCCCCACAAGCGATCGCCAAAATTAGAGACTACTCGCAGTCTAAGGAGCACGTGATCTGTTTTAAGTGTTAAGGAAGTCGTAATAAATTGAAAGATAAGGCAATTCATGTAGTGACACCATTGCTTTTTGTTAAAAATAGCTCTGTATGTCAATATTTCAAGTTCCACTCAAATAAAGGTTTCTAAGCATAAACAGTTCTATTAAAGCACCGCTTTTATGCATGGTCGATCGGTTTTGATGCAACATTTTATTTACATAAAATTGAATTAGAATATTCCATTCAAATCAATTAAGTCGAGCCTAAAGTCAGGACACCAAAGCATCTCGTTGGCAGATGGATGAATGATGTATGGTGAGTCATTCGAAATATGCTGACAATACATTGTTAGTTAAGAATGAGTTTGAGTGAGAGTTCAATGTTTCTGAAGTTCTACCGTCTATTCACCGCCGCTTGAAATAGGACAGGAAGTCTTAAAAAAAGTAAATTATGATAAGTGGTCGCAAAACCGGTGATTAACTATAAGTAGACATAACTCACGTTCTATGCGTAAGGACCAGTTTACCATTTGTTTCTTGAGTCAAGCGCAAGTAATTTTACTGATCTCCGGTCTGTTAAAGTGGTTTTGTCTACAGTAAACATTAAACCGTCATGGAGGAAATACAAAGGTTTTCGACTTGCCGAACGTTCCGATGAAATTTCTGGAAAGAACCGAGCAGATGAAACAGGTTTTGGTTCCAGTTAGCAGGTGGTCCGACTTAACATGATTCAACTGTATTTCTACCCTGAAAGCCAGAGGAAACATTTTTTCTGAGAAAAAACAAGATCCCAAGCGATACGATAAGGCCTCGCAGTACCCATGACAAAGTGATGTAGTCGAATACCACGCTAGCTTTTAGATAAAGGTCTTCAGGACAATTGCTTCTGGAGACAAGATACTTATATTAGCGTTAAATACTGGATATTTTTAGAGCAGGAAAAACCTAATGAGTAGTTCATTATGTAACGGTGGCACTCGTGCATACCGTATATCACTTCCTAAAATAATCGTTTGAGTAAGGTGTAAATTATAAATGAGTCTAGAGCATCGCCTCTGTGGCGTGGCAGATCGAAGGCCTTAATTGTGATGCAACCTCTTCTAAAACAGCTACTGAACTTCTCGGCGGGAAGATTTGCAGCCCAGTAAACTTCAAGAGAGGACACTGAGTGAGTAATAATCTATCTTCTTACATCTATTCTTAAAGCTATCAAAGTTAGTTAGACGATTTAGTTATGAACAGGTAATTCGCTAGGAATGTTAGTTCAGTCATGGTAAATCGTGGTCTAGTCTAATCAGAATCGCAGGCTAAACCCGGTTTAGACCCATTTTTTTAAACGCCGGTCTAAATTTCGTTTAAATTTTGGTATCCGGCGTTTCGGCAACGTTTTTCCTCCTCTTGGAATAAAACGCAAAAATTGTGAGTAGGTTTAGACGACACTCAAGGCTTTTAGACCCTTTATTTTCTCTGTTCTTCGTCTGAGTGAGTAATTTGAACTTTCAAACGGTTTCCGATACACTGACCCTTGGGTTCGCTCTTAAAAAGAAGTTTGGTCCTGTTCTTTTAATTTATGTAATAAACTCAACAAGCAAAACAATAGCAAGACAATAACTTCCCTTTGGAAGTTCGATGACCCTCTAATCGTGGCCTTCGGAGAGTTCGGCTGAGAGTTCGGCTGATCCGCGTTCTAAAAATTCCACTTAGGTGAAGTTTTTGGAATCCTAATCGAAATCTCAGCTCAAGGTTTCATTTATATCAGGATCAGCCTAAATCATCCCTTCCGAAAGAGGTAATGCATTGATAATTTTGATATGCACCAACTCTCAAATTAATGAGGAAAAACAAGACTGTATGAATGTACTGCTCAATAGCTTTCAACTGAATGGTCGCACAGAACGATTGCTTCTGCAAACCACAAAATTGCAACCTACTTAAACGACATAAACAGCACCACAGAAAGCGCTGCTTTAATATAGTTCTCATTTGAATGGCCGTATTTTAGGCTTTCATGACAGACTCAAAACTTAGAACCACTTTGTACAGCACAATAAACGGCCCCACAGAAAAGTACTGCTCAGTAGCTTTCATTTCGAACTTTCAAACCCGCAGATTTTATCTATAAACGAAAACGAGAACACCACGTTATAAAAGCTCAAGGATTGATTCAAGAGGGCAATGTTTAATCTCCAACGGAATGAAATTGGGCAAATTATTTCTGTTTCATTAACATGAGCAGGAAGATGTTACAATGCTAATTATGTTTTGATCTCCGGTAAAATATCTTCTACTCCAATCTGATTGGTCGTAAGGTTTGACATTTTTGGGGAATTCCCGTATCCAGTGCTAGACCTTAACTTTTTAACTTACTTGTCCTTGGGCTAGTGGGGTTTAAAATTTACTAGCCAACAGGCACCACCTGGTAGCCAAGCCTGGGCTCAAACTTTTGATCTTAACTGTGCACTTACTGAGCTCGACGGAGGGAAGTCTAAGCAGAGCCATGAATTGTCTTAATACTTATAATTTTGCTGTTCTTATTTTGTGGGATAAGTAATATCAGTTAAAGCTTTTCTTTCTATTAGTGATAATCTCAAGTAAAAATCAATGTCAGGGATGAAAGTGTCGGGATGCTTTAACCACTGTACCAGGGTCTGAACTTTATTCGCTTGCACTCGAATGATTTTTCGGTTCTGAGTTGCTTGGTTGTGCTTCGTCTTCCTTGACGTTCCTGTCATCACACTGCTTCTTCGTGGGAGTATCCCATTTCTTGAAGAAAGAGTCCATCCTCTTCATATTGATGGAGGCCCGGAGATGGCAGTGCATCACATTACAAGATGGTGGCCTGTCCGTGAATTACTGGGCCCCACTAGTGCTCAGTCTCCTTACCAGCTCACAGACGTTACCAATCGCAAAATGAGAGAAAACATCAATAACTTTCTTTTATTTTTCTCAGTCGCAATCAACTAAAACTAGAAGCTTTTAATAAGCTTATGCTAAAACTGATTTTTTCTTTACTTTTTTCTTTACTTATCTCTCCAACGTACTTTGACTAGCCCGGTGGCTAGTTATTCTGAAATTTTACTAGCCCAAACCTATTTTTTACTAGTCCTGGGCTAGTGGACTACCGCTAAGGTCGAGCACTGGTATCGCTGTTCATTAATAAATTCTTCTGGACTTGTTTTAAAGATGAAAACATTTTCTCTTAAAAGATAGCTCAAACTTAGCATAGACGAGAATCAAAGCATTAGAAAAGTGAAAAGTTGTAATATTGCTTTTCAATTTTCATTTCTTGTACTAATGCGCCAATCAATTCGAAAGTTCAACATCCCCCCCCCCGGGCAACCCCCCGGGCATTTGAACTTTTCAAGATTGGCTTGTTCAAATTCCCTCCCCTCGGGGCAAAAAAGCCGTTCAAATGCCCCACCAATTAGTACTGAACTACCTCTCCTCAAAGACAAATTTCGTCTTCAATCAAACACTTTAACGCCTTTCAGAGAGAGATATGCTGAATGACACCTTCAAACTTCTTTTAAAGACCCTTTTGAAAGAGTTATTCACTAACAAATGGGAAATTCTATCTTGTAAATCCGTCAAACCCTGCAAAAACCGAAAAAACTCACGGGCGTATTACGTCAGAACAAGAGATAAATCCGGTTCAAATTCCCCACCCCTCCAAGGCCATGTTCAAATTCCCCCCTCCCCGGGCACGATGCACAGTCAAATGCCCGGGGTTTGCCCGGGGGGTGGATGTTGAAGTTTCGAATTGATCGGCGCATAACTCGTTGAATCTGACTAAAATAGCCGACCTCTTCAGGAGCTGAATTTATCGAGAAGGCGTTCAACCTTCAGAAAATTTTCCGTCGTCTGTTCATGTTCTCCATAATTTCTTGAATTTTGTTATTCGACGTGCGCCATTTGTCTAGAGCACGTTTTGAACTGCCTTTTGTGACGTTCTTATTGGATAGTCATCAGCTAGTGAGATTAATCTTGCTTGTTTGAGCGAATTTGCTGTTGTTTGTTGGTTGACGTTTTTCTAGGGGGGTAGGGGTCTGAAGCGCGTGCTTTTTAATTAGTGTTCGAGAATGATCGAGTATTTGCATGCTAATTCGTGTTTCGTCACTTTCGTGTGTATGGACAGGAGTGCACGTGCATCACAGGTGCACGCACGTACGTGCACGTGCATTGCACGTGCAGTGAAGTGTGTGCGTTTTCGCTGAGTTGAGAGTGGTAAAAAGATTGCTGCTGCTTTCTGTGATTTTTTTAGCAAACGAATACGTAGATGTTGTGCATTGTTTGTTTTTTTTTTTTTACAGGTGTTGCTGTCATACGAAAGCACGGTGGAGTGGATGTGGAATAGAACTGTTGTCTCTAAAGGCGGTGAAAGTCGTTGCAATACACAGTTGTTGTATATTGTACGACTCTCATCGTGTTTGTGACAATGACTTATAACAAAACAACGAAACTGCTAACAAGACACCGGGGTCCTTATCTTGAAAAAAAAAACTGAAGTGATAGTAACACTAGTAACTTTAAGTGGGGCGGGGAGGGGGGGGGGGGGGTAGAGGTAGCCATACAGGGCTCTTTCTAGAGAACTAGTTAACAAATAAGCAATTAATAGCAGGTGATAAACATGGCTCAATCTCTCGATGACAAAGTAGGCAAAGAATAGCTAGTGTTAATACACACCAAACCAGAGGATAGTGTCTTTCGCGTGCTCTGATTGGCTACTCAATATCGGGATAGTATCAGCTATTCGCCTTCCGGCATTGTTCTGGATTTCGCACGCGGGTTTTTCCTTATTTCCCAGAAAAAAAGGAAATATTTGGTGCTGGCTATCCACTGGTTTGGTACATACTAAAACAATTATTCACCTTAGTGTCGGTGAAGATTGGTAGAAATTTTAGTCCACTTCCGCGAATAATTGTCAATTATCAGAAAGACTACAACCCCGGACCGCATTGTGTTGGAACACTTCTCTGAATGTCACTATTCACCTGCCTGAATCTGCGGCTCTCCCTTCTCCTCAGTGTTGAGTCAGGCAATTTTGGTCATGTAGCAAGTCATTGTTATGAACATTGGAGGGTGGAGAGGGAAAGTGTTCCAACAAATGTGTCCGAATTTGTAGCTAGGGACTTAAAGCACGCACGACGGCGGCCCCAAGGAAAACGTCCTCTAGTTCGCGAGCTTTCAATCAAATAGTGCAATTTGTCCAGTATCAGGCCGAACTATCCAGAAGCTGAGTTCGTTATGACAGCCTTCATGCTCAGATGAGGAAAGTAAAATTTACCTTCGTGCGTTTCGTTTGGGTTATTCCACGTCGTTATTTTGCAGAGGACGGCAAGGAAATGTACCAAAATGAATGAAGTACGGGCAGAGTCTTTGTTTTCTAAGTATGAATATACCTTCTGTTTAGCGACGATCTCGCGTCCGTTACGTTATCGTCGTTGTTGCTTAAGCTCGCTACTAATGGACCAAATACCCAACCTCATGACGCCCTCCCCCCCCCCCCAACCTCCTCCTCCGAAAAAAGAGAATTAAATGTAAGTTAAGGGGGTGTTTACATGATATCGGGACCACTTTCGTCCCGATACATTTGGCGGCTGTACTATGATACCTTTCCAAATATATCATTCAGTACGAGGCATACCTGTGTGAGTTGACCGGGAGCTCTACTGGATCGCTGATTCTCGTACCGATATCACGTAAACGCGTTTGGTTAACTTGAAATTTCAACTCACCTTTAAATCGTAAGGTTTCCTAATTTTTTGAAAATTCATCAGCTCTCCTCTTTTTTTATTCCCATACATTTAAAAAAACCGTAAAAAAAAATTAGATTTTAACAGGATCTTCCACTACAAACTACACTACAAACCTATTAAAGTATTTTTTAATCAATGTAGCTTCGAGGAGATAAGTTAAATGCTCGAAAACATAGCATCTAACAGTTAGCCCCTTAAAAGATCATCTTTTTCGCTTATGCATTGCAGCAACTCGCCGTCGCGAGGATTTAGTACGCAGAGTCCTGAAAAACAGACGTTTGGTAGACTTGGAGGGGTGGGTGGGGGGGGGGGGGCTGTGCTTACCCTTTAGCCAAAATTCCCAAAATTTTGGTCGGAAAGTATTAAAATGTCATTTTGGACTAGCCTCTGGGGTATTCCTCTTTTACCGGTTCGAACGGACGGATCAAAATTTGTCATACCATTCGTTCTTTTTTCTTCGTTCGTCTTCCGTTGAAGAAAGGTACGCGTGGCGGGAAATTTGACACCAGAGCTCTGGAAACGGCATAGAGTATTATAAATGGTAAGATCCATTCCATCCGGCCAGTCGCACAAAACGGTAATTCTCTTAACGTTGTACATTTGGTCAGCCCAACAGGATTTTTCAGGTTAATGGTAAGCACTCCGTTATCCATTCTCGTCCCCAGAGCCGCTTGGCCCCCTTAGCCGCCGGCGACTGGGCCGAGCGGCTCTGGGGACGAGTCTTTTGCATGAGTATGAGCTGGGCAATTGGTCTTGCTTTGAAAAAGAGGCTTAAGGCAATTCAGAGGCTAACTTTCTGCTTGAGGAAAAGTAACCGGATTCGTCACGAATCCGGTTATTTTTTCTCTACTGTAAATTTCGCCCTAAGTATTTTCTTATATTAATCACACTTGATAGTAGCCTGACAACGTAAATCCGAACACCCAAATGATGAATCCAGAATTAGTTACTTATCTTTTTACTTTTCCAGAATTGGCTTATGGATTCAATTCCTCTTATAAGTCTGTGGCATAAAAATTAAATAAATAGAACATCTCGAGTTTTCGACTATGAAAACCGTAAGAATGCAAGTTTGAAGTATGATATCTTGAAGTACTGTCAGTACATCGGAAAAATGGGGGATATGTGAGTGCATTTAGGCATTTTTGGACCTAAAAAGTTCATTACTTTCTATAGGACATTAGAGAAACATATTCAAATCATAGCTACTTCGCCGGACCACGTATGGTATTTAAGTGGATGGTATGATAATTAACAATTATTCACCGAAGAGGAGGTGAACACTGGCACCAACACCGACACACCGACACTGGGGTGGATAGCCAGCCTGAGTGGGATAGCCAGCACCAAATAGTTCCTTTTTTTCTGTGAAATGAGGCAAAACTCTCTCGCGAAATCGAGAAAAATGCTGGGAGGTGAATAGCAAATGCTATCCCGAGTTTGAGTAGCCAATCAGGGCGCGAAAAACACTATCCAATGGTTTGGTGTATACTAATGCTGGTTATACATAAAGAATTGATGCAAGGACATTAATGCGGTTGACTTTGTCTTCATCATTACCACCAAGCAACCTCCACTTATAAATTCACAGTTTAATTCTACCAACTGATTCATTTTGTCTACCGGGGCCGAACAATACAGGTGCTGCCCAGCTTCGTCCCCACGCCAATTTGTGCTATGCGAGAGAGCGGAGGAGGCTTGGAACCAAGCGCGATAGAGGCGTCCTAGATTGTCGGGTGACCTCACATTTGATTCCGCACCGAGGACGACTGGGAACGAGGCTGGGTGCTGCCAATTTGTACTGGTGAAAGACTCGTTGTCCTGTTGGTCATTTCACGTTGTAGTTGTGCAAAGAAATGTACAAAATTTATAAGTAAAGGGTATGGGCCGGTTACTTAAACAAGGTCTAACTTAAACCCCAGTTCAAGACAATGACTGGATCTCCACATCTGTTTAGCTAGAGGTGGGTAATTTTATGTAGATAAAAGTTATTCGTTTGTGCTATATGCCTTCTTTGCACTGTTTACAAAACAAAAGTTAAAATATAACAGGTGGCCATACTGAAATCGGCTTAGACCGCGGTTTTGTTAAAACGCTGTCTAAATTTCGTTTGAATAACCCGCCCATAGTGTTTTAGTCTCATTCGTAGCCGCTCGGGCCGGTCACGCAACGCTCCCCTACCCGACGCGTAGCGTTGCGTAACTTCAGCCCAAGCGGCTTCAAAGCAGACTAATATTGTTTTGGTCAATAGACCTTTTTGATTTATGACGTGCTCTTTCCCTACGCCGTTGGTTAACATCCCCATAAATCCAACACGAAATTAAAGATATCATCACAATGTTTTGAGCAAGGAAAGGAGCTCCCGATGTCGTGGTCTGGTCCCCTGATTTTTTGAGAACACAACAAGGTGCAATGCACCAGGGATCTTTAATGGATCGAGGAATGGACTGTACAACTTTTTGGTCTTTAGGATTAACATTTACATTGTAAGCCGAACTAACAACAAGAAAATTGTCTCAACTGGCCTCCATTGCTTTACGATAAAGAAGCTGGGAGAAGTGTTAAAAGATCAAGACAGTTTATCTTCGTTCAACTCATTCGCAGGAAGGTTTGTAAGGTTACCTCACTTAAAGGGAAGCTGTTGTCTAGACAATGAAAACGCACGTCTCCTTTTTTCACTTTACAAATTAAACGCCACATTTCATATTTTTCATGACATTTAAGTATAGACTTGCGAGAGTTCAACTCAGAATCAAAATTAAACGTATACTTTGTTTCAATTTAATTTACATTACCTATTTCTCAAGGAAAAATAAACCATTTTCCCTTTTGAGTCGAACCTTCAAACTTGTAATGAATTCCAAAACGTCCCTATATGTGGATGCCATATTAAAGTGTGAACCATTTAAAGCTATCAAGCAGTACTTTACTGTAAAACTTCAGCTACCGGCCAAACGGATTCAACTTGTCCACTCAACGCCGTTGAACACTGTTAATTCAGCAAGTAACCCTTAATATTAAAATTCTCCTTACTGGTCTTCTTACGCTTGTTGAGCACTAGTTGGGAGAACTTGTCGAAAAATCAAGGCCATTCATGTTTGACCATTTCCCTAATTCTCATGCCCTGCATGTAATTTGATGCACTGATATGATGAGGAGAAATTTGATGCTGATCACTATTGGGGGTTAAAGAGTTAAACGCGTTAAACGGTGGTGAATGGTGTTCAACAATTGCCATCAAAGATGTATTCAACAGCGCTGGATCATGTTGAATTTGTTTGGCCGTGGCCTTAGTCCATTTGCAAACTTCGTTATTTTCGTAACCCTAAGCAGTAAACAGCGGATAATTTTATCAACTGTCTGAACGTTATTAGCGCATGTTCGTCTACAGTGATACGGATATTAATTAGCCAATCGTACAATAAAGACAACGGCAACGAATGAGCTGCTAACACTATCTGGAGAGTTTTAAATACAGGCCCTCACAAATCACCACTCGGTTTTGTTTCCAAAAGAACGCGAGGAGTAGAAGTAAGAAAGACGTGTCGGCGAGCTAGCGAACTGACCCATGTCAACCCATAAAGCTTTCTTTCCGAGTTATAAAATTTCATTAAAAAGCAGCCGTTTTTCCTCCGCGCGAAAAACAGCATCAAATCTACTGCTAACGTTTGCATGACGCTAAAACAAATCGAGACTGCAAAAGATTGAGTCACACAAGCATAGCAGATTAACGAACCATAGCACTGAGGTGAGAAATAGTCAACGATAACAAATCAATATTACAGTCGAATCTACTACACACCTCTCCACAACGGCCATGTTTTCACATACTAACCTAGGAACATGCACTCAGATACTCTTCTTGAAACTTCTACGGCACCTCTACAACGGCCGGTAAATTCCATCCGACAGTGAATGTTGTGTAGAGGTTCGACTGTAAACACGAGGCTTCCTCGACTCCTGAATGTAGGGTCGTTTTCATTCGTGGCGAGCAAAACAATCGGAAGCGACGAGATAAAATACCAACAATCGTCGACTTCTGAAATCAACGACCAACCAACGCAATGAAAAAGGTATTAAATTGCGTAATTAATTTTACATTGTAGATTTGAAACGCAAATTGTCTTTAAAAGTCACAGAACCACTGCGTCTCGCGCGCTGCTCAAATTACTGTCACCAGTCCCCTCTTTTGCTCCACCGCAGAGAGGCCGTCTTGAGAATAATGTAGAGAGTATCAGCACACGCCCCCACCCCCCCTAAGTAACTTTGCGCTTTCCCCGACTTTCCTTACCAAAGTGCTTACGACAGCGTTTCCACGACCATAGAAAAACAGGGGACTGGGACTAGTATATAAGCCGAAATATCCGCATCCATTTCTCGCGCGGCCAAAACATTGAAGCGGCAATCACGACGCCATGTTGTAACCGTCATCCAGTAAGTTGGCGCTGCGCATGACATGATTGTATAATGGTGGGATGGTAAGTCAGAGTTTCTCCTTGGAAGGAATCCAAATTACTGGGCCTGACTGCTGGCGGATGACCTCCTTGGATCTGGTATAAATTTCGTCGTATGTGTCACCTTGAACAACAGCTGAAAGATAACATGACGTACCAGTCAACACAGGCAATGTACTTCATCCGCAAGAATACATACCCTAGCCCATTTTCGAGTTGCTTTTAACCTCCTTGTCAAAGTACGGATGAGTGCAAAAAACCTTTCACAACGAAATTGGGTTCTATCTGCGTAACTATTATGTGTTTGCTTTGGTTTTGAAGGGAGTAAAAACAACATTATCTTCAAAACCAATCATCGACAAAACCAAAACCAATCACGACTAGGCTCACACGCATTTCCCCGTGCTTAGCGCTGGTTGCATGTTTTCCTGCACTTGGCACCGCTTCTATGTTTTCCCGCGCTTGGCCGACCTGTACAGATAGCACGATTTCGTTCCGAATTTTGATTGGTTTATTGAGTCGTTTACTTCATCGTGATTGGCCAGTCTAGTGTTTTCATTCGCCTCACCTGTGAAGTATTCCCCAAACTCCTGCTCTAGCTTAAGCGCTCTGTCGTACGTCTTCTGCGCCTGCTCCTCGGTCAGCCGCTTATTAAGTTCCCGGATGGAGTCCACGGATTTTGGTTTCAAGAAGATTGCGATGGGATACAGGGTGGCCACTTGGAGTCGCTTGATAGCGTAGCCACTCACATCCAAAATACAGTGCTTATTCTGGGAAAAGATCAAGAGGAACATTTTCAGCCTTTTGTTGTGACAATATACGGTTTACTACAGTGCAACCCGAATTAAAACACTTTGATGTACCGAGGAAATCTTGTAAAGCTGTTGCTCAAATTAGACCCCTGCCAAACTCTTACTCTCGTTTCGCCTGAACCAGTGTTCCAGGTAAGAGAGGGGTCTCTGGTCAAAAACCCGTCAAAGCTGGCAACATGGCCCGACAAAATAAATGGCGAACTTGAGAAGATTTGAAGAGATCGACATCTATTGACCCCTCAAAATTCTTTATTGACCCTCTGCCTTTATAAGTAATCTGGAACACTGCCTGAACCCTCCTCTTTCGAGTTTTAGGCTCGATTACCAGCCGCTGTTCAAGAAAATGGAGGAAGCTCCGAACCCGAGAGAGCGGCGGAAATCGAGCCTACGCGACTTTTAGTCCTTCGCGATGAAAACAGCCGTCAACTCTCGACTTGCTTGACTAGGCTGACTCTTACTTGTCAACTTTTCTCAATTTTCACTTGCGCTCTCGTTTGGCCAAAGCTGTTAGACGGTGTCACACGCGAAAAAGATTCAAACACCGTGTCTGACAATTTGCTGCGTTAATGTGGGTGTTACAGTGGGAAACGCTTGATATAACACTTACAGCCACCACTGCGAAACTCAACGAATGAAGTTGAAATTCTTTCCTTGTATGTTAAGCTGTAACTTAAGTTCAAAACGTTTCGTGCCCCCTTGTCTTCATCTTGCAGCAGCACAAAATTGTCAACAAGCTACAAGAACCACTGCCTAATGTAACACGACCTTGAATCATAAACGTAATACTGAATACCTATGTTCAATCTTCAATAATATCCAAAGGAACTTATACCTTTTCTGCAACTTCCTTTACTGACTGCACGCTTGTTCCGTAAAGGTTCTCGTTATATTGTCCAGCTTCAATGAACATGTGGTTCTGAATTGATCGCTCCATCTCCTCGCGCGACGCAACGAAATGATAATCGCGTCCGTCCACTTCGTAGTCTCTTCTCTCGCGTGTCGTGTCTGCAACAAAAGTAAAAGAAATATTATACTGTGAGCAGCCTTTTTCTTCTCCTAGCGAGAGAGGATCGAGATGCCAAGCGCGAGCGACAAGCCAAGCGAAACGGCCAGCCGTGAGTAGCGCCGGCGCGGGTGCGTTGATTTGCGCAATTTATACATTTCTGCTAGCGCGGAAGAAAGTGAAAATAAAAATAAGACAGACGTAAAACCATTAGCCATACTGCTTTTCAATATACCGGTACATTTTTTTTTTTTTGCACCGAAACCGCGATCCCACCAGTAAAGCGACTGGGTTGAACGCCTACCGCTTAGACACGTTCTGCTACCAGATTTTGGACCGCTATCATGTAAGGTCTCAGTAAAACGGATTCGACATCGTCCAACTTTGATTGAATACAACTTTGTGGTACGCATGCTTGATGCCACCCAAACTTTGTTCACCACCACCCAACACCCTTCAGAACCATTTCACAGTGATCAGCTATAAATTTCTCCTTGAGATAATGATGCTTAAGTAATCAGAGAGGTAATGAGAATTGAGGACACGATAGAAAGAATTTGCAGTTTGATACTCTGGCGATAAGAGGGTTAACTTACCAAATTCAGCAATGTTGAACGGTGTTAAATGGAAATGTCGAACACATTTGGCCGAGGCCGAAGCATTTACAGAGCCACAGAATCAACATAAGCCTTCAAAAACGACTTTTAACCTAACGGTACACAACAATGAAATGAAAGGCTTGCAAAATGACTCCTCATTACTATAAGCAAACCAGTAAAAGATGAGTACATACGGGGTACGCAGCTTCCGAATTTATCCGGGAATTCTGAGATGAGGTCATCATTGATCCTATCCTTGAGTGGTCCTAACACAATAACGGGCCTCGTGTACTGTAACTCATGCTGTACAACAGCTTCATACGACAGAATATTATCCTCTGCGCGTGCGCTGTAACTGCTCTCACTGTCACTCGCGTTCGAGGTGTAACTTGGTTCAACATCACTCGTTTGCTCGTTCTCTGAATCTTTCTTAAAGAACGGCAGTTTCTTGGAAAATTTGAAGCTTTTCTTACGACCACCTGAGCCTTCGTTGAATGAGGTCTGCAAAGGAAAGCAAACAACGAAATTAAATAAATAAATAACTTCAAACGAATGACACACACTTCCACGATGTTATGACTTGTTGGCACTATTATAAATTACTTGACGTTTCCTTTTGCTGTTCAGCATTTTGAACGTTGTTGGGAGAAATCGAGCCTGATTGTTCCGTTTAGATTGCCAAAAAATCTCTTTTTTGTCTGTCATTTTTTTCCTCGCGATATCAGTCGACGAGAACATCAATACGTAACGCACGAATGAAGGAGCCAAGCGCCGACAAACGCTCGTGAACTTCGCTAGCTCGTCACTTCCCAGTCTCACTCATAATTTTTACGATCGTTACATTCTTTTTCGGGTACAGTATTTCGCTTAACAAACTCATATTAACTATATTTTCTTTATTCTTTTTATCAATGTCCGACAAAGTTGAATGCTCTATTTCAACATGCAACATAAAATGATTCGATGTAAAACATTTGGTTGAACGCCCGTCGCAACATTGTTTAACGGACTGATGCTTAAAAGTCCCTTATTGGCTTAATAAAAGATTTCCCGACTTCGAGCGAGAAAATATGTCAAGTATATTATTCACCTTAGTTTTGTTATCTTCGCTGTTTCTTGAAAACTTCACCGTCTTCATTCTAGACTTCTCTCTTCTCTCGATTCTGTAGGATAAAAAAGGTTCAGTTTAAGGTCTGTTAAAACAGGAAGTCGACAATAATGTCGTTCGTTTTCAGAGAACAGGCGAGCGAGTGCCGGATTATTTCGGGTTTTCGCCATCTTGAACTGGCAGCACTCTTACTACCTTAGACGCGTTTGTTACTCGCCCCAACTCTCCTCTGTCCTTCTAATCGAAGGTGGCAGCTTGAAAAATGAAGGTATATTAGCGCTAGATCGCCCTAAATACGCTTGCACCGTAGGATAATGCTTAGCCTGCTCTGGTTTCAAAAACTGGATACTACAACAGTTAGTTGGACTGCAATGTGCAGTCCCACATTGCAGAATTGCATTGCAGTCTTGGACTGCAGCAGAAGCCAGATTGCGTTCTCTTTGGTCCTTGAAATAGAGAAAGAAGAACAAGCTTTAACTTGCCTTCTCTTACTGGGGATGACACCTCTCCCCTCCTCCTCCCCCAGAGCATTCAGTCGTCTCGCCTGCCACCACTCGTCATCGCTAGCGTTGGTCACGTGAAGGATATCACCATACTTGAAACTGAGGCCTTGACTGGGCAGACCGCTGTCTTTTGTTTTATCGTAATCAAACAACGCCCTAGAGAAAGACAAACACCTTAATTACAAGATATATCCTCCACAATAAGCTGGTTTTTCGATAAAATGGAATTCACTCCTTGTGTGGTTAAAATATGCAAAACAGACACACGCGGAACTGATCAGACATTACCCAGATTCGGGTAAAGGACTGTCATCGGGATGAAATCCGCAACCGTATACTCCCTCCCGTTTTCCCCCGGGTGGGTGGGGGAGGGTGGATACCGCTACATGTGGGCTATAATCTTTATGGTCATCAATCAGACGGCGTTTCGAGGAGGATAACGATAGAAAGCGAAACGTCAACGAAATGTTTTTCTTCATTTCCCACTTCCGCGCTTAAATGATAACCTAAAGAGTGGAACTCCACCCTGCACATGGAAAGGGGGCGACTGGTTTCGCCCTTTTTCCACTTCAGTGGCAAGATATCCGTGATTGCGGCCGGATGCATGAACAAGGCAACCATTTTCACCCACGAACATGCCTATTCCGGATTCTCAGACTGCCAGGTGTTCAAACGAATGAAAAAAAAAAAGCGCAAACAAGAGAACACATCGGAGAAAACAAGTCCTCTTCTTTCAAACGTTCGACGTTTTCCATTCCCTCCGCTAGCACAATCTAACAGCTTACAACAGGATACCCACGCTCTGACCAAGGATAACATAAACCAGGGTTCCCAAGCGTTTAAGATGTCTCTACTAGGATCCTGCTAACAAGACGTTCGAAGTCGAAAGAAAAAAACAGGAAGACAAAGTCATGAGAGGCGTTCAACTTTAGAGAAAACAGCAACAAACTTGGTGCCCCTTCCTGGTTTGTTTGTCGCGAGCCAGAACAAATGAAAGAAAACTAGGCGGAGAATTTATTTTGATTGTGATTTGTGTTGGGATGGATTTTTAGAAATCGGATTAGCGAAAGCCTTCAATACTGATTGACATCGACTAGCTCCAAAGCAAAAAGTTCACATACATTGACTGATCAACGACAGATAACGAAAGCTGTGGTACTGTTTATTATGCTATACAAGGTGGTTCTAACTTTTGAGACTGTTGATGAAATCCTAAAGTATAACCATTCAAATGAAAGCTACTGAACAGTACTTTCCTGGGGTGCTGTTTATTATGCTGTATAAGGTGGTTCTAACTAACGGCGTCTGTGTGCCACCATTCAAATGAAAGATATTCAGTCATTTTTGTGGTTCTGTTCGTGTTTTCGAGATTTCCCAAACTCTCTCAGCCCAAACTTTCCATTAATACTTTCTTTCTTTGACCATTTTACGACGTTGTTCCCACCTCGTAGACAGAATTAAAAACAATTACGTCACTACTTACGTTCACCGTTCGTAAACCGTCTCAATCTGCTTTAATTTAAACAATGTTTTTTCCTTTATGGTTTATTATCACCTCTTTGGTGTTTGTCTACCTAAATAAACACTTCTTGACGACTTTGTTCCCACCTCGAAGACGGAATTAAAAACAATTACGTTACTACTTAAGTTCACCGTTCGTAAACCGTCTCAATCTGCTTTAATTTAAACAATGTTTGTTCCTTTATGGTTTATTATCACCTCTTTGGTGTTTGTCTACCTAAACAAACACTTCTTTTCAAGTTTTCTTCAATGTATAAAATTCGCCGATCCCAATCCGAACGATTCCATCTATCCTAATGAGGTTTGGCGTTCGGTATAAAGAAAATTCAGAGTGTTAAACATAACTTTCGTTTAGCATCGCTTTATCTTTATGTTGACCGTTAAAAATCTACAACTATATACGAAGAGATGCTACGCAAACGTTATACTCCACCAAAACCTTCCATTATATTATTATTATGGTGATACTAACTATAATGAAATAAAAGGAAATGCATGAAAATGGCAAGAAACAACATAATCAAGTTTGGAAACAAAGGAATCAGCCCCCAAACCACAAAATCCGATTACACCCAAAAAGAAATTACTTCAGATTTAACCTTTTCATATCATGACAGAAAGGAAGCTTATTGAATACCAAAAGAAAACGGACCACCCTTCAACTCAAAATGATGGCGAGATAGTAGTGGGAAATATATATCAATCAAAAAGAACAATGTGAACAATTGAAAACACTTAAAAATTTCGACTGGCAAAAACTTAAGAAGCGATCAATACCAAAACAGTACTTTGCAATAGCTTTCATCTGAGTGGCCCAACTTTAGGATTTCACCCACGGACTAATAAGTTAAAACATTTTAAGATATTACACGGCTCATGTTGTCATTCTCGGAGCAACAGAACTACGAGATAAACTAACTTAAATAGGTTAAATCATCCACAAATTGAAGCAACAGTGTTTATCACGAGTTAATCCAATTTGCAACGCAAAAGCGTTCAAATTAGAGTAGTCACGCATTTCGATCGAATGTTTGGTAAATAACGCAACAGGGGAGGTTGCATCATTTGGGAATGTCACGCAAGAGTAAACCTGCCTTCACATAATCCAAACACTCCCTTATATTACACACTATACTCTCCTTCATTCCACCGGTCTGTGGTTTTAATTCTTGAGAGCGGGATTAAAGTTAACGACCATGAAAATTAATATTTTCACAACAGTTAGAAAAGTCTCTCGATTCATTGACAACACAGGGCACCAGGACACTCGAATCAGTGTCCGTGAGTGCTCACTATAACAGCATGAAAATTATTCACACCCGCGACTGGAGAAAATGACGAGTATTTCAAGAATGTAGTTGACATAACATCGAACATTACAATTTAAACATCATTCATGGGGGTCTATAAAGAAACGCTCAACGTATTCCAGATGGCTATTTTGAAATCTAAAGTCTGAGAAAACCACTCGTTCGTATCACAAACCGGCGATCCTAACAATATATATTGTAAGCGGTTCTTGGTATAATATCCTGGGAAGGTATAACTCAAAGTGAACCATACAAAGATGCCCGTATTATCAAGTCACATGAAAACGATATGACGAGAAACATAAGGCAGAGTTGTTTACGATGAAACGAGCTAACAAGCAGTTGAAAAATGTATGGTTGTCGTTCGTTGAGTTCCTTACCTTACGTAAAGCTGCCGTTTAACAGACGTTCGTAGAGTTCCTGGGCTGCTACTATTCATCATCTTTTCGCGAATATCGTGAATTTTTGCTTCAAACTGGTTGTATTCTGTTGAGGAAAGACAGAAGGTTCAGGCGCCCCAAAACATCCACATGAATACGAGAAATCATCGCGCACAATAGTAGGCGAAATCACTAAACAAGAATGCGCGACTGACTAACTGCAATATGCAAATTGCCCCAGAGACATGCTTTACACATACATAAACACATGCTGAAGTCTAGTTCCCCAATTAGCAAGCGTCAGAAGTACTCGCTAAAACTTTAAAAACAGATCCACCAAGATAAACGCCCAAGAAGATTAACAAATGTAACGCAATAATCCCGTTTCGTAATCGGCGTCTTGATGTAAGAAACTCGTGGTCGTGAATCGCCAATTGAATCCAATATCAGTAATGTGTGCGGAGCAAGCGAGGACAAGCCGAATAACCGCGATTCCGCTTTCTGTTAAGTGGCTATCCGCTCCGATCTGTAGCGATGACAGACGGCGGAGTTTAAACTAACAATCTCCAACTTTGGCGAAAATATAATGCCTTTTCTCCATTCATATTTAATGGCATATCAAGGCGTATTCATCCTGAGTCTTGAGGCCATTGTTAATCGATTCGCAACAGACCACAAAACGCACCAGCCGATTGAAAAACAAAACATATTGTTCACAAATAAAAATATCACTCGAGTACATAATCCTTAGCTTTGGTATGACGTCTATTCGCTTCCCCTGCTCCCATGGCTACCACATGGCGAGTAAAAACAGCACAATAAAAAAGATAACAATATGGAAATATAAGTCCATTTTGAAACACACTGCTAAATTGATTTTCCATTTTCTTAATACGCATTGCTAATGAACCTTGAATATTCAGCGTTTAAAGAAAGTCGCTGAAATGTTAGTTAACAGTTTGTATGACATTTTCTTGACATGAAACGTCATGAGAATGTCTTTTTCGAAAAGGTTAAAGATATTATTACCGCTCTTTTTAATCGGAAATAGAAACAGTGTACAAGAACCATAAATGCCAGGAACAGCCGCGAAGCTAAAGCAAAAATACGCTTGTTTTCGTAAAGTTGAACGATTTTGATTTTTAAGTCCAAGACGACGAAAAACAAAACTTAAATAAAATAAAATAAATTCACACCCCCAAAAAATTAATCCTAGAAGGAGAAATTAAACGATTTACATTTGAATTTAATGAAAACCCGTCTTTCTCCAAATGTATCCACGTCTCGCTTAAAAACCACCTTGCTATTTAAAGTACTGAATACGATAACCAACAGAACAAGACGATGTATTTTATAATAGCGACGTTTTTTCTTTATTTTGTCGTTCCGCTGAAAATTAATTGCACAAACATCTCATAAATCCAGGAAGTCTAAAAATAAATCCAACTTGTAACAAAAACAAAATAAACTTCCCTATTCTAAAAACAACCGCCAACACCTTTTTGTAGTAAATTACACGCAGTGATATTTATAAATATTTCACGCGGGAAGTCTTGCTCGAACAAATCAAATGTGCACACTTAGATCGACTGTAACTTTGGAGGGAGATGAGACGAAATACGATAAAACACAAAATTAGCCATAAAGATCTTGTGGCCGTTGTCGAATTTATGCCAGCTTAAAATCTGTGTTATGCTGTCTGGATGAAAGAGATAGTGAAAAAAAGTGTATTCTGAACTGTGAAACGTGTAAGATGAAAAATGCGTGTTAACTTGAAAGCGAAGAGTGAGAAAGCGTGAAAAATCAATAAAGCGTGTTAGCGACACCAGAGATTTAAAAAGGCATATTTAGATTGTCGAGACGTCTAAATGCAGAAACGATGCATTTAAAGTTCGAAAAACGGATTGAGTTTGTTTTTATGCCATTCATTTCTTTAAGCACATAGCATTTAAATACATCTTTTTAATACGCCAATTGGCGAGATATAATTTCTGTGCAAAATTCATTTTTTGCAATCCGTAAAATCGGTGCACTAACAACCTGACGGTCTCAATGTTATTCCCGCGCCCGAAAAAATAAGATAGCGCATATTTTATCAACCAAATAAGTTATGAGTTTGCTTACCTTCAGGTTTATACTGAGCAACAATCGCCACAGTGCTACCAGCGCCTTTCAAGGCAGCTGCAGCTTTCTCATGTGTTGCGTCCAGCAAATCAACATCATTTACCTGAAGACAAATAATCCAGTATCAAAAATTAGAGAATTTTCCACTTATGGGTATATATGTATCTTCTGGAATAATCTCAAATCACTAACAATTTTAATTAAACTGTAAATTTAGAAATATCTTGGACACCTGAGGGGGGAATAAATATATACGAAATCTCGCGCTCGAATTTTCAAATGGGGTTAAAAAGACTCGGATTTCCTCACCGCGGCAATTTGCAAAATTACGCTTCATTGTTTGTAGATCGGGTTTCGCTATCTATAATTCATCACACGAGTCTAAGCCATGGTAGAGTATATTTCAAGGGAACAATTAAAGGCGAAAAAACTCTCCATTGATTTGAACACGTTGTGATTAAAATTTCATGTAAATTGCGACAATATTAGCCCGATTTTGATAAGTTTACACAAGAAAAAAGTATCTCTTTCGGATTTTTGGTCATCCAGAGAGATATGTTCCGAGGATAACTATAATCCGTGAAAATAAATTTTAACTGTAGTACCGAGAATAGTTTTATAACATAAACTACAATTTTAATGAAATATGAAAGGCATTCAATGACGTTTCAAATGGTAACTCTAAGAATTAACAGTAGAGCTTCCTTTTTTTGTCTCACAAGACCAACAAGATCTGAATTGTAAATTGTACAAATACAAGTTTAATCAGAATGGCATGTACCAGGCTATCGGTACACCACAACGATTCCTCTATCTCTGTGGGATAACACTGTGAACTGTGAAGCGAACACGCATGGAGGGGATTTCCATGTGCGCTAACGAATTTCGCTTCCGTTATCCTTGAGAAAGATGGACTGTTCGTAGTTGAATGCTGGTTGATTTTCCCACATGCAAACTTGGTCGCAGCGTGCTCACTGTGGGCCACTTTTATTGTGGAGGAGCATGCAACTGAGCAATGCACTTGCAAGTGTTTGACGGTTTGAGAGGAAAGAATAAAAGCAGGGCGTCACGATGAAAAAAACGACATGAAAAAAAAATACTATAGTAACAAATAAAAAAATTCGAGCGATTCTGTGATTGGTTATGTGAAATCCAGAAATAAAATTTGCCATTTCACAAAAGTATGACAAAGAAAAGAAGAATAAATGATAAATTACGGAAGCCATTAGCGCATATTGAAGTTCTCAACCAAAACTGTTTGTTCAGCATTCGGATATTTACTCATCGTTTACATTTCATACTGACTAAAAGAGCAGCCCATCTTAAAAACCTTTGAGCCCCAATATTAACATCCATATTCTTCTCCCTATTCTCGATATATATTTCTTATGTTGCTAGTTAGGAGAATTTGATTAAAAATCTAGACTTCTCATCTTTGGTGATCCTTTCCTTTATTCTCAGGATCTGTATGTTTGATCAAGCAGTAATTCTGTAAGGAGAAATTAGATGCTTGTCACTGTCACTACTGGGGCTTAAAGGATTAATACAAGCGAAAATCGTTCTGTAAATGTTTGACCAAGGCCTCAGACTTTCAGAGTAAGCATACTTTTAACCAATTAGAAACAAATTCCAAACCAATCTCAATTGGCATTTGTGCATTTTCCTGTGCCTCACATTCTGATTGGTTCGCTGTGTTAGTTGTGTCTGTTGTCAGTGGTCAGAATGATTACTTTGGTACTTAGTCTGCATAACAGCCGTAAACGGAGATGGGGAAAGGAAGCGAGAACGCGGGAGAAAAATGGGGGTCTGGGGGCTAGGGACGAGTCCATTTTTCTCCCGCGTTCGTCGCTCCCCTTCTCCATCCCCGTTTACGCCTGCTACGCAGGCTATTTGCTACTTGGAAAGTTACTAAATTCTGTTTGACTAAACATTTGTCTTACCGCTAGAATTTGATCTCCTCTTCTAAGTTCTCCACTCAAATCAGCCACACCTCCAGCCAGGATAAATGAAATAAAAATCCCTTCACCATCCTCGCCTCCAACAATGTTGAACCCGAGTCCTGTGGGACCCTTGTTCAGGACTACTTTCCTGGGCTCCCTGTGAAGGAAGAGATTTAAAGTCAACACTAAATGCAAAACAACTCGTCCTAGAGCCAAGCCCCCTGTTCTTGTAACAAGTAAGCCTACAAACAGTTATAACTTTTCTTCAATCACAGAGGAACACGTGGGCAATAACAGCTGCTTGCATCTAGTAACATTGCTGTAGAAAGTTACTAAAAAGTTATCTCCAGTGGTTTGGTTTGCTATGATGTACAAGGTGGATGAAATCGTAATGTGAGACAATTCTTTGAACTCTTTAAGCCTTACCACTTACCAGTGACGAAAGTGAATTTTTTTTAGTTTACATCATCACAACTAGTTCAAACATTCAAGGGATGAGAATAAAGGAAGTGATCACCAAGGATAAGTCGTCTTGATATTTAGACAAATTCTTCTTACTTGTTCCATAAGAAATGTATGGAGAACAGTAGGGAGAATATATATTCAAAAAGCAAAACACTTGAACATAAGCACGAATTCCCTTCTTCCTTGAACATCACTTGACCCTTGAAGCCCTGATGTAAAAATGCATATTCTCCTTACTGTTCTCCAGACTTTTCTTATGGAACTAGAAAGGAGAATTTGTCTAAATATCAAGACATTTTATTCCTGTCACTTGAATGTTTGAACAACTAGTAACGATATATAGAGAAAGTCCATTTTCGTCACTGTTAGGGGCTAAAGGGTTAAAGAAAAGACACTGCAAGTTCTCTCTCTTGGTACTAATAATACTGTTTATTTCTTCAACTTTTTCCAGGCGGGAAACACACTCAGGAGGTAAAATGCTAGGAATTTTGAGGGACTTTCTTAGCAGTCCTTACCTTGTGAAGCCGTCATCCTCTGGCACTGCTGGTGCTTGGGGCTTCTTTAAACTGTTTGTATGTTCTCTTGGCAAAGTATCCTCCCGTGGGGCTGGGGGAGGGGAGGGTGGTGTGGTTGTTGTCGGTTTCTCGTCCCGAGGAGGGGATGGTGGCGGAGGTGGAACTATGACAGAACGTGAAAATCAATTTTTTGCACACTCAGGTTAATTTAAAATCAAAACTTGTTACCATTGACCAGCTTTGAACCCAAAAATTGTTTGACATAAAGGCAGTTTAAGATAACCAACTGTAAATAAGTGAGAACATCAGCCAAGGGAGTGCAATACTAACCCTTTACACTCAAACTAAGAAAACTATGAACACTGAAAATATTTCTGGAATGTTCATTGTGTTTTGACCAATCACGTGCAAGAACTTGTAACCTGAGAAAACAAATGGGTTACTCAGTCACGGAACAGATTTGGTTCTCAATTTGTTTCGAAAGACCTCAAGATTAAACTTCATCTTAACTTACAGGAATTTACATTCTTATTTCTTCCACTTGTACTACGGGAGCAAAAAGTGTTTGAGTGGTCTTAGGCTTGTGGCGGCTACATTGTAGCAACGGCCGGGGATTGTCGAAATCGGCGCTCGTTATTCTTCAACAGCCTGGTGTACCGTTGCTAAATTAATCATTTAACACCAGACGCTGTATGGTGTAAGCCTGCCTCAAAAGCATGGATGTTTTGGCCTAAATAAATCGAGTCAGCAGGGCGAATTTTAAGGGGAAAACACTCTACTTTTTACATCGAGGTGAAATAACTGCCACTTGAGTTGCTTTTATTTAAAATGACGTATTAACTGCTAATCGTTGGGTAGGCTGGTCTAAAAATTTTACTTGGCAAAAGTGCTCAAACATACTGTATTTTTGCTTGCATAGTGTATGTGGCTCTTACATAGAAAGGATGCAATTTCAATTCCTGTAAAATAAAGATGAAAATTAAACTTTGAGGTCTTTCGGAACAAATCGAGAACCACCTTGATTCCATGACTGAGAAACCCATTCTTTTTCTGCGGTTACAAGGTCTCGCATGGGATTGGTCAAAACAAACATTCCAGGAATATTTTCAGTGTTCATGGTTTTCTTGGTTTGAGTGTAAGCCCCAATATCCACATGTATATTCTCCTCACTGTTCTCCATATATTTCTTATTTTACTAGTTGGGAGAATTTGATTAAACATCAACACATTTCATGTCTGGTGATCATTTCCTTTATTCTGATAACCTGTATATTTGATCAATTAGTGATATTGCTTTGGCACAAAGGGTTAAAGCAGGGCTATGGTATTGCAGCTCATGTATCACAGAACCCAAGTTTCACAAGGAAAAAAGAAAACATTTCATGTTTCACATATTATGTTTCTCACCAAAAAGATTGGAAATCGCGGTTCACAAAAATACCTTAAACCGCTGTCATAACTGGCTTAATTTATTTACTCACTTGACTGGAGAACATCTTGGTAGCGTGGAGGGGGTATGGCAGCCATGTCAGTGTAGGATATCCCTACTCTGGCTATAACAATCACTACTCTGTCTTTAGTTCTCTTCAGAGCAGCAACAGCATCTTCATGAGTAACATCTACCAGTGATGATTCATTGACCTGCAACAAGTCAGGGAAAAAATATCTATAAAAACTGAAAAACGAAAGAATTTAACAGTTGCTAAGGACTACTTGCATCTTACAAATTAACTGATCGATGACACCAACAAGACAAACAAACAAAAGACACCAAGTAATTTACTAAAAACAGACCAACAAACATTTGACCAATAAAAGACAGATCGAAAAGCACCAATCAGGATTGCAGCCCCACCATCAGGGCTTAACAAAGAGAACCAATAACATCATGACTTCGCTGACCATTCGGGTCACTAACCAGAGATTTAACATCATTTATTCAGAATGACTTCTGCTAAGGTTGTCATCATGTATGACCCCTGGGTTTAAGCCATTTACAAATATATAACAGACTTGAATACAAAGAAAACCAATCCAAATTTAGATGTTTGTCAAGAAAGGCTGGGATTCATGTTACAATTATTTTGATATTATTCATTTGTAAGGAAGATAAGCTGTTGCCTCGTTAAGGCCGCGGGTGAGAAACTAGGCCATCAGTATTCATTTATTTAAAGCATATGCACGCAAAATATTCTTTAATGGGCTCTTCAGTAAAACTTTCAGTTTCTGAATCAATAATTTCATGTGGGTTAAATCGTGTGCCACGGATATCTTATGACTTTTAAGCATTTTTAAATAAAAGATACTCTTGAAGTCTGGCTTTTTTTACGTTCAAACGTTAATAGAGACTAATTTTGTGTCCAAGAATACAGCCCGGGTATAGAATTTCCTGAACTAACACATCAGGCAGATAAACTAGATGTATTGTAGATTGTTACAACATTTAAAAGCTTACAACTTTCAGTGGAACTTGAAATCCTATAATCTGGTTCTGTTGTGACACAGTAGAGGTTTTAACTGATCAATGAGTGGTAAAATCAAGGAGTGTTGTCTTCTCTATGAGTAGAAAACTTGGACACAGAGTTGCGTTTTAAGAAATCTTAGTTTTGGGAGCTCATAGCATCGCAAAGAAGCGCAATCTATCAAACGAAAAACAACCTTGTTGTACTTCCACCATTCCCCAAGCTCTCTGCTAAGTTTCAACAGAATCGGCTCCCAAACGTTCAAGATCTAAAGATACTCTTGAAGTCTGGCTTTTTTTACGTTCAAACGTTAATAGAGACTAATTTTGTGTCCAAGAATACAGCCCGGGTATAGAATTTCCTGAACTAACACATCAGGCAGATAAACTAGATGTATTGTAGATTGTTACAACATTTAAAAGCTTACAACTTTCAGTGGAACTTGAAATCCTATAATCTGGTTCTGTTGTGACACAGTAGAGGTTTTAACTGATCAATGAGTGGTAAAATCAAGGAGTGTTGTCTTCTCTATGAGTAGAAAACTTGGACACAGAGTTGCGTTTTAAGAAATCTTAGTTTTGGGAGCTCATAGCATCGCAAAGAAGCGCAATCTATCAAACGAAAAACAACCTTGTTGTACTTCCACCATTCCCCAAGCTCTCTGCTAAGTTTCAACGGAATCGGCTCCCAAACGTTCAAGATCTAAAGTTTTTTAACATAAGAGCTCCACCAAAATTTGCCATATAAATTTATTCACGAGCAGCTTGTCGCCCGCAGCCTTAAAGAAAAGGTAATGTTTGTCACTGACTGATACTTTTTCGACAACATCAAGCGATTTTAAAACTGATGAAGGCTTAAGAGTTAGCAGAAACATCTTAGTACCATAAAAAACATGTGAGTCAGTGACAAACATTAACTTTTCTTCAGCGATAAGCTGCTGCCCGTTCACGTATATCAATGAGTCTTTTGTCAACTGGTGAACTCTGAATTTCAAGGCTCAACCAATGGCTACATTTTTTCACTGCCATCATTCATTGCAGGTGAAGTCTAAAAAAAGAAACTACTATAGTTTAACAGGATCATAAGATCACAGTCCTCCACTCATTAGTTGATTGTGATCGAGTCTGCTTTGCACAGTCTGTTGGTTGTTGTCACATTGATGTTTGTGCAATATAAAACTCATTAAAGTTAAAGTTAAAGTTAAAAGTTGTTGTCACAGTTCTTACTGACAGCAGTAAAAAATGCAATCGTTATTAAAGCTCTGAAGTTCAAAAGTTTGCATGCTATTGGAAGTTACGTGCATAAAAAATGGGTGTGAACAGGCTCCTTTGTTAGGAATAGGCTGTAAAGAAATATTGACGAGTAGAGCAAGCTGGCTGCCAACTGGGATGGGAACAAGGCACCTTCACCCCCTCCCCAGGCCTTGCACTGCTTGCTCCACCCAAGTAATGAATCTCAGAGGCACTGTTACTCACTCTCACGATCTTGTCTCCAACTTGCAGCCGTCCATCCTGCTGAGCTGCTCCTCCATCAATAATTTTAGTAATGTATATGCCGTCATCATTGGGCACGTGTTGGTTACCCTTACCACCCGCAATACTAAAACCAAGACCTGGGCATAAGAAAAAAAAAGATCTCAATCTTGTTTTATTTCTGCAATATAAAAGAAAATTTTAAGACAAGGTACAGTTGCACACAAGCCATAGGATGTTCTCATGACCAGAGCTCAGTTATCTCTAGTTTCTGTAACATAAGGCAACTGAGAGTTTTGCTACCCCCCCCCCCCCTCCCTGGATGGGATGCTAGTCCATTGCACGGTTACCCCCAGCAGCAGGGCTCGAGACTAACTTTTCAGCTTAGTAGCCTGGTGGCCAGTGAGAGGTTTGATTTCACTAGCCAAAATAAATTTTCACTAGCCAGACTTTTTTTGCATAATCTTGTATTGTGTTCAATATGTGTAATTTTTAGCCATATTAAATACTGTAAATATGCCTCTCTGTAATCTCAGAGTGAAGAACTTGAATGTTGACTGTTCTTTCCAACAGTTAAAGATCCTCACCAGCGGAATATAAAGTACTATGTGCCTTAAGGGCAAATTCCCTGGCGCGATGTAGTTCACGCCTCTCTTTTCCATTTCGATCAAATCATGACAAATAACTCGAACAGTTAACCTTCTATGAGCATGTACATCGTATGGAGAAACGTTGGTAAGACAAGACTGACATTGTACAAACGTTGTAAGGTACGGAGAAACATCAAAAAGACAAGAATGATACAGCACTCAACTTACGTACGGAAAAACGTCTACAAGAGAAGACTAGTAAATGAGCAGAAAAAACAAATAAGGTTCGAACTTACTAAGGTACGGAGAAATGTTGAGAAGGCAAATCAAACACGTTGGTTGCGAATGCACTACAGTAGGGAGAAAAGCTGCCAACGTACCAAGATACAGAGACTAACAAAATACGCAACTACTAACTTACGGAGAAACGTTATTGAACAAAACTAATTCCGTAAGAACGTGTGTGACATACAAAAGAACGCCGAATGGACAAACTGAACTATTACAGTGGGACAATAAATTACGGAGAAACGTAAATGAGACAACTAAAATCGTACTAACGTACGGATAAACGTTGACAAGACAAGACTAATACCGTATGAAGATACTAACGTACAGGTGGTACAGAGAAACGCTAAGCAGTGTCGAATTATCTTACGAATGTACTATCACACTGAAAACCTTAGGGAGAGCAGAACAATGTCGTGCGAATGTGCTAACGTAAAAAGAAACGTTGAGAAGGCTAGACTAATAAATCGACGAACCTACTTACGTAGGGAGAAACATTGTGAAGACGTTACATAGTGAGAAACCCTGGAAAGAGAAACTTATTTTACGAACGCAGCAATTAATGGCAAAAAGTCAATAACAGAAGACTAAAGAATTGTGTGAACCTACTAACGTGTAGGCAAATATCATATAGATGCACTAATGGACCTTTCAAGGAAACGTATGGTGAAACGTTCTGAAGACGGCTAATTTCGTTCGAACGTAGAAATGATAGAGAAAACGTTGCCATTTGAGACAAGAATTAGTAGGGAAAAACGTTGAGAGGACAACACAAGTATCATACAAACATTATATCCTTCTACAGAATAAGTTTAAGTTTCTGCTCACTCAATTTGCTTTTGGGATCCGATCATCAGAAGCAATATTTAGTTTGGTTTCCATCCTGTGCTTTAGTGCTTTGAAATTTCTACTAGCCAAAATGGCTCGTGAAAGCGCAGAACTTACTAGCCAAAACGGGATTTCTACTAGTCTGTGACTAGTTGGCTACCGTTAGTCTCGAGCCCTGCAGCAGTATGTCACTGGCACCCATTTATACACCTGGGTGGAGAGAGACAATGTAGAGTAAAGTTTCTTGTCTAAGGAAACAACATGATGGACAGGCCTTGAACCACCAACCTTCAGATCTAGACTGCGAGTAGTCTCTAACTTTGGCGATGCTGATTGTGGGGCAGGCGAAATACACACATGCATGCGTGAAATTACAAGGAAACGCGACATGAAGGGAGCGCTGAAAATTAGAATTTTTGGTGCTCCCCTCGCATCACGTCTCCTTGAAATTTCTCGCACGTGCGTGTGTATTTCGCCCACCCCACAATCGCCACGCCAAAATTAGAGACTACTCGCAGTCTATACAGATCTGAAGTCCAACACGCTAACTCTTACATCACCGCACCCCCAAATTTTAAGACAAGCTGCACAAAAACATTTCCCAGCAATTTCCATGGTTAGATCTGGGCATTATCATTGCCTAAGAAAACACATAAATTACCTTATAGACAGTAAGCACATGACGTCATTGCTGCCGTATTGGTGTAGCCTTTACAAAAGGTTTCTCGTTTGCTCCTTCTGTTATGGTACACCAACATGGCCGCCACACCACTGTCAATTGAATCTCTAAGGATGCACCGACTATGCTCCATATAACAAGATAATAGAATCCTTACCCTTTGTTCCCTTTGTCAGTACTATTTCTTCTGTTTGTTCCCCACCAGTGATGGGTTTAGGTTTTTCTCTCTTCATTGTCTGTGAGTTCAAACAAACACACACATTCCCATTAGTTGCTTTACCGTAAAGGCTCAAAATAACTAATTTGCCAAGTTCATACAAATCAGTCTCATTAGACAGTAGAATAATACAATCACTAAGAATGAACATTCAATTGAAACCTGCTGATACTATGCACTTATTCAATGAGTTGGAGGGCTGGACAGGAAAATATGTGGCTTGAGATCAAAGTGTATGGACCGAGCGCAGGAAGTCTGTGTGCCGTAACCAATAGGAAAATATTTTCCTGATGGGTTTGACCTACCCTAGTCAACAATTTTTTCGTCACACCACCACATGCCACCATTTTTAAGCTTTATTTTCTGACAAAATTTCAAAAAGATGCTTCTGAATATTCAGTGAACGTTTAAGTGCACACAACCTGTCCTGCCCCACACACATTAGATCGCTAATTATTGCATTTTCTACACAATTGAGTCAGTGGCTTGGTTAACACAGAACAATAAATAGTGTCTTATGGTGCATTTCACTAAGCTATTTGAGGTGGTTCTAACTTTTGAGTCTGTGGACAAAATCCTAAAAAGTGACCATTTAAATGAAAGCTACTAAGCAGTACTTACCTGTAGTGCCATTTATTATGCTGCACAAGGTGATTCTAACTTTTGAGTTTGTGGATGAAATCCTAAAGTGTGATCATTCAAATGAAAGCTACTAACCAGTACCTTCCTGTAGTGCCATTTATTCTGCTGCACAAGGTGATTCTAACTTTTGAGTTTGTGGATGAAATCCTAAAGTGTGATCATTCAAATGAAAGCTACTAAGCAGTACTTTCCTGTGGTGCCATTTATTATGCTGCACAAGGTGATTCTAACTTTTGAGTCTGTGGATGAAATCCTAAAGTGTGACCATTCAAATGAAAGCTACTGAGCAGTACTTTCCTGTGGTGCTGTTTATTATGCTGTACAAGGTGGTTCTAACTTTTGAGTCTGTGGATGAAATCCTAAAGTGTGACCATTCAAATGAAAGCTACTGAGCAGTACTTTCCTGTGGTGCTGTTTATTATGCTGTACAAGGTGGTTCTAACTTTTGAGTCTGTGGATGAAATCCTAAAGTGTGACCATTCAAATGAAAGCTACTGAGCAGTACTTTCCTGTGGTGCTGTTTATTATGCTGTACAAGGTGGTTCTAACTTTTGAGTCTGTGGATGAAATCCTAAAGTGTGACCATTCAAATGAAAGCTACTGAGCAGTACTTTCCTGTGGTGCTGTTTATTATGCTGTACAAGGTGGTTCTAACTTTTGAGTCAGGGTGAAATTGACTATTCAAACTGAACCTTTTAAAAAGCACTCTTTTGTTACTCCTAGAGTCACATTGAGGTTATGTGGACTCAACAAACAGTAATTTGATCCAACAACCAGTATTATGTCCATTTCAAGTGTAAGATCAGGGCAGAAAATTACCAGTGTGACGACACCCCCAGCTGCCTTCAAGGCTTGCACGGCATCCTGATGAGTGACATTTACTGTTGACACTTCATTCACAGCTACAATGCAGTCTCCAACACTGGCAAAAAAAAATTATATACATTAACTTTTAACTAAAGGAACTTCAATATTCCACAAATGGTGAAGCTTTACAAACCATAAATCATCTTCTAAAATTTCTCAAGTGTGTTTGTTTATCCTGGGAACACAGAAGATGATGTTCTCAAGACAAACTTCTCATGTCACAAAAAATTATTAGCTTCCAGTGGAAGTAGAATTCATGACCCTCTAGGTACCAGTTGAAGATGCAAATTGCAGTGCAAAGGAAAACTCCTCAGAGCCGCAAATAATCATCACATGTCAGACACTGGGAACAGTCGCTTTCAGTGTTCTGTTAAGGTTTCCCATGATAAATAAATTATTAATCATCACTGGGTGTCTAAATCATAACAAAATTTTATTAAGAAAAGACAAAATTTTTAATGTGGCTTCATTTTACATCTGAACTTCATTGAACAACTAGGTCCTGGATCACAGAGACAAATAATGTGTTAGGTTTTTTGTCTAACAAAACAGACCAGGAACAGCAAACTAACGATTTAAAGTCCAAAGTGCTAACCACTAGGCTACAATGCTTCCACAATAAATTTATTCGTATGACCAAGTGACATCATTCCACCTTATTCAAATACAATTAACACCAATATTTATTATATAGACAAGAGTGTTTTAGTGGAAAATGCACCACTCTTAAAGTTCATACAAAACTACATTCAGGACTCAAGTGACATATTTTCCATATCCTCGCTAAAGAGGATATCAATGACATGGCAGCTTGAAGATATGAATTTTCTTTTCTCGTAGTAAAAACAATATTTTACTCACTTGCTGCGGCAGCACTCATTCATAAAATATTGTTCTTACCACTTGAAAACAAAAATTCATATCCTTGCACCACCGAGTGAAAACCTCTTTATTATATAGACAAGAGTGTTTTAGTAGAAAATAGACCACTCGTAACGTTCATACAAAACTACACCGGGGACTGGAGTGGCATATTTTCCTCACTAGTGAGGATATCGATGACGTCATTTCCCACTCTTACACTGTTGTTTGTGCAAAAACACCCTTGTCCATATAATAAAAAGAAAATTACACAGTGACTTGAAGATATGAATTTTATTTTGTTGTGGCAAAAAACAATATTTTACTCACTTGCTGCGCTTGTTCCTAAAATATGTTTTTACCACTCAAAAATAAAATCCATATCTTCGCACCGCCGTGTTATGTCCTCTATGTATAACAAATTGAGCACTTACTTGAGTCTGCCGTCCTCAGCAGCTGCTCCTCCTTTGATAATTCTCGTGATGTATATTCCAAAGTCATTATCAATGTGAGGATTATCTGTTCCACCACCAATACTGAAGCCTAGTCCAGTGGTGCCCTGAAAAAAAAATTGAGCAAATGGTTTCCAGTTTGCCATGAGCACAAGACTATGGGATCTTAACCCTTCAAGCCCCAACAGTGACAAGCATCTATTTTCTCCTTACAATATCACTACTTGGTTAAAAAAACACAGGTCATGAGAACAAAAGAAATGATCACTAAAGAAAAAATGTCTTGATTTTAAGGAAATTCTACCAACTATTGTTATAATAAATACATGGAGAACAGTGAGGAGAATTTGCTTGCTGATGTTGGGGCTTAAAGGGTTAAAAAAAAAGGAATGTAAAAGGGACCTATACAATTCTAACTTAGGATTATGATAAAATCCTACTGAAGATCCTACAGGATCGTATAGGATTGTAAAGGATCCTACATGATTCTACCAGGAACAAAGAAAAAAAATCCCGATAGGTGCCTAAACTATGACACTCTGCATCAGGACTAACCATTATGCTGCTGCACACATATCAGTTTAATCACCAAGAAATCTAGGTCACTTATGATGATAGCTTCGTATGTGACTTACATACTGCAATACAGTGTCGTTAAATGGGCTTTGGTACCTGTTTTAGTACTTTAAAAGCTATAACACATATTGGACTCAAAGGGAACCCAAAACTGCTCTAACCACTAAGCTACAGAAAGACAGCTGTGTCATTTAATAAGCAGGTAACTTAACTCTTACCCTTTCTAAGATGATGTTTACATATTGGTATTCTGCAGAATCAACCGCACCATTTTCCTGTCAAGGAAAAAAAAATGAACTCAATGGGTAAATCTCCCCACAACAAAACAAAGTAAAAAAACAAGGAGAATTTGTCAACAAGAAAATGGAAGAAATCCCAAAGTGTGACCAGTCAAATGAAAGATATTGTGCAGCTCCAGCCTAGTCCCTAGGCGTTCTCTCTTGACAGCCAATAGTCTGCATGAAGTCTGGGAAAGGGTGGGCAAGGGAACGCCTAGCAAATATTGCCAAAATATCCCTGATTTTAGTGCAATAAAACCCCTGGTTAGATTTTAGTAGTTTCATTACCTAATATTTTGCAAAAGTTGCTCACCGATGGGATAGAATCCAATCATGGAAGTGTCTACCAATTACGGTAAGTTCTAACTTTGTGGAATAACTTTTTTAGTTGTGTTATTTTGCTCGTTGTCGCTTTCTGTTTGAATTTCTATCCTGCACACACTTCATTCAAATTTGCAATGCAGATTTTCATCACAAGGTTATAATTTTTGTAGACCCAGAGTGGGAGTCCGAGTGCGATGTGAAGCTACCCATCCTTTGCGTAACAACGTGAAACGGTATTATCTCATGATCGATTGTAATACACGATCTCTTAAATATTTCATTGTTGTTTAGTGGATCTGGCAATATTTGCTAGGCATTCTCAGCACGTCTCTCTCAGTGACGTCACGGCTCACGGTCCAGGTTTGACCAAGCCGAGAACACCTAAGGACTAGGCTGTTGCAGCTCTTTTTGTCCGGCTGTTTATCATGATGTATAAGTTGCTTCCAGTTAGTAAGTCTAGATAACGTCCTGACAAGATAAAGTTCATGTAGCAGTTTTGCGACAAGGACACTTTTCGGAAAAAAGTCAAATTTGTCAATGGCTGTCAGGGGAAGAGTAAAAACCACAGCACACCAAGGTGGTCCTGGAGGATAGATAGCTTTATTAAGGAGTAAAATCATGGCAGCCCCCGGGCCGGCTGAAATGTGACCTACTTTACAACGTAAATATTAAAAATATATATGAATTTATGATAACTACTATAAAAAAGGTAAAATATAACCTATAATATAATACAAAAAGGGAAACATCAATACTGATAAGACTAATAATTAAAAATTACTACTAATAATTAAAACTGTTTTGTTTGAGGCTGGAGAGAGCCCTTCCAAATTGGTTGATTTTCAATAAGTTTGTTTCCAAACTTTCAGTTCAAGGGTAGTTAGCAAGATATTAACCTGCGATCAGGCTCTATTTTCGTTTCGCTCGGTGAAACATTCAGGCGGGACGGGCGAAACGAAAAATAGAGCCTGATACAATTCTTCTACGGAACGTCTGCCGCCCACTTTTTTGATTGATTGACATTCAACAAAACAGCCAATCAAAATTTCTTCTGCTTGCATGATCCTCGGTATGCAAATTTCTTATAACGGCAATTCGCAAAAAGTCACGCAAATGTTGGCAAAATAAGAAAATCATAGGCTACGAAATATCTTCTAGGCACAAGCACTCAAATTTACACGATTGCTAACTTGAAGGTTCTGGTATTGTACATGGTTGCTCTGTCTGTCGAGCTGAAACTGAATGAAAATTCAAAACACGACGAGGTTGCCATGTACCAAAATATGCTGCATGCTTGAATCCTTTCCCATTTCAGGTGGCATCCGGAAATATTCTCTTCGCATTTCTCACCGATATTCTGTGTAAAAAACCTTGGGCAATTAAGAGAAGTACCTTCAGTTTCATTCTTTAGTAAAGATATAAATAAAACCGTTTATAAACAAAGGAGTATTTTGTAATTTAATGTAGTTCCACAAGTGATAAATATTTGAGATTAGCAGCGAATTTTATCTCTAAACAGCAGCGAATTTTAAAACGAAGAACATTTATTATAAAACTAGTCAGATCCTTTGATGTCATTGTCAGAGATCAATAAAACGACATAAGTGTTAAACAATGAATGAATATAAACTGAAATAGTCATTGCGACTTGATTGCGGCTCTCGCCAAACATCAGTTTACCGTAAGTTTACCGAATTATCAGTTGACTTGTTGATCATTCTTGGCGAAAGATACGTGTTCGTCTGCTGTTCGTTTTGTTTCGTAAAACGCGGAAAAAACCACTACTCTGTTCATGTTATCAATACTAGCTGAAAGCCATCAAATGAAAATTCCGAGACACGATGCGATAAAACGGAATACATACTTCACTGTTGCTATACTTCTCTGCTCCAGGTAAGAGACAGCTTGCGTCAAACCGAACGCCATTCTCAGGAGAGAAAGAAATGGTGACAATTCTCCTAGAACGACGAGAATTTATTAGAGCAACACCTTTTACTTCGGCAGACTTGTTCCTTGGTTGTTCCTTGGCGATGGCGATCGGATCGAAATTGTGAGCGAGACTCGTAGACAATTTACTTCCGTTGACAGCTCTATTATTAAAGGGCCAATCAGATTGCAAGATTCCCGCGGCCAAAATTTGGCCGCCGACATGGACTTCTGTGAGAGATTGTATCAGGCCCTATTTTAGCGAGCGACCAACGTAAGAGAATATGAGAGCGATGCTAAAATTCGGCCTGATCGCAGGTTAGCAAGATATAAACAACTCTAAAGTTACTTGAACCAATAAAATAACAAACTACTTTTTTATCTTCCCTACTTCATTTCTCTTGGAAAGATAAACACTTTTTGCTTATAAATGCACAACTGACAAAAAATGTAGACATATCACATAAGATTCAAACTTTTGAATGATTTCTGATGCTTATGCTAATGATGCTAATGGTTGAAAAAACAAAGAACTGTAGACAAGGAAATAATTTATGAAAAAGCTTTGGAATCAAGAAAGACTGGATTTTCAAGCTTTACATCATTAAATGATGACCTTGGCAATTCATTGAACAGTAAAAAATTAACATGCAAATATTGCACTACTATCTTTGTGATTTTTTATTGATATGACTGAAAGGAAAGAAAGATATAAGTGCAAATAATCACTAGTGTCTTTCTTTCATATCAATAAAAAAATCTTACACTATAAGTATCTTTTTTGTAAAAACAAACAGGGTTTGCTATCTTAAGTACCTCCCTAGATGGCAGCTGTAGACAGAGGACAAAATTTGCATGGTCAAATTAATTGACAAAAAATATCATACAACCAAACACACACATTGTTTCAAGCAAAGCAGAGTTGCTGAAAAAATCAAGATATACAATATTTCAATTCGTCTAACAGTATTTCATAGATCAGTGTAATTCAAATTTCTTTAGAACATAAATAAACATAAGTCTACTTAGCCTTATAAAAATTCAGAACAGAACTGTGGTTTTGATTTACATTACATAATTAAACACACTCCCTTGTTGCCTGATTATAAGCTATTCAGTTGTTAAGAGCAGAAGCAAACAGACAAGAGAGTGCTTACCACTATTTTATAAAAGGATCACTGCAGTAAAAATATGCCATTTTTCAAGATTTTCCAGAATGGAAAACAATGAAAACACATAGCACCACAGCAAAGTCATGATTAATAGCTTTCACTTGAACGGTCACACTCTAGAATTTATCCTTAGACTTGAATTTTAGCCCCTCCTGCACCATATTTTATGATACGAGATTTGACTCTAGTTAAGGGAGGTTTTAGCTTTTCAAATCACTCAACTTTTGCCCAGAATTTCAATGTGTAATTATCACGAAACTCCTTCACTCTGATAACGGATTGTTGTAATAACCACAAGCTCTCTTATCTCAGTGTGATTAAACAATGCTACACCATTATTCATAAAACATTGAAAAATGTTTTTCTGCGTTTTTGACTGACTTACCACAACTCCATCAACGTGAGTTGTTTCTGTGGTTGTTTTGCTCTGTAAGAGAGTACAATAACAAACAAAACACATCAAGTTTAGAAAGAAAGCAAATAACTTTAGAACAACATGACACAGCACAGTGAATTCATTCTCATAAAATATAAATACCCAGCCAAAATTAGTGCATGATTTCAGCAAATTCTTCATTCTGGACTCTAAACTATATGCTTATGAATTTCTTTATTTTGCTGGCATTTTCAAACTGATCAAGAAAGTCACAAGATGTTTTCAAGTGCAATTCGATCACATGCCAGACTTTAAGCTTCACTAAATATCATGAACTATGCATGATAATAAGCCAATTATGTCAAAATATTATGCAACCAAGACGAACCACCCGTTTACATAATTACTAGATAGGATTAATAATTCAGGTCTTGGTGAACAAATTAACAAATAAAACTCAATGTGAAAAGATTTATTCTGAAGTGAAAAATATCCGAAGTGAGAATAGAGTGACGTATAACCACAGAAACTTCCTTGTTAGACAAAAATCCATTCCTCGTTGAATAACAACAGAACAGAAAAACATCAATTACGATAGAAGGCATAATGGTCTTGGCAATAAAACGACTTTAGCTATTTTTTGCCCCCCCCCCCCCCCCCTGAGTGAGTGAAATTCTGTAAAGCCAACAACTAAATTCTCAATACATATATCAGTGTGCTGTCAACTTGACTAGTAATGAGATTAAACAAATCCATCTTAAGTAGGGGGTTCCATGCTGATGCATCACAAAATTGTCTGAATAAAATCAGCTTAATTTTAACCCATTTCAGAAGAATCCATTTGTGAAGCATCTAGAAGTAAATCTGTTATTCAAGTGTCTGGAAAATAATTGTTAGTTATTTAATTCTCTGACACAGCTTCTGTTAGGTGTGATAAACTTTAGAACTAATAAAATTTTTTTAGTGTGAATTTAACCTTTTATACAGTTGAACCTCTCTAATACAGACACCAAAGGGACAGAGCAAAGTGTTCGTATTAGAGAGGTGTCCGCTTTATAGAGGTCACCACGATGACGTCACTTTTATCACTCCACTTACAGTTTTAAGTGTTCAGTAGCTAAAACCAGGCTCACACTCGTCTTTTAACTGCATTTAAATTTATTAATTCACAGTACAAAGACACTGTCTTTCAGTAGCATACAGCATTGTACATCTCAGCTACAAAGTAAGTACACAAATCACTGTTTTAAAACGAAACGAGCTACAGCGCAATGCTGCATGTAAAAAGTAATGTAAAGTACAATTCTGAAAGTGTTTTTTGCTATTTTGCAGGTGCAGTAAACAGTAACTAGAGTACAAAATGTAATAGAAAAGATCTTTACGCTATAGTTATTCAAGCCTTAAAAAAGTCGGTTATGTTCCTCTGTACACCTTTCGCAAATTGTTGTTTGATATACAGCAACTGGGCTTTTGAAATCACCTTGCATAGCCCATTCATACACAAACTATCATCACCTGATCACCGCAGTGTCTGTAATAAAGAGGTTAAGTTTACATGAATTTACTCTCTGGGGCCGAGATTTAGTACCCGTTGTCCGTATTAGAGAGAGTCCGTCTTATAGAGGTTTTTTTAAAGAAAATATATGAGAATTTTGTCGGGACATTGGAAACAGTCCACAATAGAGAGGTGTCCGTACCGAGAGGTTCGACTGTAGTCTTTTCTAAATTATTTTGGGGGCTAAAGTCATGGTTTACAACCAATCCCAGACTTTCTTTGAAATAAGTTGAAAATCATATTGTTTTCATGCACTGTTGGTCTCATTCTGGGGTTTAAAAAAAAATAATCACACATGTGATCTTAGTGTTTTTGACCACAAGGTGGTCGACAATACCTGTGATGAATAAATTTAAACCCAGTGACCTTTTGGGTTCTCAGATAATACCTTTTCAGTGACTAGCACAAGGCAAACTGGTTTTTATTTTTTCAGAAAAGGAATTTCTGAGGGCATCTGAAGTGACTGTAAGTTGAAATTCATTCGTTACCAATCTTGTAGTCATTGTATAATTATCTTTTGCATGCAGAGTGAAATTAAATTCAAAAGTTGTCTGGTCGATTAATATTAGCATACTGTCCAATGCTCCACTCCCCTCCCCTACAAAATATCAGCCAAATCATAGTGCAAAATTTGTTTGATCCCCACCCCACCCCCCCCCCCCAACAAAAAAAAATACAATACTGACAACAGCATAAACAATCAGCCTTTTAGAGCTCTGGCACTTTTATTCTTGAAACTTCTACTGGTTCTCACTTACACTGGCCTTGTGTTTGTTAACGTAAGGTCTTCGTTAACCCTCTAAATCCTAATACAGATCAACATCTAATTTCTTCTTTTAACCCATTAATCCCTGATATCATTGTGGATATTCCCCTCCGTATTCTCCAGATATTTTTTATGATACTAGATGGGAGAATTTGATTAAACATCAACACATTTTATCTTTAGTTTGGTGATCACTTCCTGTAAATAGTCATATGATTAAGTGAAGTCCAGTTTGGTCTGCAATCACACAAGCAACTAACAGAATTAGACAACCCTGTAATGGAAGTCCAATTTAATCTTTAGTATGATTACAGGCCTAACCATAACTAAAACAAAATTCTCAAAACTGATTGGCTATCACCAGTCATGATTTGAGCATTAGTAGGACGGTGTAATTGGACAGTGTACACGCCACGCCTAAGTAACTGGACAGTACATGTCAGAGTGTGCGCTCTAATGGATCAGTTACACTTGAATAAGTTCTTTTTTACGTATCTCGCAAATAAAACTGTTGTCTATTCCTTCTCCAGTACATTTTCTCCCTTTTCTTTCCTCGACTTCATGTCGTCCAATTTGGCCTGTAATCATATTCGCGATTAAAAAAACTTTGTTAATCACTCATATGATTACAGACCGAATTGGTCGCCACTCAGTCCAATTACCATTATTTATAGGATGACACCAAATTCTGATACCATTAGTTTTAATCATAACTACATGTATAGCAAAACTCGAAGAAAGAAACAGCCCTAGGTCAAACCTAGTGTTGGGAATCGGTTATGATTTCACAATCGATCACCAGTAATAATCATATTGCTCCAACTGATCGATCATTGATTATAATCGGATAAATACTCTTTAATAATGCACAGCCTACAAACCACTTGCGATATGTCTAAGTTGTCCTTGGTTTCAGGACTGTCCTTAGCTTAGTGAAATCTGAAATAATACCACACTTTTGACCAGGCTTTTCACCCAGGATAGCTGTGGATTTCCTGGTGCGCAGCCACCATGTTGAAATCAACATAGGCAACATGTAACGGGGAAACATTGAGAGAGGACACTGGGAACAAGCTTGCAATGGGATCAGCTCTGCCTTGGTTCTGTCAATGCTGTGAGCTGTGTTGGTTCTTTGACCTGTTTTGCTTTCACTCCTTATAACGATTGATGTCCCCTAGTAAATTTGGTTTTGTTGCAATTTGTAAGACTATCTGAAATTGATTTACTTTAGGTTGAATGAAAAAAACAAAACTAGCCAGACTGCACTAGCTTATATGGTAAATGCATAAAATTCCAAAAAGTCATTCTGCTCCAAAAAAATACAAAAACAGACCAGGTATTAAAGGCAAGTCCAGTGGATAGAATTTGCCATATTCCACTCCAAAGAAGACAACAGACAAGACACACCAGGATGTTTAACATGTATTTTGTTATCCTTGCATTTCTCGCATTAATGTATCCAGTTTTTGCAACAATCGATTATGCATGAAGTGCAATCGAACGTTGCTACAGCACTAGTCAAACTGTTTGGTGAACGAGAAAAAAAAACCGATTCTTTTAAACTCAAAGACATATGAAAGCAGGGACCCACTCAAGTACACGTGTCCTGTTACTGAGGCATGAAGAGTACATGGTCCTATTGATGCTCAAATCAGGGCTGCTAATAGCTCATAAAATTTGAGAATTTTGTTTAAGTGATTCAACTCTTGAGTTAAAGTAAAAAATTAATCAATGAATCAAATGATCAGTGCCTTTGCTAAGACCATAATAAAATAGAAGTCACAAAAGGAGAGTGGTCGTAGGGCACGGTTCCACTGCAAATGTTACTAACCTGGAAACTTTCTTGTTGAACACTTTGAACAATACTTGATGTTATCATGGGAGATGGTACTGTTTCTCCATTTACTCCACCCTGGAAAACAAGAAAAATTCATACACTTGTCAATAGGTGCTTTCTTCCCTTCGTAAGGAATTTTTGGTGATAAGCAGGGATACTGTAAGTGCAAGCATAAAGGCAAGCACAAGAAAAGGAAATCTTTCGATTTTTCTTTTGCTTGCACTTATGTTTCTGTCACTGCCTTGCCTGTGTAAACCACAATACCGCAAACACAAGTTCAAGCACGAGACAGAAAACAGTGTCAACTAAATTGGACTTGCATCAAGAACAGACAGTCACTGTTTAACCCTCAGCATCATTACATAAATTCTCCTTACTGGTCTCCATGTATTTTCATTTTTGTTGAATACTAGTTGGGAGAACTTGTTTCAACATCGAGACAGTTCATCTTCAGCGATCAAATCCTTAATTGTCATGACCTGTATGTGTTTTAATGCACTGATATGATGAGAAATTTGATGCTGATCACTACTGCGGCTTAAAGGGTTAAAAGTACTATGCCACTATGCCACCTTGCAGTACAGTTTCCATTATGTATCACTTGTATAAACATCCAAACTTAACACTTGAGCTTGCCTTGTACATATAAACCAGCCTTTAACCCTTTAAACCCTAATACCAACATGCATATTCTCCTTACTGGCTTACGGTACAAGTTCGGAGAATCTCCTTAAACATCAAGACAATTTATCATTTTATCTTTGGTGATCATTCCTTTATTCTCTCGTAAACGATGTGAGGTACTGCGTAGCACGTCCGTAATGAAAGTAGAAATTCTTAAATTGTATGTGAGAGTGCTGTGAAGCGAGCAAACGCCCTATTGAATTTCTCCCCGCCACATGGTCTTAAAAAGGAAATTAGGGATTAATACTGAGGAACAAAGAAAAATCTCTGACCCTGGCAGGATTTGACCCACAACCTCGGATCACCATCACTTTAACCAACTGAGCTACGAGGCCAAGTTGGGAGCAAGTCGTGGCAATGGAAATGCGTGTATTTTTTACAATATACTGAAATTTATAATGGAACATACCGGCAGGATGGAGGCTAAAAAGATGACTTAACTACTTAATTACCCCACCCCCTTAAAAAAAATAACACCTTAAACACATTACCTCCTCCCACCCAGAAAAAAAAAATCCAGCTGGGAAGAACTCTTTAGTTTGATTTCCAACTAGAATAATCATCATCAGTTACCATTATTACACTTTTCAATGAACTGATAAGAGTCAGATAAAAGTAATGTTCTACATTGAGTATCTATTCACACCACAATAAACAATTAAACCTGGTTACTGTGGATGCAGAATCTTGAAGTAACGTATTGAGAACCAAAGTTTAATTCACCCTTTCACTCCCAACAGTGCCTAAAATGAAAATTTAAAACAAATCCCAAATTTCATTTTGTAAAATACTTAAATATAAACAGTACCATGTGAAAGTACTGCTAATGAGGTTTCATTTGAATGGTAACACTATAGGATTTCATCCACAGACTCAGAAGTTAGAACCACCTTAATGTGACCATTACTGACTCTGGGAGTGAAAGGGTTAACGAGAAGATATATGCCCACTTTGAAAGACACAATTTGTGGACAGTGACATCTCTACGACTCAGCCTGAACCAGTTGTACGGAATGATTGTTTTTCACACCTGCACAAAAAAGGTATTGGGTGCATGTGTGAACACAACCTCAGATTAATAGAGCCAGACAAAAAATTGGCTATGATTCACAATGAAAATGCTTGCCTCAGATTGAATTCTGCCAAAATTCACAGAGATTTTAAAAACTGTAGAAGCTTGCACAATATATTCCAGACAGAACCTTTACTTTCTACACATATATTCTTACTGTCTGGAAAAAAAAATGATCATTAATTTCTCAGACAGCTGAAATCTTGTTGATCTCAAAACTCAACATAAAATATGAGGCACCTGTTCCAGCATTTCAATATCTTAAGTTTTCATTTTGAATACTTTGGAGTTTGAACATAACTTCTTTTTATTTGTATCGCTTTTGAGAAATAAAAAATCACACCAAAATGTATTGGTGTTGGGAACTGTAAAATGTTTTGGCTTGTAAGAAAAATATTTAGCAATTATGTATCAACAGAAATTTGCATAAATATTTTTCTTTTTGCCTCTGATGTCTAGAATATAAAAATACAAAGAACAGATTTATGGAAAGGAATAGACAGAATTTACAACACTGAATACACAAGATCCAAAGCAAAAAATTAAAATGATACAAAATGAAGGATTTGTGTATAAAAATTTCACCGGCAAATGACTCAATTACCAGTTTGGTAAATCTGTGGGAATGACAGTAGCACTGCCCAAGATCATGATAAAATTAACTCTTGATAAAGAGATTGCATGCAACTGTGTTATACAACAAGAGGTAATTCTAATATCCACTATAACTATAAAGCAGCAATGTCTATTCTTCAACACATGACCAATATTTCGGATCTCGAAAACACGCAAAGGTGATCAAACGTTTCTGAAAATACACCTTGCAGTCATGCTTTAAGTGATGACAACAAAATGCCAAAATGGTTCGTTAACTTGGTACAACTCATTACGAAATAAACTTCAAAATGTCAATGATAGCTACTCCGAAATTTCACCCCGATTATTTTTCTCTCAGGAAATTTTATCACCTAAATAAGTAGCTTTCATGTGTGCATTCGGTCATACCTTGTCGAAATCTGCGTAGCTTGGTGGTTCTTCAACCGGTGAATTACTCTCCCATCTCTGTACGGCTTCTTCGGTTTCCTCAGCTTTTTGATCAGGTGTTTTCGAATCGTCCAACAATGTGGTTTCGTAGAACTCTTGTATATCTGAATTTTAATAACAGCATAAAATCATTACGCTTGACAACAAAACAGCGAGGGGCATTCAAAAATATTGCAAAAGCGAACTTCTAATATTTCTTCGACAAGTTCTCGTCTGCTTTCACAAGATCATTCAACGATGCGAGATTGTCACGGTAACTACAATTGAAAATCAACTCTAAATCTAAGCCTTAAAATTATCATTCTTGGGAACAAATTAATAAATACTTTTCACTAATATAACGCCACGAAATGCAAACATCAAACCAAGCTCACCTAAAAGTGCCAAGAAAAGATGACTCTGAAATATCCGAATTACTCTTTCTATGGCGGTACGTAGGGCTCTGTCTTGCGGCTTGTTTAACTTTTCATAGTAGCTTTCCAGCAGCTCGAGAGCTTTATTGGCATCTACAGGAATTACATTTGAATTTCATTAGAGCTTTCACAACGAAGCAGTTATTTTGAGTTGATATGATCACAGCCTGCAAAATCCACATGAAGCAAGGCACGGATCGAACACCTACCTTCCTTGCGAACAGGCATGGTTCGCCGTTTGCCTCCAGCCAAATGCGAACAACAAAAAACAGAAAGTAAAACGAAAAGCTAGTTTTGAATGTCCCGGGGCAAACAGACTAAAAAATTCCCCCGTACACGTCCTAAAGGAAGGGTAAATGAAGTTCAAACCGTCTAACCAACATTGGATAGAATCAACATGAACGCCTTTTTGCGTGCCAGCGGCCGCTGACTGAGTCACGTGCCCGTAATCGACCAATTGCGTGTGAGACAAAGGAATGGGTTGCCTCTTGAAATCAATGCTCGTCATTGGCCGCGAGCCGCGGAACTCATGTAGTTAATGATCATAAAATAATAGAAATTTATTATTTATTTAATTTTTTATTTTCTGGTTGCGAACCATGACGGATCGATATTACTTTTCAGAAACCTTCAAGATTTTTTATTCGATTAAGAAAAGGGTTGAAAAAATTTCATTTCAAATTCTTTTGTGATGGAAACGATGCTTACGAAGGTCAAGCAATTCGAGAGTTCGCGTGAACTATTCCTTAACTTTAGGTAGATTAGTAGGTTATAAGGGAAATATGGCTTTTTCCGTGACTTCAACGGGTATTACTGTGAATCAATATTGCATACAATCCCGTTAGTAAACACGCTAATAAGATTAATTGATTAAAACCTGAATAAAGTTTCAAGGTTCGAAAAGGAGAGTCTTTGAAGACCATTTTTACCGTGGACGCAAGAGCCCGAATCCTATGGACGCCCTGGAGCCCAATTTTTCAGTGTTGGAACCCTGCAGGCCCTGCATTTTCAGCCCGGAACTCCGGGCTGAAAATAACCTAAGGTTTATTAGACGACAGCAACCTGAAAGTTTCTCTAACAGATTATACTTCGAGTATAAATTAGTAGTTTCATCATAGTTTAAGATTATAAATTAGTCGTCAGTTTTATAATTAGTTAATTTAAGGTTTTAACAATTTTGTTAACGCAATGCTGAGTTAGCATGTACCTTTGCTGATTCTTATAAAGACAATATTATTTGTCCAAAAGAGCGCTTTCCTGCCGAGTTTTTTTTTTTATATAACTCCTGTAAAGCCACAACCAGCAATCAAAGTATAAAATTAAAATCCAGTTAATAAATACTCAAATAACGAAATGACCCAGGCAGGACATACAACCGGTGCACTGGAAAGCAAGCAACCGCACAAAGTAAATCACCATTGGCTTTGGTTTTGCTTTCAGTATTGTCGGGTAACAAATCACGTTCAGGGTTTGGCTGGTAAGAACACTAAACTCCGTAACTCCTGTTTTTGACCGCCAAGCCAATAACCAGCTTTGAGTTAGACTTCCCCAGAAGTTGAGCTTTTCGGAAACGCGATTTCGGAAGCGCACTACGGGAACCGGAAGTTAGAAGCGAAGGAGGTTTGAGAAAGTCTAGCTTTGAGTTACTATGTCGATTTATTTGATTGAACCCAAACTCCAGTTTTACGCCAGATGTACATTACGTACAATGCATTACTGTTTGTCCTCTGCGGATTACAGAGATATTAGATAATCACGGTTTATAGTACAGGGTCCGGGCATTCAAAGCAGGATTAAGCTTACACTAGTATGGCGTCAACTTAAAGTGAATCATTTCCTGTTGGATTCCTCTAAATTCCGTGTCCTTTTTTACTTTGACTCCTTTGAAAAAGTTTCTTAACAAAGAAACAACAAACGCCTTCAAATAATAGAATAAAAAACCTTTGATAACCTTTAATCCCAGATTAGCCTTATGCATCAGTCAATTCCAACTGCGCCCATGTCCCCCCCCCCCCGGGCTAACCCCCGGGCGTTAGCATTTTTTTTTTCTTGGATGGCAAATTCCCGGGGGTGGGGACACTTTAGCTGCCAAATGCCCCGCGGTGGGGACTAAGGAAGAGGGCAAATGCCCCGCCTCCGGGATCGTACGTCCCCAATCAACACTGCAGCAGTTTTCATTCATTGCACAATAATGCCACTTTCAGCATTTTTTATGTGTGATTTTTCATTTCTGTGGGCCTGCCTCTCAGTCTTATATTGTTTGTAATGGAACTATCCGATGTTTAACATAATAATAAAGTTAGTATAAATGCCAAGCGATGATATTTTAATACTTCAAAGACAACAGAACTACATGAAGTTGATTGTTACTTTAATGTTTTGTTTTAAACAGTTCGCTAGTAAACAAAAATCTTGACATTATAAAAGTCTGTTGTAACGTCATCTGTTGTGAATATTTTAATAATACGCAAAAGTATAAAACGACGATCCCTATACACCTGTTTAGAATTCAATAATTGATCGTAATAGTGCTTAAATCCTTGTTCAAAGAAGTATGCGTACGTCGACTCACGTTGATCGTTCCCGATCTCGCTATATAAAGTCATAGTTGTGCCTTGATAAGCAATGAAGAAATGCATAAAAACGAGAAAACCTCCACAAGTTTGTCCAGTCCTTAACTGACGATCCAATCTGCGACGAACTGCTGGTCCTTTGCAATAAAATCCTCCATGTTTGGATTTCGAGTTGGAAACCACGTGTGTGTCAAAAGCCCGGGGGTAGGTAAATGCCCTCTCAGTCTCTCTCAGCACGTTTCTGAGATACAAGAGAAAAGCAACCAAAAATTGCAACCAACCAACTGACTCATTCAACCAATTCAAACCAATCAGCCATGCAATTGAAACCGAACAAAAAAGTGCAACTAACCAACTACAACCAACAAACCACTTGCATGCAACCGAATGTAAGCAACCAATCAACCGCAACCAACCAACAAACCAATTGTAAGTCGGCAACCAACCAACTGTAACCTGCGATCAGGCCGAATTTTAGCATCGCTCTCATATTCTCTTACGTTGGTCGCTCGCTAAAATAGGGCCTGATACAATCTCTCACAGAAGTTCGTGTCGGCGGCCAAATTTTGGCCGCGGGAATCTCGCAATCTGATTGGCCCTTTAACAATAGAGCCGTCAACGGAAGTAAATTGTCTACGAGTCTCGCTCACAATTTCGATCCAACCGCCATCCCCAAGGAACAACCAAGGAACAAGTCTGCCGAAGTAAAAGGTGTTGCTCTAATAAATTCTCGTCGTTCTAGGAGAATTGTCACCATTTCTTTCCATCCTGAGAATGGTGTTCGGTTTGACGCAAGCTGTCTCTTACCTGGAGCAGAGAAGTATAGCAACAGTGAAATATGTATTCCGTTTTATCGCATCGTGTCTCGGAATTTTCATTTGATGGCTTTCAGCTAGTATTGATAATATGAACAGAGTAGTGGTTGTTTCCGCGTTTTACGAAACAAAACGAACAGCAGACGAACAAGTATCTTTCGCCAAGAATGATCAACAAGTCAACCGATAATTCGGTAAACTTAACGGTAAACTGATGTTTGGCGAGAGCCGCAATCAAGTCGCAATGACGATTTCGGTTTATATTCATTCATTGTTTAACACTTATGTCGTTTTATTGATCTCTGACATTGACATCAAAGGATCTGACTAGTTTTATAATAAATGTTCTTCGTTTTAAAATTCGCTGCTAATCTCAAATATTGTGGAACTAAATTAAATTACAAAATACTCCTTTCTTTATAAACGGTTTTATTTATATCTTTACTAAAGAATGAAACTGAAGGTACTTCTCTTAATTGCCCAAGGTTTTTTACGCAGAAAATCGGTGAGAAACGCAAAGAGAATATTTCCGGATACCACCTGAAATGGGAAAGGATTCAAGCATGCAGCATATTTTGGTACATGGCAGCCTCGTCGTGTTTTGAATTTTCATTCAGTTTCAGCTCAGACAGAGCAACCATGTACAATACCAGAACCTTCAAGTTAGCAATCGTGTAAATTTGAGTGCTTGTGCCTAGAAGATATATCGTAGCCTATGATTTTCTTATTTTGCCGACATTTGCGTGACTTTTTGCGAATTGCCGTTATGGGAAATTTGCATACCGAGGATCGTGCAAGCAGAAGAAATTTTGACTGGCTGTTTTGTTGAATGTCAATCAATCAAAAAAGTGGGCGGCAGACGTTCCGTAGAAGAATTGTATCAGGCTCTATTTTTCGTTTCGCCCGTCCCGCCTGAATGTTTCACCGAGCGAAACGAAAATAGAGCCTGATCGCAGGTTAAACCAACTGCAACCGACAAACTGCAATAAACTAAAAGACTGTAACTACCTCCCCCCACCCCCCTCCCAAATACAACCAACTAAAGGCAACCAAACCACTAACCGACCAGCAGCAACCGACCAACCGTTCTCAACTATCTGGTTTCAACCAACAACTAAATTGCAAACAATCAGCCAATTGCAACTGACCAACAACAACCTACCAACCAACATCAACCAAACCGCCAATTGCGATGAACAAAGCAACTGCGGCCGACCAAATTTAACCAAACCAACCAATTGCAACAAATCGAAGAAACTGCAACCAACCAAATGCAACCAAATGCCCAATTGCAACCAAGCAGGTGCAACCAACCAACCAGTTCCCACTAACAGACCAACTGCAACTAACTAACTCTTTGCAAGCAATAAAGGAACTACAACCGGCCAACTGCAACGAACAAATCGTTTGCAAATCAACCAACCGCAACCAAAATATGCAACCAACCAACCAATTGCGAACAAAGAAACAACTGCAACCGGTTAACCTCCAAAACCTACCCAATTGCCGAATTGCTATCAACCACCCAACTTCAAGCAAAAAAATCAAAGAAAACTTACTAACTGCAACTAATCAACATCTTGCAACCATCGAACCGTTTGCAACCGACCAACTGCAACCAATTTGAAAAGCCAGTAAAACCAACGATCCACAGGAAACCATGCAACCAAGTAATTGCAACCAAGCACACGTCACTGCAACCACCCGCACGTCACTGCAACTAACCAGACGGCACTGCAATCACCCACACTCCACTGCAACGAACCACACGGTACGTCTACTATCCATATACCACTTCAACCAACTACATGTCACTAACACCAATTCAACCAAGCGTCACTGCAACCAAGCACACGTTACTGCCACCAGCCACTTGACACTGCAACCAGGCACACCTCACTGCAACCAACCACACGTCCGAGCAACCCATCACTCGTCACTGCAACCAAAAACACGTCACTGCAACCGACAACACGTCACTGCAGCCAACAACACGTCAATGCAACCCACCACACGTCACTGCAACAAGCCAGACGCCACTGCAACCAATCACACGTCACTGCAACCAACAACACGCAACTGCAACAAACAACACGTCAATGCAACCAACCACAACCTCTGCAACCGACCACATGTCACTTCAACAAGCCAGACGCCACTGCAACCAACAACACGTCACTGAATCCAAGCTCACATCAATGCAACCAACCACAGGTCACTGCAGCCAATCACACGTCACTGCCAAACAACAACACGCCACTGCAACCAATTACACGTCACTGCAACCAATTACACGTCACTGTTACCAACCACACTTCACTGCAACGAACCAGATCTCACTGCAAAAACCAAGGGTGACCAAAACCAACCACTCGCCTTTGTAACCAGCCACACGTCACTGCAAGCCTCCCAACCTTACTTGTACTATCCATACGCCACTGCAACCAGCCACACGTCACTTCCACAAGCCAAATGTCACCGAAACCAAACAATAGGTAACTCCAATTCGATTACATACTAAACATCGCTGCAACTGAGCAGACGTCACTACTACCAACCACACGTCAACGCAACCAACCACTCTTCACTGCAACCAACCTCAAGCCACTGCAACCAACGCAACCAACGTTACACTTTCCCGCAACCAAGTACACCTCACTGCAACCGACCAGTACAACCAACAAGTCACTGCAACCAACCGCACATCACTGCAACGAGCAAAAGTCACTGCAACCAACCACACGTCAGAGCAAACAAGCACAGGTCTCTGCAACCAACCACACGTCACTGCAACAAGGCACAAGTCACTGCAACCAACCACACATCACTGCAACGACCAAAAGTAAAGTCACTGCACCTTCCTTCACTGCAACCAACTCACCATCTGCAACTAAGTAACCAAATGCTCCCATCAAAGCAACCACATTTCACCAACTGCAACAGACTATAACAAATTGCAGCCAACTAACCAACTGCAAACGTCCAATCCAAACCAATTAACCAATTGGGACCAGCAGACAAACTGCGACCAAAGAACCAATTGCAACCAATGTGTTAACTGCACCCAACCAATTCCAGCCAATTACCCAATTACAAGTAACGAAGTAACTGTAACCGACCAACTGAACACACGCAACAAAACAATTGCAACCAAAACCAGCTCCAGTTAATCAATTGCAACTAACGAATCCACTCACCCAACCACCTAAAATCAACTGACTTACTGCAAGCAACAAATCAAACCATTTGTACTAATTAGTCCAATTACAACCAATTAATCATTACCACCCAATGATCAGACTGCAACAATTAAGTCACGGCCCCCAATTAACCTACTGCAAACGACCAGTTCCCGCCAATTAACCAATTTCAACCAACATACAAACAGCAACGATTCGATTTATTGTTCCTTTGGGAGATTTGCATGAGAGCGTAAAAAAATCACGAAATTTACGAAACACGTAAAATGCTTGCTAATAAGTTTTGTTCGGCTAGCCATGAATCTGTCTGCACGTATACAAGATAGAATTCATTTAGTAAAGGTCATTCATGTGATTATCACGTGTGCGCTGTATTGCAGAGACTGTGTCGATTTGAATCGGTCGCGGTACATACGTAACACGACAGTACAACTTTTTGCCCGGAGCATGGTCACAAAAATTGCAATAAAACCTCTTTCTCAGACAATACCATCACTTCTCGATAAGTCTACCATGTCCTTAAGCGTTCCAGGAAATGAACGATGTTATTTAGGGAGAAAACTTTTCACATTTGTCAGCAGTCTCTGATGTATTTCTGAAATCAGTGAAGATTTCGCTCAAGTCGCCAAAAACTAAAAGTTTTAGGGTTCATTTGATCAAGTTGTAAATCTTCCATGAATTTACACGGTTTTGTTCCTTTCGAAAAAGTCTTGAAATGTTTCATGCGAGGCCAAGCATTACAGACAAACTGTATGCTCCCTTGAGTACAAATTTGCGTTCTTCCACCGCAACTTTGCTATTCTGATTGATAGATTGCACTTTGCTCGGAGCAATTTGCAACCGCTGCCTGCTAACAACTTCTGCTCACTTCAGTTTCGAATTTGCGTTGTTTGTCTCGCTTGTTTCCGCTGTAAATTCCTTTTCAATTTGAAAATGTCACTCGGCGTATTGCCTAGTCGGTCGAATAGGTCTGTCATGAGAACGTCAGCGTGATGAAAAGTAAACAACAAACTAAATAAACCAGCAAAACTAAAACATATTCTCCAAAGAAGAACCTTTATCACGACAGCAAATCTTCACAGCTTTTCGCTGAACCAGGGAAATTTCAGTCGTCAGTTTTTCTATCACAAAATATTGATTTTGATATTCTCAGCAAAATTTCTAACTTTAAAAGGAATCTGAACAGTATTCTATAAAAACAAACTTGCTACCAGCGCGAAAAACTTGCTGAGCTTGCAGAAAAATGTCTTTCAGATAATAAAATTTCTTTTATATCTGCTTTATCGCAACAACTAACCTTGCTAGTTTCTAACAGAGCAGTTTTTGTTATAATGAAAGATCCTTTCAACGGTATCTCAAGCCAAGTTTTCAATTTCAAGAGCAATCTGCAGAGGAATCTACGCAAACAAATTTGCAACCTAAAGCGAGCAGAAGTTGGTTACGACATTTTCAAATTGCCCCAAGCGAATCTGTCATTCAAAATACCAATCTTGCGGCGGAAATTTGCAATGTTGGAGGCATAGGAGTTCGGTTTGGCTGTAAAAGGCCCTGATGTAACTGGCTGACACTACAGAAAAAGACATTTCAAGTATTTGCTTGAATTTCCTCATCGGGTGAAAAGGGCTTACAGTGGGTTAAAATTTAGAAATTAAAGTGTTAAACAGTGAGTGTGTTGTTGTTTTGCGCGTGATGCGACGCGTGGCGAACTCTGGCGCACAGTTCAGCTCACCGATAACACTGCTGCGTTCAGCCACTGCTGTGGCGCACAATTCAGCTCACCCATAACAATGCTCCGTTCAGCCATTGCTCGGACATATTTTACCTAGCAACTTCATTTTAAAGACTAATATAATGGTTAAATGGCAGCAAAAAGGGTCTTACTAGATCACACAACGTACTTGAACAATATCGTCGGCTATACCACGATCCAGTACTGATTCCTTTGCCTCTGTCCAGTCTATTTCGCTCTATTTAGTTGCTCTGCAATAGCAACCTAGATTAGAATCAAACCTACTCCGACCAAATTTTGCCAGTGTAACATGGCAGCTAGTTTATGGCTTCCAGCTCAAGACAGGAAAATGACGAATCAAATGCAAGCTCTTCTTCTCGTCCAGCACTTCTTGGCAATGGTCAGTTGTGAAGTGCACCACACGGAACTGCAGGCGAGGAAGACTTTCCTCGCGATTCAGACGGTACTGGCTCTCGCAGCGGGCAGTGAAGTACCCTCCTCCGTTCTTACGGCAAGCTAGCACGGCATTGCTATCAATCTTTCCAGGGCCAGCAGGGATGAATGTCTCCACGATGGGCTCGATGGATTCCAGCTCCGGGGCTTCCACGCTGCATTCCAGGACCTGGTAGTCTCCAGACGAGTGATCGGAATGACGGGTGATCTTGTGCAGCGTCTTCATGTGGCAGCCATTTTCATACTTGATGTTCCTCTCGTACTCGTAGCCGTCTGAGATCTTGAAGAGGTCTTTGGTATCCTCGTGATAGTTGCTGTATGTAGGGTAACCTAAAACGGCTACGATGTCCAGCAGAGAATACCCCAGCAGATGCATGGGGATGTGAAGTAGGCCGGTTGTCGATTTCAGCACAGAACCAAGTATCCCATCGTAAGGACGGCCAACACCTCCTCCTTCTAAACGAAACATCCTTCCGTTGGTGGTGCCGCTGATCGCGGTTTGGTGGCGTAGTTCATCTGGAATTTTACATACACTTGGCATTGCTATGGAGCTGAAATTCACGACACAAACATTCCGTAAGGAACATTGAACTCTGAATTTCTCAGACATGCAGTGGATGATAAGCGAAAAGTGGAGATTTTAACATTCTTTTAAAAGATATGTTCTGGGGCTGGTACAGCTTGTTATAAGAACTCAAACACACTGGCTCACACACACAAACACACCCATACAGCACGGAAAAAACTGAAGCACAAGAACGTAATGTGGACTGCCTGCTTAGGCAGTGAATAAGTAGAAATATCTAAAAGACAACTTACTTTCACGTATACCCGTTCCTTGAAGAGAGCGCCGCAACAAACAAGAAGGTAGGTGTGTGCTGCAGTTTAAAATCACTTAATATATAAGGAACCAATATCACGTGATGTTAATTTGGGTTTAATACATGTGTTAAATTATGATAATACATGCATTAAACAACACAAAAATACTAAACAATAGTTTCATCCTTAGAGGGATGATATAAATATTACTGTCCACCAAAGATAATAGGGAGATACCTTTCCTTTATGAATTAAGTTAATCACTGAACCTACCCTGCAAGCAGAGGTTGCATGGTCGACGTATGTTTCGGGCGACCAAGAAACGTTCGCTTGCATGGAACCATAATGGCTGAACCACAATGGTTCACAGCGTGAGGTGATATTAATTAGCCGTTCATTTCCTTGTTAATGTATGTCGGTTGTCTTAACTGTATTAATAGTGGCCGACATATAACCTGTTATCAGAGCAGTATTTCGTGTTAAATTTTTGAGCTTGCTTGCGAAGTAAAAGCGACGGTGTAGCAAACGCGCCTGGCGATATTTTGATCACTAAAGAACACTATCATCTATTTAGTGTGACTTTGATAGCCAAAATGGCACATTTGTATCAATGGAGACCTAAAAATAATGGCATCGTTTTGTTTAAAATTGTTATTCTAGTGCAGAGAAATCAGTAATAATCGTCTATGACTTTGGCTGGCCAGGATAGAAATGGGTGTCAACCCCAGCCCCCTATAGTGGGCAATACGGGGAAGCTCCGCCCGAAAGCGGTGCCTTCTGTAAGCTCGCAGTACACTAAAAGTAGGGAAATTGCCATTTTACTTTACGAAAGGGTCACAAAATCTGCTGCAAAGTGAAAGGGATGGTGGTTAAAGCTGCGTAGTAGAAGGGTGCCAAATTTTGGCACAAATGACAACGCTAAACGCTGGGAGCCTTTGAGCAACTGAGCCAGAAGGACAGAAAGTTCGGGGAAAATGTGGCGATCATAGGAAATTCTATTGTTGTCGCTTATCCTTGAGGTATAAGAAAGGGGTGCAATTTTGCTCTAGGTATGAAAGGGGTGCCATTTTGGTAAAAATTAGTATAATTAATATTATTAAAGGTCTCCCCGTAGAAAACTTTATTGAGTCTCCCTCCGGCCCCCCGGAGAAAAAGTCGGTCCGATGTTTTAATTCTTCGCCGGAACATAGGACAACCAAGAAACCTCTGCTTGCAGGGTAGTAATTAAAAGTAAATTATGCACTTTTCCGGCTGACCGAAATACCAATAACTCCACGATACTGCAATTTTAAGCAAATGGAATCACTTAACTTCAAGTGCTGTTTATCACCAGCGTCAAAATGATAATACATCGGTGGCTATTTTTAGAATCGAGATGGACTGTGGTCCTGATTTTATTCCTGTTATGAAACATGCAAAAATTTTGTGTTAGAGAAACAGCAAGTGCAAAATAGATTCGTTCACTAAGTTGAGCTCGTCTTGACGAAAATGCATGGGAACGTGGAAAGTAAGTCCACTCTTACTTCAAGTTTACCAGCTTTTAAACACGTGTTTACGCCTGACCCCGATCAAAGGAAAGAAGGCAGCACAAAGAAATGTAGGCAGTCTTTGGCCTTCGTTTCTCAGGAGTTGTGCACAAAAAACAGACTGGTCCTTGCGTCAGGGGCATCCAACGAATTATTTCTGTCAAGCGATAATGTAGAATACCAATTCGAAAGGCATTAACCGTCTTAGGAATTTGGGTTTCATTGTGGTGAAAAACTTAAGTTTACTTTCGCGAAATGTTCCTTAACCCATTGTAACCTGGGAAAATAACTTCCTTTTGTTTTTGGAGGAACAAATAGGTCGTTTATAATAAAGAAATAAGGTCAGCTAACATTGTTGAAGAACAATAATAGTTTGGTAGTTCATTTCCTAAAATGCTTTGCGACTTAAGAATCCAGAACAAATCAATGTGACTTGACTATTGAATCATACATAATTATCCCTTTAATAGGCCGTGAAACAATATGAGAAAATAGGAAATGACATCTCACGTATTTCGCTCACATTTCAGTCCCTTCTGGTGCCCCTGTTGATTGTGCTATATATATCAAACAAAGATCAAACGTTTTTGAATGGCACATCGTGTGTCCAAATTACCTTACATTAACTCACGCGGATATCAAATTGAAGTGTTTCTCATCCCCGACCGAAGAAACAATTCAGCTTCTTTATGACGTAATCTTGACATTGCAGATTTGATTAACCCTGAAAGTCTTTACTCTTTAGTGAATCAGTTCCCAAGAGATCCAGTTCACCTGTCAAGCTTCGTTGGAGAAGCCAACGAACTACAACACCTTTGTGGATATGGACACCTGGGGCCCGGCACTATGTTTTAAAATAAAAATCTATAGAATGGTGGTGTGGCTTTTAGTCCGCAAACCAGCTCGACTTGTTTCGTGAACTTCCAATTTTACTGCTTTACTTTTTAAAATACCACCAAAATTTGAATCTTTAAGGTAAACCTTGCGCTCATAACAAAAAAAAAAACTTTCCGGGCCCGAAAAGTTAACGGGACTTTCGAGAAACGGGCCCCAGTGCACTGCCCTTTTGGGAACGAAAGTGACTTCAGTTGGGAGCCAAGTGACTTCCATCTCGGAGTGCATCTTCAGAGAACAGTGACAGGACTGGCAAAACGATAGTCACATTTGGTTAAGGTTTCTCGCTTGGTTAAAAACTATAAGAAAATTGGCAACCAGGGTGGAATGAATCGAACTTATGATCTGCGATACCGGTCCTGTGCTCTAGCCAGCTGAGCTATCGAGGGATAGCTCAGTTCGCTTATACATCGTTGTACCGCTATCACAAGGTCGTCGGTCCCTTTCAAGCCTTTCAACCCAGTGCCGAAATCGCGTACACTACGAGGATCTTTCACTCAGTCATAAAATATTTCATCCTGAGTTCAAATATAAGATCATTTCTACTTTATTACCACCATCCTCCTTCACTGTGGAGAGGGACGCTGTTGCGCAGAAGGCTGGAAGGCCTTGGGTTCGAAGAATCAACAAAGGAAGTGTGACACTCAAGTGAAAAAAAAACAAAATGACATATTTAAGTCACGATTTATTGAAGGAAGTATAGTGTTCAACACAAAGCAACAAAATAGCAATAGAAATTCAGAAATTTCAGTGCTCGATTAAACTGGTTTGTAATCTAGTTTAGACTCCAGCTTCTTGTTGTCGGAGACTTTACGTGCCGCTTTCATGAAGTCCTCCTCGATAACGTAATCTCTTTCTGCTCGAATAGCGAACATGCCTAAGAAACAAGAGGAAAAGCAAAACCACTTAACATTTGCGGCTGAAAAGCCCTTCCGAGGGAGCGCAATAAAAACATGTATATAAAACATGCATGCTTTAAAGTTATTTCGAGTCGAATAAACAAGTGTTGTTTGAAGGACGTCTAACTGAAAATTAACGCTTACGTGGAGGGAAGGTAACTCTCCTATAGGGGTTCTTTGTTGTACTACCCGGTTTCGTTTAGCCGAAAGGTAGGGTGACCTTTGGGCAAGGGTTACCCCATCTGCTTGGTAGGGTAACCTTACTAGCAGGGACAACTTTTTGTTTACATAAGGGAAGTAAAAGCTACAGGTATGGTCACCCTCTTAGGAAAACCAAGCATGCTCGCTTAACTCTAAAAATAGCTTCGCGCAATAATAAACAAAAAGGATATTTTCGGCGTTGTCTGCTTACACGGTTCAGATCAGCAGAAAAAGGAAAGTAATAGAAGTTTGCGGCAGAAATTGAAGATCCTTTAGATAGTCACAATAACGTACCGGTTATAAGGCGAAAGCGAATCGATAGAATGGGCACTAATATTAATGTGTACGTAAGAATCATGGGATTGATTCTATACGAACCTGCTTCTGTACAAACATTTCTCAAGTCGGCGCCGTTGAATCCATCTGAAAGCTTTACCACAGCCTCGTAATCTGTCACAGATTAAAGAAACATAAAAGGACGTAGATGAGCAATACATTGGCAGAGATCAGTGTCGTGATGCATAGCTAACTTGTCAGAACATTTTATGACGACTACTCAGAAGTGAAGCATGGCAATTGCAAGACAACTGTAATTCGCGTTTTGCTTTGGTTTTGCTTTACTTCGCTCTGTGATTGGTTAAAAAAAACTCGCACCATTTTCTCGACCAATCAGAAGTAAAACTCAAACCAATCCCGACCCGCTCGCACGCGTTTTCCCGCGCTTGGCGCCGGTTACATGTATTTGCTTCGAGTTCTGATTGGTTCATTGGGTAATGTGTGTTTGTTGTGATTGGCTGGGGTAATTACTTTGGTTTTGGTTTTACGAAACTCATTTGAAGTGTTGTGAAGCCAAAACCAAAGTACGTAGTTTCTCTGACGGGTCAAATGAAAAGCGGACAACACAATGAACCAATCAAAACTCGAAGCCAATACATGTAACAGGCGTCAAGCGCGGTAAAACGCGTGCGACCAAGTCACGATTGACTTTGGTTTTACCTCTGATTGGTTGAGAAAATGGCGCGAGTCTTTTTAACCAATCAGAGAGCGTAGTAAAACAAAACCAAAGCAAACGCAAATTACTTTCCACACTGAATTTATCCCAGCCAATCACAACAAACACAAATTACCCAATGAACCAATCAGAACTCCAAGCAAATACATGTAACAGGCGTCAAGCGCGGGAAAACCCGTGTGAGCAAGTCGGGATAAAGGATTGGTTTGAGTTTTACTTCTGATTGGACGAGAAAGTGGCGCGAGATTCTTCAACCAATCACAGAGCGAAGTAAAAGAAAACCGAAGCAGACGCAAACTACTTTTGACTCTCAATTGAAAACCGCTAGTGAAAAAGCATATACTTACCGATATCGCCATGTTTTGTGATCTTGGCTGAATGAATCTTCAAGATATCCATCCGAGCCTGCTCGTTTGGCAGCGGTATTTCTGGAACATAGAAAAAGATTAAGTTATAAAGAAGTAAGTTATTGCCAAAAAAAAACATCATTACGCTACGGTAAGCTTTGTTTCGTTTTGTTTTGTTTGTTTGTTTGTTTTGTTGTTGTCGTTTGTTTCGTTTGTTTGTTTGTTTGTTTTTTTTTTAGGGATATTACTTAAATTTGCCTCCACCACGCGATTTCTCCTTTGCCACGTTCCACGTAAACTCACCGATTTTTCGATCCAGACGGCCTGGCCGAAGGAGGGCTGGGTCGAGCGTGTCAGGACGGTTTGTAGCCATGATGATTTTCACCTGGGGGGAGAGGGAAAGGAAAAGTGGATTTCTAAAGAGCTTGGACAGATCTGAGATGTATAAATCATTCCTAGAATCACCCACAGTTTCGAAAGACAGCCAAAAATTGTCTGCAGATTGCTAAGAAGAAAATTTCTGCAATTTTGGATCTTTCTAAAGTAAAACCTAGAACTTAGCTTCTTCGTGTAGATCTGTTACAGGTTCGAGGAATACCGATTTTTCTTTGAAAAAAATTGATTGTAATAAGCTATTCGTTTTGAATCTATTTCTCCACGCTCAAATTACCATCCTTTCTTATTTCTTCTCCGAGCTCAAAATTCACCATCTTTCTTTATTTATCACCTATAGGCCACTTCGACCTTGCTGATCCTAGCAGTATGCAGGACGCGTGTCACCACGAACTCAGTAAATATGACCTATGTTAGCCACGAGTCTCCCAGTAGCTCAGTGGTTAGAGCGTCCAACCGGGGTACGGAAGGTCATGGGTTCGATTCCCGTCGGGGACTCAGATTTTTTCTTTGTCCCACGCTCGCGACATGTTGAATATTCCATCCTTTCTTATGTATCGAGTTAGTTGCTTTAATTCTCCGTGCTAGAGTTAGTTGAATTTTGTTAGTTTCACGGGTAGTCTACTTGTCAACTTATGCACTCTTCTACAGAAAAGTAATTTCCGTGTTGGTGTCAAAGAAGTTTCAGTTGTTGTTTTTTTATAGTGTAGCATACCAGGATATAGCATAATGGCTGTAAGCAGCGTCACTCGGGAAATAAAATTTATCCAGAATGTGATTGTGGGTTGGAAGAATAAGAAGGAATTACAAAATATAGAAATATAGAATATAGAACAAAAGAGGAAATCCCTTACCTGACCTAAAGCATCAAAACCATCCATTTGGTTCAACAGCTAAACAGAGAAAAAATTATCAGTTTTAATGCAGAAAATGCTGTGCTGTGTGAGCACACAGGCAAAAACACCGTTCATTAACGATAAAACTACAAGGGTGAGTTTTCTATGAGAAAACAGCTAAGGAGGAGCAGTCCAGCTGACTATCGTAAAACGGGGACAAACAGTCTAATTGCTTTAGTTCACGAAGATGTCTTAGTGACTGAAAACAGAAAACGAAAATTTTTGGGTGTATTTGAGAGAAACCAGTTGGTGAAGTATGATCGTCAGGGTGAGTGTAGTCCTGAGAAGACAGTTTATGGGGACACTGACTGACGTTTCCGCAACCCGAGTGGAAGTCCTCGTCAGAGTCATATCAAGTGAATTGTGAATCATCACAAGTGGTGTGAATGCCAATACATATTCTAGGGAAACAATATTTTCAGATTATGTGATGACTTACCTCCATAAGTGTTCTTTGAATTTCTCTGTCTGCAGAGGTACCCTCAGAGAAACGGCGGCCACCTAAATAGACATTCAAAATCCATTTCTACACAACTGGCCTGTTTTGGCTGGTAGTTTACAAAAGTATGACTTGCCAAAGCCACTTCTATCCATTTAGAATTTCAGAATAACCCTTCAGAAACAAACTCAAGTTCCCTTGAGCTGTCAAGTTGGTTTATAGGGAGCTGTTCTGGAATTCTGATTGAAAAGTCATCTCATGAAAGTAAGCAAATTAATTGAAAGTGGTGACACTTTAGACTAATTTACACATGCTGATTTTTCAGGCAGATTTAGCCTGATTTGATATTAAAAAATGATCGAGAGAAGGAAAATTGGCCTGAAGTATTAGAATCTGTAAGTGCATCAGATTTTATAAATCGGGCTGATTTTCACTTCCTGGTTATACCAACAACAAAAAAAAGGAATCAGCCAACAAATTGTAGTATAAATTGGCCTTATGTCATCATAAATGTTACCTACCGATGGCATCAATTTCGTCCATGAAGATAATGCAAGGCTCGTGATCTCTGGCATAACCTGTAAAACAAGCCAGTCAAGTTAGTCCCTTGCTACAGAATCACCATCTAATCTTGCTCTTTAACAGCAATACATAATCAACAATATAGGTAAAGAGAATTGAGGAAAGGTAAAATGTCTGACGATAATTTCTGTTTAAGATGTAATATATCAAAAACAAGGGCAAGTGTTTCATCAGGGTACCAAGCGTCGAGAAAGTGATGAAAGCACAAGGCCGCAAGCCTCTGTTCTTTACTGGGGTATAAAGGGGCATCCACGTGACCCAAATGGGGCCAGGCAATCGGTTTATTACCTCATGCATAATTAATGAGTTTGAGAAAGTTATTTCAATATAGCCAACAAATTAACATACCAAACATTTCTCGTATAAGTCTTGCACTTTCACCAATGTATTTATCTACAATTGCACTGGAAACAACCTAAAAAGAAGTCAAATAATCACAGTTTTAATAAATGGTAATATCACAAAGTTAACCATCATAAGATGCACCTCTTTTGCAGCTACTATTGAGGCAGTAAGTTTGGACAGTTAGGGTGCCTTTCATTGCAACATTTTCTGAATATTTCAAAGCAATACCTCAACATCTTACACATAAACCTCTTCCAAATGTTGAGTGAAGCCAATACTGCAGCTTTGATCATTCGGAAATGAGAGCAATATAAACCTAACATAGATCACTCAGTGCATAAATTTATTTTTCAAAAAAGTTAGAATATACCCCTCTCCCCACGCCCTGTTATCTGAAAAAAGACAACCTTAGACTGCTCACTGCCACCATTTCTCCCACTGAAAAAAGCGGAAATAATTCTATCTAATGAAGAACCTTGGGCAAAGTGAGTATGAAAGGAAAGAATTACAGCAAGGACCTTCAAACAGAGACTGATGCAAAAGTCAAGTGTTGTTATGTACAATTCCAGTAATTTTTATTATGATTATTTTATTATTTTTAGTGTTTTTTTTTCTTTGCAGCATTTTGTCCTCTAAATAGGAAAGTAAATTGCTTTTAATAACTGTCTCATGTATATTTTAATTATCTCTTGAGGGAATAAACTTACCTTAAGAAAGTTGGCATCTAACTGGCTGGCAACAGCCCTGGCAAGTAATGTTTTTCCAGTGCCTACAACAAAAAAGGTACAATGACTTTCAGATTTCAAGTACGTGCTAAATCACCATGCCTGAAACAAATAAGGATTGCAAGATTTTGCTGTACTTACCTGGTGGACCAAACAGAAGACAGCCCTTAGGAGGCTGAATTCCAACTCGCTGAAACAGCTCAGGATTGGTCAAGGGAAGTTCGATGACCTACGACAAAATTTCACAGTTTAAAATTAATAAATGGCATCTAGGGAGTTCTCAATGACTCTTTATTCAATTAATCATTTCACTTTTGTATATGGGGATGACAAGGTGGTATGTGGTCATTAGGCAAACTGCAGCTTACTTTAGACAGGATAACTAGATCAACTGTGTTCACAATCTGTGAATTGGGATGTTGGATAGCGGTGTGGGCTCATAACACCCATCCTAACTGCAAATTCAGTGATCTCAAAATCCATTGATTCAATATTATTGATCAATTAACTGGCTGGCTGACATCTTTACAATTATTTCATAAGAGTATAAAAATATCATATCAGTGTGGGGATCTAAGTAACCCCTCAATGTTTTTCCAAATTTTTCTAAGTGGTTGGTTGATTGAAAAACAAAGATAACATCTTGTTGTACCACCAACCTCTTGCAAATGTTGGAGCTCAAACTTGTTTTTGATCTGGAATTGTCCAAACCAGATTGATTTTTATTTGTCGTTGTTCCAGATTATGATAACAAATGTGAGACAAAGGAAAAATAATATGAACTAAACTGGTTTGAAAATTTTCAAACCAAAAAACAAACTTAAACTTTAACATAAATAACATCACAAGGAATAGGCAGTCAGCAAAGAGAACTGATATCTTAAGCTTAGACTGAAAGAGTTTGCTTTGGAGTTTTCTGTATTCACATGTATTAGCAAGTACCTCTCTGAGTTCTCTGATCTGTTCACTGAGTCCTCCCACTTCAGAATATGAAATGTTACCAGGATCTTCGTGGGACATGTTGTACACAAGAGGGTCAACCTCCCGCGGTAAATACCTGAAAAAGTGACAGAAATTTTTGTTAACTATGTAAAGCTGAACCTCTTTATTACAGCAACTAAAGGAACAAAGCAGAGTGCTCTTATCAGGGAGGTCTCCATTCCAGAGCAATAAGCCTTTACAGTGTATATGAGGGTTGGTATCTCTGGAATCAAGTTAATATTCTGTAAAAAAGAGGGTGCACAGTACAGAGGTAGTGTTTATGTGAGGTTTTGTCTCTCTGGGATCAAGTGAACTTTCCATAACACAGGATTGTCAATATTACGGAGGTAAGTTATACAAGTTTTGACCTCTCTGAAACCAACTGAACTAAAAAGTGTCTGTATCACAGGGTTCCAGTTTAGAAGGAGAGAGTTTATTTGACTTTTGATCACTCCGGGGCTAAGGAAACTATCCATACATGGAGGTCTCCATAAGGAAAGGTTGACCGCATTAAAACTAGTTCAGGTAAAGTTCTTAACCAGAAATTCAAAAGAGGCAATCCTGGAACCATGCTTCTCTATAAAAGTCTAAGAGCTAGGGTCAGTTTTTCGTCAAAAGTAGGAGTTAAATATTGCACTAACAGACTTGCTTCTGGCTGAAAACTGTCCAAGAAAAGTGCAAGAGATAATAAATGCAGAATAAGGACCTTATACATTATACCTCATGATGGTGAGCGTTGTCATGTCCAGAGCAACTCGTGTTCCTTGCTTGAGTTTATGTTTATCAACCTTTTGTAAAAAATGAAAAGGTTTTAAATAATTAACTGCCATTACTTCTACAAAAAGATCTTTAAAAAAGTAAGTGATACTTTACACACCTGTCTTCTGCAGCCCACAACATAACGCGGTCCATTTGTGGCCTTGACAATAACTAAATAGGAATAAATGATTGAAAAACATACAATACATATCTCGATACAAGGGTCACGATACTATACACGATACGATACATTACTGTGTGCCACAAAACTAGTCATCAACAACTTACACTACTTTTAAATAATTTATTTCCATAATAATAAATTTAACACAGTAATAACACAACATCAAGTTACCTTACAAGGACTAAAATGTAGAGACTGGGTAAGGAATATTAAAGACAATAATTTCCCAAATTTGTTGATGTAGTATATTTTATTGTATCATAATATCGCGATATTATTTTCTTATTTTAACATTGATATTCTTATCCTTGGAAAAAATATTGTGGTTCACCAATGCATTAGTGCATCATTGCAGCCCTACTTACAAAGCATTTAGAGAATAAATTTGAATGAAGGGATGAAATAAACAAAGTAGCAGGGTATTTTTTTGGTCAACTGTTATCAGTTCTTTCATTTTCTTGTGAAAGTAGTCAAGGGAAATCTTCTTTGAATTTGCACCTTTTTGACAGCTCACAGTTTCTAAGAGGGGAATGAGGAGGGGGTCAGGAGGAATTAGGAAGCATGAGACAAAAGTACAGAAGACCAGGGAAGAGAAAAAGTAGCTATGCACTCGCAATTCCTGTTTCCCTCACTTATAGACCCCGGAGAATAAAAAGCTTTGTTTTGCACGTCTAAAGTTGTTTTCAAGTTTTTTACTGTGAGGCCAGACATACAAAATGTTTTGTTTTTATGCTAAATAGTAGCGGCAAATGTGGCACGTTTTTGGATGGACTTTTAGGGGTTGTGCTTCTGGTTGTGGCACAACCACCACAACCAGCTCCTTTTTTAGGGGTTGTGCTTCAGGTTGGGGCACAACGACCACAACCAGCAAGTTGTTAGGAGTTGTGTTTCTGGTTGTGGCATAACAGCCACAAGCAGCATGTTGTTGTCCTCTATGGCTGTAGAACTTCAGACAGCGTACTTTTGGCCTCTTTGAAGGCAAATACAAAGCTGTGGCATCACTTTTCCCTGCACAAAGAAATCTATACATTTTAACGAACAATAAATTAAAAGAGGCTGCGTCCCGTAAGTATCCAGTGCAAAGACTGATTTCCATAACACCCACAACCCTCACAACTCCCACAACTCCCACTACCTCCACAACTCCCACAACCCTCACAACCTCCACAACCCTCACAACCTCCACAACCCTCACAACCTCCACAACCCTCACAACCCCCACAACCTCACAACCTCCACAACCCTCACAACCTTCACAACCCCCACAACCCTCACAACTCCACAACCCTCACAACCCTCACAACCTCCACAACCCTCACAACCTCCACAACCGTCACAACCTCCACAACCCTCACAACCTCCACAACCTTCACAACCTCCACAACCCTCACAACCCCCACAACCCTCACAACCTCCACAACCCTCACAACCCTCACAACCTCCACAACCCCCACAACCCCCACAACCCTCACAACCTCCACAACCCTCACAACCTCCACAACCCTCACAACCCCCACAACCCTCACAACCCTCACAACCCTCACAACCGCCACAACCCTCACAACCTCCACAACCCTCACAACCCTCACAACCTCCACAACCCCCACAACCCTCACAACCTCCACAACCCTCACAACCCTCACAACCCTCACAACCTCCACAACCCTCACAACCCCCACAACCCTCCCAACCTCCACAACCCTCACAACCCTCACAACCTCCACAACCCTCACAACCTCCACAACCCTCCGACCCCCACAACCCTCACAACCCCCACAACCCTCACAACCTCCACAACCCTCACAACCCTCACAACCTCCACAACCCTCACAACCCCCACAACCCTCACAACCTCCACAACCCTCACAACCCTCACAACCTCCACAACCCCCACAACCCTCACAACCCTCACAACCCTCACAACCCCCACAACCCTCACAACCTCCACAACCCTCACAACCCTCACAACCCTCACAACCCCCACAACCTCACAACCTCCACAACCCTCACAACCTTCACAACCCCCACAACCCCTACAACCCTCACAACTCCACAACCCTCACAACCCTCACAACCTCCACAACCCTCACAACCTCCACAACCGTCACAACCTCCACAACCTTCACAACCTCCACAACCCTCACAACCCTCCAACCTCCACAACCCTCACAACCCCCACAACCCTCACAACCTCCACAACCCTCACAACCCTCACAACCTCCACAACCCTCACAACCCCCACAACCCTCACAACCTCCACAACCCTCACAACCTCCACAACCCTCACAACCCCCACAACCCTCACAACCTCCACAACCCTCACAACCCTCACAACCCTCCAACCTCCACAACCCTCACAACCCCCACAACCCTCACAACCTCCACAACCCTCACAACCCTCACAACCTCCACAACCCTCACAACCCCCACAACCCTCACAACCTCCACAACCCTCACAACCCCCACAACCCTCACAACCTCCACAACCCTCACAACCCTCACAACCTCCACAACCCTCACAACCGTCACAACCTCCACAACCCTCACAACCTCCACAACCTTCACAACCTCCACAACCCTCACAACCCTCCAACCTCCACAACCCTCACAACCCCCACAACCCTCACAACCTCCACAACCCTCACAACCCTCACAACCTCCACAACCCTCACAACCCCCACAACCCTCACAACCCTCACAACCCTCACAACCGCCACAACCCTCACAACCTCCACAACCCTCACAACCCTCACAACCTCCACAACCCCCACAACCCTCACAACCTCCACAACCCTCACAACCCTCACAACCCTCACAACCTCCACAACCCTCACAACCCCCACAACCCTCCCAACCTCCACAACCCTCACAACCCTCACAACCTCCACAACCCTCACAACCTCCACAACCCTCCGACCCCCACAACCCTCACAACCCCCACAACCCTCACAACCTCCACAACCCTCACAACCCTCACAACCTCCACAACCCTCACAACCCCCACAACCCTCACAACCTCCACAACCCTCACAACCCTCACAACCTCCACAACCCCCACAACCCTCACAACCCTCACAACCCCCACAACCCTCACAACCTCCACAACCCTCACAACCCTCACAACCCCCACAACCACACAACCTCCACAACCCTCACAACCTTCACAACCCCCACAACCCCTACAACCCTCACAACTCCACAACCCTCACAACCCTCACAACCCTCACAACCTCCACAACCGTCACAACCTCCACAACCCTCACAACCTCCACAACCTTCACAACCTCCACAACCCTCACAACCCTCCAACCTCCACAACCCTCACAACCCTCACAACCTCCACAACCCTCACAACCCTCACAACCTCCACAACCCTCACAACCCCCACAACCCTCACAACCTCCACAACCCTCACAACCTCCACAACCCTCACAACCCCCACAACCCTCACAACCTCCACAACCCTCACAACCCTCACAACCTCCACAACCCTCACAACCCCCACAACCCTCACAACCTCCACAACCCTCACAACCCTCACAACCCTCACAACCCTCACAACCCTCACAACCCTCACAACCTCCACAACCCTCACAACCCCCACAACCCTCACAACCTCCACAACCCTCACAACCCCCACAACCCTCACAACCTCCACAACCCTCACAACCCCCACAACCCTCACAACCTCCACAACCCTCACAACCCTCACAACCTCCACAACCCTCACAACCTCCACAACCCTCACAACCTCCACAACCTCCACAACCCTCACAACCTCCACAACCCCCACAACCTCCACAACCCTCACAACCCTCACAACCCCCACAACCCTCACAACCTCCACAACCCTCACAACCCTCACAACCCTCACAACCTCCACAACCCTCACAACCTCCACAACCGTCACAACCTCCACAACCCTCACAACCTCCACAACCTTCACAACCCCCACAACCCTCCAACCTCCACAACCCTCACAACCCCCACAACCCTCACAACCTCCACAACCCTCACAACCCTCACAACCTCCACAACCCCCACAACCCTCACAACCCCCACAACCCTCACAACCTCCACAACCCTCACAACCTCCACAACCCTCACAACCCCCACAACCCTCACAACCTCCACAACCCTCACAACCCCCACAACCCTCACAACCTCCACAACCCTCACAACCCTCACAACCCTTGATTGAATGTATCGTATGAGGTCAAGTTAATCCATGTCTTCGAAGAATTTTGCTTCTCTCCGCTGCAATGGATGAAGTCCAATGAAGTTTGTATGTCAAGCCGCGGAAACCGCGTTTGTTTATTTGCCGAACTACACGAAAAATACACTGAACCCGTCATAAAAAGAAAAAGTCATAAATGAAACTGATATAAAATATCACAGTTTCGAAGTTTAATTAATACACATCGTCATGTCTTCAGCGATAAATAAGAGGTGCTTTAGTTTTACCCCTACGCACGTTAATTTGCATACGTCAAAAGCGAAATTTGAAACCTTGTTAAAAATACCCAATGCGTAACGCAACAATGCTTTTGATGCAACTCTCACTCTCGACAGACGTTTTGCCTTCCTGTTTCACCTGTAAATGTGTAAATTCTTAAACAATAGGAAATTTAGCATCGCTGATACAAAGCTTGTCACTACGCTGAGCCCATGAAATGCCTGTTTTACGCAACAACATGGAAAAGCTTGAGTTTTTTTCCAGCGACTTTACATTAGGCAAATAGCCGTTTTGAGAATTATCGCAACAATTTCCGTAACATTAAAAACTCAAAGTGGTTAATTTACCCTATGAGGAAAGGAGCAGCGAATTCTAAACCCATGTGTATCATTTGTCATTATTTGATCGCACAAAACGGCGATGCTTACACCTCATTTTTCGACACACCTGTTGGATCTGTAAACAATAACGCTCGCAATCAAGTTCGGTCCGTTTGTCCAATTCATTTCTCATTAGATCACTCAAGCGACAAGCTCATTAGTTTCTCGACTCGAAACTCGATTCTTCTTCTTGTATAGTTAAGAAATTATTATTTCCCCAAGATTAGGTCACAAGTTTGGGGTGCAGCCTATACACGGGTAAATACGGTAAATATACCCTCATTTTAGGCTATTCTCTTAAAGGTGTTACAATTCAACAGGTTACTGCTGGAAAACAATATTGAAAATATGAAAAATCTGTATGTTGAATGTCGGCTCTTGTTCTGGTTTCAAATGTTAATAGTCTTAGACTAATGCGGTAAGTTGCACCACAGAGACATCTCTGAAAAATCGTACTAATTAACTAACTCTTAATTTTAAACCTTTTGAGGTACATGCAGTTGAACAATGTTATATTGTCAACACCAACAACTCATAAACAAAACAGTTCTCCCATATATAATTTAATTGCAAAGATGTCGACAACATGAGTAAGCATACCGTTTTCTGAGATACTGCATTGAGATTTGACCATCACCTTTTAACGCAAATTTGTATTTACGTAATAGTGCGAACCAGCAATTGTGAAATTTCAAAGCTGAAAAGGTGTGACTGTTATTTTTTTAAGAATAAAAAAATGCTTATTGTTAGCAGCTGATTTCAATGACTTTGCCTTAATTTAAGTTATAAGAACAATTAATATTGCATTAGTTACTTTTTTACATTGTAAAATTAAATTTTGATGCTTATTAAATATGGGCAGCTTTGCTTTGACGATTAATTGCACATGACACGTTTAATTTTAGGGACATTAAATACGTTCAGTGTAAAACACGGACTGGTGACGGTGGACTGCGGACTGCGGACTGCAGACCGAACTGGGTATAAAGCGCGGACTGGGTATAAAACACGGACTGAATATAAAATGCGGACTGAGTTTAAAAATTGCTGTACTGACCAATAAATATCAGAAAATGCTACTTTTTCAGTTTTCTCCAGCGCTTTTGAGTTGTGCGACTCCAGAACTCCCAAGCTTAAATGTGTAATTTATCTTACCTAAGCCGTGTGATAATCCCACTCTCAACCTCTCTGTACAAAAACTGTGTTTAAACCTAATCTCCCTCCTTTAAATTCGAAGTTCCTTGTTGTTGTCTGATTTGGAAGTAATTTTCAGAATTTTCGAAGCCATATTTTAAATAATTGAATGAAATACTGTAAATAAAAGACACCCTACTCAAAATCAAATGAAGTTGAGTTTGATTTTCCTTTAAATAAACCTGTGAGTAACACACATTTTTTTATGAAAAACAATAACGCTTTATCATTGTGAAAAAAAGTTTAAACAATAGCACCTTGATCATAAAGTCCTAAGGCGCCTTACAAATCAATCTTGAAGTGTTAAAAGTAGATTAAAATTTCAACACACAATCAAAATTCGTCTTCTCTCAGATTAATCTAAACCATGCATCCAAATATAACTGGGATTAAGTGACTAGGACTCTTCAAAGCAGAGATAAAAGGAAATTAGCAAGTGAGATTGCTTACTTAGTTGCAATGCTAATAAGTTCAAGAGTACCAACGCAACTACTATTGTCTTGAACTCATTTTTGTGTGTATGCACTTAAATTTCATTTTTCTTCCACTAAAAGTGATGAAAATGCTCTGATCCTGCCTTTCTAGCTACTTACAGTTGCAGCATTTATAGCTTGCCTGCTTCAATATTGCCGTGCCCATAGTCAGCCCTATATACGCATTTCAAGTGTTATACTCACAGGTTTATTTAAAAGAAAATCCAAATCAAACTCAACTTCATTTGAATGGTTTTGTACCAAGACACAGAATTTTTACACAAAGGCAATTCCATGACAAGTTTTCCTTGTCAAGCTGTACACATGAGCAAGCTCAGCTAATTGACAGCTATCGTGCCAAGTGTCTTTGCTCAAAACCTAATTAGTGTGAGACTTTAACAACAAGGCAATATTCAAATGACAAAAACTCTCATATTTAATGTCCCTAAAATTAAATGTGCCATATTGTGCAATTAATCATCAAAGCAAAGCTGCCCATATTTAATAAGCATCAAAATTTAATTTTACAAATTATGTAAAAAAGTAACTAATGGAATATTAATTGTTCTTATAACATAAATTAAGGGAAAGTCATTGAAATCAGCTGCTAACAATAACAGCATTTTTTTTATTCTTAAAAAAAATAACAGCCACACCTTTTCAGCTTTGAAATTTCACATACATTTGTATTGCTGGTTTGCACTATTACATAAATACAAATTTGCGTTAAAAGGTGATGGTCAAATCTCAATGCAGTATCTCAGAAAACGGTATGCTTACTCATGTTGTCGACATCTTTGCCAATTAAATTATATATGGGAGAACTGTTTTGTTTATGAGTTGTTGGTGTTGACAATATAACATTGTTCAACTGCATGTACCTCAAATGGTTTAAAATTAACAGTTAGTTAATTAAGTACGATTTTTCAGAGATGTCTCTGTGGTGCTACTTACCGCATTAGTCTAAGACTATTAACATTTAAAACCGGAGCAAGAGCCGACATTCAACATACAGATTTTTCATATCGTCAATATTGTTTTCCAGCAATAACCTGTTGAATTGTAAAACCTTTAAGAGAATAGGCTAAAATAAGGGTATATTTATTGTGTAGGAAAGGTATATTACAAAATAAAAAGATCCTTGACATTCGAGAGTGTTATCAGTCTTAAATAACAGGACAAAATGCGGGTATATGAGGTAAATGTCACCACGTTTAAACAAACTTTTAAGTTGCTTCTGTTAGATACGTGCTACTATGGTTGTTGCATATTGCCATACGTGGCTGTCAAGGTAGTTTTCATGGTTGTGGGACTTGTGAGGGTTGTGGACGTTGTGAAGGTTGTGGAGGTTGTGAAGGTTGTCGGAGTTGTGAGGGTTGTGGAGGTTGTGAGGGTTGTGAGGGTTGTGGGGGTTGTGGAGGTTGTGAGGGTTGTGGAGGTTGTGAGGGTTGTGAGGGTTGTGGAGGTTGTGAGGGTTGTGAGGGTTGTGGAGGTTGTGAGGGTTGTGGAGGTTGTGAGGGTTGTGAGGGTTGTGGAGGTTGTGAGGGTTGTGAGGGTTGTGAGGGTTGTGGAGGTTGTGAGGGTTGTGGAGGTTGTGGAGGTTGTGAGGGTTGTGGAGGTTATGAGGGTTGTGAGGGTTGTGAGGGTTGTGGAGGTTGTGAGGGTTGTGGAGGTTGTGGAGGTTGTGAGGGTTGTGAGGGTTGTGGAGGTTGTGAGGGTTGTGGAGGTTGTGAGGGTTGTGAGGGTTGTGGAGGTTGTGAGGGTTGTGGGGGTTGTGAGGGTTGTGGAGGTTGTGAGGGTTGTGAGGGTTGTGAGGGTTGTGGAGGTTGTGAGGGTTGTGAGGGTTGTGGAGGTTGTGAGTGTTGTGGAGGTTGTGAGGGTTGTGAGGGTTGTGGAGGTTGTGAGTGTTGTGGGGGTTGTGAGGGTTGTGGAGGTTGTGGAGGTTGTGAGGGTTGTGGAGGTTGTGAGGGTTGTGGAGGTTGTGAGGGTTGTGGGGGTTGTGAGGGTTGTGGAGGTTGTGAGGGTTGTGGAGGTTGTGAGGGTTGTGGAGGTTGTGAGGGTTGTGGAGGTTGTGAGGGTTGTGAGGGTTGTGGGGGTTGTGGAGGTTGTGAGGGTTGTGGGGGTTGTGGAGGTTGTGAGGGTTGTGAGGGTTGTGGAGGTTGTGAGGGTTGTGGAGGTTGTGAGGGTTGTGAGGGTTGTGAGGGTTGTGAGGGTTGTGGAGGTTGTGAGGGTTGTGGAGGTTGTGAGGGTTGTGAGGGTTGTGGGGGTTGTGGAGGTTGTGAGGGTTGTGGGGGTTGTGAGGGTTGTGGAGGTTGTGGAGGTTGTGAGGGTTGTGGAGGTTGTGGAGGTTGTGAGGGTTGTGGGGGTTGTGGAGGTTGTGGAGGTTGTGAGGGTTGTGAGGGTTGTGGAGGTTGTGGAGGTTGTGGAGGTTGTGGAGGTTGTGAGGGTTGTGGAGGTTGTGAGGGTTGTGGGGGTTGTGAGGGTTGTGAGGGTTGTGAGGGTTGTGGAGGTTGTGAGGGTTGTGAGGGTTGTGAGGGTTGTGGAGGTTGTGAGGGTTGTGGAGGTTGTGAGGGTTGTGGAGGTTGTGGAGGTTGTGAGGGTTGTGGAGGTTGTGAGGGTTGTGGAGGTTGTGAGGGTTGTGGGGGTTGTGAGGGTTGTGGAGGTTGTGAGGGTTGTGAGGGTTGTGAGGGTTGTGAGGGTTGTGGAGGTTGTGAGGGTTGTGGAGGTTGTGAGAGTTGTGGAGGTTGTGAGGTTGTGAGGGTTGTGAAGGTTGTGAGGGTTGTGAGGGTTGTGAGGGTTGTGGAGGTTGTGAAGGTTGTGAGTGTTGTGAGGGTTGTGGAGGTTGTGGAGGTTGTGGAGGTTGTGAGGGTTGTGGAGGTTGTGAGGGTTGTGGAAGTTGTGAAGGTTGTGGGAGTTGTGAGGGTTGTGGCAGTTGTGAGGGTTGTGAGAGTTGTGGGAGTTGTAAGAGTTGTAAGATTTAATGAAATTCAACGTTCCATTGAATAATTTCAGAGAGAGGGAAGCACTGAAATGCCCGTGTATTTGATTTCTGAGAATGGAGAAATGTGGTGCAGCTAGAGTGAAACAAGTTTATTACTGCTGTGCAGTATTTAGTGTTACCCACTTTAAACAAAGGGTTTTCTTATTATACTTACTAGCTGTCTATTTTGCCCTCCCAGTGAAATACACTGTGTACTGTTCTACAGCCATCTCGGTTGTGGTCGTTGTGCCCCAACCTGAAGCACAACCCCTAAAAAAGGAGCTGGTTGTGGTGGTTGTGCCACAACCAGAAGCACAACCCCTAAAAGTCCATCCAAAAACGTGCCAGGTATAAGTAGCGGTGTGAAAAGGTCTTTTGGCACCTTCCACGTGGGCTACCTTTTAATAGAGACAAGACCACCACAAAGTAACCAAAGGCAGACCAGGTTCTGAGCCAGGAGAAAATCTGATTACTTTGTATCTGTGACATTTAAACTGAATGTCATACTTCACAACATTGGTCCATGTTCAGAAAATAAAACAAAAAACTGCCTCACAATCCAAGGTAACCACATCTAAATCAGAATTGAACACTTACACTTCTCCTCAGTCAGCTGACGAAGAACTTCACCAACAATCTAAGGGGGAGTTATTAAAGGAAAAGGTTACAATTTAAAAGGTTATTTTATAACAATTTTAAATTCAATAGAACAATTTGAAAGCAAACCTGGCCCACACTCTGTAAAGCTTTCAGGTCATTCTCAGATTTGTCGTATTCCTTGCTTAAATCTTTCAGTTGCTCTCTCACTACAAAGAAAAGAAAAATGCAATTGTCAGTAGATTTTGTATGTCCTGTGGGTGACTATACAGGGCAAAAAGAGTGCTAATAAGACAGCAAGCAACTTTCTCTTTAATTTTTTTACCACAGTAAGTTTCTTTCACTATTTTACTAAACTGTTAACACCAACTGAAATCAACTGATAACAAAGAAGAAAAATTCTACTTTTTTATAGCCATGTACATGTATCTCAAAACTGTCAAGTAATAGCAAACTTATTTATCACCCAAATACCATGAAAGTATACAAATGTGATAACTTCCCAGGCTGCATTTTAAAACGGCTACATGCCGAATAACTTCAGAGTTGGTTTTAGTTTTGGTGTACAATGTCTTAGAAGACTTCAGCGTTTCTTTGGAGTGGGATTAAGGTGGATGCACTTTGGAAGACAGCTGATACAGTGTAATAATGGTCTGATATTTTGTAATACCCTGTACCATTTTATGTTTTGTGGCATCATGTGACATCTTGTAATATCTTGTGGTGTAAATAAAGTTCCTCAGAAGGAGGACAATTTTATTCCAGTTTTGATGTCAAGTGAATAGAAATTGACTTGAATAGTCAGTTCTTTATTTATGTACATTTGATCCTCTGTCTTGTTTTGAGGAACAAGGATTGCACGGTGGTGAGAACACTTGCCTCCCATCAATCTGGCCTAGGTTCGATTTGTTGACTCAGCGTCACATGTTGGTCGAGTTTGGCGTCTTAGGTTTTTCTCCGCGTATTCTGGTTTTCCCCTAGAATACGAGCAGTCTCTCTTTTCTGCTCAGGGATAGTCGAGGCATAGCAAGAGGGTGCGAAAATCACCCACAGCATTGAAACGTGACATGCATGTTGAGGCACTATTAGGAAATGTTTCAATGCCTGCTGGGTTGAAACATGACTATCCCTGAGCAGAAAGAGAGACTGCTCGTGGTCTAGTTTTCCCCTCTCCTCAAAAACTAACATTTCCAAAACTTAAAATTTCAACTTAATCTGGATGAAGTGGACAAAGAGCCATGTCATGGATGTGCCACTGCCAATTCCCATTTACTTTATTCATCTTTCATGCATCCTTATAGGACCTGGTCTTCAGATCGATTAACGAATGACTCTTTTATAATTTCTCAACGTAATAATAACAATCTTTTATTAGGAAGCTCCATCACTAAAAAGTGGTTTACATAGAGGTCCTAAAAGTGGTTTACATAGAGGTCCGTAAAGTTATATAAAGTATAGAAAAACGTAAAGTTTTTATTTTTAGGCACCTGCACAGTTCTGATTTTTTTATTGATAGGACCTGCACTGACGCTCACGAGAACCTTCATTAAGAAGGAGGTGGGTTATCCGAGGAGGAAGAAGAAGAATAAGAAGAATCTTTTTCAACAAACTTACAGAATAAGAACAATTAAAGAGCAAAAAATGTAATAGGCAGCATTTCAAAATGGCCACCTTAATCGCCACTTTGAGTAAGACAAGACATTAAATAAACTGGCATTAAAAAAGATATCAAATAAACATGTGCTTGGAGAGAAATATATGAAAGAACTTTTGATGACAGATCAACATCTTTGATCAAATTGACTGTCTTAAAAACTGAATTTGCATATGTTTCAATCAAACAATTACGCAGTGTAACACTATAATGAACATACTTTCTTTTAAGCGTGCATCCAGCTCTCTGTGTTCTAACAGCTTCTTTCTGTAATTAACCAAAGCTTTCTCTCTCGCTGTTTCCGTGGTCGCCATCTTTGTTCAGTGACTAAGCAATGTCCCCAAATGCAATGCGGGTATAGTTTTTGTTGGTTAGCCGATGACAAAAAGAAGCGAAGGCTCAGCAAAAAGAATGCATTTTGGTGGTAAACCGCTGTCTTTCAAGTTGCTACAATTGCGGGAAAAAAGGAAAAAATTAGTTAATTAGCGATGTAAAAACATTCATAATTCCCGGGGCGACGATGAGTCCATGTCAACGTTTAGGGGCGTGAGTATTACAGGTGTCCAAATTACACAGGAACTAACATCTCCGGTGATAAAACGTGGACGAAACTGAAAATGGCACCTTTTTCTGCGAGCGGTAACGGGGAAGGATTTTGGGGGGAGGTGACGTCTACACTCGACTGGTGCGAGGAGAACTACGCTGTTTCTGCATTTCTTGCTGAATTCTGTAAGTGGCCGTGAATGTGTTATATTTATCTGTTAACCCAGGCTCAAGGAGTTGCTTACAAATGCTAAAAAGCGCCTTTTATGTCGCATTGTTCCAGAACAAAACGTTCGAGAAATGATCGTACAGCTCGCATGCAGACGTGCTGAATGAGACGCAAGCTTTCAAGTGTTTACAAATTGTGCGATCGCATTCAACTGAGTTTAGTTTCGTTTTACTGTAAAAGGCGAATTCCACTCCAGGGTGCCTTCTGTTTTGGAAAAAAAAAACTGATTGGGCTTTATTAGCTATTATAACATTAACCTAGTTTCAAAATTCTTTTTTTGTTTCTAAGAACGACATTATCGGTTCTTGTGATGTTTAATTTGCATGTTTGTTAAAGGAAACGACATTTATTTCTACTTAAACATCGTCGACCACATACACAGCAACACTGCATCGAGAGAGCAAAACAAACGAACAAATATTGAATGTTATATATTTTCATTACTGCCCGTATAATTTTTGGCATACCCTGTATAGCCCCTTCCCTGCACAGATCTCTCTCCAAGTGAACACATTTTATTTTATTTAGAGCGATTTCACGAACCCTGATCCTCGTATGCTAATAGACTCATTAAATGTTAATGTAAAGAACACAGAGATTGCATGCATTCAAGAATATCACACATAAAATTGTAATTACACACATGCTGCTGGCATGTAAGGTTTAGTTAGTTATCCTAGATGCATGTACATGTATGCACTCTTTTGTCCACGCATCTACAGTAACTGGCTCTTATTAGGGACGGACAGGAGATACGCTTCTGGGATGGACCATTATAGTTTTGCACGGGGGGAGGGGGGCAATTTTTTCTGCAGGAATTTTTTTTGTGACTAAAAGCTTTGCATGAATTTTTATTTCACTAGCTTGCAACATATTTCTTTGCTTTGTGCTGCTTAATTTTTATTTCTTCTGCAAAAGCTGTGCAGGAATTATTTTTCTCGTATTTGCCCAACCCCCCCTTCCCCCCAGAAAAATAAAGTGGTCCATCCACTAGTAGAGTTTTGTCAAGAGAGAGTTTGTGAAACTTACAAAACAGTGCCAAAGGCTGTGGATCTTGCACATAGTGATGTACTAGATGTGATCAGTGTAACCAAGAAAAGGCATTTCTGCAAAGATATGTCTGCCTTCTGTTTTATTTTGTGCTGGAGAGTGGAGGGGGACGGGGGGGGGGGGGGGAGGCATGAGCATGGGGGAAAGGGAGCAGGGAGTGGAAAGATGAACTAGGAAAGGCGACTGCGTGGCACGGGGCAAGTTAAAAATTGAAAATATACTGTGTGTTTGATGAAGTGACAGTTCTTGTTTTCATTTGCCCTGTTTTTTTTCTTTTCATTACTAGTTTACCCTTTTTGTCCGATTGGAGCCCCACGATAGCCACCACCATAGTAGTAGTGAAAGGTGGCCCCTTCAGTTCCACTGCATATGCATGTTGGAAGAACAAAAAAATTTAAAAATGTTAATTGATACAAAAATTAACAAAGGATGATTTTTGCAAGGAAGAGCGAACTGTGGTTTCGTGATTGACTGTTTGTTTACTTTCTTGTGGTTTTATCTCGCATCTGATTGATAGCCTGCGGTGCACGTGGAATGTGACTTGAGGGTCATATTCCGTCTGCAGAGCAGGCTACCGATTGGTGGCAAGTCAATTGGCCGCGCTTTTTCTTTCTTTGATTGAAAGATTGATTGATTGATTGATTGATTTACAGTTTAATATACCGTTGTGGTCTTAGTCTGCATTTTGTACTCAGTCTGCAGTCTGCAGTATGTGGTCTGCAACTTGTACCCAGTCTCCATTTTGTACCCAGTCTGCAGGCTGCAGTCTACATTTTATACTGACCGATTAATTACCCTGTGACTTGCACAATATGTTATTCTATTCAGTTGCACTACACTTTCATTAACATTTCTACAGATGTTAAAGAGAGATGGCAAATGTTGATCTCATCCATGTCATAAGTAAACTGTAATACAGTATGTCACAAGCATCACAATAAAAGGAAAAAGTTTCAAGTTCCAGCTGGCAACTTGGAACTCAGCCATGTTGAAGGCTAGCTAATGAACTGAGGAAATAACCAAGCTTGCTACAAGTTTTTCTATAGCTCAGTGATCGGAACAACATCACACTGCTGTGTGAAGGTCAACGGCTTGATTTCCAGTGCTAGGGCTTGGAAAGTTACCTATTTTTGTAGTCCCTTACTTGTGACATGTTGAATATACGGATAACTTACATTTTCAACATATTAACATTTTATTTTGATGTCAATAAATTGGTCTCATAATTTTTTAAATATAATTTTATATATACATTTTTTTAACCAGGGAACACAATTAGTAACTGGCTTTTCTTGATCCCACCTGCGTTTGGAGCATTTTTGTCATGGAAAAATAAGCTGGAGCGACGCTACATTCTATCATTTATTACTTTATTTGGTAAGTCTTGTGAGTTTTGTTTATTGAATTTTTTTTCTTTCACAAGTTTATTTTGTGATTTAAAAAAGAATTGGAGACCTGTGTTCTTACCCAGGTGGAGATGAGGTACTCTTACAGGTGGTTAAGCATGTCAGGCAATAGAGCGCTTTTCAAATGAGTGTCGTAAAACCAAAACCAAAGTAATTACCCCAGCCAATCACAACAAACACAAATTACCCAATGAACCAATCAGAACTCGAAGCAAATACATGTAATCAGCGCCAAGCGCGGGAAAACGCATGCGAGCAAGTCGCGATTGGTTTGAGTTTTACTTCTGATTGGTCTAGAAAGTGGAGCGAGACTTTTTAACCAATCACAGGGCAAAGTAAAGCAAAACCAAAGCAAAACGCAAATTACTTTCGACACTCAATTGAAAACCGCTCTAAACGATACTGCACATTATCACCTCCACCTGGGTGACTTGATGTAATGGGTACCATGTAGGGATCTGAAGACCCCCAAACAACTGTTGAGACCTGGTTCTGATAACCAGTAGATAAAACATGATAATCTAACATCACCAATTCTACCTCCTTCTCCCCCCAAGCAATGTTGTTGTGTGCTGAAAGGTGTCATAAAAGATTTGTGTAAACCTGTAAGCCACACTGAAAGGCGGAGGAGGCAATAGTGTGGCTAATTTGATTCAGGAGAATGTAGAAATTTGACTGTGTTTTTCTTTCTGCAGTGTTGTAGAACTAAAAAATAATAGCAAATGCTTGCCTGGAAGAACTCTGCAGTGGACTAACATCCCATTCAGAGGGTTGCATCATGCTACATACACTGTAGTTGAGCAGCTTGTGTGCAACTTTTTTGTATATTTATAATTTATAGTTTGCCAAGAGTAGTGATTAAAGTGTGTTTATTGATGACCGATTTGCACCCACTGAGAATTTAGCATCTTTATGTAATGAATATTAAGGATGGTGCCTCCTAATACAGACGTATTTTTGCAAAGGTTATGACTACGGGGAAAAGTAGATCTTAGCAAGGGTTACTGGAATCCAAAAATGAAAATGTGAGTAACCACGCATTTTTCAGAGATAATTAAGCAACCATAATTCTAAAAAAGCGTGAAAATACAAAGAATGTATGGCAATTTCTTTCCAAATTGAAGCCCAATTATCTCTGAAAAATGCATGGTTACCCCAAATTTTCGTTTTGGATTCTGACAGCCCTTGCTATTAGATCTGCCTTTTCCACACAGTCATAAACTGCACAAGAATATTGTTGTATTAGCGGGCAAATTCTTTAAGAAACCCGAATATCTCGAGATGGGCAGAACATGTGTGTAGTAACAATTAAGGAGGCTCCGTCCTTAAGCAGTTTCAATATAACTTCTCATTATTATCATTATTTTCAGTTGTTGGGATAGGATCATTCTGTTTTCATGCTACACTGTTGTACGAAATGCAGGTAAAGTCTAAATATTGACAACTTGTTCTTGTTGTACACTTGCATTTGTTACCGGTTAAAGTAACATTTTTTTGAACCATTACACATTGTGCTTTGCTTAGTTGAAAAATATTTATTATAAGTAGAGCTATGGTTTCTTCCTGTTAAAAATAAAACAAAATGTAAAACATAAAAATTAAAAATTAGAAAATGGACACTCATAAATGGTTAGGAGAACCCAAAACAGCTAAGAAAACACTGACCCCTAAGCTCTTATTTACACAGACTGAATGTAGACAAACAAAATTTAAACGTAAAATAAAAACTAAAAAAAGGAAAACGTTCTTTCCTTTTGGCGACACTCATAAACTCATTAAAGTGTAGGAGAACCAACAACAAAGTATACACTAGCCTTCAACTTTTATTAACACAGCTTTTCATCCCAAACTTCAATCCATGCTATCATAACTTAACGGAAACATGTAAGAGTAAACTGTTTTCGATCGGTCAAGTGCTTTTCAAGCACTTCCAAACTTCAAGCCAGGTTACCATGACTTAATGAAAACACAGAAAGCATACAAACAGTACAGTAACTTTCATAATTTTTGCATTCAAATGCAATTTTATGATGTCATTGTTTTTTGTTACTGATTATTTTGTTTTCACTGAAACTGATCTTCTTTATCATTGTAGCTTCTTGATGAACTTCCCATGATCTACTGTACTTGTGTTATGATATTTTGCATGTAAGTTCTCTTTCTCTTGACTATATTTTTTTCGGTGCAGTAGTAAAATTTTTGTGAGAGATGGGTCTGAAATTACTTTTTCACATACCATTTTTCCTGCCCAAATTATACTCCTTGATGGTCAATTCCCATCTCTTTGTGCTGTTGATGTTGCTGTTGCTGTAAGTTGCAAAAAAATGTGAAATACAGTGAAACCTTCATAATCCAGATTTTTTTATGAAAGTCGCATTTTATTTTTCCTTTTTCTCACCCTTCCTCTCATCTCACAAACACTGTTCTGACTCCGGCCCAGGTTCTCACCTCCCTATTATTCGGCTTTCTGATACCCTTTTCTTTAGTTTACGTCATAAATACATATAATTTATGATAACAACCTGAATTAGCCTCTCTCACTTTTATTTCAAAATGCATTTTATACTGTCCTCACTTAATATATATTAGGAATCTTGAGATTTGAGTACGAGTACGAGTTTTCAATTCCAGTTTGCAGGCTTTGCATTATCGTGTCACATACCAATCTTATTCCTAGAGCTACTATCTCTACTGGTAAACAATACGCAGGAGTGAGGGCCCTGGACACGTCACTGATTTGAAATTCAAATGTCATACTCATACTCAATCTCCTATTCATACTCAAATCTAAAGTTCCCTGTTAGTGACCTTTAGATCGGACTGCAAGAGCAAGGTTGAGTACTAGTATGAGAAGGTAACTCCAGGAATATGATTGGAATGTGACGTGAGAAATGTAATGACTGCAAATTGGAATTGAAAACTTTTACTCATAGTCAATCTCGTACTCATACTCAAATCTAGAGTTCCCTATTATACAGTGGTGGTGAACAGGTGGGGGCTAAGCTGAAAGGGCGAGGGCCAGACACTCACTGGGGAACAGAATTTTGAAGAGAAATTCTTTGCACAAGTCAAAGCCCTCACATCAGCTCCCATCCCGTACCCCACTCCCCAACCCCCATGTCTTAAGGGCATTGGTGCGAAGTATAAATGAAGGTCTGTTAGGAATGGGGGGTGGGGGCACTCCACACCTTTGGGTGTGGTCAAGGATAAAAGTGATTGGGAAGTTGGAAGGACTTTTTTTGTGTCAATGCAATTTGTGTTTATTTATATCTTGAAAGTGGATAAGGGTTGACAATTTAGTTATGGCTGTATTCACACCCTCTTTATAATAAAGCTCTGCTAGGAATGGGGGAGGTGGGTGACACTCCATGCCTTTGGCTGTGAATAAGGATAAAAGTAACTGGCAAGTTGGAAGGACTTTTTTTAGTGTAAATGCAGTTTGCATTAATTCATATTTTGCAGGTGGGGAAGGGTATAGTGATAATTTAATTTATGGCTTTATTCACGGCCTCTCATAATTTTCCTCTTACATGTGTCTGTGTGTATGTCTTCATAGGAAACTAAGAACAGACATTCGTGAGCCACGGACGTCAACCAGAAGTTGAATGTTTTCTTTGCTGGCTTGTTCTTGCTTATCAGCAAAGGTTAGAGAAAACTCTTGTTTTGCTGGAAAACTTTTTGTTATATATGGTGGCATGCCACTATGGATGCAATGGCATCAAAGAACATCAAACGGAAAGCATTCAACTTCTGAACGCTCTCCATGGCTCACTAACACCTGTGCTTGAGTTCCCTAACAATTTTTTTTTTCACCTAGTATTCAATGTTCTTATCGCCCACGGCAGCTCAACACCACACTCACGTTAGTCCTTGTTGTCTGTTGCGCTATGATAACTTTGGTAAGCAGTTAAGTCACATGTACTATTTAATCAGTTTAGTTTTAAACACAGCCTTCCTTACCCTGAGTTCTGTGTAGTAGTGGCATCAGGATGATATTTTTCTGGTCAATTCTCAATTGCTTTCCTCCCAGACTGTAACTTGGAGCTTCAGCAATTGTGTCTGTGGATGAAGTTGATGGACTGACTGATTGATTGCCTGACTGATTGGCTTTTTCACCTTTCTGGCTGACTGACTGAGTGGCCTCATTAACTGACTGGCTGACTCAATGACTGACCTGACTGACTGACTGGCTGATTGACTGACCTGACTGACTGACTGGCTGATTGACTGACTGACTGACTGACTGACTGACTGACTGATTGACTGACTGACTGACTGACTCAGTGACTGACCTGACTGACTGACTGACAATGACTGACTCAATGACTGACTGACTGACTGACTGACTGAACTGGCTGACTGACTGACTGGCTGATTGACTGACTGACTGACTGAGTAACTGGCTGATTGACTGACTGACTGACTGACTGACTGACTGAACTGACTGACCTGACTGACTGACTTAGTGACTGACTGACCTCACTGACTGACTGACTGACTGACTGACTGACTGACTGACTCAATGACTGACTGACTGACTAACTGACTGACTGGACTCAGATTGATGCAATGACTGACTGACTGACTGACTGACTGACTGGACTGACTGACTGACTCAATGACTGACTGACTGACAGATTGACTGACTGACTGACTGACTGACTGACTGACTTGCTGACTGGACTGAATAATTGGACTGACAGATATTGACTCAATATCTGGAGCAAGGAATTGGAATGGTGGTGAGAACACTTGTCACCCACCAATGTGGCAGTGGTTGAATCCCAGAGTTGATGCGGTACGTGGGCTGAGTTTGTTGTAAGTTGTTGTCTTGCTCCCAGGAGTTTACTTCTCGACTGTGTTCTCTAGTTTTCCTTCCTCCACAAAATCCAACATCTCTGAAATGTGAGTTTGTGCGAGAATCTAAGGGCCTCGGGTTTGTCGGTCATATGAATGTTAAGTGTCATTGAGTTAGGTAAAGTCGATTTGATTGATTGATTGATTGATTGACTGCCAGTTGGCTGGCTGGCTGGCTGGCTGGCTGGCTGGCTGGCTGGCTGGATGGCTGATTGATTGATTGATTGATTGATTGATTGATTGATTGATTGATTGATTGATTGATTGATTGATTGATTGATTGATTGATTGATTGATTGATTGATTGATTGATTGATTGATTGATTGATTGACTGATTGATTGACTGATCGATTGACTGATCAATGATCATAGTTACTCTATTTGTATCTGCAGGTGTATTTGACCATTGTGAATCCTCTCATCTTCCAGGTTTGTTATCTAACAAGTTAAATATTCTTGAATATAAAACTGCATGGTCAGCAACTTGAATATCAGCCTGTGAGTGATGTCCTTGATATGTCCTGACACTAGACTTGATGTGTTTTTCCTTGACAGTGGGCATATGGCATCCTTGTTACTGTTCTTGTTATTGGAGCATTCGTGGCTTGTAGGTGAGTAGAGTATTGTAATACGAGGATACTTGCAGAAAAATTATTATATTCGTGCTTAATATTGGTCATTTTTACTGTCTAGTAGTTGAAGCTATTTATGACCATGTCATGTAAACAACCCTATCCCATATTTCTGGCAATGTGTGTGCAGAATGGATCTTAAAATCATAGTAGGATGCAAGATATTGTGAATTTTCAGAGTGGAATACTTGCAACGTGAAATACCAGTTGGCAGAAAGCCGCATGTGCCCAGTAGGCAGGTTGCAGGAAAGTTTTGAAATCTGCCGTATTTTCTCGAATAAACGCTTCCGGCATTTATTGTAAACTAAACCTCATAGACCCGGCATTTATTCGGGGCCCAGCGTTTATTAAATAGGGGTATTTTCACCATTTTTGACAGCGTTCATTTCTGTGGTCTTTACTGCTTTATAAGCGAACTAAATTTGCAGCATAATGTAGGAAAAATGTAAGAAAAACAGGAACAAAATTTCACCTATTCCGTCTCTAGTCATTAAAATTCAAAACAAGGCAGAGAATTTGGTGCTAAGTTGAGAGTAGAGTACATTACTCCAACTCCCTTTGGCTGGAATGAGCGAAAAAAATTGAACTCAACGTGCTGCAGTTGCTTACTGACTTTCAATGAGGATCAGTTTAATACATAAAGGTTCAGTTTCTAATAAACGCCGGGTCGGCGTTTAATCGAGAAAATACAGTATCTTGGAAAGCAAGATCAAACTAATAACAGGAAAGAACGAATTTTAAAAAAGGCTATCAAAACTTTGCTTCTCATAAACAGGGCCAAAGTAGACATGCCAAAAACTGAGTCATCTTTTACAGCTTAAAACAGTCAAACCTGCGTGAATTTTTTTCAAAAGTCACTTACTATAAGCTAATTTTATGCTCCCAGACCTTCAATTTGCTAGTGAGGTTTTACCAGACGACTTCAACGTTTCCATTTTCTTTGCAGAAAACACAGAGGTTCATGGAAACTGCTAACCGTGTCTCTTGTGAGGTAAATATTGTAACAATCAACTTTCAATTGAAATATTTTTTGTAACCACATTACACTTCTTGTTTTGTTTAAAGTCCTCAAGAAATCATTTTCTTTTTGTAGCTATGGAATCGGATTTATCATTTGGAACATCGACAACAACTTTTGTTCATATGTGAGGTAACTGAAATGCTAATAAGGACTGTCAGTTCATCTTCATTAATAAAATTAGATAACATGGTAGACCTTTAACCCCGGGTGATAGTCGATTTGATTTGGAGGTGACAAGTATTTGGGGTTTAAAATTCGCAAATGTGGCATTTTTGGGGGGTGGGGTGGGGTGGTAGGGGGATGAAACTGGAGGATCCCAACAATAATTTTACCTCGGTAATACCATGGTAAATTGTGCACCGATGAATCCCTGGGTATTTGCACTTTTTGAATTCAACAGCAGCAATAACAAATACGGCAAATGCTCCATGTTACAGTAAAATATGAAAGCAATTTTTTCCCCTCTAACTCAACCATCAACTTGAGACAAACGAAGGCGCAGAAAAGTCCCCTATTTTTCAAGTGGGATTTCCTTCTGTCGTTAGGTCAGATTGATCTTCTAAGGACCATTTGATCGCAGACGTCTTGCTTTTGCAAGTGACTTATCACGTAGAATCAGTTTAGTCGTCGTTTAGACTAATGCCCAATGCTTGGGTTGAGATTACGAATTATTGCAAATGTCTCGCCCCAGGAACAAAAAACTGGCCAACAGTAAAGTAACATAACTTTGATATCTTGAAAATATTCTTACACTTCGACATTCACTGCCAAGTGGTTAATTCACTCAAAGGGTCCTCAGAAATGATGCCGTTGACCATCCTGAGAACAAATAATAATCGTCGTATTAATTATTGCTTGATGTTAGGGAAGCACGGAATCAACTCCCACCTCTCCTCAGACCATTTTTACAGCTACATGCGATATGGCACACGCTGGCAGCAATAGGTTCCTACTATCACATTCTATTCAGGTTTGTAATTGAAATAATTGATTATCAGCCTCAGTGTGTATTTAGTCTAGCCAATCACAACAGGTGAAGCCCAAAGTCCAAAAAACCAATCAGACCCCGAAGCAAATACATACACGTAAGAGACACTAGGTTTTGTTTCCCTATTTTCTTGGCTCAATGAGTCGGGACTGAGCCAGTGGATCTCCACAGGCAATCCCCATTATTACCAACGCCGCTCGAACCAGAAAAAGTCTGGGTATTAACGGGTTGTCCGTACAAAAATCTGGTAAATTTCAGTGAAGATCTATCGATCGGGGCCAAGAAAACCATGCGTGAAATCGAGCAACGTGTCAGTAATTATTCGGCAAGAAGTCACAGCATCAAGATTTGGACTTATTAGAAAAATTTTAAGAAGATAGAAAGCTGACGCTTCGAACTCTGACGAATGGCTAACGCTCGAAACGTCAGCTTTTGATGTTTCTGCGGTGGTCAATTTACGTTACCAACTCTGTTAATAAATTCAGATTTTTCGTGTTTGACTTCCTTACCGACGTGCGACGCAGCAACATACTTTCTTTGGAATCTTACCTCCGTAGGTCACAACATCAACGATGTTGAATTGTTTCTCTTACCTAACGCAGTAGGTGAACGTTTTCCAAAAATGATTGCTAAAACCTTTATTGTTTGCAGTGGTCGTTAGTTGTGTACGTTTAACCATTGTTTCATTTTGTTTAAATCCTGCAGCATTGATCTAAGGTTGCGATGTCTTGGGAGAGGTCCAAATCTCAAGGTTTGTTAATTTGTCCTAACGTTTTTAAACGTAGCTCTGCACTTTAACAAGAAGGCGATGCAGAGAAGAGCTTTTTGGCTAGAACTGAAGAGAGGCGATTTAGAGGAAGGGAGACCCTTTTTAATTGCTGCTGCCTTATAGTGAGTGTTGTCTGCTGCTTTAGATATAAGGACGTTTCAATAAGAGACGAAGAGTTGAAACTGGATGGATGGTCTACTTTGCCAAAATAACATGGCCTGCGAATACAGCCGCTTGACATGCTTCCTAGCCGCTAGTTATTGGCAGCTATTATAGAGAGGTTACGCTTAAAATGTACGTTTAACTGCCCTCCTGTAAACTGCTAGTAATAGCTTTTTTAAATGTTATTTTCAGCTTTATCGGGAATGGCTTCCATTTATTTACCCTGCTAAAGATGCTGTATCAAGTGGTATTCTACCAACTGTCACGCACAATGCCGCCATATTTCTGCTGCTGTTTGGTCTCGTCATAAAATTGTTGAAATAACAAATGCTTTAGGTAGACCACTACGTTAAAAGGTAATTTAACAATTTAAAATATTTGCTAGTTAATTCTGGACTGTAAGATACAAGAAAAGGAAAAAAAGGCGGTGCGGTGATAAAGAATGTTCTTTTGACAATTATGCTTCCTATTCGCGCGCTCATGCCGCCTTTTCACAGCACAAACTGAGCGGAAAACAGTGGAGCGGTTTTCTACTGGTTTTCTTTACCACAACCAAAGTAATTACTCTCACCGATCATACCAAACGTAATTAACACAATAAGCCATTCAGAACTCGAAGCAAGACGTGCAGCCGGTGCAAGCGCGGGAAAACGTGGAACCCGTGCCAAGTGCACCAATCAAATTTCAGCGCACAAAAGTGCAGCCGCTACCAAGCTGGCGTTGGAAAGCAGTCGAAACACGCATCAGGCGAATGTTGGTTTTCTTATTTTTGTTATGATTCACTATTAGGTCTCGAAAACTCAGCAGGTCTCTCATATATGACTGGCTGATGCACGTTGAAGGAGTTTTGTGAGAGCAGCTGACAATTACTATTGATAACCAATTGGAAACCGCTCTGAGGCGTAATTTTATCCGTCTAGCAGATTACTAATCTTTCGTAATCTGCCAAACACCATTTTTTGTGTTCGCGGTAAAATTCGAATTCAAATCGCGACGAAAATCAATGTAGGTCGTAAGGGAAGGGGGTAGACGTAGTTAAAGAAGCGGGTATTTTGTTTCGTTCTCCCCATTTCCACTTTGGAAAATACTTTCCGATATATATCATGTGCTCGGTTACACTTTGCTAGTGAGATGTCGTTCACGGACTCCAAAGTTTGAAACAGGCCCTACTGTATAACAAACAGCGCCACAGAAAAGTAGTGCTCAATAGCTGTCACCTGAATGTTGGTTTCATCCACCGACTCAAACGTTATAACCATCCTAAACAACATAGTGCTGCTCAGCAGCTTTCATTTGAATGGTCACACTTTAGGATTTCACCCACAGGCTCAAAAGTAAGAACTACGTTGTACAGGATAATAAAAAGCACCACAGGAAAGTACTGCTCAGTAGCTTTCATTTGAACGCTCACACTTTAGGATTTCATCCACAGAATCAAAATTTAGAATCACCTTGTACAACAATAAACAGTACCAAAGGAAAGTACTGCTCAGTAGCTTTTTTTTGGAGAATAGTCACATTCCACTCATCTCTTGATCCACAACTTCAAAAACGTTTTACTCTTCGCTTCGTCCATTATTTCGATACAAAAAATGTATGGTAGTCACAGTTGATTATCAGAAGATAAAGTAAATTATATAGGTAATTATTAATGAATTTTCATACCGCAGGTAGTATAACGAAATGGCCGAAAATTACGGAACAGGGGAAGATGTAGAATAGAACGCAGCGGGGTCATTTGTTTAAATGAAGCTTAGGGGTTTGTAAGCTTAGCAATTTTTCACTATAATCTCAGGGTTTTCTTACTATCTTTCGTAATCATCGTTGTATGAGTGGTAAAAATGAAATTATTTAGCTTTAATATTAATTGCCGGGTAATAGATTGATATTTTCATAAATTTGTAAACTAAGCAGAAATTGTCACAATTGTATTCTCGTGTGGACGATAAATATGAAATTTAATGATAGGTTAAGCAAAGCAAATCTATTCTCGCCCATGTGGGGGTAAATTATTTATTCAAAAATTCACCAGGTGTCATGCAGGAAAGTAGTCGATTTTTTTCTCTTCCTGGGTAGTCGAGTGAGAAGTCTCCGCGACCTTTACGAGCATAAATTGGTTGCTGCGAGAAACCTCGACTGGCAGTACACTCGGTAATTTCAAGGGTACTTATTTTGGGATAATAACAGAGTCAAGAGGGGTAAACTTTGTTCCCAGGGCCCTCTGTCTTCATGCCTCCTTGCTCGAGGGGAAGAGAGAGGACCCTGGAAACGAGGTTCAAGAGGGATATTAAATTTCGCGATATCATATCGTCATTCTTTAATCACTATAGGAAACTTTTCTTTTCTGGGCAAAGCATCGTAGAACAAACTTGTATTTGCAAACGCAGTTTCCAAACTTGCGTTTTTCGTGTGAATGCGTAGACGAAATTCATGGTAATAGTTTTCTGAACTGGGGGACAGTTCAACCACTGAAACCATAGTATCATCTGGGCCATTCAGGACTGATTAGAAACAAGTTTGCAGCCGGTGCCGAGCGCAGGAAATCGCTTTGCTTAGCTTTGCACCTGATTGGTTAAGAAAACAAGTGTGTTTTCTCTGATTGGTTAGAGCATGTTTCACGCTTTGTAGGAGGTTTTAACCAATCAGTGAATTGGGGAGGCACACAACCAAGGCAAGCGCATAAAATTTCTTTCAACACAATCGACAGACAAACCATTGTAACGACACAAACTAAAGTTTTTGCAAACAGAAACAGTTGCCAACACTTTGTCAGACTGGTTTCACGACGGACACAACCACAGGCACGCTTACTTTTATTTCAAACACAGTCGTAAACTCCAGTTTTCCTTGTAAAAGCACGCTAAAACAAACATAACTTTTGCTGTAATTTCTAGGAGACGTGTTTTGTCGTGTATTTCTTAGTGTCCTTTAATGGAGATGTGTTCTTATTTAATAGTTGTACATTTATGTACGTAAGGTGATAATATAAACAAGTCGATGTACTGTTTAAGTTAACAGATATTTATTCCCTTTAATAAGAACGCTAAAATATTTAGCGTTAAAGTAAAGTATTTTCATTCACATAAGAATATTTTAATACAGCGAAAGTAAATGCAATACATCGACTTTAGTGTTTGTGCAGTGTTCCTAAATATTTTGTTCTTGAACATTGCAGTTGTCACTATTTGTATGGAGCATATATAATTTGTATTGCATTATCTTTTGGCATTTTAACATATTTATTGTATTCATTGTCATTTGAGTCAGGGCACTGAGTGAGAAATAAAAGAGTTTGTTTCGCAAGAGTTTTGTAGTTATTGTGCCGTAGCTATATAAAAAATAAAATTGACAAGGCTCGGTTGTTTCAGAACTGAAGTAACATTTATACGGGATTAAAATTTGGGTGCGGCTCCACTTCCCCGGCTTCTAAAACCGCAAAAATTACAGTTTGAAAGTGGCAAAAGGACAAATTAAGAATTAACAGTAATCCACATCGCGGCAACAAGTAAGCTTTATTCTAATAAAACGAGGAAACATTGTTGCCAAAACATTGTTGCCAAAACATCTTTCCCTTAATGTTTCCCTGTTTGTGAGCACATGAAACATTTGTTGCGGAAACATTTTTTGCTTCCGAAAAACGAAAACTGTTTCTGATTTTTTTGAAGCATTCTGTTTCTGCAGCAAATGTTTTTCAGTTTGCGTGCCAAGGAAACTTGTTGACTAGATTCCAGGGTGACATGGGTTGCACTGAGTATTCACAATTGTTTGCTTTAAGTGAAATGTTTCTTGGTTTGTGGTGTAAAGAAACTGTTTCTGGCTCCTTTGCGCGCCCAAGAAACATTCTGGGAACTGTTTCCGCAACAATGTTTGCTTATTTGCGGACTACGAACTGGAAAACAATCGGATGATAAAGATTCCTTAGACAGCCAAATTTGACGAGGCCGTAGGTGTTAATACTGGATTAGGTTAATCCCGCTCTGACCGACTGTGCCCAGAGATCATATCCATTGAGATCGCACGAGACACGACGGAAGCACACAAGACGGTTAGCGGCCAAACGCGAAGGTCTTGCTAGACCTTGGTTCTCACTAGACCTTGGTTCTCACTAGCGACGCAGTCACGAGCGCAAACATAACATGCCAATGTCCCAACCCACGATCCCAAAATTTTGATCACCGATGCTCTACCGACTGAGCTACGAGACCAGACTGGAGAAGGACATTGGTAATTTAGACAGCCTTCACCTGTCAATGCCGCGAATTACCAGCATGGCATGTTGTGCCTTGCAGAACTGTATGAGCACTGGCTATTTAACTGAAAAATTAGAGAAACGTGTTTCCATTCAGCACTTCAATTTACACCGCAGAGTTGATTCTCTGCTTTCTTGGTTGTATAACCTGTACTGCTCCGCACAACATTTCACTGTACCGGTGACATCTGCGCTGACCCCGTGCCGGCGCCCTGGGCTAATTTTCTTTTTACGCCCTCTTCAAGATGGGGGACATCAGCCTTTTTCATTTTTTTGAACAGCCTATTACGTTTCAGGTTCAAAAAGCGTCAAACCTGTTTGTTTGGCTTCAGCAATAGGTCACAATTTCTGTTTAGACAGATATTTGGTTACTCTGCTAGCAGAGGTTTTTCATCTTTTTGCCCTTTGTGTTTCGTAGTTCGCGGCTGTCTTTCGCGCTGACCGTTTCGAGTGAACCCACATAACCCACAACCGTGGGCAAAATACCATGAACCCCCCCCCCCCCCCTCCACCACCACCACCGAAAAAACCCTGATGACTGAAACAAAATTTTTTAGTCTCAAAATTAACCAAGCAAAACTTTAATAAGCAAAACTACTAATTAGTTATTGAGAATGAAAAACTTAAATTTATCAAACTGATAAGCATAGATAAAAGGATACAGCTTACATTCACTGCAGTCTTTTAAACCAGCTAAAAATGGTCATTTGCAGTACTCGAACTTTCGGAAATCGAACTCAATCGAATTCAATCGAACTCAATCTGTGGATTGAGTTCGATTGATTCCGGCAATCGAACGAAATCGAACACGGAACTTTGTGTGAGTTCGATTTCCGCAGCAATCGAATTTAATCGAACAAATCGATGGATTGTGTTCGATTGAGTTCGGCTACCGTTCGGTGAATAAATTCGCTTGGACAAAGGTCATGTTATGTGGTCTGACTGCCCGCTTGGTTACTGTACGCAAGCTCTGGTGAACCTACATACAAGGCAAGCCCATCGAAAACACGTTTTTCTCGTCCTTTTTTAATTATAATTCGATAACAAAAATAAACTGTCCACAGCAGTGAAAAGAACAGATTAGAACAAAGCTATCATTATTCCCGCGTTTTACTGTATTCTGGAACTACTGGACCGTTTTCATTGTAAGTTAACTTGCAATTGCAAAATGCTGACAACTTGAAGCATTACCTTCATGAAAAAGTACAGACAAACTACTAACCGCGACACAGTTCACAGACCAGTTCATGTTGAAGGTGACCTAATTGTCCGCGCTCATTTGCAACTCGAAAAGCACGCCCTTTCTCACCTATTTTCTTAAAGCAGCACTCTTGGTAGCCTTTTACTACGCATTTAAAGCTAACAACCCACAGCGCATCTGAAGCCATTTCTCCGGGAATTGTGCGGTTACGAAAAACACGTGTTATACTGAAGTAACTCGAGCCTCCAAAACCTTGTTATTGAATTTCAACACCAGTTTTACAAAAATCAAGAGTTCGGAAATCGAACCTTCGATTGAGTTCGATTGTCCAACTTTTTTGTGTGAGTTCGATTTCGTTCGATTGCCGAATTCAATCGAACTCAATCCACCGATTGAGTTCCATTGAGTTCGATTGAAATACAGTTCGATTTAGTCCAGTAAGGTCACGCCAGGAGGTCAAAATGCTTGCAACAGAATTTTTCTTTTCACAGTACTTACTTTTGAGGCACTCACATTAACATACTAAAAGTCAACAAAAATCAACCCAGGCGAAGTACCAAAAAATATCAACAGGTTGATGAGCGCCATGTTTTTATGCTAATTAGCCACCCATAAAAGCTCGGCAGCGAAACTTTGCATTTTTGGGTACAATTAACTCCAAAACTGGTGAAATTAACCCTTGAGGGGGCAACATAGTGACGCCTTTTTCCCCTGGAACCGTTTAAGCCTTTTTTCTTAATTGTCTCTGTGAGATTTCATTCAATCCAAAAATGCGATCATCGGATCATAGTGTGAGCTCCCATGAATCTGAGGGAATTTTTTCACTATTTTTAAAGTAAAAGTAAAGAAGAAGAAGGGGGAGCGGAATTGACGAATTAAAAAAAAATGAAAACTGTAAAGAATTAAAGGTGAGTTAAAATTAAATTTAAAGTTAATAATTAATAGATGGACACCAAAACAGGCAACAAAAGAGTCCAAGTGTTCCTGCGTGGAGGTGGCCTGTCTGGAGGTGTGTACAAAAAATTTATCCCTCTTTTATTATTATTATTATTTTTTAATCTTATCCTATTTCCTAAAAATTCACCCATATTCCCCCCTTAAAGTGTATGTTACAGTAAGGCATTCACTTTGGTTCGATTATAGACCGTTTTTGACAAAGCTCTTCAAAAAAGTTTTTGAGTTTTGAAGAACACACTCACAGCAAAGTAACTAGACTACTAGCCCACAACACAACCTCTTGGCGTTGTAGCTTAAACAGTATAATGTCCCCGAGAAGTTGCTTCTTCCTAGAAACAGGATTTGTAGAAGGAGCTTTAGGCTGTCTAGTAAACAGGTCACTGCCTTTTCAGTAGTGGGACATTCAATTAAATAATCGTGTCTATTGTACTAGCTTTTTGGATGATTCTCCTTGAAACACGTCCACCGCCACTGCACTTTGGCAGCTGATAGTTGTCATGGAAGTGATATAATATGGAGGAAGCAATGTATCTCCACGCCGCAATGTTTGCCTTGCCTTCTAAATTGATACTGTTATACGGTTTCTGCATTGAACCAGTTTCCTGTATGTATTTGGTTAGTTTAGTAACTGTTATGTGCTCATCGTCGTTTTCTTTGTAATAATTTGCGACGAGGCAGAAAGAGGCGTTTTCTTCGTTGGAAAGCAGGCATTCCAATTTTCTTACATGGCCGAGACAGCGCCCTTGACCCAGCTATCTGAATAGGATTATCTGGGGATTCACTGTAGTGGATCTTTTCTTTGGGGGCTGACGCACCAGTGCAGCAGGGTCATTGCCACAGCAAACGGAAAACTGGTCGTAGTACGTAAGTCTCTGAAGCTCTGCAACCCTTCTGTTAAAGAAAGTACCTACTTTTCTTTCGTCGGGCGCTCCCTGAAGTACGCTTTTGCAGCCTGAGCAGCCTTACCTCCACTTGTACCGAGATGTCGTGGCTGGAGCAGGTGCAGAAGAACGCAGCAAGATTCGTTTGCAACAGCTACAATAATTACAGTCACGATGTTAGTTCATCTGAACTAGTTCTTTCCCTGGGCTGGGAAGCACTAGGAGTCAGGAGATTATATAATCAATCTGTTTCATTTTATAAGTTTTACAATGGCCTAGTTCCATGTACGCTTCCTAACTGTATATCTGGCTTGGGTAATACTACATCTATTTGACGCCACATTTACAGTTTACAACAATTGCACATCAGTGTATTAGCTTTCAGTTACTCGTTTTTTCCAAGATGCATTAGAATGCAGAATTTAGTTCCTAGTCAAGTAGTTCGTGCTACATCTCTAAATGTTTTAAAGCAGTTGCCTGGAGTCAGAAATTAAAGTTTGAAGTAAACCAGCGCATCTTCATAGACTGTAATAGACTAAGCTATTTCGGTAGGTAACTTAATCTTTCTTAATCTATCTATCTAAGTTTGCTTGAGATTTCTCGAGTTTTTTCCCCTTTCTTCAGACTCAGAACAGTTCACGTTTGACTGCTGTGAAATACCTCTATCAGTTCTAAGTTTTTTACTGCACTGATGGTATAAACCGCATTTTTGTACACACATTATTCTCATTCCACGGTATTACGTTCCCCGTAGACTAGTTTTATTGTTGTATCAAACGCAGTGCTTTTCACTGGAACACGTTAGGACCCCTATTTACATCCGTATTTTAATTTTAGCTTGACTGGAAACGAGGCGTTGATTTGAACCTTGCTTCTTGCAGCTTGGATGTGATGGGTAACGCTCCATTTTATTCGTGAATTCCTTCTAGACATGCATATTGTCCTTCCTGAGTGCGTACGTCACTGCATGCCCCTTCTTCGCTTTTTCGGCTAACAGTAACACTGCCTTTATTGCGATGGGTGACAGTGTCTTCTTGCGGATATCCAGGCATATCCTCGGCTTGTTGCGCAGAACGCAAAATCTCTCGCAGCTGGTTGAAGCTACTGCAACTGGAGATCGTTGTACCATAGACACCATCGACATGACATGTCACCCTTTTTTTTAACTTGGTCATACTTCTTGATTACATTTTTGTTATTATTTTCGTTACTTTAGATTTCACGATTTTATATGTTGCTGCAGATATTAATGCACTGCAGAAGCGAATCATATTTTAAAGGGAACTACAGTTATTCAGTATGCTATAATATTATGAAAACTAACGGTTATCCAGTAGTTCAGCATAAGCCGTTCGATCCTCTCGTTCTATGAAATCTACTTTGATTGTCAGTCTAGTGCGACTGAAAATGAATTTTTTGCTGTAAAACATACTTGTAATAGAGCTAATTTGCATAAAAACATGGCATCTATAGGGAAGAATGATGGAAAAACAAAACTTGGATTTTTCGCATTGCGCATGAGTTGATTTTTGTTGACTTTTAGTATTTTTACTTGGAGCCCTTGAATAAAAAGTTCGTGAAAAGAAAAATTCTGTTGCAAGCATTTTGGCCTCGCGGTACTTTATCGCGATATCTTTCCTGGACTAAGTGGGTTCGATTCACTATGCCGGGACCTTATTACCCGTTTTTTATTTTACCTTTTAAAATCAAAAATTGAAAGACGTGAGAATAAACACATGTATGAACTCGCCTCTATTGAAATGCCGGATCTACAAACCTGTAATGCTTTACGAAGATTGAATACGCGAGCGCCAAGCTTGAGTGCAAACCTTTTTCTGGAAAGCCTGGGAGCCACCGCCATCTTGGATCGGTAAACACAATGATTGGAACGCATAGATCCAAGATCGCGGCCATTGACTGTGATACGCAGTACGCCGATACGTATGTTAAAGTCGGTCTCTAAAGAGTTTTGTCGCCTCAATTTATTGCCTGAATGAAGGTTGAGAGCTATTCAAAGAATATAGGGAAACATTTCTCTGTGGCAAATTAGTTCATTATTTTGTCCAGCTACACTACAGCTATACTAGAACTTCAGTTACAGATCCTTCTGCTAAATATGAGTAAACGGATGGTAGCAGTTTTTATACCTTCTTTCACATCGGGAGAAATTTTTGATAGCCCCCTAAATTATTTATTATTTATTAACCCCCCTTATTATTTATTATAAAACCTAACAGGAAAAAATCATGCCCCCCCCTAAAAATCACAATAGCCCCCCTCTACATAAATTATGAATCCTCCCTAAAAAGGTAAGATTTGGTTGATGATTTTTAGAAAACGACCAGTGTTCGCATAATACAAAGTGTCAAGATGTACACGCTAAAAAAAAGGCTAGCTCGAGAAACTGACATTTCGGCAGTGTAAATTTAGAGAAGCAGCAGAGAATTGGTTTGAATCCAACCAATTTTTGAATTCTTTAAATAGTTTTTTCTTTTTTCTGCTAAAAACGTTAATTGGCCACCATCTTGAATTGGGCGTAAAAAGAAAATTTACATGGCCGCGGGGCCGAAGTAGCCGCGCCGTCTGCTCGCAGGTTGGGGCTGACGGGACCTCTTCCGCGGTCAAACGTCTGAGTCAGGTTTTTCGTTTTAATTCGTAAGATTTATTCACGATGCAGTCGAAATATGAGCAAGGATATAAATTAGTTGGTGAGTGTAAATATATTTTCACTTTTCTCAAATAAACGAGTTTGTTTGCTGTTTAAATGTTCCGCATCTGAACAAAATTACCCTTAGGGAAGGTACGTTTTTTCTTGGGGGGGGGAGGGCTGGAGAATTTTGGTATTTTTTTCCCAAAAAGTGTTGGCCCTCCCTTGCGTTTTAATAAAAAAAACTCCTGACCCCCCACCTTTAGGTGACTGACAAAAGCGCGACCCTCCCCTCACTACAACATGGTATGTTCCATGCTGTAGAAACCTCAGAACGTTTCGCTTGTGAACGCAAAGTGTTTGAATATGAATATATCTTGATATTGAATGTGTGCGTGCTGAAACAAGGAAAATGCGAACAATCAGTGTGGGATATTTATGTTTTATAACTGAAGTTTGAATATGGAAGTATTTGAGTATTATAAAAGTTTTGAACATAAAATATCTAAGGGAAAATACACGCGCTTCTTTCTCCGACTAGCCGGCATTGCTGTTGGTTATTTTAACAGAAAGGTTTAGTTGTTTAGCATGCGAAATCTGCCTCTCAAAAACAAATATTTCCGACATTTCCGACAGGGTAGAGCGCATTGTTGGATCTACTAGTAACTCTTCAGAACTAAACGACTCAGGAGATCAGGCAGCGGATAGCCAACAGCAAGCGGCTGAAGAAACGATACCTGAGTCAAGTACTTCTCGAAACGGACGGAAAAGGACACGAGTCCTCCGAGAAAAACTATGTGCCATGGCATAATATACGTGTAAAAATGTAACCTAGTACCTATAATAAAACACCAAATTAAATCAAAGTAGGTGAAAAGAAAAACTTAATCTGTAAGAAAAATGGAAAGCAACATCACAAAAATTCTCATTAAAAAATTCTGGAAAAGATGTGTGACCCTCCCATGAATAGCTCACATGAGGTATGGCCCTCCCCTTTTGGTGCTCACTTTCACTGATGACCCTCCCCCCTGAGGCCCCAGCCCTCCCCCCCCAAAGAAAAAACGTACCTTCCCTTAGCAATGGCGCCGACAACCCGGGGCCGACATATTCCGTTTCCCTTTTTCAAACACTTAGAACTTTTTTTAGTAAAGTTCGAAACATTTTAGTAAATCAACAGGATACTGGTACAGTATCAAACTTTAAACAATGAAAATAATTCCCTTTTATTTTTTTTATCAGCGCGTGAGCGGGCAAGATGAACCAAATCCTGCAATCTGATTGGTTCCGGGAGCGGGCGGAATTTTCCGATCTTGACCGCGGTCAACGGAACGGGCCGCCGGGAGTTAGATACATGTATCGAAATTTGGGAAAATAAAGGGGTTTCTTTTAGTTATATTGCTTCCTGTGATTTCTGAGTTTTAACAGAGTAAAAAAGCGTATTTTGCTGCTCTGGTGTCACAAACGGCTTCGTTTCATGGTTCATTTTACGCGCGCTTGCAAAACGTTGCTTTCCGAAAACAACAAGACACGTTTAACTTTTGAAAAACAAGAAAAAAATAAAAATATTATTTGCCGGCCTTGGTCGGTCCGTATTGAGAAAAACTGTGCCCTCGGTCTTGAGCACGGCCCTCGGCCTGCGGCCTCGGGCCGTACTCAAGACCTCTGGCACAGTTTTTCTCAATACGGACCGACCAAGGCCGGCAAATAATATATATATCTTTGAAGTACTTTTCTTATTTTTCTCGTTTGACCGAGGTGAAGACGGGACCTGGCGCCGGACATAAAGTGCGCCCGCGCGCGAAAAGCGAATTCCTCCATCGATCGATTTCGGATCAGGGGCTGTGGAAAGTATGGCAGATGAAACAAGCTCCGTTTCCAAGGTGAATCAGAATTGACTTGCTGTTGACCTAAAACTGAATGGTGTTTTATTGTTCTAACCTAAACTTATAATGTTGAACTCTAGGGCTGTTTTCTGATCAAGAAATCTGCTGCCAAGAGTCCCAGAAAGCGCGGTGCAGGTAAGCTTATAATTCTTGGATAAGTGTCATTTTCTGCCGGTTTCTTCTCCTTTTAATCCTTTTAATCCTTTTAATTTTGTTTGTGATTGAGTAACATATTTTGTGTGTGTGTGTTTTATACATAACCTGATGCAATGTTGAGGTGGTTTGTGAGAATTCGAAGATTTGTGCAAACGCTTTCCTGATCCTGCTGCAATGGTGTGGATAAACCTTTCTAGTTTCTAATATTGGAGAGAGAAATCCCTTCGCCATGTTCTCCTTAATAAGAAATCCAGGAAAGGAGATTTCCATTAGAAGACATGCAGGCACCATGGATGCCCATGGGTGGTGAACTCCCCTTTATAAGCTATATTTTGCCACTCCAAGTGGTATTGTTTTTCATCTTGTCTGATCCAAAAAGAGGTACAGTAAACTTTCGTTATAGTCAACATCATTGGGACCAAGATCTGGTGTCCATAATAGAGAGAGTCTATAATAGTGGGAGTTGTTTGCAGTAATTCTCATTCCCTGGGACTTCAACTCCTGTCCATAATAACTGGGTGGCCCTGCCTAATGCGCCGATCAATTTGAAAGTTCAACATCCCCCCCCGGGGCAACCCCCCGGGGCAACCCCCCGGGCATTTGAACTTTTGAAGATGGGCTTGTTCAAATTCCCTCCCGTCGGGGCAAAAAAACCGTTCAAATGCCCCACCAATTAGTACTGAACTACCTCTCCTCAAAGACAAATTTCGTCTTCAATCAAACACTTTACATGCCTTCCAGAGAGAGATAGGCCGTAATGACACCTTCAATCTTCTTTTAAAGACCCTTTTGAAAGAGTTATTCACCAACAAAGGCGACACTCTATCTTGTAAATCCGCCAAACGCTGCAAAAACCGAAAAAACTCACGGGAGTATTACGTCAGAACAAGAGATAAATCCGGTTCAAATTCCCCACCCTTCCAACGGAACGTTCAAATTCCCCCCTCCCCGGACACGATGCGCAGTCAAATGCCCGGGGTATGCCCAGGGGGGGGGGGGGATGTTGAAGTTTCGAATTGATCGGCGCATAATAGCAAGGTGCCTGCAAGGCGGGAGTTGACTGTATAGATTTTGACCATTTTGTTGTAATCTGGGTATGCTTTTTCTGCTAGTCTGACATATGGGATAGATTTTTGTCAATTTGGCTTAAATAGGTTCAGTTCTTAAATTTGATGGGAAAATTGCATGTTTAGGTCTGAATACAGCAAGGGTTTAAAGAAGGGGGCTGTACAATTACACCCACCAAAGATGTTAAGGAGTACAAATCCAAAGCACATGCTGAGGAAGCCAGACAGATCTAGAAATGAAACAAAACTGGCCCTTGAGTGGAACGCTAGGGAAGAGAAGGAAAAAGAGGGACACCCTGTTCAAATATGGGGATTTTCCTATCTGGCAGAACTAATGGCCAAAAACATCACATGGACACATGCAAAGAGAACAGCCCAGAACAGGACCAGATAGAAGGCTATGGTCTTGGACTTATGCATCCCAAGGGACTGACAAGTTGCAGAAGTACCCTTTTTGGACATGTTATGTTAATCAAAGGAAATAGAAACTGCACGAAAGTATGAGAAGAAGTTTGTATGAAGGTAGTTATGTGAAGAATGTTTTTCTTTTACAGAGGAATGCTTTCCAGAAGTTAATGGTGAAAGTGCAGCTCATCGCAAACTGAGATACGAAAACTATAAAGAATGTTGGGGTGCTATTAAAAGTGAGATTGAGGTATCTATCAAGTTGATTTGCCTATGTAGTATCTGAGAAATAATTGAACTCTCCCTTGTACACTTTCTACCTTTTTCTTTTGAAAAATAAACTTAAATGAGAGAAAAATGCATTGAAATTACCTTAGTTTACTTATAAAGTATTGATTGTATAATTTTTTTGTACACTCAAAGGGTCTTCAGACACAGATGAACAGTAAAATATTTTCTGATCTTCTGGAATTTATCAAGAGAGCTCATCAAGGGAAATCTTTGAATTCAGAAAGGACCATTGTTATACAAGAAATACCCACAGCTGCTCTGATAACTGGTGAGTGAGATTAAGATATCAGTTCTCTCTACTAAGGACCCAGGGTGGGGGGGGGGGGTACTCCCATATATAAGCTATATAGACATATGGGTATGGTTTTTGAGGTTCTTGAGCAGTCCTTAAATAGGGTATCCATTTTGCCCCTTTTTGGAATTATGATGCAGGTGTGATCCATAGATAGGGTACCTTTTTGTATTAACTAAAATTGCAGTAGGTAAACCATGGTTATGATAGTGTATTGTTACACTAGGCTTAGTCTAGCATTCTATGTTTGATGCTTAACTTCCCATGTTACAGAAAAAAATGGAAATGACATGATCCCACAATTTTTAGTGGTCGTTTGGCCCTTATAAAGGGTGTCATTTTTCTGGGTTTGAACCTTGAAACGGGTATCAGTTTTTGATTTCCTGTCCTGAAATAGGGTTGGGGTTTGAGAACCTTTGTGGCACACACCTATCCTAAATTGATAGGAGTACCCCCTCCCCCCCCCCCCCACCTGGTACTGAGGAATGATGAGTGTGACTTTGAGTTTCAAGTTCACTTTTAAAGTTTGAGTTTGAGATAAGTTTAGATGGCAATATTGCATTATATCCACAGCTATTTGGATGAGAATATATTCTGCATCGAGCAGAGCCATGGAGGAAAATGTTTGTTTTGAACAACAGGAACTTAACAAAAAGTGGCATGAAGTTTTCAGCTAATCACTGGCTTGCTTTTGAATTGAAAATGCGTAGTTACATTGACATCCCAAAAGCAGTCAGAAGAAGCTGAGAATACTTTGGATTAATTTCATACTGATTTCATTATTGAAGGTCTTGTACTGTCTTAAGCATTTAACCCTACATGTAAGCACTGATTTCAGGAATTAGAGTAAGACAAGCACTGATTTAAGTATTGAAAACTAGGCACTGATTTTAGTATTTAGGGCCTGGCATAGTTTTCACTTGACATGGAGCTAGGAGCTAGAGAGAATTGCACTTGTACTGTACTGGAACTTTGGCTCCAAACAACTCAAACTTAACTCTAGCCCAACAAGTTTGCTATAGTTACAAGTAGTTGTGATCACGTTTTGGATTATATTTTGTAGGTGTGAACATGCCTGATCATGATGTGATTTTCTCTCAACTGGCCACTGAACTGAAAAACCAAGTTACCCCTTTTGTCGCTTTGCTGAGATCCAAAGATTGCTCAGGTGGAATGCTTTTCATAATTTGTTCATTTTAAGTTAATACATTATTTACCATCCTGCCCAGTTGTTTTGGAAGACAGTTGCTTTCAAGGGTCGTCTGTTTATTCTCATGGATTTACATAGCAATGTAGATCATTTATTGATGTCCTTGTTATTTTTAGTAAACCATACCTGACCTATGTCAAAAGGTAGACTTGCAAAATCAGGTTCATATTATGATATATTAGTTTTAATTTGTTTTTAGTTAACTTGTTAAAAATTGGTTTATTTCAGTGATGAAAGCAACCATGAAGAATGTGATTTCACAGTTCATTGGCTATGATCTGCAAGTAAGTACTTAACAATCAGAGTTTAAAAAAAATGAGTTGAACTAGCAGACAGTATTGACATGCCATTCTCTAACCCAGGATGAAGATGACCCTGCTTCATCTGAGCAAACCAAGAAGATCAGCAGTTTCACAATGCCCGTGCTTTGTCAGTGGTACAAGAAAATGATCAAGGTTTGGGTAGTTTTAATTTGCCGGTACACTCAGATCCAGCACTGATTGGCAGTAACTGCCAGATGCATCTGTTTCTGTGACAATGTCACTCTTGCCTGCATTATTCTGATCACTACAGCAAGCAATCTATATGTGGCATGCCACTGCCGATATGTGGCTTGTCACTGGCTTTAGTTTACCTTACTGCACAAAGTACAGTTAACTCTCATTATAACAGACACCATTGTGGCCTACAATCGTGGTCATTAGACCCTGGGACACTTGTTAACATTTCTATAAGAATTATGAAAACATTACCTCCACTGTATTAAGAAGCCTTTCACAACTGTCCTGGGCCAGAGTAGTAGTAGTAGTAATAATAATGATGATGATGATGATGATGATCGTTTGTGTAGTACTTTCACCAAACTTAGACAATTTCTTGCAAGCTAGTCTTTATGTTCCATGTAACACTGGAAAGGAGAGCACTAAAAGGCAGTGCAATGTAACATTGCACTAAAAGGATGTAGTGATGCAGTGCAACATGATACATTCTCTGTATTGGACTGTTTCTTTTCAGCATGATGACTCAAAGAGAAGACGTAGTTCACAACGATCTCAGCATTCAGGTGAATTCAATCACCCTCATTTATTGATCATGAAGTGTCAATTCGCAATTGTCTGTCCATACCTTTAATTAAAATCAATACCACCTTTTCTGAATTTTCAGATCGTCCTCCCTTGGTCATCATTCTTGAGGACTTTGAAGGCTTTCCTCCTGCTGTTGTTCAAAATTTTGTAACAATTTGCAGGTAAAATGAGAGGTTATGGATAAGTTTTTTTTAATTAAAGTGCTTGGTGGAAAAAGCGCACAAGTAACAAGTTGTGCCTCGAAATCCAGGTTGATCCAGTTTGGCTCTACTTTGGCAGACAGGCTGGTTAACATGGAAAAATCATAGTTCTGTGTTTATTTCTTGATCTATACGTGAAAAAGCCTATTATTTCCTTTAAAAAAACTGAACTTACTAAAGCAAAGCATGAATGATTTATAATTCTCCAGGTATTTTCATAGCAGTCAAGCTATGATGAATGAATTATTGGGGTCTAGCAATTTCTTTCTTTATCCTGGAATATTTACAATAAAAATATCATATGTTTATTAGAAATACTTACAATTACTTTGCAGTCAATACTTGAGTGAGCTTCCCTTGGTTTTAGTCTTTGGAATTGCAACAGCTGTGACAACCATTCATAGAGTTCTTCCGCATGCTGTTTCCAGCGTGCTGTCCATTGAAAGATTTCAATCTCAGCCATCCCACATTTGTGTTCTGGAGATCATCAACAAGGTGGGGTTATAATTATTTTAGGTTATGGTATTCCCAGGTGAAACAAAAGTGAAGCAGGATTATAACTGAACCCTTATACCTTCTTGCATACTTGTTTGACTTGTACCAGGTTAGAGACAGGGTGCAGGGGAGGGGGTCACCTCTCTCATAAAAGCCAGTTTGTCTATTTTAATTACATGTCTGAAATTTTCTTGTCAAGTGCAATTGAACCTTTTAGGCAAAAGTTTGTATTTTATTGTTTATGATTATAATTTGTGTCCAGGTATTGATGACTGCTAAGTTTCCCTTCAAGCTTGGTGCAAGAGTATTCAGATTTCTGTATGACAACTTCCTGTTCCATGATTTCTCACTACAGAACTTTGCCAGAGGACTTCAGGTATCGTGAAACTTTTTATTCAACAGTATTAAGGAATTTTCTGTTTGACACACTAACCATTCAATAATCAATATAACGGTTGTGACTCTGAAAATTCAAATTAATTAATTTCTTCCATTATCACCAACCTTTGTAGGCATTATTAAAGGGTTAATGCTAAGTAAAGATTTAATTGGTACAATTATTGTTACATTTTAACACAGTTGACTCCCGGTAACTCGAACCTCGGTAACTCAGGCCTCCTGATAACTCAAAGTAAATGTTTTTTCCAGTCAGGTCATTTTCTTTAAAATTTTACCCTCTATAACTCTAAGCTTGTTTTTATCTCCCTTCAAGGTTTAAGTTATTGGGAGTCAACTGAGTGTACTTTTTTCTTTTCAGTTTTGTTTGATGGAGCACTTTTTTGAGAGTCCTTTAAGTGTGCTTTGCTGTGCTTCACCGGAGAACAGGAAGGACATTATGGATAAAATAAGCCACAAGCAAGTTGAGATGTTCAGGAAAACAATGTCTTTTCGAAGGTAAGCAGGTGTTTTTAAATAAGACAGCTGTGTTGGAGCTCTGACGTTCATTTGATCTCAAGTGGCCACCTACGTTATTATCTTCATTAATCAGACTTGAAAGTGCTTAAGAACTATTGCTCACTAACAGACAACTGCTTACTTTGGTGATTCCCTGTGCTCATTTCCTCTGCCTTGTTAGTTTAGTTGGCAGTACACTAGAGAGTAGAGTGGGAGATAATAGGTTCCCCCAAGAGTGACAAGCATCTAATTTCTCCTTACTGTATTACTAGTTGATCAAATGTACAGGTCATGAGAATAAAGGAAGTGATCACCAGACATGAAATGTGTTGCTGTTTAATCAAATTTTCCCAACTAGTAACATAAGAAACATGTGGAGAACAGCAAGGAGAATATGCGTGTGGATATTGGGGCTTGAAGGGCTAAGTAAGCCTGTTCTTCTTACTAGATATGTCGAGGGGGAACAACCTTCAAATCAACTTAAGCTGTTACTGGAGGATTCGTTCACAAAGGTTAGTAATGTTTGAATTATCCACTCAGCACTTCTTAGCTGACATGTGATGCTGCTTATTGCTTAAGGACGTTGCCTTGTCACCATCCTCTTATATTATTACAGGAGGTAATAGTTGAGCTGTTGGAAGATCTGGATCAGTACCACTGGTGTTTCTTTCCAGTTCTACAGTGTCTACATGTCGTCACTAGCAATTTACCAAGACATCCTCTTGGAAAGAAGGTTGGAATCATGTTCCCTAAATGTACAGGGTTTTCAATAAGAGCTTGTGATTGGTGACATTATCCTTCTACTTCAAGCTAGTTTTACCAAAATTTCCCACCTCCTGAGTTCACATTTTTAGAACTGTATAGGCGTGGCTGCCTACATTGCTGTTTTTACCAGCTTCTTTGATTTAAACTGGAGAAAAGGGAGAATGCAGTGATGCAAGCACTCATGTAAACCATTTTATTTTCCAACCTGAAGTTCAGTTTTTCTGTGTACGTGGCATACACCCTAGAGCTGTAGGCATTGACTTTCCTTTCTTTTGTGTTTCCACTTCTTTCTGTGAGTTGCATTTTTTACTGTTTCATCCTTTCAGCCCTGTGATGTTTACGAAAACAGTCTCTCAAGCAATATCTATGATCAGGAAGAATACAAGGAGGCAATGTCTTTGTTAAGGTATGATTTCATACTTGAAGTGTAACATGATGTCACGTTCACCTTGTTCGTACATGTATAGCCATCCTGGTGGCAGGTCTAGGAGATTGGGACCTGAGGCGTGTTACAGGCGGTACTGTAGATAAGCCGCACCCCAGATTTTGAAACCAAATTTTGAGCAAAAAGGTGTGGTTTATACATGGGTGTTTACCGTCTAAATTATCCCATTCCCTTTACCAGAGTCCCAAATACCAGGGAGACACTTGTTTAATAATTATTTGGAGTTCTGTTATTCTTAGAGTCTACTCAAGAGATGAGCTTCTTCCTCTTCTTCACAAATGTGTTGATGTGCTGGGCACTGCGTTAGATGGAACTGAAACTAAGAGGTATTAGCACGGTTTATGATACCACTTCACTTTGGATTTTGCTACATTTAAGTATAAGAGTGAAAGGAATTAATATTTAACTTACTGCTTGTTTTGTCTTATGGGGGCGGGGTAGTGTATTGGTTAGCATGTTGGACTTCAGATCTGAAGGTTGGTCATTCAACGCCCAGTCCCTGCCATCGTGTTGTTTCCTTAGACAAGATACATTGCCCTACATTGTCTCTCTCCACCCAGGTGTATAAATGGGTACTGGGGACACACTGCTGGGGGGGGGGGGTAACCCTGTGATGGACTAGCATCCCATCCAGGGGGGAGTAGCAATACTCTCAGTTGCTAAATGCAACCCAAACAGGGATAAGCTTCGGCTGTGTGGGCCTCCTTGGCCCAAGTGCGACTTTATCCTTATCCTTGTTTTGTCTTGGTTTCAGACATTGTCAAGACCTGAAGGAAATGAGAGATGTTATTGTGCAGCTTCTTAGACAGTTTGAAGATCTAAGTGGTAAAGTAAATTTTATTAGATTTTAACTATTTGTTCTATACACACTAATTCCAGATTTGTACCACCAGTGAGGTTCACCTCTTATCTGAATCCCCGCATGGTAATTACTGAAGTTCATTTTATACAGCCTGGGGCAAGGATCTTGTGGTTATCCCAGGCCTATGAAATGATCACATCCCAGAAACACACATTGCGAACTGAGAAGAGACCAAGACACCAGGAACCACATCCCAACCCTTCTTACAAAAATCATGGGTTGTTAAACGTCGCCTTCAAATTAATATTAAGTGAGATAACAGAGAAAAAGTCATTTGATTACCTCATAACATGTACCTGGCCAAGGACATGATTATCTGAGCTGAGGCAACATTGTTTATGAACAGCTAAAAATTAATGATCCTACAAGTTATTTGAAGATCCTGTCCAGCCAGTATTAGAACTTGCAACCTTCCAATATCGGTTCTGTTACCCAGCCATTAGAGCTAACCAAGGGATTAGTTATCCTCTTCTAAGGGGACAGTAAATTGTGATCCTGGTCAGACAATCACAGTAGGGGTGGCAGATCCAGGATTTTTTCAAAGGGGAGGTTGGCAATCAGTTAATAATTAACTGGTAGTTACGTATAAAAGAACAACATGGCATTATTTTTGTGATGAAAAAGCGATAGACACGAGGAGTCAGACAAGTTCGGAAACTTTCCAAAAGGGGGATTGCAACCCCCTCAACCCTCCCCGCTGGATCTGCTTCTGCACAACTGTAGTAGGTAAACATGTGCTTGTATACTTACAGGTATTCAAGAGACTCAAGAACAGGCATCAAGCTCATTGCAAAAGGAAGTACTCTCAACTGTCACAAATAGATTTGAACTGCAAGAGGTTTGTAATGAGTACCTGACATTTCTGTTTACAAGTTATGGGTCATAAACTGGTGATTTTTATTATTTTTCCGTCCTTGGCTAGAAACAGCTTCTACTCTTGATTTTTTTGGAATCGTTATTTTCATAAGAAGTTGCTTCAAACCCCATGGTACCCCCTGGTACTACACAATGGAAATGTGTTATTATTTTTTGATATTTGCAATATTTAAAGTTGTACCAAAAATACTGCTATCGAGCTGCGATGCTTATCAACCAACGCTAGTCGGCTAATTGGTTTACATTTTGTCAGATTGAAACAGTCGGTCGTTTGTTGAAACATACAATTTAAACTTCACGGACACCTCTTGTAATTCCTCCAGGGGTAAATACCCATGGGCTGAGGACATAAAATGTAGTTTATTGGATGTTAAGGTCCTTGGAACTCGACAAGTAACGTGAAAAATGACAACGTTCTTTATTAGATACTGGTCTGGCCAGCTACACCTCTTAGAACAGAGAATGATCTTTTACATAATGATATATTCTACTTCAACTTGAACTTTATATTTACAATCTCGTGACAATCCCTCATGCATGCATTTTTCTGGATCAAAAACTCTTTGCTTCAGCCCCAGGGAGAATACTCCCTGTAGTGGACTATACGGGGAGGCTCCGCCCAAAAGGGGTGCCTTGTTTAAGCTCAGTATATAAAAGTGTAGGGAAAATTGCCATTTTAGTATAGAAAAGGGTCACAAAATCAGCCGCAAAGTTGAAGAAATAGTGGCTAAAGCGAAGTACATCAAAGGGTGCCACATTTTGGCAGAAATGAGTACCCAACTGAATCAGAACAACTGAAAACCCAGGAAAAATCTGATGATTACAGGAAATTCTATTGTTTTGGCTTATCCTTGAGGTAAAAGAAAGGGGTGCAATTTTGCTCTAGGTATATGAAAGGGGTACTATTTTGGTAAAATTAGCATGTTAAAGTGCACCTAACCCCACAAGATTTTTTTCGCTAAAATAACTCTTTGCACCTGTTCGAAAAGCATTACGCCTTTTTTAATGAAATCCCCCTCAGTCTTGACTTTTTATAGGCTGTAAAAGTTACGAAATCTAGCCATCATCTGGTACACGACCGAGCTAGTGAGGGCATGGGTCTATTCTGGATTTGACATCACAAACTGATTTGCATCTCCTTAAGTCTTTGTAAACATGCATGCAAAGCAGTTTGTGACGTCAAATCAAGAATAGACCCATGCCCCTTCTAACTCGGTCGTGCGACAAATGGTGCTTAGTTTGTCGTAAGTTTTGAAGCCCATAAAAAAGTCAAAAACTGCAAATAATGGCGAAATGTTTTTAAAATAGGTGCAAAGATTTATATTAGCGTAAAAAATATTTTGGGGTTAGGTGCACTTTAAAGGGTAAGGGTCGAACCTCCAGGCGGAGCCTCCCCTCACAAAACTTTATTGAGTAGTGCCCCCCCCCCCGGGGGCTTCACACTAATTAGTACTTATTAACATAATTTCTTTTCAATGGCAGCGACTTATGAATGCAGCAAAGCAGAAAAGAAGAGAATCTCCATATGATAAACTTCGACAAAGAACAGTGGATGCCTTAGAGGAGATGTTTAGGTAACAGTGATGTGTCTCATGTACTTCAAAATAAAGGAGAGTGAAATCTTTTTGTTTTTCGTATCCTATATTTCAGAGTTTCAGAGCTAACTGCTAAAATATTCAAAAAAGATGATGATCAAAATCTTTGTGCTATTTCAAAGTAAAACAGCTCATTACAAATTTTAAAGTGCTGCACATAACTGGGTAGGTTAAACACCCGTTCCCCCCTCACCAGGATTTTAGACATGTTTTGTATATAGAAGGGATGCTTAGCCAGGTGGATGAATTTTGGGGCAGAGGGTGAGCTCATGGAAACATTGATGCTAAGTTAAAATACTACTGTACCAGCCAAAAAAAAGATGTTCAAATGCCCCACCAATTAGTACTGAAATACCCCTCCTCAAAGACATATTTTGTCTTCAATCAAACACTGTTCACACTTTTTAGAGAGAGATATGCCATGTTGATACCTTTAAAGGCGAAATTCTATCTTGTAAATCCGTCAAACCTTGTGAAAACTGAAAAAACTCATGGGACTGATTACGACCAGAACAACGGATAAATCCGGTTCAAATTCCCCACCCTTCCAAGGCAGCATACAAATTCCCCACTTCCCAGGGACAATGCACAGTGAAATGCCCGGGATAAGCCCCGGGGGTTGGGGGGGGGGGTATTGTATTGAAGCTTCAATTTGACTGGTACATAAGTGCATGTTATCTTTCCTTCTCTCCTAAACAGAAAATTTTTGAGCTGTCCACGTAATATACCACTGTATGAAGTTATGTACTATGACAATGTACAGGACACAAGAAAGGTAAAAATTAATGTGGATTGCCCAATGCCCATACATTTCTGAGTTGAAAAGATTTTTTTTTTATAGTCTACAGAGGACTTCTCTTATCCTGGGTGATCATACTACATACAAAAAACACTGAAGTGCCATTTGATTCATTTTCATTTGTCATTCTAACTATTCAGGCTAAGGTGCAACTTATGTTTTGCTAATAGAAAAGGCTGCAGTTGTCCAAACAAGAGTCAACTTCATTCTTACAGGGACAATTTGTTTCCGACACCTGGCCATTACTGGCAGAATTTGTAGTGTCAGCAAAATTTCCATATAGAAGAATACTGAAAGTAACTTCCACTATTACAGACTTCTCTTTCTGAATGTGTCTGACTTTTCTATCGACAGTTGAATGTATTGTACTTCTCGTGAAGAAAATAATTTTCTTTTTTTTGTAGCATTTAGTGGGGATGCCTCGTGTAGCTATCCAAACAGCACTTAGCAATCCACAATATTATCTCAAGGTGAGTAATAACACCCGCCCGTAAATTAAGGGAATAGGAATCTTTTATTCTGCTGGTAGTGAATGTAAAAGATTAGCTTTATAATGAACTGAACCTGAAACATCATTGCACTAGTAACCACATGCCAACATGTATGGCCCACAGTTGGCAAGAGAAGGGTTTGCACTGCTTCAGGAATTCCTAGAAAACTCCTGGAAATTTAATTTTTTCCAGAGCACTGAAAATTCTTTTTGTTCCCCTACTAGAACACTCATGGTATTTTCTTGACTTGTCAGTTAACATACAGCCACAACCTCAGACAAAACTACTTGAGACAAATTGAAAATGCCCGTATTTTCCTATTGTTTTTAATTAAACCTCTCACACCACTGCAAAAGCATCTGTCCTCCCCTTTCCCCTCTTTCAATGTTGTTTTGAAGACCACAGGATTTGTATGGGCAAGCATCATGGCCAAAACAACATTGTACTGGGGTGGGGAGGGGAGCAATTTGTACAGGTCTTGCAGTGTCCAATTAAGGTGTCAATATTGGAAAACAGGCGGATCTGTCTCACGAGTTTTGTCCAAGGTTGTAGTTCCTCATCACGAGATCCAGCCTGAGAAAACAGCTGAAGTTTCGCGAGGTTGCCACTTGAGCCCTCGCAAAATGGTGTCTGAGTAACGAGCGCAGAAATTCCATACTAATGACATTCGCTACCCAGATCTTGGTAGTTCTTCTGATTGGTTGAAAGAAAATTCCAACCAATCAGAAGCACTACCCAGATCTGGGTAGTGACACGTCATCAGTATGGAATTTCTGCGCTCGTTACTCAGATGTCGTTTTGTGAGAGCTCAAGTGGCAACCTTGCGAAACGTCAGCTGTTTTCTCAGGCTAGGACTCATCTAGAAGCCTTATTTGTCTGCAATTCATTAAAAAAAATGCTGAAATGCTAAAAACGCCCCAAGAATAATAGAATACATTATTATGCACTGGAGCTGAAGCCCCAGCAAGTTTAATTCAGAAGAATTACTGGAGTGCAGATATCTTCAATATTCACAATATTGGGGGTTAACCGTACTAATATTAGTCACCTCCATATTTTGTTTTTCATTTTCAGTGTGATTGTTGTCAGACAGATGTAGGAACAGTCCAGGATACCTTGCCAGACATCTGCATAGCCTACAAACTTCACTTGGAGTGCGGCAGACTAATCAATCTTTATGACTGGCTTCAGGTATTTACCCTACACTAGTGACCCTCAGATTGGAAGATTTGACTATGAGTACAAGATTGAGTGCAACTTCACGTAGCATGCTTAGATTGATGCGTCACACAAATCTTGTTACTAGAGCCTCATTTTCGACTCCTCAACAACATGCTGAAGCCAGGGCTCGATCTTGTACTGGTAGTGTGATCTGAAGGTCACTGCTATCTAGTTCTGTACAGCATTTCTATTTTTGTGTTTCATGCAACACACAGTATTCCAGTGAAAGCCAAAATGACAGGTCAGAGAACCCTGTGGGTATTACGCAAATTTATTAAATAAATTTTGTAACATTTCTGACATGCTAGGTATTGGCTTATTACGGCAATCAAAATTGCTGGGAAAATCAGTAGCAGGCATACCTGGTGATTTTTGATAGTAGTTGCTGCAGTGAATGTATAAAATTGCCAAGTGTTGCCATACCTGCCAACCTTAAAAAATCAGAAATAGGGTCCATCCACCCCCCCCCCCCCTTACCCCAGTCCTGGGGTAGTGCCCTGCCCCCAACACTAAGCAGGGTCCAGGACGTTCCAGGATTTTTGCATTAATTTTTAAAAAATATTGCCTGTACTGTACTGTTTAAGCATTAGAATTCTCAGGTGTTGATTAATAGTCTCAAGCACTACATGTAATGCACAAAACAATAGGGTTTAGAATGGTGAAAACCAATCTTAAACAACCCAGTTCCAAATTTTTAAAAAAGAATTTTTTTTCCTCTTGAAAATTGGAATGTCCCAATTTTTTTAGGTTTTGAAACTCAAGAATTGGGACAATTCTGATTAAATTGGGACGGTTGGTAAGTGTGTGTCACTGGCTTTAGCAGATAAGAGGACTTGGCCCTTGATGCCTACTTCTCTTGTTATGCTTCCTAGTTAACTGAACAAGACATTGACAGAGCACTACACTTCAACTAAAACCAGTTGAGACTGAACTGCCGGTCCCTCTATCTTACATGAAGGGCCCGGTGGAAAAAGGGCGTAAGTGATGATTGGAGGTTGAAAATCTTAATTGCTGCTATTTAGCTGAACGTTGGCACACAGGCTGGTTTTCCTGTAAGGAACATAGTTGTGCAGTTATTTCTTGACCTGAGAGCTTCAATTTGAAGAATTAGCATATTACTTTTGCTTAAAACTGACACAAAGAAAACAACAGGACTGCAGATTCTAGGTTGAATTCCTTTGTTTTAGTTCAGGCAGAGAACAAAAGAAATCTTTCACGCATCACTTGAGCGAGTTCAGTTCAACGAAACTCTTCACGCAAAAGTAATACGCTAATTCTTCAAATTTTAGATCTCAGCTCAAGAAATAAGTGTGCAACAGCGTTCCTCACATGAAAACTAGCCTGTGTGCCAATGTTCAGTTAAATAGGAGCAATTTCGATTTTAACCTCAAATCATCACTTACGCCCTTTTTCCACTGGGCCCTTCACATGTTCCCAATGGAGCTGATGTTATTTTTATTTGTTTCAGGCATTCAAGGCTGTGCTGGAACCTCAAACAGCTCAACAATCTGCCAAAGGCTCACCAAAGAAAAAACAGAAAACTGATGACCAACTCCAGTATCTTTGCATTTTATTCCTGTGACTAGTCTGATGTTTACCGTTACAAGCATTGCAATTCCTGCTGTTTTAAACCCTCACAGAAGTTTGCTAGCTTTAAATTACTTACCCCCTTACTGGTTATTAGTGTGATGACTTCCTATATTCTTGTCAGTTGTTTTCTTTTAAATGTATTGACCTTGCAAGGAAAAATTGAACCTACCATTTCCAAATTGTTTAAGGTTACTCCGGACAAAAAAAATTGAGTGTGTGCCATTTTAAAGGAAAACACGACAAACTATATCGTTGGAAAGGTTAATAAAATGTAGATTTCTGAAAAAAAAAATGAATTGCCGGTTTCTTCAATTCCGCAAAAGAAAATCAAAACAACCGTGAAAATGACCATGTGTCATTCAATTGAATTAATAGGGTATCAAACCCAAGCACACTGGCAAAATAACTGCACAGTGTTAATCACAAAGTATCAACCATCAAAAGTATGTGAGCATTTTTCGATATTCTGACTGGTTATTTTTCAATTAATCTGTCAAGTTCGAGCAGCAAAGAACATGTGATGCACATTGCATTGAAGATTGCCACAGTTGAAATATTATAAATTTCAAAAGTCCCCAACACACTTTGGTTTCACAACATCTAAGGAATGTTCAGGCCAAATGTCACAGAAATGTGCTGAATTTTGATACCCATCTGATTGAATGACGCATGGTCATTTTCACAGTCATTTTTTGCATATTTCTTTTGCAGAATTTAAAAACCCCCAGCAATTCTCATTTTTTTCTGAAATCTACATTTATTACCCTTTCCAAAGATATATAGTTTGCAGTGTTTTCCTTTAAAGTGGCACGCTTACAAATTTTTTTTCCGGAGGACACGGAATTACACCTGCGAAGGTCCGGACTAACCTTAACTGCCTCTTTGTCAAAGGGAGGCCTGGTGCACATCCTTTCACATGAAAAAAAACGTTTTGATTTACAAGCAAAATTAATAAACTCATCTTTATATGATTGGTTTTGCACTAGGCACCACTTTGATAAAGTAATGACGTCTATAAACGCTTGAAGCAATAATTATTGTCAGTTCTCCCTTAACTCTTACGTAGCGCTCGCTTCATCCAAGCTGTTTCTGAACTTCAGTTTCTTGGATTCATCAAGTCAACAAGACAGAAAACTGATCATGTACAAAGACTCACTTGGGGAGCTTGTTGATGCTGAAGGAATTGTCTCTTGTTATTTTGTAAATACAAATCTTTGGAGAAGGCATGAGCATTTTTGAGTTTGAACTTTGTACAAACAGATGTAAAAATGCAAATAAATATTTTTGGATGAAGAAAGATTTTTATAAGAGATGTTGTTGTAACAACATAATCAGACTATTCATTTAATTTAATTTTTTTCCATTTGCTCCCTGAAGAACTCCCATCGGTAGATGGACTCTGAAAAAGAAAAGAAATTATCACTTAAGTACAAAAGCAGTATTCTATGCTAATTTATTCAAACTTCATGGAATTGTAACAAATTTATGCACAAATTACAACAGTCTGAGTTAGTATACCGGTAATTCATGTGAAACAAATTATTCAAACCATTGTCTTCTCTAGTTGAGCTAGAGCATTGCCTCACTGCCAAGTTTGCCATCCAGAGTCTTCCAATTTACAACATGGCATTTTTGTAACTACTGTTTTATAAAGATGTTCCCGTTTTATATTGATGCAAGTCAGGTTTTTTTGTGTTTTCAAAATGATGCTAAAAATAGATGATGGTGACCTTTGAAGCTCTGACAGATATGGGCCTCTAAAGCCTGAAGACTTAACCTACCTGAACTTGAAGAGTTCCAGAACTGATTCCATCAGCTAGAAGATCATGAACTTTCATTGCTTCTCCTACCACTAAGGCAAGGCTCTCTTTAAGACCTGATGAAAACAGAGAAAGAAGCCCAGAAGTCTCACTCAACACAAAACAGGATAAATATATGGCACTACAAAAGATACAGGACTGAAAGTAAAAATCAATCCAAGAATTACCTCCAGCTTCTTTAAAAGCATCTTGTATTGCATCCATCTGCTTTCCATAGTTTTCAAGCTAGAACAAAAAATCCAACACTTTATTTCAAAATATTCAGTAATTCACTGTGAATAATAGATTTTTCTTCCCTAGGTTGTGTTGGCTTTGTTGTAGTTTAAAATGAATTTCAGGTCAAAATGATTTCAAACTAGTTTGATTCGTATTTTCCTGTTTCAGTTTGATGATAATGACTATAAAACAAAGGAAATACAAATTAAACTAGTTTGAAATCATTTTGACCTGAAATTCATTTTAACCTACAACAGCTGCATTTGAGCTGAAAAACGGCTGTTACAGTGTAATTGGCCACACTATGCATTGCATTCCATGTTTACTTTGTGTGTCTAATTCACCTGTTCTTGTGCATTGTCCAAATCTTTAATTTCGTGCTTCAGTGCTGTGTTGACATACTTGGCCTGTTAACCAAAAGTCAGAGAGTGATAATCACATTACAAGGGTAGTCTGCAACTACCAGATCAGTGCACGATGTTAATCAATTCCTCCCTAATACTCAGCATGGTCTCTCAATTAGGTTTCTTGTTGAGGTGCACTGGTTTAGTGGTTAGCACACCAGAGTTTTAATTTTTTCTCCCATTCTCTTGCCCCCCAACCCCTTCCCTATTGATAAAAAAAAGGTTACTTTGTGGTTTGAGGCTTGTCACTGCATTGTGTGGTGCTGCTCCTTAGACAAGGAAATCTTAATCCACATTCAGGTGTAGTAGTGCTCTTAGTTGCTTCATGCTACTTAACCCTTTAAGCCGTGATATAAATATACATATTCTCCTTACTGTTCTCCATACATTTCATAAGGAACTAGCAAGGCGAATTTGTCTAAATATCTTATCCTTGGTGATCACCTTTATTTTTATCACTTGAATGTTTGAACAAGTAGTGATAATGTAAAGAGAAATTTCATTTCGTGACTGTTAGGGTTTAAAGGGTTAACAGAAACTATACCATGCCCGGAATAGGATTGTCCTTCTCCCCTTTTTTTCTTATTACGCTTGAACGCGCATCATATGACAGAAACTGAAGTGAAGCATTGACCGTGTGGGTAATCTGTGACCCATGCAGATAGTAGGGATGGCAAAACTTAGAAAAAGACCACGAAAATAAGATGCACAGGATCTGTGGCAGGGAGTGGATAAAAAGGAGGTGGGACCAGGAAAAAAAGCCCCCCTCCCCCCCCCCCCCCCCCCACATTTTTGTGCTCCTTTTCTCATTTGGTTAATACTATCTTGGAGCCTTGAACCAGCTGATTATACTGGGGTTCATAAAATCAGGGTTCAGTTCCAGTCATTTTACCCTACCATTGGCTGGGCTGAAGAATTACATATGTTACACTGGGGACTTTGTTATAAAGGGGGTCAGTAAATGGGGTAGACTCCAAAATACCTCAAAACTCTTTGAGCCCCTATGACTAAGAGAAGTGAGAGAGAAGGCCCAACAAAGTTTATTGTCTAAGTAAACAGAGGTAACCCCATGCCCAACATTTTGTTGAACAGCACCAACAGAGTAAGGAAAAGTCTTGAATGATGGTGATCAATGATATTTAATTTAAATTCCATTACTCACTGCCTTGATTTTTCTTTCCAGTTCTTCAATCTCCTTATCAACCTTCTTCTCATCTTCCATTGTGTACAAATGGTCACTGTGCACCTTTAGCAAACATAATTAATATTTTTTATTTAGCAAATTGACATTATCATATACACATTGCTTTTTAGCCAAATATCTGAGCACAGAAAAGAAAAATTAACTTCTTGGTAAAGGGATAAAGTTGCCCTTGTGCCACAGTCCTAAAATGGACAGTACTCAGCACAGTTTCATTTCCATAAAGCCGCCAGGAGTACTCCCTGATAGAAACCCTACACAGGATCCTATAGGATTTGGGGAGATCCTGTAACTAAATCACACATAAATATCATCCTAAATGCCATCATAGTCCCAAACGTGATGGATAGGATCCTGTAAAATCAGGATACCGAGTAGCATCACTATCCTGCACAAGATCCCATTAGAGATCCTATGGAATCCTTCAAGATTCTCAATAGGATCCCATAAGACCCTATTGGATCCTCAATAGGATCTCAACAGTATCCTTTGGGCTCTTACAAGGGGCATCATAAGATCCTGTATAGGATTTCTACCAGGGTTTCTAATGCCCTGGATGGGAGATAGTCCATGATAGGGTTTCATCCAGTGGTTTCTTTAGAGGGCGGCCCAAGCAGCCACTCAATTTGTTTTTATTTGCCCAGGTTATTAGTAGTTTGACAAGTCCCGACACCTTCAAAAGTTCTCAAAACCCCTGAACAGGTAAAATATAATCAAACGACAAACCTTATCTTCTGGCAAAAGGACATGAGGAGGTATCGTTAAGATATTCTTCTTCACATAAATCTGCAGAAAGTGGGAAACATCTCAGAATCTACGGTCTTATTAAAACTGAATTCAAGTTAAAACTTCATATCTTACCTCAAATCTGTCAAAAGACTCATCAATACTCTTGTAAAAATTCTTGGTCATTTTATCAATACCCTTATAATGAAAACAAAGTAGCAACTATTATTAGCAACAGAACTGTAGGTGAGAGAGATGTTGAACATCTTTCAAGGTACAATTATAGTGAACTAAAATGATGGATATAATTAAAAATAGACAATAAAATTGGTTTTTAAAACATTTTGAAGTTGATCTTACCGCATGAAGTTGTTCTTGTGTAGCACTGCCTGATAGAGAGGGCTAAAAAATTGTTCACAAGTTCTGTTACTTTGCAACTTATCAGAAAACCAGCTGTTGCCATACAGATATGGCTGCCTCTCACTGCATCTGGCCAACAGCGGCATTCACACAAACACCCCTGCTGACCGGGAGCAAAGAGAGGTCTCTGTATTTGTAGGCCACCAACCAGTACTTCATAATCATAAACTTTCAAGCCTCTGATTTGTTCTTCTTGCATTAGACTAGTTTTCATTCATGTCACAGTGTGCAAAAGAGGACTGGAACTGTAGAGTTCACAACAAATCTGACCCACGTAGTAACACAAGACTGTAGTGATAGACAGCAAATTTTAGTTGTGCAAAAAGGTGGGTTTCTTTTTAGAAGCTAATATGAAGATAGGTTAGTTGCTAAATATTGTGTGTATAGAGTCCAGGACACAGAATTGTTCCAGTCTGTATCATCTGGCCCCAGTTGTTAAAAAAGTTGGATAATGCTATCCACCGGATGAATCACAATGCATTGGATATTAGTGTTAGGGAAACCAACTGCGTTATCAACTGGATAGAGTTTTATCTGGTTGGGTTGTTTGACTGTTTTCCAGCCTTCCTCAGGTCTTGAACGGAAGACCTGCACACAGCTTGTGGGTGCATTACAAAGTATGCACTAACCCCTGATTCTTTTTTGTTATTTCAATTGGTAATTAACTGTGTGTAATCAGTTAACATAATGCAGAGCTGGTCAAAGAGTGCAGCATGGCAATTGCAGGCACTGTTTAGAAAAAGATGCACAGGACACCCAGGCCTCAAACAAACTGACATACCTGAAAAAACATCTCCACCGTGAACCTTCTTAGGTATTTTACACTGAGTGTGGTCACATTCCCCACCCCCTGCCCCTTGCCACCCACCTGAAAGTCAAATTATCCCCTTCCCCCTCTCCCCCAAGCCTGAGAAGTGGCCAAGAGGCAAACAATGTCCATTGTTGGGGGGGAGAAGCGGATATTATTAAGCTTCTAGCCCTGACTGAGGAAGGGGAAACATTGAAAGCAGAAGGATTTGCAGTAACACTGAGAGAAATTTCTCACCTAAGCTTAACTAAGCTTACCTCGCTTTTGATAAGATCTTCAAGTTCTTGGAAGCAGTCAATAACATAGTCGTTAACAGCATTGTAAACTACGAGAGTTAAAAATAGAAATCATAAGCTTAAACGATAAGCCTATGTAGGTTTGCGCCATTGCGGTTAGCAATTCAGAGCTAGACAGCAAGCTTTTTTCTTTCAGTAAGCTCAGCTCCTCGGGTTTAATTTAGTTTCGGCTAGTTCATGCAGCCTAATTCAAGCTTACCTCCATTTACGAACGAATCTGGCGTGAATCCGAAGAACTGAGTTTCATACTCGTATTCCCTGGTCTTTTTGCTACTCGGATCCATCACGATTGATAATTCATCAAAACTTTCCTGGCAATCGACTGTCCTGGCAATCCTTGTTACATGAAGGAAACTTTGATGTGAACAACAAATTCCCGCCAGAGCAACGAACAAATATTCCTTCACCGGGGAGGAGTAAGCAAGTAATTTTGTTATGGGGCAAACATTGACATCACAGCCTTAAAATGATTGATAAAACTTTAAAACTATCAATTTGTATCTTTTTTGTTTATTTTATTTTGAAAAAGATTATTTTTACCGGAAAATATAGCAATTCCTTGCCATAAGTTTTGCTCGTCTTTCTCCCTCCCCGAGAATACTAACATTTGACAGTCTTACGAGAGGAGACTGGTACTAGCGTAAATTTTCTCCATATGTTTGTTTGTCTTTCGCAACGGTCGTTCTTTAGCTCGAGTTGACAGCTTTTTTGACCGATTTTGCACACTTCTTTTCACTGGTGTTCTTTTTCAAAGCGAACAGTCTTTTTATTTTGATGCTCTTTATTTAGGTAAGTTGATTTTGTTTTTGCTTTCATTCAATCTACATGATGGCGTGACGCGCCGTGATTCTTCCACCATATTGCTTTTGTGTTGGCAATAAGCTTATTTAGTTTAAGAGGATGCAAAAACGACTTCGTTTACGTTTATGCATCACTACAATATTGTTTATAAATCTACACACATGAACAGCCTTTAGTTCTTGCTTGCTGACTGCCTGAGGCGTTTAACGGTTTCAAAGTTTCTTGGTCCTATATAGGCGTCAAATCATAAGTCAAGAAACTACACTTAAATAATATAATGATGCAGCCGGCTTAGGTTAGGTAAATTTTTTGTACGATGATCGACCTGGAACAGACATGAAGCATAACTTAATGAATGACAGAAGCCCTGTAGTATTGCTTATTAAGCGCCTTATTGAGTGGCTGCTTTGCATAGTCACAAAAGAATATTGATTTTCAAGTCTCTTCATTTCATACGTTTGCTTTTATTGTTGTGAATAGATTAGTGAGTACCGCAGAGAGGGTTTGTTCTGTAATTCCCGGTGCAACACTTTAAGTTGTCTGCACAGGTAATAGCATTTGGGGTAATATGCGATTAGGCTCCATGTTTTGCTTGTCATGGACTAATTAAGTTCCCTTGCATGACTCAGAAAGGTAAACACTGAAAAATTAGGCCTTGTCACAAGTTTCAACAACAGGTGTCAGTTGTTGTTGATTTTGAAGAAGAGCTCCCCTCCACGGACTGTTGGCCAACTGTTGGCTGTCAAATCACCGACAAGTCACTGACACATGACCAACATGTTACCTACAGATACGTTTTACTATTAGTTTTACTTTTGTTTCACCATAAAATAATCTTATAAAGATGACAAGGTCTTTTCAAACAGTCGACAAAATTCTCACCAAAAACATACTCAGATAATGATCGTACACTGGAAACAAACTCTCTCTTTATAGAGAGAGATTCTCTTTCTCCATGTACGTTCAGACCATCTAATGTAACGAATGACCATTTTTGAAGCGAACTTATCAACTGTTCGCATGAAAACTTCGCCTAATTTCACAGCGATGAGTGGATTTGAAAAGCGCATTTTGAATCACCCCATAATGCATTGCACAAGGGTAGACGTGCTGTTGCAATATGGAGGCCGTAATAACAACGAGCGTTTGAGAATGAATTGTGGCAAAAATACACTGAAAAAGAATAAGCAAAGTAAGAGTAAGTAATGTTCTCTTTAAGCAATTATTGAGGGTAATCAACAGAGAAGTATTTACGACAATTTCATAAAGTATCCTACCGACAGTCGGCCCACAGATTACGCAAGAGAGTCGGCCAACTGTCGGTAACCTGTCGGCCGACTGTTGGCCAACTGTCGGCCGACAGGTTACCGACAGTTGGCTGATAGTCAGTTGAGGGGAGCTGTTCTTCTGTGGAGTTGGCTTAATACAGGTTTCACTGTCACTACCTTTGACTGTCCAGAAAGAGAATCCTAGCAGTCTATAGAACTGATGTAGATATAAAACTTGAGATTGAAAGCTCTCCATCGAAAAAACTCTTCAGGACTATAATTCACCTAACTATACAATACATCACCTTTATTTCACGTCGGATTTAGGGGCCGATTACATGAGCCGGGCTGGCTCGGTAGAAGGGCTGGCTCTGTCTGCCGAGATGACTGTTGAGCCCGGTATTGCATGAGGCGGGCCAGCCCGCCAGCGGCTAAATTTAGAAGCTGTCATGTGAAATTAGATGGCTACATCGAAGAGCACGAATCAAGTGTTTTTATTTTCACTAATCCATTATTTTGGCATATTATTTTCAGTTTTATGTAGCTTTACGGTCTCATAAACCTTTATATGTTATATAGAAAGAGAAATATCTATCTTCTGGTGAGCCATTTTGCTCTGAAGCGAAATTTAGTGACGAGAAAGTGTTAGCCCGGCAATCGCGATTACATGGTGAATTTTCATCCTGGCTAGCCGGGATCCCAGCACCGTGATGCCGGGATCCCAGCTAGCCGGCCTGAAATTTTTCCATGTAATCACAAAGTTGATTTTTAGTGTGTTTCTCAGACATGCCAAGATCCCAGCAAACCGAGCCAGCCCAGCTAACCCGGCCAGCCCGCCTCGTGTAATCAGCCCCTTACAAGGGTAGCTGTATAGCTAATTTCTCCGAGAAAGAAAAGACGAAGAAAAAATAAATAAATAAAATAGTATTAATAATAAAAATAAAAATTAAATCGTATATTGTATACAGTACATTAAGGTGTTTCGATACAGTTTTTTTGGGACCATACCTCACTTTTAAAATCGGCTCTTAGACAGTCTTTATCTTGTCGGATCAACGTGAAATTTGCAGTACTTTTTGGTTTTGGATTGAACTTTAGCGCGATTTACATTTCGTGAAAATTGATATTTCCATGACAACGATAAACAAAAAACCTCGAAAACACTAAAATTGAAATTTTGCGCTATCCAGACTTCGCTTTGAAAAGCAAACACCAACATCTTAAGGTGGCCGAACACAGTTTTCTTGTACCTATGCGTTATTTATCGTTATTTTCAAACTACTGGCAGTTGGGCAGCCAAAATTGGCAAGGTGCAAGTTCAACTAAAGAAGATTGTATTTTGATATGTTTTATTGGACTAGGTACCATTACCATGGCAACACAGCTGGTAGTAAACCAGCATTAAATAATGGGTTTGATTTATTTTCAGAAAATCCAGTCGTTAGATTTTTTCCATCATTTGTCTCTAGAAAACTCAGTAAAATAGTGGCCTGTTGACACTGGTCTCATGAAATTTTGACAGAGAGATCTTCTGTTATTTTGTGTTTTGCATTTTGATGTTTTCTGAACATGTCCTCTGTCAGATTTCAATTTTTGTTTGCAGGCAAGCTAAGTGTGTTTTGAACTATTATTCTACCAAATTTCATGAAATTCTAAGGAGCGGTTCCGTAGAAATCAGTGCATTTCCACTAAATTGTGCAGTCACAATTTTCTGGTTAACTACGCATGCGCTGCATTTGACAGGATTCTCGATCTTTCTCGATCCATACAAACAATCCCACAAAGGCAGGGTATTTTCCAAGAGTATTACCTTTAATACATTGAAAAATAAACGTTTTTGACACATAACAAACTGTTTGATTGTTAAGACGGAAAAAACACTTGCACTTGCAAAAAACACTTGCACAATCTTCACTGAACAAAATGAAAATTTCATTTTGTAATGATCGCTGTGCAGGCGCCAACAGGCACCATGTTTGTTTTTCTCAAAGCCTTATGCGCGCGTGCTTATTCACTCCAGCAGTACAAATCGTAGAGCGAGCGCAAACTGTGTTCAGACACCTTAATCTGTGGTGTATGGCAAACAAAATATACAAGAACAAAAAAAATCTGCATGTTTGTTTCGAAGTATTTCACAAAAACATTTTCAACCTTAATTTTTGTACAGTAATAGTAAATGCCCCAAAAAATAATTAATGCTTTGATGAAATGGCTCGAAAATACTTTCAAAATGTGTCTTTTACTTACTTTTTTACTTCTAGAAAGTTTTGTTGGAACTAGTGTTTGCGATCTCGAGAACGAATTGTTTTTCTAAGATCATTCGTGTAATAATTTTGTGGTAATTTTTTGAATTTGAGCGCCTTTGCTAAAATCTTAAGAACGGCTCAATGGATTTTTTAAAACATTAAACACGTGTGCTTGACGATGTGTCCAATTTTACTATCGAGTCTTATTAACGTTGATTCACTGGAACACTCTTAGATTTAACTCTAAAAAGGACGTATGAACCGACGGAAAAGGTTGTGTTATAAATTCACAGTTGGCAAGTAAATGCTAATATATTCAAAGTAATGCGTTATTCATTGCTTCGTGATTTTTATCTGGTTTCTTTGTTCTTTGCTGCACTGTAGATTACAATGAAAAGTAAACATCATGGAGGAATGCTTTGCGCATTACTTTGAATATATTAGCATTTATTTGCCAAATGTGAATATGTAACGCAAGCTTTTCCTTTGGTTCATATGTCCTCTTTAACGTTAAATCTAAAAGTGTTCCAGTGACTCAATGTTAATAAGACTCGATACTAAAATTGGACACATCGTCAAGCACGCGTGTTTAATGTTTTAAAAAAAATCCATCGAGCCGTTCTTAAGATTTTTGCAAAAACGCTCAAATTAAAAAATTACCACAAAATTATTATGCGAATGATCTTAGAAAAACAATTCGTTCTCGAGATCGCAAACACCAGTTTCAACAAAACTTTCTAGGTGTAAAATAGTAAGTAAACGACACATTTTGAAAGTATTTTCCAGCTATTTCATCGAAGCATTGATTATTTTTCGGTGCATTTACTATGCAAAAACTAAGGTTGGAAATGTTTTTGCGATTTACTTCAAAACAAACATACAGAATTTTTTTGTTCTTGTATATTTTGTGTGCCATACACCACAGTTTAAGATGTTGGTATTTGCTTTTCAAAGTGAAATCTGGATTGCGGAAAATTTCAATTTTAGTGTTTTCGAGGTTTTTTTGTTTATCGTTGTCATGGAAATGTCGATTTTCACAAAATGTAAACCACACTAAAGTTCAATCCAAAACCAACAAGTATTGCAAATTTTACTTTGATCTGACAAGGAAAGGACTGTCTAAGAGCCGATTAAAAAAGTTACAGGGGTTATGGTCCCAAAAAAACTGTATCAAAACACCTTAATCTACTATTTACATAGGTAACAATTGCATTGATGTTCGAAAGAAATTTGGCGTATTTTAGTTTTGAACTCTGGCTTTCTTATTAACGATCATTCGTATTTTGCTTTCTTCTAGTCACGCTATTCAGTCCATGCTCTTACCCAGTGATCTGCATATTGCACAATGGAGTACAGTCCACAATCCACAGGATCCTCTGTCCCATATGATTCCACTATCACACACACCATGTCAGTGGCAGATGATGTGAAGTCTCAGCATCAGCATGTTCATCTGTTTAACCCAGTAACGCCTGATGTGTCACCTCCTCCACAGATGACTAACGGAGGATTTGGCATGAAAAGTAAAGAACCTCCGGTGAGAACTAATATTGAACAAGCTGTTGGTTAACCTGACTAAGTGGGCCAAGGCCTAGTTGAATAAAATATCCCTGACTGTAGTGGGTGTTTAACCCTTTAAGCCCTGACATGAAAATTCATAATTCTCATAACTGTTCTCCATGCATTTGGAATGGAAATTGTAAGGAGAATTTGTCTAGATATCAAGACATCTTACCCTTGGTGATTGTTTACTTTATTCTCATCACTTGAATGCTTGAAAAAGCAGTAATTATGTAAAGAGAAATTTCATTTTCGTCACTGTTAGGGATTTAAGGTTTAAAGGGTATAGATCCTGGCACACCAGAGGATTTTCTTGCTCCTTTTTAGCATCTGCTTTAATGTCCTCTGACCAAAATGCATGACAAAAGTTTGCAAGACAAATTTCCTGTTACTTAGCCTGCGTAGCAGGCGTAAACGGGAAAGGGGAAGGGGAGCGAGAACGCGGGAGAAAAATGGGGTTCTGGGAGCTAGGGACGAGGGAACGCCTGCTACAAAGACCCCCATTTTTTCATCTCCGCCCACCGATTTTTAGGTAATCCAATTAAGTTAACTGTCAATGGAACCACCAATCAGAAACAGGCGCGCGCTTTTCTGCATGACTGACTGCACGCAGGAATTTACTGAAGCGTCTAAAAATAAAGTTCGGATGAAAAATTTTTCCAATCAAAGAACAACTTATAATTGCCCTTATTTTCGAAATAAGAGACACGAAGCTTTTCTAAATAAAAAGATTTATTAAGATAAACCCCTCTTTGCTTCTGAAAATCAAATGCGTTCAATTTTCGCTTCTAGGAAAGGTAAGCTTACTTTAAAACACGCAAGCGAAGAACCGCGATACACTTTGAACTGCATTTATATTGATCGAAGTGCCCGTTTTAAAATTTCAAAAGTTACGCGAAAGCCATAATATGAAGAATCGGACAACAACAACAAAAAAAGACATTTCATTACAAATTTACAATCAAAAATGTAAGTTACTTTACCATGGATTCCCTACAAAGTCAACAGCTTGAGTGATGTCTCATGCAACTGCAGATTTCTCTTCAAAGCAACCGTCTGTTCTCAAAGAATAATTTCTTCGCTTTTAGTTCTCTGAGTTCCACTGTTTAAGGTGTCGAGCGTTTCTTGGTCTTAGGGCTTCTTCTTCCGATTTATAGTTCTCAAACGACCAGTTTTCGCTCCGATAACGGGATATTTACACTGCCTTGAAATTCACGCGTGAAACGGTGCAATGCTTTTTTGAAATCTTCTCGGACAATGACAAAATCTCTTCTCTCTAGGACTGTATCCCGTTGGCAAAACCGCTAAAACATCTCTCCCCTCTAGGAGAGCTCTAACTGCCTTTTCTCGCTCTGGTTTCAAGACTGCAATTTCGCTACCTGGCCCGGCCTGCTGCAACCAAGTTCAAATCTTCTAACTGCACGTCCTCGTCAAATTCGTGATTCCCGTGGGACGTACTGTCAAAAATTAACCAATCAGAATTTTGCGGCCGCTGGCGGCCGCAGAAATGAAAAAATGGGGGTCTTTGTAGCAGGCGTTCCCTCGTCCCTAGCCCCCAGTCCCCCTTCTCCCGCGTTCTTGCTCCCATTCCCCTTCCCCGTTTACGCCTGCTACGCAGGCTACCTGTTACTTGGTTGCAGAAAACCTCCACTTAACTCACTAGCATTTTATGCAACCAGGTTCACATCCCCTTGCCTTTGTGCTGAGATAGGAGTTTTAACCCTGTAAACTCCAACAACAATGCATATTCTCCTTAATGTTCTTCATATATTTCTTATGGTACTAGTTGGGAGAATTTGCACAAACATCAAGAAATTTTTTTGTTTGGTGATCATTTCCCTTATTCTTGTGACCTGTATGTTTGATCAAGTAGGGATATTGTAAGGAGAAATTAGATGGTTATCACTATTGAAGCTTAAAGGGTTAAGAGATGCTTAACACTTACAGACTTGTTTTCAGCAAGCATTGGAGTTAAGCAGTATCACAAATGCAGATATCCAGGAAATGGAAAAAGTCAGAGGTCATCTTCACTTGATGCTACAGAACTGTAAAGAATTCTCTGATCAGGGAGATTACGACCATGCACCAAGCACTACTGCAGGTAAAATGACAATAAGTTGGACATTTATTTGATAGAGTGCTTTATCAAAACAAACACAAAGTACTTTTGACACTCAATTGAAAACTGCTCTTAAGAAGGACTTATTAGTAGTTTTACTTAAATGGCTTGGTCCAACCTTGAGGAAGGTTTCTGGTAGCATACAGGCAAACCTTGACCTGGAAACCCACAAGGAAAACGTAAGAGAGGTAAGACCCTAAACACCTGGAGACATTCCCTCAGTGCAGAGATCAAGTTCATAGGCAAGAGTTGGTACCCTCTAGTGAGGGGTTTACAGATTGGGAGGCTGTGAAGTGAGCTTGTTGTTGCCCTATTCTCCTGAGAAGGAGCGAGGGGTGGGGGGGGGGGGGAGGGGGACTCATAGTGTTGTTTTACTTGCGTGGTAAATATCTGTTGCTTTAGTTATAATTTGACATCATTTGGACCTTGGAACCTAGCACATGCCTCTGCTTCCTAACGTTGCCACTAGTAGTTGATTGTGTGTGATTACTACACTGACTTCACTTGACAAATAATTTTGAGAGAACTGTAGGTTGAACTTTAATGGGCCATAAACAATAGTTTTTTGTTAACTATGAAGTAGCCATTCTGCTAAACTCAGGTTTCAATTCACAGATTATGAAACCCAAGAAAATGATGGAGATAAAGAATCTGTTGTCAGTGTGGACACAACAGCTTTGCTACACAGACTTCTACCAAACTCCTCACCACTTTCAGAACTACAGGTCCATTTCCAAACTAGTGAGCAGGTCATGCCATCTCATGATCAATCTGGTAGACAGATGGTCTCATTTTCTGGAGACAGAAAGCTGAAGGCAATTCCTAGCAGTAAAGTCACAGGTGACAAAACACTTCTGTCTGAGAACTCTCTTTTGAGAGACCAAGTGGAAAGAGAACGTTTCAGAAGAAAGGTTAGTCAGTTATACCGTTGACATGTTATGTTTGAAAAGTCAGTGTCACGAATATAGCATTGCGTTACTTTCATATTTTGCTTTAATAATTTTGTCAGTTTAAGTTAATTCAATACCAGTTCAGACTAATACAATCCATTTTAACAGGAGAGTAGATTCTTAGGAGTTAAGCGTGGAGTGTGGCTAGACTAGAGTCACACACATTTTTTCATTATTTTGTTTTCTTCTTTTATGCAATCGGAGTAGTAAGGAATTATGACATAAATTTGCTTTGAGTTTCCCCTTAATCGTTTTTTTGTTTTAGATTTCAGTTTGTTTGTTTTTCGGTCATTTCTTTATGTATCAAGAATCATTATTTTTAGTTCTCACCGCATGCTCCAGTATCATTCAGAAGAATAAATTGATCAAGAATAATTCACTCGAACTGTGGTTGATCAAACGGCCATTCAACTTCTCAATACAGAGTTCACTGTTCCTCGTTGTCTCCCTCCGCCCAGGCCCCAGTTGTTCAAAAGTTGGATAGCCCTATCCACCAGGTAAATCTCTATCCAGTGGATAACACAATTGATTTCCCTAACACTTGTCCACTGGATAGTGATTTATCTGGTGGTGCTATCAGTGGGGTCCAAAGTTCCCACTTCCTGTAATCCTTAATCCCAGCTCCTGACCCATTTTTGTTGTCTCCAGTTCTTTGCCCTTTTTTGATTGTAAAATATTACACAATGTTGTTTCTTTCCTGTTCCTCTTGCTTCCCACCTCCCTGAGAATCCCGGAGCCTTCTTTTCCCACCTTTCGTATACTTCCAATCCCTTTTCTACCTGCCCCCCCCCCCTGGCCTCCATGTCACAACACTCCTATTTGCCTCATTCTACAGAAACCAGTCAGAGAGTTACTTGCTGGCTTTCTTAAGGCATAAAAAATCTGAACCAATATAGAAGTCATATCTTTTCTCTTATAACATTTTAGATTGTAATCATTTATTAAATTAAATCAATTCTTATTTTGGTAGCACTGTGAGCAACAAATACAAGAACTCCATGGAAAGGTTAGTATTTATAAAAAAGACTGTATTCATCTTCTTTTTAAAAGTTGCTTGTGAAAAATTACATCAATTGGCAAATCATTCACCATTTGACAAGACGGACTCATAATTTTCTTCAACAGGATTTCTGTTTATGTCCTTTTACATTTTTTTATGTCTGCATAAATTTAATTTTATTTATAGTTACTAGAGGTCCAGCAGCAGTTAGCAGTCGCCGTGTCTGCAGAAAGGAAAAAGGATGCAATGATCGAACAACTTGACAAGGTATAAAAACTGTTTCTAAACTCAGAGCATGATAAATTGGGGTGTTAAAGGGTAACAAATGCTTTAAAAAAAGAACATTTTGGTCGGTCCAACCAAAGTTCACCATCCATGGTGAAAACTATGAAATTTTAAGGGGTTTACAAAGGTTTCGATGGACCAAAGTATTGTCGTAGATGCTGGCCAACTCTAAAATGTTGTCTTCAGTTAATTGAAATTAATGGTGTTTGAAATGGCTTGATTGTCAAGCCATTTCGATGGATGTCTGGCATCAACAGTAAATTAAACTATTTGTTAAATCAGTCATAACATTGCTGGTCATAAGTCAGTGCAGTATGATTTTCTGGGTGAGTGTAGTCCTGAGGACTGTCTGTGATGACATTGATTGATGTTTCGACAACCTGAGTGGAAGTCATCTTCAGAGTAGTCGAAACATCAGTCATTGTCAATGTCATCACTAACAGTCCTTCTCAGGAATACACTCACCCTGAGGATTATACTTCACCGGCTTAGGATACGACTCCTGGGTTCCAACATTTACATTGAAAACAACTGGTATTAGATAATACAATAATATACCCAACTACCTTAGTTTCCTTTTGAAAAAGATGTCCATTAAAGGTTTTTTTTCCTGAACCTCCTTTTTTCCCAGACATTGGCCAAAGTTGTTGATGGATGGAAGAAACATGAAGGTGAAAAGGTGACCATAATAAACCAGCTTAAAGTAGAAAGAGAAAATGCCGAACAGTCTCAGCAACGACAACAAGAGGTAACAGCTTTGATTAGATTATATGCTCGCCCTTAATCTTCTGCATTTTTAAAATCAGCAAACATCAAGTGCTTTATTTTGCACTATGAGATACCTTTAACTTTCAGTCTTTTTAGGTGACCAAAGGCAGTTGGAGAGTGCTTCTTCAATGTATCTTATTATATGAAATTTTGCTGATTCAGAAATGTAAATTTAACGATTTTCAAAAATCTGTATTTAGAGGCACTAAATTTGGCAATTTGGCATTAATTTTGGAACCTAAGTCACTTCATTTTCCCGATTTTACAAATTGAAACTTGGTGAATTTATTCAAAAGTTTCACAAGGATAATAGAGCTTCTGCGGAATAAGATCATGAACGTCAACCATTTAGCTCATTTAAATCACTTTAAAAAACAAAATCATTTTGAATGAAACAAACGAAACTGTAACTGTAATGTCAAATCTTTTTGCTGTCTGCACTCCACACGGGAATGCAAAATTTAATGCCGGTGAAGAATTCATCTCAGTCATCAAGCTGAAATGTGGACAAATGTGTGATACACGTGTGGGTTTGGCCATCAAACAGTGTGACTGTATGAGATGGCCAGATGGAGGGGTTTATTTATTTATTTAGCTAGAGACCTTGACCAGTTATTCAACTTATATCAATTTAGCCAACTTATACATGATCCAACTCGCATAACGGAACATACTTCGAGTTTAATAGATCTGGTGTACACTTCTGACAAGGAAAAAGTTGTGGCGAGCAGAGTCTATAACTACGCAATTAGTGATCACTCCCTTGTTTGTATTGTTTAGCCAGCCAGAAAGCCAAGGGCCGGGTCAATGTGTGGTGCTTCTTGGTTTCAATTTGGCAACCCTTAATATTGGTGGATTTTAATTTAACAATTTTTATAAAAATCAGTAATTAAAAATAAATTGCTGAAATTAGAAATAACGTGTCACTAATTTCGTGCAATAAGGTACTTACTTTAGGATTGTCTTGCAGATGCTACTGCAGTTTGAAAAAGAGTTAGCACAAGCTGTGGAAGCTTTGACAAAAGAGCAGGAGAAAGCTGCACAAGCTGAAAGAGAAAAACACACACAGGTAAACAAATTCTCCTATGATGAGCTACTGAAAATCTGATATATAGGCAGCAGAATTTTGATGCCAATCATTGCAGTGGCAACCTATTTTGGCTTAACAGCTCAGACAACTTGTTTCCTTGATAATTTTAGCTCAAACAGCAGCAGGAGGAGAGGACCAAGCTGTTAGAGTGTTTGTCAAAAGAAAAGGAAACAGTTGCACAGATGGAAGATGAAAGACAGAAATTCATGAAAGAGAAAGAAGAAATGGAACAGAAGTATGCAGAGGCTGATGAAGCTCTGAGAGAAGTAAGGACAAAGCTTGCTGTTGAAGATATAAAAGAGAAAGTAAAATTCTTGATTGAACTCTAAATTGCACTGTTAGTTTTTGGAACACTTCTGATAAGGATCATAACGAGCCAGACGTTCTTAGCAACCAAAAAATACCTTAGGATCCCGCTGAGATACCAGTCGTTTAGTCCGGTATCTCTGCGTGAAGCCCAGTGACTTACTAGCATTCCAATGTAATTAAATCTGTTTTGGTGATCGTTTCTGTTCCACTTAGACGTTAATTTTCGCGCGAATGTGTTATAATCTTTAGCGTGAAATTCATTAATTGCTTGTTTTTAATTTATTCTACGTTTGTTCATGGCGTTTGAGAGATATATAAAGAAGTTTTAACTGCGGTTTGGCAGGAAATCGCTTTTTTAGAAAAGTGCAGTTTTGAAGAAGAAAAATTTAGGCTGTTAATCACACGACGGATTTCCATCGGCAAATTGAAAAAACTAAACTCTACTCATGCACACCGCCCTTTGCATTAGCTAAACTGAAACATAGGCCCGCAATGCGTGCAGAACCGACGAAGTGTTGGTTAGTCTCGAAAAGAAAGGAAGCGAGCCGTGCGTGACTGCAGCTTCAATAACATTCAAGCATCTGTAACAGCAAGTTGCAGTAAAAGTGTGTAACTGTAACTAACGCTTAAATTTGACCAACTGAAAAGGCGACCAATACCCTGGAAAGGAGGTCAACTGAATTATTCACCCTCTCCTCACCAAACAGAGCTCCACAGACTATACATTCTTCACTCAAGATCATTTTTCGCTGTCTTTTGGTCGGTCTTCCTCAAAACCCGGAACAAAAATTCTCAAAACAGACGCATTTCAAAAAATGGGCGACAAATTTCCCAATATAAAAGTAACCACATCTTCACGATTGATCAGTATGGGGGCACCGTAACAGCCCAAAAGAACTTTTCCCCATACCTGGGAACCACGCTTTGCGCACAGTTTCCTTTAATCATGTCAAGGGCTCCTTAAGCCAAATTGTGAATGCAAATACGAAATAAATCATTGTTATGCTCTATCGTACAGGTTACAAGAAAGCGCATTATAGGCATTTACCAGTTGTTTTGACCCACTCCACCCTCGACAAATGTTTTTACTTGGTTCAACGTGCTAACTGGCGTAACGAAAATTGTTACAGTATTTTGCCCTTTGCGTTTCCGAATGACGTTATGTTTAACATCTGATGACTCAGCTCATCTGTCTTATCGCTTTGAATATTTAATTTTGTTGAATTAAACTAAAAAATTAAATGTTGATATACATTTGTCCACAACTGAACATGCTTTTACCAAGAGTTGTGAGCAATGTATTTATATACTTTTGTGAATAGGGCACTATAAAAACATGATTATCGATAAAGACAAACACATCGTCAGAATCTCAACGTGCTAACCGGCGTGGCGAAAAATTGTGACAGTATTTTGTCTTTTGCGTTACCGAATGACGTAATGTTTAAAATCGGGTGACTCAGCTCATCTGTCTTATCGCTTTGAATATTTTGTTGAATTAAAATTAAACTTTAAAGATAAATTTTGTCCACAACTGAACATGCCGTTATCAAGAGTTGTAAGCGAAGCATTTATATACTATTGTGAATATGGCACTATACAAACATGATTATCGATCTGGAGAAATTAGTAAAAAGCGAAGTCGTCGCTTTATCTCAAACACGTTAAAGCATGTCTTATGACGTAATCGTTAAATCTGGTTTCCTCTTCCGGTCCTTCCGCAGTCAGCAAGTCAGTGTCTCGAACTCTAAAATCGAACAAATCGGTTCAAAATCAAAAGTAAACCAGACAAATTAAAAAGACTAACTGGTATATCCTTCTGTGCCGCTTATAGTATACTATCCAAGAAGATCCAGCCTCGTGCCTTAATTCATTTCCCACCTGCCAATAACTTTTCTTAACGTTGGCAGCTGGACATTTTCAAGTAATAAACATAACCACAACAACATACACCAGAATTTTCCTTTCATAACTTTTACTGAGAATGATTCTATCCTTACGATGTCTCAGCAACACTTTGGTCCCACCAGCATCAACAGTGCCACTGGACTTCACCTCCCGTTATTATCAGTCCTCCTTGCTTTCTTTCACTGGTATTGCACAGATATTTCAGTCCGGTCAAAACCAATACTGCTCGGCGGAAGTGTCCTTCTATACCTACGATACTTTATGTGGACCCTTGTCTTATCGTGGGTGCGTGTGTGTACTAATCGATGGGCTTAACTGCAGAATACGTCAGCCCATCCCGTAGGCCATAGCGAAATACACACCTTGTGAACCTTACACGACGTATTTTGACCGACCAAACCAGTCGACCCTCTTGTCACGACTGCTCTAACTCGACTTCGTCGGTTAATAAAAATAATCAAAAATTACATCCCGCTTCACTCGATCGGCTAGGCTCGATTTCTGCCGCTCTCTCACAGCGGCTGATAATCGAGCCTATCGATCGGCCAAACCTGAAACGAGGATATCAACGCTGAAATACTACTTGAAATTATCAGCCGCTTGGATTTCTTCCAGAGCAGCTAACAATATCCTTTTCCGGTATCACGCGCGAGCCACGTTTTCACGTGGCAGGCGATTTTCGCGCTAGCTGCCGGTGTGTTGTTTTTGCTCTATTAACTCTGAAAGGAGAGACTTCTAGCGAAAGGACGGAGCTTTTATGTTATCTAAAAAAAACGATCGAAGGAATAACGAGGGGGGCATTGGGTTTTTCGGTTTTGCGATTTTGGTCACTTTTGAGATCGGTTTTTCGGTTTTTACACTCAAAATCCCCGGTTTTTCGGTTTTGGTATCCACTGCGGTTTTCGGTTTTTCCCTTTTTGACATTTGGGTTTCGGTTTTTGTGAACAAAAAAGCGGTTATTCGGTTCTTGCGAGCAATTGGCGCATTGTACGAAGCTTTTTTATTTCATTACAAAAGTTTCACCTTCATATGAGGCGGAGACAATGGAAGAAGCGATTGCTTTGGTTGAACATTGCAAAAAAATTTCTTTCGGGATAACGCGCAAATTCGCGCTGCAAGCAGTGTAACAGGGGCATTGAATGGTCCCTAATGTAATATTTTGCTGTTGTATCAAGGGTTGTGGGATTGAAAATCACGAATTTGCGGTTTTGATCATTACTCTCGGCGTTTTTTCGGTTTTGAGCGATTTTTCTTCCGGTTTTTCGGTTTTGGTGAAAAATTTGGCCGGGTTTTCGGTTTCTGATAGGCCCCAATGCCCCCCGCCAAGCCAAGATAACATTTCCTACAAAATTAGAGCATCTACAAGACTTACCCGAGGCCAACAAGAAAACATGAACAACTCCACTACTGACAGTTTGGAGGATCTACCATCGTGCTCGCCCGCTGTTTCTATTGCACTTACATCAGGTATTTCCTTCGTTAGCATTGCAGCGTTCGTCGGGAACAGTCTCGTAACAATAGTTTTCCTGATGAACGCCAACCTAAGGACAAGCACAAACTACTTCATAGTCAACATGGCAATTTCTGATCTTCTGTCTTCTTTGACCAATTGGCCACTCTCTGCAACTGAAGGGTTCCTTTTGAAGAAACAAATGATAGAAGGCTCTTTGGCCACCTTTGTATGCAAATTTGGTCATTATTCCAGAGCCATTTCTCAAGCTGTTTCTGTTCAGAGTTTATTGTTGATCGTTGTGGATAGATACATTGCAATTGTACTTCCCTTGCAATCTGTTTTGGTTACAAGACGATTTAGAGCTGCTCTACTGTCAATCACGTGGATTTTCCCTTTACTAATTGGCTTCCCTTATGTATGGACTAGTCAAATCATTGAAGAAGGTCATCAGACAAACTGTAGGACTTTTGTTTCGTGGACCAAGGTGGAACAATCCATATTCTATGCTGTGGGTTTTTTTATATTTTACTGTGTGCCACTCTTTTCAATAATTGTACTCTACTCTCGGATCATGAAGAGTTTAAGGCAAACAACACCAGGAGATGAGGAACAAGAAAACATAAGAATACGAAAACTTCATCAGAACCGGATTGTGATGAAGGTTTTCATATGGATTGTCAGCGCCTTTTTCTTCTGCTGGACTCCGCTTTGCGTGTACATTGTACTCAGGAAAATAATTCCGACCTCGCACTTCGCCAAAGATCCGTGCAGGATATTTGTTGGGTTATTTTTCTACGTTTTTCCAACTCTTAGCACAGTAGTTAATCCTATAATTCTTTTCATTTCTAGCTCAAGGTTTTCTCAGGCATTGAAGGAAACATTTAGCTGTTTTACATGTAAGCATAACAAGCGTTGCAAATGTGAACGTGTTTCACCACAACACGATGATGTGGGGATGCAGATTATGTAGGAAAACAGAACGAACCCTTGTTTTACTTATGTAGTTAACAATGGGAAATATGAGCAATGACGTTTAATGCTTGCGCAAATATGCCATTTACACGTTTGATGATGGACCAAAATATACTTCGTGCCTTCCGGTTCCGCATCAATATCGTGAGTGTGCAATCCTATCTCATATACACTTGCGGTCACGACGAAATCAAGTTGTTTACCACACAGGAAACTCCATATCTTTCCCTAGTTCATCACGTAAAGTTATGCTATAAAACAGTGTAGTTAAATTAAGTCCAGTTGAGCTAAGTCCTTATTCTGTGCTAACGCGAAACCAAGGCGAGCCTTTACAAGCAACATCACACTGACATGAATGTTTGGCCACGATTCCCCCCACTTTCCTAAGAGTAACTTCCAAAGGAGAGTTTGTCTCGATAAGCTTCAATATAATTGTCCCAAGACTGATTAACGGTCATTAATCTGATCATACATGAAGTTTCTTGAAACTATGACTTCAAAATACGTCATTTGTACATAATGGATGGTCGAAACGGTTCAGTCAGAGTGAATCTTCACTGAAACTTTTCAGTGCATATTCTCAATGTAGCCATTTTTATATCACACCACATTTTTAAACTAGATTTCTGTATATTTTTAGGTTTTATATCTTTTAACTAGTTCAGGTGTCCCCTAAAAGTAGAGGGATTTTCTCTCGGCTATGTACATTTGACACTTGAATAAAGTTTTTTTTTTTCAAAACTGTGGTTTACTAACCATGTAGATGGAAAATGAGAGTATAGAATAACCAACTGAAAATGCGTGCACCGTGCACCGTGCTGAATCAGAAGTATAAGCGGAATAAGTATTTTACATTCTTCTCTCTATTAGTTTCTCATTTTAACTACGTTTTCAGATCTTATCAGGGCATAAAATGATCAAGTTACAATTTTTGGAAGCATGAATTGATAACATTGCCTTTTCTAGAACAGCGGAGAAGTTCGCCTAGCTCTGCTTTTTTGGGTTGTGGATCTCTTTAGTGCTGACTTGTTTCACACCTGTCGGAAACTGAAGTGAAATCTCTTCCCGCTCTAAAGTTTACCATTGCAGTTCAAGACAAAATGTAATTATTCTAGTTAATAGGATACACCTTGATATTCCTGAAAAACAACACCATTGTTCATTTATTCAAATGCAAAAAACCCTTTGTTTATTTTTTTTCCTCTTCTGGGGCCGGTTTCTCGAAACACACGATAACTTTCCGGGTCCGGTAAGTATGTTTTGGAGCTCATTTGTTTTTCAGCTAATGGTAATTATTGGCGCAAACTTAGCAATATGCTTCATCAAATTATAAAGATTAAATTTAGCTTTTAAAATCAATAAAAATTGTATAGTTACTCGAGAACATTGTGCACCAAAAATAGTTTTCGGGCCCGGAAAGTTATCAAGAGTTTCGCGAAATTAAATGGGCCCCTGATTCAGAATGTACCTGTGACTTGACAGCTGCTCGATCTCCTTGACTGAGAAAAACGTCTAAACAAATCCATACTTACCCGTTTTCTCGAAGCCGACATCAAAGAATTTCTGTTTTGTTTACAATAGGAGCGAGACAAAAATCGTTATTATTCACTTCACGTCCTTAATTGGGAATCACACTTACATGTACATACATTGCGTCAGGCAATGAATCCATCCTGTCGGCAAATTTGATTGGCAGGTAATGACGATGAAGCACTTAAAAAATAAACACCACATTATAACCGAAAGGCGAAGGAATTGTTTTCCGCAAAGTTAGAGCACCATAATGTCTAGCAAAAAAACATGAACAACTCCAGTACTGATACTTTGGAGGATGCAAAGTGTTCATTCGCTGTTTCTACGGCGCTTACATCAGCTATTTCCCTCTTAAGCATTGGTTCTTTCGTCGGTAACTGCCTGGTAACAATAACTTTCCTAATGAACGCCAGCCTCAGAACAAGTACAAACTACTTCATAATCAACATGCCGCAGTTTCTGATATACTGTCGTCTTCTGCCAATTGGCCAGTTTACGCCACTGAAGGAATTTTTTTACGAAAACCTATGATCGAAGGTTCCGTGGCTACCGAAATATGCAAACTGGGACATTACTTCAGAGCTGTTTCTCTGGCTGTCTCAGTTCTAAGTCTATTGCTGGTCGTTGTGGACAGATACATTGCAATAGAACTTCCCTTTAAAGCCATCTACGTCAGGACACGACTCAGAGCTGCTCTATTGATGTTCGCTTGGACCTTGTCACTACTGATTTTCATCCCCTATGCATCGTCAAGTGAAATCATCCAAAAAGGTCATCAAACGTTTTGTAGGACTTTTGCATCATGGAACAAAATAGAAAAGTATGTCGTCTTTACTGTGGGGTTTTCTATATTTTACTGTGTGCCACTCTTTTCAATAATTGTACTCTACTCTCGAATCATGAAAAGTTTAAGACAAACATCACCAGGAGGAGAGGAACAAGAAAACGTAAGAATACGAAAACTACATTAGAACCGGATTGTGATGAAGGTTTTTATAGCGGAACTCCTTTGCGGCCGAAGGCCGCAAGAGTGGAGCCCCATACCCATACGAAGAGGCGTCCTAAGAGGCATGCTGACAATTTTTTATGGTCATTGGCAAGCGGAATGACTCGCGGGCGCGTCCGTACGTACGTCGCATTTCATGACATTCTTACATGTAGCAATTTTTGCGCAGCTTCTAGCCAATGGCGTGCGAGGAACGCGTAAGTCTTCTAGCGCGTGTTGCACAAGCGACTCGCGTACCGGTAAAATAACTCTTGAAAACAGTGGATAATTTTACAGTAAAATGGTATCCAGCGACCATAACATGATGAAAAACAGGATTCTACATTCAAGGATGTAAGGTTAGAGCAAAATCAAGCTTATAAGTCGAGCAGAAAAGTACTAATTTGCGAACAAATAATTCTGACCTAAAGCATGACCTTTGTATTTTAAAACGAATGAAGCGTATATCCGTTTGCCAAACAGAATTAGAAGAACATAGCTTTCCAATTGACAGTTGTAAAACAGAATCAAAGTTATTCACAATAAACAGATTGAATTTACGACAAAATGTGTCAAATGTGTGCAACACTGTGCAATAATCTGTAAACAAAACCAAAAGAGAATTTCTTATAGTTTCGAAGCGAACACGCGTCTCCAATTACAAAATACAAAGCGACAAATAAAATAACAGCAATCAAAACAAACGAAAAATGCCGATAAACGATTAAATGAATTTGCCTAGCGAACTTAAAGTGAAAGCACAAATAGATAAACTAGATTTGCTTGAATCACGAAACAGAATTATAACTCTAAGTTTATACTAAAATGATACGCTTAATAAAACTGTACAGTAATTAACGAGGTCAAGTACCTAAGTTAATAACAGTAAACAAGATTAATTCTGAAGAATTTATAGGCGGCCGATGGTAACCGGTAGATATGGAGTTCCGCTTTTAGGCTTGGCTAAATCTATATATTATGGATTGTCAGCGCCTTTTTCTTCTGCTGGACTCCACTCTGCGTGTACATTGTACTTAGAAAAATCGTTCCGACCTCGCCCTTCGCCAAAGATCCATGCATGTTATTTGTTGGTTTGTTTTTCTACGTTGTCCCAACTCTTAGCACAGTAGTTAATCCTTTAATTCTTTTCGCCTCTAGCTCAAGATTCCGTAAGACACTGAAGGACATGTCTAGTTGTTTTTCATGTAGGCCTTCCCAATGTTGCAAAAGTGAACGTGTTTCACCACAACACGTTGTTGATGTGCAGGTTATAAGACACTGATGTAGGAAAACGGAACAAAATGTCACTTATAACGGTTAACTTTCCAGTTAAAAATCGTAAATATGACCATTGATGTTTTATGACTATGCAATTTGTTATTTACGCCTTCAATGTAGGACAAAAACATTGTTCGTGCCTTCCGCTCCAGTAAACTGAAGATGTACGAAAACCAATTCCTTCTTGTGCTTTTTCGGTGTATAACGCTGCTATCTTAATTAAACGCCTAATTCCTCAAACGCCCGATTCCTCGTGAATTGCATATGCAACCTTATACATTTGTGGTAATGTCGTAATTAAGTTGTTTTAACCACATGTTTCTCTTCGTATGTTTCTTTCTGTTGTTGCTTTATCTACCTTTGAATATGCACGGGGAATAAGCATTTGATATTTTATCGGGCATTAAAAATATTCAACTCCCATTCAATGAAAAATATACTCGACAATCAATGAGATTTATAGATAGTAGACCCACATAAAGATCTACTTCAGAACCTTGCTCTCCCTGTTCTCTTTTTGTTTAAATAAGAATGTGTAG